>BSBK01001991.1:400000-1109624 GCA_027943335.1 Chamaecyparis obtusa
CGGGATCTGACTTGATTGATGAGAACTTTCTGTGATAAGCATGAAACCACGAGATCTAGATTCCTAGACATAAATCACAAGATCCAGATTCCCCACCGCCTGCGTAACTGATCAGTTAGAAGCCACCCAATGGAATTTTTTCCCTTACTGCAATCAGTTGCTAAAACATAGAACATGCATATTCTGCAATCAAAAAAAAGGATTACATCTTTTCCTCTACTGAGATCAGCTGCGAAAGCATGCATGTGTAGGTTTAAGAAATGAATAAAAGAGAACGTACATTTTATTATAATTTGGCAAATTCTTGTACTTGGGCCGTTCAAGGTTGTGTGCCACTACAGTTAAACCTGATAAGGAAGCAAAGCAGTAGATAATATCTATGTGAGTGAAGGAGATAAACATGTGAGAAATCATGATTGTATGAAAAATAATAGTATATACTATACCCTAGCTGCAGGTCTGGCTGTTGATACCCACTGTCCTTCAAGTTTGGTTGGCTTGGTTGCACGCGAAATGCAGGTGTAAGTGTACTAGTCACTTGAGGAGGGTTTGCTTCTTCTTCTTGCTGGCATACTGCACTTGAGTAATAATTCTGTACAGCCTGATTCTCAAGCAACTGGTTTACAACAAGACATTTTTACATATTGAGAAACTAATAATATTTTTGATCCATAACATTTAAGTCCTAAACAAGTATAAGATTTGTGTAGCAGTAATAGTAAAGATTTGTTGGTATTTCACTAACATTTCATCGTAAAAGTATTTGAGATTTCATTAGTTTGTAATAGATATTGACTTTTTGTTATTGTCGGTATTTCGGATCATATTTTATAATCTATTATGAGAGTGAAATGGGTAGAGGCGAGAAATGTGAAGATAGAAGTAGATAGAGATGATTAAACCATACACAGTGGGCTGCTATCTTCGTATTTCTTCTCTTCTATTTCATTCTTATGATGGATTATGAAATATGATTCAAACCATTGATAATGAAAAATTTTCTATATGAACAATCTAATATATCTCTACATTTCTCCTCTTTTTCTATTTCATTCTAATGGTGGATGATTCAAAACATTGATAATAAAGAAAATCTCATACAATTAATCTAATATATCTCCACATTTCTCCTCTTTCTCTATTTCATTGTGATAATAGATCACAAAATATGATCTAAAATATTGATAATGAAAAAAAAAATTACAGAATTAAAAAAACCGACAAAATAACCTACCACATGTTGAAGGTATTTGTTGTCGTATTCTAGTGAAGCCTCCTACATCCAACAAAAGACTCTGAGTCAAATATTTGCTTCCTCTTCTTTGATTAGGGTAGATCTGAAGAGAAGAGAAACTTGACTTACCCTGTGCCTTAAGGAATCTAATTGGAAGGAGAAGATCTGGTCCTGTTTTATCAGCACAAAGTATTTTATAAGAGTGTTGAAAGATCATAAGCAAAACTGTGTTAAATGTAATCAAAACTGTGTTTTGTAATAGATTGTTGGAATATGTTATGTAAAAAAAAATCATCATTGTTTTAAATCATATTATATGATTCATCAGTAAAATGATGATATTTCAAAAATCTATTACATATCTTCATAAACTGTGCAAATTATATAACTATAAAACTGTCTTATATCATTTAGAATGTTGAATATAGGTGCAAATTTACCTTTCTTTTGTGAACCTTCATTTTTGCAATCTCAAGTATGTTCGATATAGATGCAAATTTACCTTTCTTTTGCGAACCTTAATTTTTGCAATGTCAATTTCCTGCTCCAGTTGATGTAGGTGCTCTAGAGGAACACAGGACAAATCTTCACCCATTCTCTGCCTGCAAACCATTGATTTGTGATTAAAGAACACTCCCAATAAAATAAAATAAAAGAAAGCATGTAATTAATTTGAAGCAGAATAAAACCTTAATTGACAGCTAAGCCACTCATTTTCATTCTTAGCTCTTTCCACTTCGTAATAAAACATCTGTTGATTTGTGCACCAATGCAACCCATAAGCAATTTAAATTTAGATGTGAGAATAGGTAAAATATCAAAGATTCATAAGGTGTTCTAATCTTTCCTGCCTTGAAAATAGAAAAACTGGTCTATTTTCATTTAAACACAAAGATAAACTGTTTAGAGGGCTTGAATATGACAGATCAAAACTTGATTAGACCAAAAAAAAAAGACTTGCCTGTTGTTCACAGTCCCACAGGCGAGCTCCCGAGACCGTAGCATATCTCTGTAAAATTCTCTTCATGCTTTTGCACACAAAATAAGACGAGAGTGTATAATGTGAGACTCCATTTAGAGCTATGTACTTGCAGAAACCCTAGTCATGTTGTTCACCAATTTAAACCATAAAAGCTTAATCTTACTTCTCATGTCTACAAAACCTCAAGTCGCATATTTCACAAGCCTTGTGATTAACGAAGCGTTTCATTAACATTCTATTAATTACTTTTACAAATGCTACTCCATATCAAAATGTAGACTATAAAGAATTGCAAACTTATGAAATATAAATCAAAGAATTTAGTTCAAAAATTACACAGTTGAATCCTAATAACAATATCATAATCTGACTTCTTGACGAACATATTTCTTGCTTATCAAATCTAATCTGATTTCTCATGCTTACAAAACCCCCAAAACACATATTCCACAAGCCTTGCAATTAACAAAACATTTCAATAACATTTTATTTAACAAAGCATTTCATCAACAGCCTACAAACTCCACAAATACTACTACACATCAAAACCTATGCCAAAAAAGATTGCAACCTAATCACAATTTATATTTTTTGAAAGGCTAAAAACAATATTTCTTCTAAAATGTTTTTAAAAGTTGCATAATTATATGTTTATAAATCTCTATAAAATAATAAATGTTATATTTTAAAAAGATATTTTTAAATAGTTAGATGGTAATATGTATACAAATCACTGTAACATAACAGAAATTTTACATTTCAAACAAAAAAAAATACCTGCTACTTGCATATTCCATCAATTTTCCAGTACTGGAAAAAATAACTAGAGCAACTTCTGCATCGCACAGTACTGAAAGTTCATGTGCTTTCTTCCTCAACCCTCCTTTCCGCTTTGAGAATGTAACTTGTCTGCTACTGACATTCTCAATTCTTTTGATCTCAATCCTTCCTCTTCCCATTGCTGTAGAAACACCTCAATACCCAAACAGAGTCTTCTCAGAGAACTTAAAATCCACCCTCCCAAGTCAGTAAACAGGAATATATCACACTAAAGATCCCAAAACCTAGGACTGAAGAAAAAACGATAAAAAATCAGGGGTGCAGACCCAGTTCGTACATGGGCAGGTGCAATCTGAGCCGTCCATCCAATGAATCGTGCCAACATGTCCAATTGGTCCATTTTAAGAATGCAATGAAGTTGTTGAAAGATCTTAAAGTGGAAGTATTGAAAGGCAACAGTACTAAAAGTTACTACGTGCATTTGATGCCCAACACTTGTCAGCAATAGGAGTTCTTGGACCACCTAGTAAGTAGATGAAACCTGTAGTCAAAGCTTCATTAAGAGGATAAGTCTAATCAACTCAAAAGTAGTCTTACAATCAGAAAAGGCACCAATGCAGCAAACTGAAACCTGTCAAAAGGCATCAGTAATGCAGTAAATCACCATTTATAACAAGAGTGTACTACCTTTGAATGGAAAAAAATCTCAGGATTAGCTCTAATTATATCCCCCAATACATATTATTGGGAAGGGGATCAGTTAGTGTATATGTTTCAATAATCTTTTATTAGATTAATAGCATAATTTATTAGGGTCATTTGCGCATAAGTATTCAAATCAATTGTGCAAATCCTGTGGTGGTAGAAGTGAATGTGAACAGATTAATAGGAAATATGATGTATGAACCGTCAACTCAAAATGACCATTTTTTAATCTTTGCTAAGTCCACAGGATTCTTTGTGACTATTCAGAAGTCAAAACAATAGCTATAAACACTTAAGTCGCATATTATAAAAGTAACAACAAAAAAAATTGTCAAAATTCATTGAAGAACTTAATATATATACAAAATCAACTACAATGATAACCGATAACCTTTCCCTATACATCTTAATATGCTAATAACTCCTCTTTTTTAAACAACATCCAAATGGACTACCTACCAATTTGAGTGTTAAAAGTAAAACAAACACATGTTATGGCTAATTATGTTTATAATTTAATGCCAAATCTGATAGATCATAGTTTGACGGCTTAGTTGGATTGGTTATATTAAGGAATAAGGGTTTAAGTAAAAGGAGAAGTGACACCACCACTGCTTTGGATGGCAATGATTTTTTCAATTATCTGAGATTTATAAATGAGACAAATGTCTTAATTAAAAGTAAGCGTTTTGGAGAAAAAAGTTAGTGATTAGATCAATCATACAACTTTATTGACATTGGAATAGTGTACGATAATTGGAAGCATTTGTACATTGGTAAAAACGAACAGTTAACTGATCAATCCAAAATATGTATGTGCCATCAACTAAAAATAACCAATTTATAACTATTAAATCACATATAAAAACAACAACAACAAAAAATTGTCAAAAATCTAAACTTAATATATACAAAATTTAACTATAATCATAATGAATAACCTTCCCCTATACATCTTGATACTAATAACTCCTCTATTTCTTCCACATCCAAACGGACTACCTACCGCTTTGAGTGTTAAAATTAAAACAACCTCATGTTCTGGCTAATTATGTCTACAATTTGCTGCTAAATTTGATAGGTCACAGTTTGAATGCTCTGACAGTCTTAGTTGGATTGGTTATAATAAAGAAATAAGACTTTTTTAAAAAGGAGAAGTGACACCACCACTGGCTTTGATGGCAATGATTTTTTCAATTATCTAGGATTCATAAATAAGCCAAATGTGTTAATTGCAGGTTAGAGTTTCACAAAAGAAATTTTATGTTCTTTCTAGGCTTTATCCTGGCTATTTATCACTTCCTATCTATGCCATAAAAGGCACCAATGCAGTAAATCACCATTTCTTAGAAGAGTGTATAACATTTGAACAAAGAAATATCAGGATTAGCTTTAGTTATATCTTCTTATACATATTATTGGAAAGGGGATCATTTATTGTCTATATTTCAATAATCGTTTAGTAGATTAACAGCATAATATTGTTGGGGTCATTTGTGCATTAGGGTTGGATCAATTGTACAAATTTTATAATGGTAAATGCAAACAGTTAACCAATTGTGAGGAATATGTATGGACCATCAACTCAAAATGGCCATTCTTTTAGCCTTGCGAAATCCATAAGATCCTTCCTAACTATCTAGAAATCAAAACAACACCAATAAATACTTAAGTCACATATTAACATAACAAAAAAAAATCATCAAAATCCAATTAATGCGGTTAATGTGTTGTCCGATTCTTTCGTTGTCTATGTGTTGTAAGTGCTAATCTATAATCTGACCACATTTGATGTTTGTGTCAAGAATCAGCCCCCTTATTTTAACAGCTTTAATATCAAAAACAAAAACAAATCATCAAAATCCAATATGCTTACCATTTAAAAACTTAATATACACAAAAATTAACTATAATAATAACTGATAACCTTCCCCTATACATCTTGAAATAACTCTTCTCTTTTTTCCACAACATCCAAACGGACAACCTACCAATTTGACTATTAAAAAGTAAAACAAACTCTTGTTGTGGCTAATTATGTCTATAATTTTCTGCCAAATTTGATAGATCATAGTTTGAATGCAGGGACATTCTTGGATTAGTTATAATTTGAGAAATAAGACTTTTAGTAAAAGGAGATATAACATCACCACTGTCTTAGATGGCAATGATTTTCTCAGTTATCTAAGATTATGAATGAGCCAAATGTATTACCTACAACTTATCATTAAGGGTTAAAAAAAATTATCGGGAAAATTTCAGAGATAAATCGGCAAGGGAACTTTAAAAATTGCTTAAATTTAATTAAAAATATTTTTTTTTTTTGCAAAATTCAATAAGGAGATACATCTAATGAGTCTTTAAATGAGTAAACAAAACAAACAAGCTGAGTTTAGATATATTTAAATGCAAATAGGGTACAAAATGACATGGAATATTGATGGCTGGTAGCCAGAGCCTAATAGTCTGAACTCTGAAGAAAACTAAAACTAATAAATTATCTTTGTATAACTATAAATAACTACACAGAACTCCATGGCACACACCATTTTTTCCATTTTTTAAGATGCTCTAAAACCTTGCAAATCACATTTTTTCTACTAGAAACCCTTATTTCCTCTCCCAAACAACACTTGGCAACTTTAAAAATGTGAAATGAGTTTCATTTGGGCTAGCAAACCCTATTAGCCAACTATGGCCCATATTTTAACTTAGCTTATCGTCGCTTTATCGACGATAAGTTGTGATTTAATTTATGGGGGATAAGTTCAGCAATAAAGTTATGTTTGCCCAGCATAACTTATTGTAATAAGTGCATGCTACCAATTGAGCTGCGATGGGGAGGCCGCCTGCTACGAGAAGTTCTCCGCCTTCTTCTTCTTTACGAACGGCTACTTCTTCTTACCTGACCCATTTACTGGTTCCCCCTGCCCTGCGTGAGGAATCTTCCTCTACTCGGGATGTGCTCCTATCCTCGCTGTGGAATGCACCTTTCTCTGCGAGAGGGAAAAGTCCAGATCTTGCTTTCATCTCTACTGGAGGCGCCCTCTCTACTATTCCTACTGTGGATTCTGCTTCTCTTCAGCTAGCACCCTCTTCTGTAGTGTTGTCTGGACTAGCAGGGACAGTTATCCATGATGTGTTGTCGGCTAGAGTTTTAGCGGCAGGTTCTCCTCTTATCCGAGATCCTGGTCCAGTGGTCTTTGGAATTCCAGGGAAGTCTTTTGCTAATTTTGTCTCCAAGCCTTCAGTGGTGGAGAAGCGACCTAGGGTCACTACTCTGGTTTCTGTGTGTGGCTCCCTTTCGGTCAGGCTCTCTTCTGCGGCTGAAGGGGATTTGGAGAATAGTTCAAAAAATTTTAAAGAACATGGTTTGATCTGTCATTTTAGGGGTTTCTAGCCTAGCCTCCCCCTTCTGCACGAGTGGGTTACACGTAAATCAGAACCTTTACTTTCATATACAGTTCACATATTCCCTATGGCAAAGGTTTTTTTCATCACTAAGTTTGACCTGGCTGAGGATAGAATGAAGATTTTATGTGATAATTTTTTCTACTGGGAGGATGATAAATTTATGCTTATGATTAAACCCTGGCATCCAAATTTTAATCCCTCATCTGAAGTATTCAATAAAGTCCCTATATGGGTCAGACTCCCGAACCTCCCTCTTCACCTTTGGCAGGACTCCATCCTTGAGGAGGTGGGGGAGGTGTTGGGGGATTTATCGATGTTGGATCATGATTCATACAATATTTATCATTCCACCTTCATTCGTATTTTAGTAGAACTTGACATTTTGAAGGGCCTCCCAGCTGAAATAAAAATAGAATCAACATTAGGATCCTGGATCCAACAACTGGACTATGAGGGTATTCCCTTCAGATGTCGTAAATACTTTAAAATTGGTCATGTCTCCTCCCAATGTGGCCTAGAAATTAAGAAAAGGAAATCTTCTCCCTCTTGGTGAAAGGGAGCTTCTACACAACACTATATTGTTCTGAAAAATTCCTCTCAGGCTGGTAAAAAGGACAATTTTGTTATTCCTCCAACTTCCCCTTCTTTTGTGGTTGCTGGGAATATTTTTGCGACAACTAGAAACAACTCTGCTCTTTCTCTGTTGATTACTATTAATGATGGACCTGTTGGAGGTTCTGTGTCTGTTGATGTTGAACCTACTTTGAATTTTGTTGCTGGTGGGATTGGGGATGCTGGTAAGGCTGGTACTTTGGACTCTACCTTCTCTGGTTCGGTGGTTCCTCCTATTGATAGATCTTTAGTTGGGGTTTTTGTTGGCTTGGTGTTGGATGAGCTAGAAGTTTCTGTGTTGGGTGTTGGGTTCTCAGCTTTGGATCTTTTGTGTTTGAAGGATGAGGTTTCTAAGGTTGAAGATGGTTGGGTTACTGTCAAAGGTAAAAATTCTAAAAGATCCTCCTCTTTGTTTGACATGACCCTTCGGTCCCATAAAAGGGGGATGAATGGATAGCTCTCTTTCTTAATGCAACTGATCTCTAATGAGTTATCTTTTGTTGTGTTTTGGAAATGTTTTGGTTTTGTTCTTGGTATTGTTTGTTCCTCTTAGGCTTTGGCTGATCTATTTTGTTTTGGGAACTATTATTTCTTTATCTTAAGTTCCTTCAGTGTATAGGGTTACGGTTCCCTTCAAAAACTGTTTTAACCTCAATCAAAAACTTATTACAATAAGTAGATATATCACCAATATTTATGCACTATTTTAATCTATGATCCTTTCTATTTATCATTTTAAAGTTTACTATATTAATATTTTGATTCAGTATAGAAATGGTCAATTAGAATCTTGTTTAAACCTCTCATTATCCATACATATACTTCCTCGTTAGCTTGCATGTTATACACTTTTATACCATCATAATGAAGTCTACGAAAGTCATACGTTTATTTTATAAAGCCTATACTAAAATATGATATATATTTATTTGAATAGAATACGAAGTTTAAGGTTAAAATATTTGTTGAAATAGTTAAAGTATTTTTTTTAAGTTTATTAATATGATAATCAGATTATTATTTTCTTATTATAGAAGTATATGTTGTGGTTCCACAACACATGCCTCATTTTGGCCACTTGGCCAAATGGGGACCCCCTTTTTTTTGCTTTTAGTTTCTTTGGGGGACCCTTATGGTCGATTTGATTAGGCACCCAGTGAGTCAGATTGTGGGCCCGTGTGCTCCCGATAGTTGGATGTCAATTGAGTCAACTTTTGGTTTTTTTTCCCTCTTCCTTTCTTTTCCCTTTTTGGGTGTCTTTTCTATTTGTGTGTTTCTTTGAGTTAGTTTTTTCCTTTCTTGTAGACTTAGTTGCTCTAGTTTAATTTTGAGTTTTCAATAAAGACTAATGACAAGGCATCCTTTGTGGTTATAGAACTGAGAATCTTGATGTGGCATGTTATGAACCGACGAGTTAATAGAAATTCTTCGATGGGATAGAATGGAAGTTGTATGAATATGTTATAAAATGACAACAAAAATAGTTCAATGCTATGAAGCTTCCCAATTCTGTTCAAAGTTCGGAGGTTCGGAGGTCTGGAAGTTCGAAGGTTCAGAGGTCTGAAAGTTCAGAGGTTCGAAGGTCCGAAAGTTCGGAGGTTTGAAGGTCTGAAAGTTCGAAGGTTCAGAGGTCCAAAATTTCGGTGGTTTGGAGGTTCGAAAGTTTGGAGGTTCAAAGGTCCAAAAGTTTGGAGGTTCAAAGGTTCAGAAGTTCGGAGGTCCGAAAGTCTGAAAGTCTGAAAGGCTGAAATTCCTAGACAACAATTTTGTACTTAGTCATTTTTGTAGACCCTGATTTTTGACATTTCGGCCCTAGAGAATTTTTGGCCTCTGAAAGTCCAAAGTCCAAAACTTGGAAAAGGATACCTCAACACTTAGTCATTTTTTAAGCTTAATTTTTTCAAGGCAACCGTCGAGATCCATGATTTTTGGGGCACGTCCGCCATTTGACTTCAGTCATCTCAAAATTGATTTTTCAATTGCCTGGATCTCTTTTATGGGATCATTTCTGTATGATTTGGGGGCCTCTTTAAGTTGAGTCCATGTGGGAAAGCTATAACAGACAATAAAGGGAAAGATCCCAAGTTTCATGAAGAACATGCATGAGTTTCAGACTTCATTTTTGAGTTATTTTATGCATGATCTACTCAAGTTTTGTAATGCATGAGCTTTAATTACGTGCTAGGGTAGTTTCAATTAGTTTTAGAGATAGTTTCTTTCATGTAATCTTTAGTTTAGATTTATTTTCAAGTTTCATGCACTCGAAACCATAGTTGCAAAATTGAGAGCACAGCTCTATAAATTGTAAGAACTCAATGTAATTAGGGTGGGATTTTATCATTAATGTAATACATACAATTGGTGCTTCAATCATGGTGTGAATTCTTCTGTTGTCTTTGCGAGATTTATGAATGTGTGATTTTCTCATTTATTTATTTCAAAGAGCCAATTGATTGTGTGGTGATTTCAAATCTGTGATTCTTAGTTCGGTGTTTGCTAGTGTTATATTACTTTGTTGTGACGAATTATCGAGAAGATCTTTCTTTTGGTGCTTTTAAGATAAACTTGTCTCACGTGTGCGTACATCTGTGGTGGCTTCATGATTTGATAAGTTTTGGCTTATCATACATCTACGTTCATTGCCATTGAAGATTGCATCTTCTTAGCTAAAGATTGTGATTTATTCTAATCTCTTTTTCATGGGTTTCCTCATCTTCTCGGTCTTTTAATTCGCAAAGTAGTGTGATATTGGTTTATGTCCATTATTTTATGTTGTGGTCCCACAACCACGCTCCCCTAATAGCCCTTATGGCCTCAAGGGACCCCCCTCTTGCTTTCTGCTTGTCTACCTTTTTGTTGTTTTTAGGTTTTTGTCGTTAGTTTTTTTTAGTTTTCAGCCTTGTCACCCTTTCGCACTTTCAGATGTCTAAAAGTGTGAAGGGCCTAATAGAGCAAGTAGCGCATCTTCAGGTCTTTTAGCTCTGACTCTTTTTCAGACCTTTCGGAGGTCGTTAACCCTGGAAGTCTGACCCTCACAAGGGAGTCTGCATTTCAGGTCTTTCGGCCCTTCAGAGGTCAGAAACCCCCGAAAGGGCCGAAAGGCCGATTTACAGGGTGCTTACATCAGCAACCCCGCATAGCCTATAAAAGGCACGTGAGGGTTTTTGAACCCTCACTTTTGCGCTTGCTCCTCCACCTCCTACTTGCTTTTTCACCGCTTGTTACCTTTTCGTCGCTTGGATCTCATCTCCTTGCTGGTCGTCATCGAGTTCTTCGTCTCCTAGATAGGTGTTTTTTTCTCCCCTCTTTTTCGGTCTTAGATTAGTGTCTTTTTGCTTTTGTCCTTCTCAGTTTGTCCTAGGTTTAGGGTTTGCATCTTTTCGGCCTTTTCAGCCTTGTCCTTAGGTCTAGGCTACTTAGAGTCAGCCTTTTTCGGCCTTAACGATCATCAAGGTAGTCACCTTGCATCCCTTGGTGATTTTATGGTAAAACTCATTATTGGACTCACTTTTTGAGTCTGACTGTAAACCCTAGTTTCGGACCTTCAGGGTTTGAAACTTTAGGAGCAACTCGTGCATCAACAAAAATCTCCAAGTGCTAGATCATTTTCAATGTTTCGGTGTTGTCGCACACCGAAACATTTCGCACCTCCGAAATGCCAAATTGGACCTTATGCTCCTTGCCTTCGGCACTTTCGGCCATTTCAGCCTTTTCACACACCGAAGATCCTTCACTCCCCAATTCATCATTTTTGTCAAGATAGGAACCTCTCCTCGGCCTTTTGGCCTTTTCGAATGTGTTGGCCTTTTTAGCCTCCAGGGTTTTCACACCTCCAATCCACCAAAAGCTCTGAACATGGCAATAATGCCTCTTTCGATGGTTTTGGCCTTTTCAGCCTTTCAAAGATGCGACGCCCTCAATGGTTTGAAAGGATGAAAATTCCTTTTCTCACCCATTTGAGCTTGAAAATTAGTAATGCACTTTGTTTTTGGGTCTTTTTCTCTCATCATGTTACTCATTCATGTCTTTTCCTCTTCGTAGATATGGTCGAGAAGGTACTAGCGACACCAGCAATGAAGTATCAGTTCAAACGATACCATCCACCATCCAAGGTGACCGACTTGCACATAGGAATAACTAATACAAATATCAGGAATGTGAGTTGGAATGAGTACCTGAATAAGTGTGCTCAGCCAGTGGGCCATTCAGAGGACTACACTTCATTAGTCCACTGCTCCCTAGTGAATGTGGCAGTGCACCCAATCTCCATCCAGTCGACAGAATTGATCAACACATTGGCCAGTAACTATGTGCCAAATGAGCGCATGGTTAAGAACATCATTGGAGAGGTGGTCCTAGATTTGAGGCCCAACAGCATTGAAGATGGTTTCCATCTGCCTAAAGAGGTAGATAAGTTCTTTAACTTTAATATCAACAAGGGGATGGAGTTTTACAATAAGGACACACAGAGGGCTCACAACATCATTAACAATGAGTACCTGATGCAGCCATTGCCCAAGAATAGATTAGATAGAATTGATATGAGGAGCGGCTACATGAAAGGGGATATCCAGGTCACCATAACAATGCTAAGCAGGGTGTACAAGCTGCCCAAGTCCCACCAATTGAAACCTTGGATGATCTTCCTGATCTAGAAAATAAAAGAAAGGTAGGCAAGGTTTGATTGGGCGTCTATCCTAAGTGACCAGCTGGATGAACAATTGATTCGGGTGAAGACAGACCCCAATTTCTACATGACATCCTATGTTGTGTACTTACTAGTCACCAAGGCAGTATATCTGGGATTAACCAAAGTTGGAAACATTGGAGAACAAAACACATGGCCATTCACCTTGTACCCTCAATTGGTGAGGAAAGACTTCTTCACACACAATAGCCCAGAGTTCAGAATAGTTAATGATGCCTTCATCTTTGCAATCATCCGCTCCATTGAAGGTGACTATGCTAAAAGGTTGTCAACAGAAGCAGCGGCTAAAGTAAAGGCCATTGGGGCTTTTTATATACAATTCCAGACATTGATGTACAATTGGGTGGCAGGAAGCACCTTAGCACCCAAGAACCTCCCAAGGTACCCTTTTGACAAGGTAGTTCTACTGGAGATAGCAAGGCAGTTATCTGATGCCCATGAGCACATCAAGCATAAGAAGAAGCATTGTTGGGAATTTCCTATTTCCATCGGCCCCCACTATGTACCAGACATGAAAGTCTACAAATCTTTGACTGGAGAATGGGATGAGTTCCCATTGGCAACCTACAATCTGGTCAGGCTACACTTTAACCCCATTGGTACCTATAGCCATATAATGGGAAGACACTATGTTCATGAGCTACATATTGAAGACCATTGGGCCAATTGTGTAGATGATTACGAGGTAAGAGTCCATGACTATTGCCAGATGAGTCTAGAGCTGACACAGGGTGCACTTTTGTTGAAAATCTCACAGAAGGTGATAGATGCTGACTCGGATAAGATTTTGGATTCCATATACAATATGGATAAGGTGTTTGCAAGGGCCATCCTGAATGTAGAAGTAGATCGAGATGAGAATGGCAGCATGGATTTCAGAGCCCGGCATGTGATTAAGCTGACGAAGTCATGGGTTTCTCGTCCATTTCTAATGCAACCGCTCCACATGAAGCAACTCCCTGAGAAACCATCTCGAGAAAAGAAGAAGAAGGGAGAAAAGATACTGAAACCACAGCTCAAAGAGGCTACCCCTCTGAAGCCAAAAATTGTGTATTGGCATGAGTGTCCCACCGCATATGGTCTAGCCACGCACTCCAAGAAGGTGAAAACCAAGATGACCAGAAGTATTGCACCACCAGAAGCACCTTCACCTAGAGACCATGATTCTCCAAGATCAGCAAAGAAAATGAAATTCAAGATCATAGGGCCCAAGCCATCTAGAGTGGTCAAGGGTCATGTATACAAGAGGAAGAGAGGCTCAATGCCTACACAAATGGATACCCTAGTGGAGGATGATGAAGATCAAATGGATGAAGTTCTCCTCAGCAGGAGGACCCGATCTGCGGGATTCTTAAAGAAAAGAAGGATAACAGATGATGATCCTAAGGATGCTGAAGGGGCTACACATGTAGAGATAATAAATTTGGATGCGCTCAGCGATGATAAATTCAACATCACATATTTTGCAGGATTGCATGGGTTCAAGGAGTCTGAGCAACAAGCTCCTATGCAATTCAATAGTCTTTTCAATGGCATGGGAGAGGATCTACAATAGGGACCTCCAGGGTGAAATGACGTTGAGATGATTGAGGACCAAGGAGAAACTAAAGAGCTAGAAAAGGACTCTTCTTTTGGGGTCACCTCAAAAGAAGGAGAAAGTACATAGGTACCATTGGTTTCATCCATTCCACCTCTGCCTCCACCTCATCCCTCCACTCCTCCTACCATTCCACTTCAAGAGCCTCCCACTACTGCACTATCCACTCTGGTATAGAATACTTTGTTGCCTCAGCAACCTTCTTCATCCCATGTTCCCCTCTCGACTCCGCCTCCACCAGCCCACTCGACCACTCCCCGTGTGTCTCCTACGCCTCCCCCACTCAATATTCCTCCCCAAGTTCACATTGAATCAGTGCCCCAAAGCTCGCAGGAGCCAGAGAAAGAAGTAGAAGTCATTGGCGGAGATAAAATGGAAGCAATTCATATAGGATCTAAGGAGCAAGATGACAAGGGAGAGTCATAGGTGGAAGAGGAACCAATACTGAAGAAGATAAGCCACAAACAGATACTAAGGAACAAACAGCTGATGAGCAACAAACTGCTGATGAGGAACATGAACAAGACGTTGGGAATGAGCAGGAAACGGGAGAAGAAGAAGAAGAAACTCATGAGGAAATAAGGACAGAACACGTAGCAACCTCTTCTACATTGGCTGCTCCCTATGAGCCATTGAATGCATTCTCAAAGCCCACATGATTTACCAAAGAAGTGCAGTCGAGGGTCAGAGTATACACCGATGATGAGGTTGACATGACCATGCTAGGGCATGCTTTCCACCAAATGGCACCAATTCGTCAAGCAAGGATAATGTCTTATGTAACACAAGACCAAACGGGGAGGTGGAAAGCATAGGTGGTTGTTCCTACAATGGATTTTGGTATAAATGAGATCACTCCAGATGATTATGTGTTGGAGGAGGTGAACTTGGGGGAACCAACTAGGGAAGGTAGAAAAACCTTGGCTACTTTGGGCTTGAAGCACGCTCTAGGCTTCATGAATAAAGATGAAGAAAGGATAAAAGCTCTGAAAGAGAAAAATGAAGCTATGAAGAAATTCATTCTGAAGACAACGGGTCCAATTGACCCTAATAACCCCTGTAGACATGGAAAATTGGCAAAGGCTTAAATCAATCAAAAGGTGCATCAAATCATCAAAATAACATGAAAAATCAATAAATGGAACAAAGGCAATTCAAATCAAAGGAAAATTCAATTAAATGATTAAATGATTAAATAAGGCTTAAAAAGGGGAAAAACACTAAGAAATTGATTAAATTCAATTAATGACATAGTTTTTGAAATGAAAAATCAAAATGAACCTCTTACCCTTCATGGCTAAATTTAATTACTTTAATTAATTAATAAATATGAAATTCTCTCAACAAAGGAAAAAGGAGACAAAATGGACACAAATCACTCACTTTTGTTGAAATGGTCCAGCCTTTTGAAACCATTTAAATGTTTGTCCCCAAATTTAGGGACAAAGCAAAGCCAATTGACCTTACCCAAGCATAACCATGGTTATCTCACTCTACCCCCTACCCTTGGGAAAATCTTATAAATAGAAGGCATTTTGAGGCATTATTCATCCACTCCATATCTTTGAATTGCAGCAAAGCTCTGTCAATTTGCATCCATATCACTCACTTATCATTTGTCATTGTTAATTAGCTTAAATTGCATTGATCATAGTAGATTGTTCATCAAATAGAGCTAGAATTTGATAGAATAGATCTAAATTTGCATATCATATAGCTTAATTCTCATCTTTAGAGTGTCACTAGTGAGGATCACAGCTGAGAGCCTCATTTACCACTTTATTTTAGAGATCCATGAGATGTTGATAGATTAATTGTGCATTTGTTAGATTATTTTGCTCTAATTCTTGTTGTTCTTAGTTAATCTTGTAATTTCATGAAGGTGTAAATCACTCACACACAACCCCAAAGCCTCATTACAGGCAATTTTGGAGAAGAAGGGGGATATAGATACAGATGTTCCACATTCTTTTGTACAGGCTTGTGCTGAGTGGAAGCTGGATTTTGAGCAGTTCACTAGCTTATCTCTCAGGAGGATCTTAAGACCCTTCCAAAACATTTTGGCAGGAATAACTTCTTTAATGGAGATCATGAGTGAAGAAAATGGTGTAGAAGAGACCATCCTCAACTGGGAAAAGGTGTTGGATGAGCTAACGATGATAAGAAAGCAACGCTTCCAAATTTTGATTAAGATTTATGAAGGGGCAAAATTGGATAATTTTGAAGAATGGATCCAAGAGATAGCAGTGGCATTGGCCGTATTTGAGAAGATTATCAAGAGGTTGAATAAGAGAAGGGATGATAGCACACTTTTTGCAAAGGAGCTGTAGGAGTTCTTTGAAGGCTTGGATCTTGATTTGTTCGATGAAGATGATGATAAGACTATGCACTCAGTAAATGACATCATCGATCAATATCTAGGCATATTTTGAGGGGTGAAGTCTAAGGAAGACCTCCAGCAGATGTTCTATCAAAAGGAGGAGATTCAGAAAATGTTGTCTCAAGAGGAAGAAATAAAGGCTTTTACAAAAGAATTGATTGACTTCAGAGATAGGCAGAAAGAGATCCTTCAAGGGATCAAGATGCCAAAATTTGATGAGGTACTAGAGATAGTGGATAGATTCAAGAAAGCACATCCAAAAGTGCCTCCCAGCCAGTGAGCCTCCAGACCAAGGTCTACCAAATTTTGTGTACAGGAAATTTAGTTTTGACACTTAGCCAATTTTTCAGTACCTGATTTTTAGCATTTTGGCCATAGGGAGTTTTCAGCCACCTACAAGTCTGACAAGTCCAAAAATTGGGAGATAAAGGACTTAGTACTTAGTCAATTTTGGGTCTTGAGTTTTTCGGACCAACTGTTGGGATTTGAGCATTTTTTGGCACGTCTGAAAGTCAACTCCAGTTATCTCAGAGATCACTTTCCAGTCATATGGGCTTCTTTTTTGGGATCATTTGTACATGATTTTGGGATCTCTTCCAATTGGGACCACGTGGAGAAGCTGGAACCAAGGGTCAAGGGTGCAAACATAAAGATTATCCAGTGCATGCGCAAGTTCCAGCTCCATTTTGAGTTGTTTAATGCTTGATTTATTCAAATCTTTGTAATGTATGAGGATTAATTATGTGCTAGGATAGCTTAGCTAAGCTTTAGAAGTAGTTTCTTTAATGCAAGCTTTAGTTTATATTTACTTCCAAGTTTTAGTTGCAGTGAAACCCTAGCTGAAATAAGAGCAGAGCTCTATAAATTATAATAAAATGATGTAATGAGGGTCGACTTGATGATTAATACAACAAATACAACTAGTGCTTCATTCATGGTGTGGTTTATCTTATATCTATGCAAAATTTGTGAATGTGTGATTTTCTCATTCTTTATTTCAAAGATCCAATTGGTTGTTTAATGATTTTAAGTCTTCGATCTTTCAATTCGGTCTTTGCTAGTATCACATTGTTATGTTGTGACGAATCTCTCAGAAGATCATTCTTTGGTGCTTGAAGATTAACTTGTCTCACGTGTGCACACATCTAGAATGGCTTCATGATCTGGTGAGTTTTGACTTATCATACATCTGCAGTTGTTTGATTCCATTGATGATTGCATCCATTCAGCTAAAGATTGTGATATGATCTAATCTCTGTTGTGTGGGTTTCCTCATCTTCTTGGTTATTTAATTCGCATGGTGGCGTGATTGCTAGCATATGTCCATTAGGTTTCTTTTCAATAATTTCTTTGAAATCTCTTGTTACCTTACATTTCCTAACCCTCTTTGCAAGTCACTTTCAGTAGATTAATTGAATTAGCTTTGCTTTCATTCTTAAATCTGAAAATTGTGTCAAAAAAAAAAGAGATATCTTGGTTTCCTAAAGTTTGTTTTGTAGTTTCCCTTGAGAGAAGAACCAGCAAAGGCCTCCTTGTTAACAAATTCACATTTTTCTTTTGTTGAGCTATCCAAGTGGTTGAGACCCAGCCAAAAGGAACCTTGAGATTCATTCCATCAATCTTCCAAGAAGGGAAGTCGCTCGCTCAAATTCCTAGTCGTTGTCTTCGTGTAAAAATGATGCTCAACAGAAGTGGTGTTAGAAGGAGGGCCCTTAAAAGGGACACCCCTGAATATTAGATTGTTCTCTCCTAAGAGATTTCAATGAGTCCTTAGATCTTCACCCAACAAAGGGGAGTTCCTTGAACTTATAGAGTTTCGCAGACCTCGCAGCAGCAAAACAAAGCATGGAGAGGATACTGTGGATCATCTGAATCTTCCTCCAATTCCAACCATTGCTGCCCCGCCTGCTGCTCCTCAACCACCGACCCAAATGGCATTTTTTGCAAAAGCTCAAAGTTCACCACTGAACTTGTAGGGATAGCTCCATCAGCTGCCCAAGAATAATGAGAAATTATGCCCATGTTTCATCTATGGAGAATCTAGGACAGTGGAAGAACACATCCACGCATTCAAGGAATTGTGCAATTGGAAAGAGATTGCTCATCAAGACGTCATGTGCCACCTCTTCTCTTACACATTGGGGGAGTTCACATTTAATTGGTATCTAAATTTTCCATGAGGATCCATCACTACCTGGCAGGAATTTGAAACAAAGTTCCTAAATCAATTTGAGTTGTACATGGATCCAACAACTCTTCATCACCAGTTCATTTCAGTGAGAAAATATCTCAATGAGTCTATCGCTATGTTCAACCACCATTTTCACAAGATGTACCAGAAGCTTGAAGCTCCATACACAGTACCATTTGGCACTGCCATACAATTGTACTTATGTGCCTTAGACCCATTGATGTCTATATTCTTGAAAAGGCTGCCTCTAGGAGATATTGACACCTTAGAGAAAGTGTGCAATGAAGCTATCTTGTTCACTCAAAAAATGGACCCTCAAGCAGGTGGGAATTATGGCATCCCACCAACATTGGGGAACGTTGTTGCGACTGGTCCATTCGCAGCAAACAATCAACTTCCAATGCAAAAAACTCCAAGGATCAATCTGGTACCAACTCCATATGTTGTTGCCCCACCGTTGGCCATCACATAGGACTGCCATGTGTGAACAAAAGGTCGTTGTCCCAAACAAACCAGATCAAGCTCTAGTAAATGAGTTAGATGTCATAAAGAAGACACTGTCCTAGTTGACTGGAGAGATCACCCAGATGAAACTCAACCCAACTCCAAATCAAGGAAACTATCCATGGCCAGCTACTATCCCGAACACCTACTCTCAAAATCAAAATCATAATTATGGCAATTACAGCAACAATAATAATAACAATGGAGGAGATTATGGGAATGGCTCTCAAGACAAATAGTTTGGGCAACAAAGGACAAATAGGACTTGGAATATGCATCCGAACAATGGTAGTATCCCCGTGAACAATGCCAATTTATTCAATTCATCAAAAGCCAGCTATACCCAAGAACCCAGCATGCATCAACCAGATTACGAATATAGGGGGAATCTGACAATCAAACTTAGGATCCTGAGAGTTCCTAGGCCCATTTCAGTGCCATGGTATTTGAATCATATGATCCAAGTTCGGACAGAACTCCGATCCATAATGCTTTAGAGGAAGAGTTCATCTTCCCATTCAATCAAGAAAACCAACCAGACTATTCCAAAGTCCATGCTTTCCAAAACAACAATAGAAATACCCACAACTTGAGAAGCAAGCAAGAGCCTCTAACAGATGGCATTCCTCCAAGTATGCAGCCCACTCCACCTGATCCAAGGGCCAGCAATAATCCTACGCCCCCGAAGGGACCTAGTACCATTGTTGTTCAAGCAACACCATATCCACTAGCCGCGTTGAAAAATCCAATCGGGGCCAATGAAAGGTATAGTGCAGTAGAGGAACTAAAGAAAGAATGAATATGTCGATGCATGATATGCTGTAGAGTTGTCCCTCGCAAAGAGAATCTCTCCTGAAGTCCTTGGATCATTCCAAATCGGCCTCGTTCAGCAATAACGCCAAGAATGTGTCTAACATAAATGTTGCAGAGGTAATGTTGACCATGTTCAAAGATAGGGTAGAAGTGCCCCTGTTCCTACTTAGCCTCAAAATATTTGGAAAGAACCTGCATAATTGCTTAATCGACTCAAGTGCTTCATGTAATGTGATGCCATTGTCTATATGCCAGAGGCTAGGAATGAATCCTCAGCTAACTAATCACGTGGTGATCTAGCTTGATAAAATAGAAGTCAAGGTCATCGGGTTCTTGAAGGACACACGTATTCAACTAACATCCAACCTGAGGATCCAGGATTGCATTGATGTTCATGTAGTAGACATCCCAGAGACTTATGGCATGTTGCTCAGTCGAGATTGGACCTGATCTTTGAGAGGGTGGTTCTCCATGAACTTTACCCAACTTTGGTTTCCATGGAAGGGGCTCAATAACCAGATTAAGATAGATGCAGAGCCCAAGCTCAAACAAATGATAACTAATTACAATGCCCCAAATGAAGTTTTTTTCTCACAAGCTAACCTGGGAGTGTACCATTTTGACAAGGCGTTCACATTTCAGCTCAAGGAGGAAGAAGATTCTGACAATAGCCCCATTCAGGGTTTGATAGATGTCCAGATCTCTGAAGAGATTCTCATAGAATTCATAAGTGGTATGACAAAGAATATGAGACATTTGGGTCCAGACGCTAATCCCAACATACTGATGCTACTCAAGTACTGTCATCTTCATCAGATGAACCATTCAGAGTTCACATTCCAAAGTTGTCAAGAGGTGGTGGTCTGAGTTATTAACCAAATATCAGATGTATCCAAACCTCCCAAGAATGTAGCAACTCATTCAAGTGAGAAGGAATCTCCACTTAGTGAAGAACCCCAAGGCCCTACGACCGAGCGCTTTATACAAGAAGAGTGGAGCTCTTCTGATGACAGTTGCCTGCCTCCATGCCATGAAGTTTGGCGTGAGGTCAAAGAAAAGCAAAAGATGAAGTGGTTTCCACTTTCAAAAAGAGAAAGTTTAGATAAGGGAAAGTCAGAAACACCAAGTAAAGAAGACTTGTCGCCACTCGTGACCCTTGCAAAACCCCAAACCGAGACCCCTCTACCAGAAGTAATCTTGGGACCCCAAGTCAAGACATCTTCTAACAAAAATCATTCAATATGAAAACTTCAGTTTGATGGCTCCAAGTGCAAGATGGGAGCAGGAGCTGGGATCAAATTAGTTAACCCTCATGGGGGTTCATACTATGTTTCTTACCGGTTGCAATTCTACTGCACCAACAATGTGACCGAGTACGAGGCTCTAACTCGTGGTCTCCTCCTGGCACACGAGAAGAAAGTGAAAGCAATAATAGTGGAAGGTGACTCACAATTGATAGTCTGGTAGATCAAGAGCTAGTATTCCTGCATTGACAAATGATTGGTCTCATACCGCAATCGCATCTAGGACCTAATCAAAGACTTTGAAGCCTTTAACATTTGGAGCATCTCGAGGAGAAAGAATATTGTCGCCCTTTAGTAGTGTCTATAAGCTCCCTACAACCGCTAGAGAAATCCAAATTGAAGAAATTCTATGTGGAACTCGTGGTTGTACCGATTGTCCCTGACAACATCAAAAACTTCCAGGTATTTCAAGATAATCAACAGATATTGGAATTCATCATGAACGCGGGGATTTTTGACAAATAGAGTATTGATGAAGAAGATGAAATAGAGGAGTCTGAACTTAGGGATTTTGAATTTGAAAACAAATTCCATCCCAAAAGGTATGGTAGCTCTAGAGAGAATTTTTGACAAAGACGAACATGCTTGGGAGAGAGGGAAAACACCAGTAGTAGGTGGAGATGATTGTGAACTCTACAACTTGGGAACGGAGCTTGAACCTAGGGAAGTCTGTATAGGCAAGGTAGGCACACCGGAAGAAAAGAAATAAATGGTTGAACTCCTCACCAAATACAAAGACATCATATCATGGTGCTATGAAGATTTGAAAACCTATGATCCCAATGTTATTGTCCACAACATCCCGCTGAACCCAGATGCTAAACCTTTCCATCAGAGGCAAAGACCAGAAAACCCTGTGATCGAGCCAGTAATTCAAAAGGAAGTGTAGAAGTTGCTTAATGCCAAGATAATTTTTCCCATTTGGCATTCAACTTGGGTCGCCAATCTTGTCCCTATAAGGAAGAAAAGTGGAGAGGTTCAGCTCTGCGTGGACTTTAGAAATTTGAACAGATCCTCTCAGAAGGACAACTATCCTTTGCCTTCTCTGGATGAAGTGTTATAGGTGGTCAACGGTTCCCAAATGATGTCATTTCTATATGGCTACTCAAGGTACAACCAAGTCATGGTGAAGGAAGAAGACCGCCTAAAAATGGCCTTCACTACAAAATGGGGAACATTTGCCTATTGCTGCATGTCATTTGGTCTGATCAACATAGGAGATACTTTCCAATGGGCTATGGATGAGGCATTCAAGGGTCTAGTCAACAAGTGCATTGTTATATACATGGATGACCTCACAATTTTCTCCAAGAATCGGGCGGACCACATCGAAGATTTGCTAAAATTTTTGAAGAGGTGTCAACATTATGGGATTTCTTTGAATCCTAAGAAGTGTGTCATCGGGGTGACTCAAGGAAAAATTCTCGGGCACATTATATCTGAGATAGGCATCTTAATTGACCCCGAAAGGGTTGAAGCTATCCTCAAATTGGTTCCACCAAACAGCAGGAAGGAATTGAAGTCCTTTTTCAGGAAAATTAACTTTGTCAGGAAGTTCATCAGTGGTTTTGCAAAGATAGTGCGTCCTTTAAATGACATGTTGAAGAAGGATGCTAAAATCAAATGGAACACCCCAGCTAAAGAGGCCTTCAAAGAAATCAAGACATCCATCACCATTGCTCCTGTCTTGGTCAGTTTGGATTATCTTCTACCAGTTAAAGTCTACTCATTTGCTTCAGAACATTCATGTGTAGGAATCCTCATGTAGAAGAAAGAAGGTGAAGACAAAAGGCCAATTGCTTTCATGAGCTGGTCACTGAAGAATGCAAAACTCAAATATCCTAATTTGGATAAACAATCTTTTTCCTTGGTCAAGGCTGTCAAGAAATTTAGGCATTAAATACTTCAAAGTAAGGTTCTTGCTATTGTTCCAGATCCAGCAGTCAAATCCTTACTAATGCAAAATGAACTCAGAGAACAAAGAGGCAAATGGATGGCAATATTGTAGGAATTCAACATTGAGATCCAACTGATGAAATTGGTGAGAGGTCAAGGCCTCACCAAGATGATGGTTGAGAGGGAACAAGGTTTCGTGTGCCAGGTGTACACTAATGAAGGAATAGTCACTGACGTATGGTATCAAGACATAGTCTACTACTTGATGCAAAATTGTTGTCCAGATGGATTGAATGGTTCCCAGTGAAGAGCACTTAAGAATAAGAGCAGTTCATACATGTTGAAAAATGGGAAGCTCTAAAAACACAATTATGATGAATTGTATCTACGATGTTTAGATCGAATAGAAGCTGAGCTAGTTCTCATAGAATTTCATGATAAGTATGGTACTGGACATGGATCAAAAGAAGCTACAACTCATTAGATACTAAGGTCCGACTATTACTGGCCAACTCTGTTCAAAGATACTCACGAGCATGTGTGCTCTTGCCATGTTTGCCAAACCAGCGCCATTCGAGAAAGACATCTAGCAATGCCCTTACAACCGGTATACGAAGTGTGTCCGTTCACCCAATGGGGGCTGGATTTTGTGGGAATGATCAATCCTCCATCCTCGGTAAGCCACCGATACATCTTGACTGCAACTAATTACTATACACATTGGAAAGAGGCACAGGTTATGAAAAATTGTACCACTGAGGTGATCACCAAATTCCTGGAAGAGTTCATCATCACGAGGTTTGGCATGCCTTTTTTCCTGGTATGTTACAATGCCCCCTACTTTTCATCTACAAGTCTCATTCAATGGGCCTTTGAGAACTAGGTAGTTCTAAAATTCTCATCCAATTACTACCTGCAAGGGAGCAGAGTCACTAAGTCAACCAACAAGAACCTAACAATGGTAATCAAACGTCTTTCAAATGACAATCCCAAAGACTGGCACACCCAGTTGAAATATGCTCTGTGGATAGATCATGTCAGAGTCAAGAATGCCTTAGGGACCTCTCCCTACTAGTTAGTGTATGATTTGTAGCATGTCTTTTCGATGAACCTGAAAATACCAATCTTGAGATTCATAGATCAATACGTCGAGGGTGAGGATCAGGTGCAGATTCACCTCATGAATTTGTTGAACCTTGAAAAAAAATGAACTATGGCCTTGGAACACATAGCCAAACACCAGGTTGTTGTCAAGTGATGGTTTGACAAAAGAGCAACTATAAAAGCCTTCCTAATTTCTGATCTGGTCTTAATGTGGGACAAAGCAAAAGAAAAACCAGGCAGCCACACCAAGTTCCAACATTTGTGGATAGGCCCATTCCAGATCGCTGAGATCCTGGGAGAGAATACCTTTTGGATTAGTTCTCTTGACAGAGAATTGATCCCGTTACTAGTCAATGGCTAGTTTCTAAAGCATTATTTTGGGTCTTGATTGGACCTTTGTACTTTACTGTATATTCTTGTACTATATTATCTTTTCTTAGTTCTCAGATAATTTTGTCATCCTTGTCTTTTATTTAGGTCTTTGTTGCAAGAGGTCAGTGCTTTTAGTTTTAGCGGTCCATTCAGGTAGCCCAAGCAATGAGTAAAGCTTCTCATGTTTTAAACCTCGAAAGTAGTTCCATCTTGTAGTGAGCCAGAGACAGTGATCAAAGAAAAGGTTATTTCTTTTCAGACTCTTCAGGAAAGTGTACCAAAATCAACCATCCTCAACACTTAAACACACTTAAAAGAAAATCCCGAGCCACGATCTTCTCAAAATAGGATTCCAATTTGCGCTGAGAGATGCCCATGGTCACGAAGGAAACATGAAAGTCAGAACCCTTCCCTAAGTGAAATATAGACTAAAATAAAAGAGCAGGAAAATAAAAAGGAGGAACACATAAAGATGAGATAAACAAAGAAATTCTTGAAACCAGGATAGAACAATCTAAGCGTTGGCCCGGTTTTCCAAAAAAAAGAAAGAAGAAAGAGAAATGGATGGAGTTTTTACAAAGCTAAAAGGAGCATCAAAGTAGTCCACACTGAATAAAATTTGCTGATAAACGGATGCTTTCAAAAGGACCGGCTTAAAAATTGAAGCAAATCGAGTCTAAGAGCCCTCCTATGAAGTCTAAAGACTTCTATCAAAGCTCATCTACAGTCGGGAAAGTGTGACTTTAGCAATCTCTATCGGGGCTATTAACACCTATCTGGCAATAGAACAAGGTTAAATTGGTTGATGGCTGACTTTGGATTGGTGGGCAGTGGTTTTGACAAGGACGGGATGATCAATGAGACCTCACGGCAAAAGGTTTTCAAGAAAATTTGAACGCACACTCTCACACACTGGATGTGGAAGTTATGGCTTTCTCAACCTTGCTGATGATAAGAAACATACTCAATCCAAAGATCTTTGTACTTGGCTCATTGTGAATCAGGATTGTCTCCAGGTGGACTAGCTCTGGGAAGCTTTAGTCATTTTTCTTTCTTTGTTTGGGCTATTTGTTGTGGTCCCACAACCACGCTCCCCTAATGGCCCTTATGGCCTCAAGGGGCCCCCCTCTTTCTTTCTGCTTGTCTCCCTTTTTGTTGTTTTTAGGTTTTTGTCCTTAGTTTTTTTTACTTTTTGACCTTTTCAGCCTTGTCACCCTTTTACATTTTCAGATGTCTGGAAGTGTGAAGGGCCCGATAGAGCAAGTAGTGCATCTTTGGGTCTTTTGGCTCTGACTCTTTTTTGGACCTTTCAGAGGTCGTCAACCCTGGAAGTCTGACCCTCGCAAGAGAGTCAAACTTTCAAGTCTTTCGGCCCTTCGGAGGTCAGACACCCCCGAAAGGGCTAAAAGGTCAATTTGCAGGGTGCTTACATCAGCAACCCCACATAGCCTATAAAAGGTGTGTGAGGGTTTTTGAATCCTCACTTTTGTGCTCGCTCCTCCGCCTCCTGCCTGCTTTTCTGTCGCTTGTCACCTTTTCATCACTTGGATCTCATCTCCTTGTGGGTCATTGTCAAGTTCTTTATCTCCTAGGTAGGTGGTTTTTTCTCCCCTCTTTTTCGATCTTAGATTAGTGTCTTTTTGCTTTCATCCTTCTCAGTTTGTCCTAGGTTTAGGGTTTGTGTCTTTTTGGCCTTTTTGGCCTTTTCCTTAGGTCTAGGTAGTCACCTTGCATCCCTTGGTGAGTTTGTGGTCAAACTCTCCGTTAGACTCGCTTTTCAAGTCCGACTGTAAACCCTAGTTTTGGACCTTCGAGGTCCAAAACTTTCGGAGCAACTCGTGCATCGACAAAAATCACCAAGTGCTAGATCCTTTTCAGTGTTTCGGTGTTGTCACACACTGAAACATTCCGCACCTCCAAAATGCTAAAGTGGAACTTATGCTCCTTGCCTTTAGCACTTTCAGCCATTTCGGCCTTTTCACACGCCGAAGATCCTTCACTCCCTAATTCATCATTTTTGTCAAGATAGGAACCCCTCCTTGGCCTTTCAGCCTTTTTAGATGTGTCGGTCTTTTCGGCCTCTGGGGTTTTCACACCTCTAATCCACTGAAAGCTCTGAACATGGCAGTAATGCCTCTTTCAATGGTTTCAGCCTTTTTGACCTTTCAGAGATGTGACACCCCCGATGGTCTGCAAGGCTAAAAATTCCTTTTCTGACCCATTTGAGCTTGAAAATTAGTAATGTACTTTTTTTTTGGGTCTTTTTCTCTCATCATGTTACTCATTCATGTCTTGTCCTCTCCGCAGATATGGCCAAGAAGGTACTAGTGTCACCAGCAATGAAGTATCAGTTCAAAGGATACCATCCACCGTCCAAGGTGACCGACTTGCATGCAGGAATAACTGATACAGATATCAGGAATGTGAGTTGGAATGAGTACCTAAATAAGTGTGCTCAACTAGTGGTTCATTCAGAGGACTGCACTTCATTAGTCTACTACTCCCTGGTGAATGCGGTAGCACACCCAGTCTCAATCTAGTTGGCAGGATTGATCAACACACTGGCTAGTAACTATGTGCCAGATGAGTGCATGGTTAAGAACAACATTGGAGAGGTGGTCCAGGATTTGAGGCCCAACAACATTGAAGATGTTTTCCATCTACCTAAAGGGGTAGATAAGTTCTTTAACTTTAATATCAACAAGGGGATGGATTTTTACAATAAGGACACACATATGGCTCACAACATCGTTAAAAACAAGTACCTGATGCAACCATTGCCCAAGAATAGATTAGATAGAATTGATATGAGGAGAGGCTACATGAAAGAGGATATCTAGGCAGCCATAACAATGATAAGCAGGGTGTATGGGCTACCCAAGTCCCACCAATTGGAACCTTGGATGATCTTCCTGATCCAGAAAATAAAAGAAAGGTAGGCAAGGTTTGATTGGGCATCTATCCTAAGTGACCAACTGGATGAACAACTGATTCGAGTGAAGATAGACCCCCATTTCTACATGACATCCTATGTCATGTACTTACTAGCCACCACGGCATTATATCTAGGATTAACCAAAGTTGGAAACATCAAAGAACAAAACACATGGCCATTCACCTTGTACCCTCAATTGTTGAGGAAAGACTTCTTCACGTACAATAGTCCAGAGTTCAGAATAGTTAATGATGCCTTCATCTTTGCAATCATCCACTCCATTGAAGGTGACTAAGCTAAAAGCTTGTCAACAGAAGCAGTGGCTAGAGTAAAGGCCATTGGGGCTTTTATATACAATTCTAGACATTCACGTATATTCAGGTGGCAGGAAGCACCTTAGCACCCAAGAAGCTCCCAAGGTACCCTTCTGACAAGGTAGTTCTACTAGAGATAGAAAGGCAGTTATCTGATGCCCATGAGCACATCAAGCATAAGAAGAAGCATTGTTGGGACTTTCCTATTTTCATTGGCCCCCATCGTGTACCAGACATGAAAGTCTACAAATCTTTGACTGGAGAATGGGATGAGTTCCCATTGGCAACCTACAATCTGGTGAGGCTACACTTTGACCCCATTAGTACCTATAGCCATATAATGGGAAGACACTATGTTCATGAGCTGCATATTGAAGACCATTGGGCCAATTATGTAGATGATTACAAGGTAAGAGTACGTGACTATTGCTGGATCAGTCTAGAGCTGGCATAGGGTGCACTTTTGTTGAAGATCCCGTAGCAGGTGATAGATGCTAACTCAGACAAGATTTTGGATTCCATATACAATATGGATAAGGTGTTCACAAGGGCCATCATGAATGCAGAAGTAGATCAAGATGAGAATGAAAGCATGGATTTTAGAGCCCAACATTTGATTAAGCTGATGAAGTCATGGGTTGCTCATCCATTTCCAATGCAATCGTTCCCCATGAAGCAACTCCCTGAGAAACCATCTCAAGAAAAGAAGAAGGGAGAAAAGATATTGAAACCATAGTTCAAAGAGGCTGCCCCTCTAAAGCCAAAAATTGTGTAACGGCATGAGCGTCCCACTGCATATGGTCCAGCCATGCACTCCAAGAAGGTGAAAACTAGATGACCGAAAGTATTGCACCACTAGAAGCACCTTCACCTAGCGACCATGATTCTCCAAGCTCGGCAAAGAAAATGAAATTCAAGATCATAGGGCCCAAGCCATCTGGAGTGGTCAAGGGTCATGTATACAAGAGGAAGAGAGGCTCAATGCATACCCTGGTGGAGGATGATGAAGATCAAATGGATGAAGTTCCCCTCAGTAGGAGGACCTGGTCTACAGGATTCTTAAAGAAAAGAAGGATAACAAACGATGATCCTAAGGATACTGAAGGGGCTACATAGGTAGAGCCAATAAATCTGGATGCCCTTGGCAATGATGAATTCAACATTACAAATTTTGCTGTGTTTCATGGGTTCAAGGAGTCTGAGCAAAAAGCTCCTATGCAGTTCACTAGTCTTTTCAGTGGCATGGGAGAGGATCTACAATAGGGACCTCCAGGGTGAAATGATGTTGAGATGACTGAGGACCAAGGAGAAACTATAGAGCCAGAAAAGGACTCTTCTATTGGGGTCACCTCAGAAGAAGGAGAAAGTACATAGGTACCATTGGTTTCATCCATTCCACCTCTGCCTCCACCTCATCCCTCCACTCCTACCATTCCACTTCAAGAGCCTCCCACTACTCCACTATGTCACCTCAGAAGAAGGAGAAAGTACATAGGTACCATTGGTTTCATCCATTCCACCTCTGCCTCCACCTCGTCCCTCCACTCCTCCTACCATTCCACTTCAAGAGCCTCCCACTACTCCACTATCCACTCTAGTACATAATACTATGTTGCCTCAGCAACCTTCTTCATCCCATGTTCCTCTCTCGACTCTACCTCCACCAACCCATTCAACCACTTCCCTTGTGTCTCCTATGCCTCCCCCACTCAATATTCCTCCCCAAGTTCACATTGAATCAGTGCCCTAGAGCTTGCAGGAGCTGGAGAAAGAATCAGAAGTCACTAGCTGAGAGAAAATGGAAGAAATTCATATAGGATCTGAGGAGCCAGATGACAAGGGAGAGTCACAGGTGAAAGAGGAACCACATACTGAAGATGATAAGCCACAAACAGATACTAAGGAAAAAATAGTTGATGAGCAGCAAGCTACTAATGAGGAGGAACATGAACAGGATGTTGGGAATGAGCAGGAGACGGGAGAAGAAGAAGAAGAAACTCAGGAGGAAATAAGGATAAAACACGTAGCAACCTCTTCTGCATTGGCTTCTCCCTATGAGCCATTGAATGCATTCTCAAAGCCCACATGGTTTACCAAAGAACTGCAAACGAGGGTCAGAGTATACACTAATGATGAGGTTGACATGACCACGCTAGGGCATGCTTTCCACCAAATGGCACCAGTTCCTCAAGCAAGGAGAATGTCTTATGTAACACAAGACCAAACGGGGAGGTGGAAAGCATAGGTGGTTGTTCCTACAATGGATGTTGGTATAAATGAGATCACTCTAGATGATTATGTGTTGGAGGAGGTGGACTTGGGGGAACCAACTAGGGAAGGTAGAAAAACCTTGGCTACTTTGGGCTTGAAGCACACTCTAGGCTTCATGAATAAAGATGAAGAAAGGATAAAAGCTCTGAAAGAGAAAAATGAAGCTATGAAGAAATTCATTCTGAAGACAATGGGTCCAATTGACCCTAATAACCCCAAAGCCTCATTACAGGCAATTTTGGAGAAGAAGGGGGATATAGATACAGATGTTCCACATTCTTTTGTACAGGCTTGTGCTAAGTGGAAGCTGGATTTTGAGCAGTTCACTAGCTTATCTCTCAAGAGGATCTTAAGGCCCTTCCAGAATATTTTGGCGGGAATAACTTCTTTAGTGGAGATCATGAGTGAATAAAATGGTGTAGAAGAGACCATCCTCAAGTAGAAAAAGGTGTTGGATGAGCTAACGATGATAAGAAAGCAACGCTTCCAGGTTTTGATGAAGATTTATGAAGGGGTAGAATTGGATAATTTTGAAGAATGGATCCAAGAGATAGCAGTGGCATTGGCCGTATTTGAGAAGATCCTCAAGAGGTTGAATAAGAGAAGGGATGATAGCACACTTTTTGCAAAGGAGCTGCAAGAGTCCTTTGAAGGCTTGGATCTTGATTTGTTCGATGAAGATGATGATAAGACTATGCACTTAGTAAATGACACCATCGATCAATATCTAGGCATATTCCAAGGGGTGAAGTCTAAGGAAGACCTCCAACAGATGTTCTATCAAAAGGAGGAGATTTAGAAAATGTTGTCTCAAGAGGAAGAAATAAAGGCTTTTGCAAAAGAATTGATTGACTTCAGAGATAGGCAGAAAGAGATCCTTTAAGGGATCAAGATGTCAGACTTTGATGAGGTACTAGAGATAGTGGATAGATTCAAGAAAGCACATCCAAAAGTTCCTCCCAGCCAGTGAGCCTTCGGACCAAGTTCTGCCAAATTTTGTGCACAGGAAATTCATTTTTGACACTTAGCCAATTTTGCAGTGCCTTATTTTTAGCATTTTGGCTATAGGGAGTTTTCGGCCACCTACAAGTCAAACAAGTCTAACAAGTCTGAAAATTGGGAGATAAAGGACTTAGCACTTAATCAATTTTGGGTCTTGAGTTTTTCAGACCAACTGTCGGGATTTGGGCATTTTTTGGCACGTCTGAAAGTCAACTCTAGTTATCTCAGAGATCACTTTCCAGTCATCTGGCCTTCCTTTTTGGGATAGTTTGTGCATGATTTTGGGATCTCTTCTAGTTGGGTCCATGTGGAGAAGCCAGAACCAAGGGTCAAGGGCGCAAACATGAAGATTGTCCAGTGCATGCTTAAGTTCCAGCTCTGTTTTGAGTTGTTTAATGCTTGATTTATTCAAATCTTTGTAATTCACGAGGATTAATTTCATGCTAGGATAGATTAGCTAAGCTTTAGAAGTATTTTCTTTAATGCAAGCTTTATTTTTTATTTATTTCCAAGTTTTAGTTGCAATGAAACCCTAGCTGCGAAAGTAAGAGCAGAGCTCTATAAATTGTAATAAAATGATGTAATCAGGGTTGACTTGATGATTAATAAAACAAATAAAATTGGTCCTTCATTCGTGGTGTGGTTTATCTGCTATCTATGTGAAATTTGTGAATGTGTGATTTGCTCATTCTTTATTTCAAAGAGCCTATGATCTTTTAGTTCGGTGTTTGCTAGTATTACAATGTTGTTTTGTGATGAATCTTTGAGAAGATCATTCTTTGGTGCTTGAAGATTAACTTGTCTCATGTGTGTACACATCTGGAGTGGCTTTGTGATCTGATGAGTTTTGACTTATCATACGTATGCATTTGTTTGATTCCGTTGATGATTGCATCCATTCAGCTAAAGATTGTGATATGATCTGATCTCTGTTGTGTGGGTTTCCTCATCTTCTTAGTTATTTAATTCACATGGTGGTATGATTGCTAGCATATATCCATTAGGTTTCTTTTTAGCAATTTCTTTGAAATCTCTTGTTACCTTACATTTCCTAACCCTCTTTGCAAGTCACTTTTAGTAGATTAATTGAATTAGCTTTGCTTTCATTCTTAAATCTGAAAATTGTGTCAAAAAAAAAGAGATATCTTGGTTTCCTAAAGTTTGTTTTGTAGTTTCCCTTGAGAGAAGAACCAGCAAAAGCCTCCTTGTTAACAAATTCACATTTGTCTTTTGTTGAGCTATCCAAGCAGTTGAGACCTAGCTAGAAGGAACCTTGAGATTCATTCCATCAATCTTCCAAGAGGGGAAGTTGCTCGCACAAATTCCTAGTCGTTGTCTTCATGTAAAAATGATGCTCAACAGTTTCTTTTGAGTTATTTGTTTCAAATTATTGTTACCCCGTCTCTTACTTTCTTTGCAAATCAATTACAGTAGATTAAATAGATTAACCTTGTTTTCATTTCCAAAATTTGAAAATCCCCAAAAAAAGAGAAACATTGTGGTATTTTGAAGTTTGTTTTACAGCCTTCTTTGAGATACGAACCAGCAAAGGCCTCCTTGTTAAAAGATTCACATTTGTCTTCAGTTGAGCTATCCAAGCGGTTGAGACCCAACCCAGAAGGAACCTTGAGATTGATTCACATCATTCTTTCAAGAGGGGAATTTGCTTACGTAAATTCCTAGCCATTGTCTCATGTAAAAATGACACTCAACAGAAGTGGCACTAGAAGGAGGGCCTAAACCAAAAGTTTTCATGGTTATAATCACACTAAATAAGTTGGATGTTGAGAAAATCTAGCTTCAATGGATAGTCTGTTGTGTATACCAGGAGGTCTCCATGAGATTACTTTGCATGCACATAAAAGGATTCCTTTTTCTTCCCTAATAATGGGGAAAATGATACAAATCATGTAAGGATTTGCAAGGATCTAATGCTTTTTCTCAAAATTGAACATGAAGATGTTGTTTGCAATATGTTTGTCAAGACATTTCAAGGTGTAGCGCTTCAATGGTATGAAAGAATCTCACCCAATTCTATTTGCTCATGGATTGAATTAAAGGATTTATTCTTAATTCAATTTGATCCCAATGTGAGTTCACAAGATTCACTATTTTATTTTGCTACTATAAGAAGGACACCTCAAGAGTCCATTGCCTAATTTAATCATCAATTTCTTCTCATGTATCAAAGGGTTCGAGATTTGGAAAGGATGGCGCATGATTCAATGTTAAAAGAGCATTATTTATGGTGTTTGGATGTCTCATTTGCAAGTATGATTAGATATTTTGGTGAGGTTACTACCTTGCATGATGGATTCAACAAGGCTCTTTTCTTGGCACGATGTGGATGTGATGTTACAAATGGTACAAATGGTCTTGATGGAAGTTTCAATATGCAATTGAATGAATGTTGCCAATCATTACAGCTCTATGTCAACTCGGTGAATACATCAAATTAGCTACAATCATCTCATTCAACCAATTACAACATGTCTGATATCCAGATGATGCAATCAGCCAATCAAAAGAATTAGATCAATCACTTTCAAGATCATATTTTAGGGTCAAAATTCCCATGATACAACCTTGGACACAAGTATTTTGCCACCCAATGATGTGTTACAAGTAGTAGTTGTCGTTGCACCAAAAGATCAACCTGTTAATGCCCGATACAACCACTAGACTTATAGAAGACACATGAGGTGGTTAAGCCATGTCACAAATCCCAAGGGGAGTGATGACCATTTTTCCAACAATCTCCCCCTCAGCGTCACCCGAGGGGATTTGAACTTGTGACCAAGCTCTGATACCACTTGTTACAAGTAGTAGTCATCGTTGCACCAAAAGATCAACCTGTTAATGCCTAATACAACCACTAGACTTATAGAAGACACAAGATGTGGTTAAGCCATGTCACAAATCCCGAGGGGAGTGCTGACCATTTTTCCAACATGATGCTCCTTATATAGAGATCTTGTCATATTATTACTATACTCCATTTCTCAATCCATCAAAACGTGATGATACTTCAAATGGAAAGCTTGTTGGTCAGTTATATGAGTGCGATAATTTGTGCAATGAAAGTGAAATGATCCTAAATGCTTATTGTAATTTAGAATGCAAGTTACCAAATGATTTTTTGACAAAAATCAGTCATGGGATAACATGAAATAATGAACAAATCCAGGAGGATGAGAGATATTCAATGGTGCCCCAGAATTATTTCCATGAAAGAGAAACTAGTGACAAGTCTTTAACATCTTCACAAGGTAATTCTGATGACACTTTTGATGTTGAAAAAGATTCACACGACAAAGACACATATATTCATTGTTGGGTTATTCCACTTGAACAAAGTAGACTAGATGAGAAGTTGCAAGAATTGGGTATTCCTATGTCATTATCAGATTGTTCATGGATGGTAGGATGTAGAATACACCTCATGAATCAACATTGTGAGATGGATTGCCCTATTTTTCTTGGAAAGATGGACTTCTATTTGAAAGGAAAGATGACTATTGAAGAGGTATTAATTCTTCTAGCAGAACATTGGGATAGTCAATCAAGGGAAGAAGAAGAGGAACATGATCAAATTCATGAAACTTTGGAGGATATGGATTTGCCTAATGAGAAAGATAAAGTGATTGACATACAAGAAAATGAGGGCAAGACAATTCCAAATGATGAAGAGAGTGAAATCATAAATACATTCATGGACATCTTCATGAAAGATGAAAGTGGAAAGGTATCTTCTCGTGAAATCATAAGTGATGATGCACTACCTTTTTCGAATGCTAATCATGATAGTGTATGCACCCAAAAATGGTCGCCTAGACTTTGGGCCCCATTTATTTGATTTATCAACCCTGAATCATTTTGATCAATAATCAATATTTTTCAACACTATCAATTTCTTGATCAAATCCTAGTTCTATCATTTATTTGATTATTTTCTATGGGCTAACCATTTTATCCTAAGTTTTTATTTATTAAAAGGAATATTTCCTCCCCTTTTAATAAATAAAAAGCCCCCCCTTTTCTTCTTATCCTAAGTTGCACAAACAAAGTATTATTCTTATTTTATGAAAAGGAAAAAAGTACTTTTTGTCTCATATGGACACAAAAGTCAACTCCTATTTTCTCATTGGAGGATATTTGTGCACACGGATTGCTCCTCTTTGATACTCCACCGTTGATTAAGTCTTTTGCCTCTTAATCTCAATGGTCCATTTCACCTCACTTCTTATAAAAGGAGAGCTCTCTCCTTCATTTGCATCCATCTCTTTTATGCTAATGTTATGCTGCAGGTTTTCTAGGTTATTTGGAGCTTATTGAAGACATTTTACATCAAGCTTTGAAGACTTGCTTTTCATTGTTGCATCTCATTTAGTTGCATAGTTCCTTTATTTAGTTGCATAATCATGGCATATTAATTTAGTTTCCTTTTATGCAATAGTTTAGTCTCACATAGCTTAATTAGGAAGATTGTAATCCATTGCTATTTCCTTTCATAGTTGCATTGTACTTTCATTTTGATAGATTAGTTTTGCATCATCATTTAGATTTGCATTTCATTTGCATACCTTGATTCCATTTGGAGATATTGGCATTGTTGCCCTTGCCTTCATTGTGAATCTCTCATTGTGTGGTTGACTAGCAAGGTCACTAGTTTATAGCTCTAGCTGAGAGCAAATTTATCAAAGTCCCTTGCAACTCCATGCATAGAGAGCTATGAGTCGCTTTGTGAGGCCTCATTGTTGAGAAACCTTGCATGTAATGATTCATAGAAGTGTGGTCACTTTTACACCATACAGATAGAACCCAAATAAATGAGATACAAGAAGTTCAAGAGGATGATCAAAAGGAAGATGATGAAGATGAAAAATTGTGCCTTGAGGTAGAGGAATCTCAGCATTTACAAATCAACAAACAAGATGACTCAGTTTTTGTCATCAGGGGAGGTAGACAAGGTTCTTGATTTGGTATCATGTTTGAGTAAAGAAATGTCCATTTATGGGTATTCCATGCATATATCAAACCTTGCAGTAGCCAATTTATGTAGGATTCATCCTTTTGAGATACATTCAGAGGTAAGTTGTCCTGAATTCTTGTTAGCTTGGGAGATCACCTTAAAAGGTAAGTATAATTTTTAACATGTTTCTTTGAGGCATGAGGGAGAAAATGATTTGAACGTTGATACTAATGATTCTTGCAATTTTGAAGACATTCTTATCAGTGAACTTCTTAGTCCTAATGAGGTCAAATGTGATTTGTTATTATTTAGGACTAATGATAATTATAACGAGGATCGTGGTCTGGATGCTTACCCTTTTGAACCTTGTTGTAATTATAGGTATAGTACATCACCAATGAATATGTTTTCTTGTGGTCTACATCCACTTGAGGAGGATGGATTGGTGTACCATGAGATAAGACCACCAGAAGAAGAAATCACATTGAGTGAGTATATGCCCATGGTTGGGAGCTCACTAAACCAGGTTATATCTATCCATCCCTTACTTTTCAATAATTTTCACTTTGAGTATGATAAAGGTGAAAAAACTTGTTTGTGGATTAATCATGATTATGGAGAGTTGCCACAACTTCTGATTTTGTGTAATTTATACCCAGAATTTGAACAAAAATTGTCTAAATTTTATTTTTATGAGTACAAAGATGAGTTTGCAATCCTTAGAACTATGCAGGGTGCATTATTGCTACTGCATGAAAAGAAAAATCAATTAATAAGAAATTCATATGTTGTTGGATTACAACTGATTTAGAATCTGATTGAAGGATCTGTGATCACAAGATCACTGAGAAGTTGCTGATTAGATATGTAATATGATTAAATTAGTATTATGTTGTCATTGATGTCAACTAGTTTGACAGCACTTATCTTGTAAGTTACTATACCAAGACATCTGAAGAAAGGTGAAAGAGATGAAGAATAGAGAAATCTACATGAGGAAAGATGTACATGACAGATGAGGATAAGGAACACATTGAGTAACTTGTTGATGAGTCTATGACTTGATGATATTGACTTTATTATGTTGCATTCATCTATAATGAAGTATAGAGCTGAAAGACACAAAGCAGTGCTATTGGTAAATGAAGCATTCATAGTATACACCGACGGAGTGTAGTGTATACCAACCATAGTATTAACCGAGCAGTGTTCACCGATGCATTCTTTGTTAACCAAGTGGAACAGAATGAATTAAATGATTAGTTTAGCCAATAGGAATGATGAGTTGGCAAGAGTATAACATCGAGGTAACAGATAATGTTTTTTACACAGATCAACGGCTGACAAAATTCAAAGAAGATCTAACGGAGAAGATTGAAACGTGTTATTGACACAAGTACCAAGAAATTTTTAAGCAAAAAAATCTATGAATGTGATTAAGCGGCAAAATCTAATGGTGGAGGAGAAAATGATTTACTCATCTATATAAGAGATCAGAATTTCTTTAGTAAGAGGTGGAGAAGAAGAAGAAGCTACAGGAATTTTGCGTGAACAAGCATTCATGCATTCTGATCATACTGGTTAGTGAGAACCGAGTTGCAGAACAATTACCAAGCCACAAAGATCTATTACCCATGGACAGTAAGTTGATACAGTATTGAAACTGAAGTGAAATATTGATCAGAAGGATTTGTATGGACTGAATATTGATCTATAATCTGCAATTGAAGTTGTATTAAGGCAGGTCATTTTACTGTTACATATTTAACCATTGTATACAATTTAAATCTCTTAACCAAGTGGACTCTAAAAGTCTTATGATGTATCATTCATAGAATGAACATTGTTATCCTGTCAACCCATAGTGAATGCTGGTTGGATGATAACTTCTAGTCTAAAATCCTCTAACAAGGTCACACTTGACAGTGTGTTTGTAACCTTTAACAGGGTTGGGTCTTAACCGACCTCACTTCAGAAGAGTGAACAATTTTGGGTTGCCGGTCCCAGGTGGTTTTTCCCTTTACAGGGTTTCCATGTTAAATCTTTTGTCTTATGTGTTGATTGTGATATTTGTTTTTTATCATACTTTGCATGTTACATGGTAGATTTGATCGGTAAACTGTTATAAGTACTAGACTGGTAATTGGTAAATGGACAGACAGTGAAATTTATTATTGCTTACCGACGAGCAGAAAGTGAAGAAATTATTTTGAGTTATACATTTTGTTTTGGGACACTGGATAACTGACTCACCCCCCTCTCAGTTATTCTAACATATGCTTGTTCTATTTTTTTTGTATATAATTTAACTTTAGTCCTAATTAGGTAGGTGTTAGTTAGTTTCTCTTATGTTTTAGTGGTTAGTTTTGTTTTGTCAATGTGATAGTCTTGTTCCTTGTTGCTTGAGTGTTTTTTCTTTTTGTTTGTCGGTCTAGGGAAAAGAGAGTTTTTTCGAGGATATTCCTGGCAAGTGGTCCATCCCAAGTGGTCTTTGATAGGAGGCAAAGGTATTTCTTAGTCAAATTTTTTTAAAAGAATTTGTCTTGCGAGAAATTGTATACATGGATCATGAATGGTGATACCATTCACTAGAAATCAAGTTGATATTCAAAGTCGATCATCCTCAACACATTACACACTTTAAACATGATATTGCGGTTGTTGGTTTCTTCGGTAAGTATTAGTTGGAGTTGATTGGAGCATGTTTTTATGGGTGGCCTCAGATCTTAGAACCCTTCTCCATCTACATCTTGACTTGAAGAGACAAAATCAAAAGGAGAAACGCATAAAGAAAGGTCAACATGGAAAAGCAAAGTTCAAATACTTGGGTGGCATAGCCTAATCATTTCCCAGGTTTCCAGAAAGAAAAAAGAAAGAGAAAAAGAGAAAATCATAAAAGCAAATACTAAGGTAGCATAGCCTAAGCATTGCCTCAGTGTACCAAAAGGTCCTGAAATGAAGATAATTGAAGAATTGACAATATTCAAAGCACAATGGCTCAAGAAAAGTCACCTTCCATGGAAATGATGTTGACTCTAAAAGAGCCCTCCAAATAATAAAAGAATCATATATCTTGTTAGAAGATAGAGAAGGGTGACTCTAGCAGCCTCTACCAGGACTATGAATGCTTGACTGGCAGTAGAGCAAGGTTAAATTGAGATTGTGGAAGTTTATGATAGTAAGCAAATATTAGCTCCAAGTTTTTCTCATCCAAGAAATCTTCATCCAAGTGGTGAAGCAATGAACACACAAATACACACACTGGATGAAACAATAAAGGACTTCAATTTTGAAAGTTGGTGGAATAATATTTTCATGAATGGTGCTTGTGTTTAGTTTATCACAAGATAATTTTCAAATAAAGGTTTTTGGTAAAGAAATGCCTTGGTCATTTCTCCTTTTTTCGGGGCTATTTGTTGTGGTTCCACAACACACACCCTATTTTGGCCACTTGGCCAAATGGGGACCCCTTTTTTTCACTTTTAATTTCTTTGGGGGACCCTTATGGTTGATTTGATTAGGCACCCAATGAGTCAGATTGTGGGCCCATGTGCTCCTGATAGTTGGATTTCAATTGAGTCAAATTTTGGTTTTTTTTCCCTCTTCCTTTTTTTTCCCTTTTTGCGTGTCTTTTCTATTTGTGTGTTTCTTTGAGTTAGTTTTTTCCTTTCTTGTAGACTTAGTTGCTCTAGTTTAATTTTGAGTTTTCAATAAACACTGATGACAAGGCATCCTTTGTGGTTGCAGAATTGAGAATCTTGATGTGGCATGTTATGAACCGACAAGTTAATAGAAATTCTTCGATGGGATTTAATGGAAGTTGTATGAAGATGTTATAAAATGACAACAAAAATAGTTCAATGCTATGAAGTTGCCCAATTCTGTTCAAAGTTCAGAGATTCAGAGGTCTGAAAGTTCAGAGGTCCGGAGGTTCGAAAGTTCATAGGTCAGGAGGTTCAAAAGTTTGGAGGTTCGGAGGTCCAAAAGTTCAGTGGTTCAGAGATCCAAAAGTTCGGAGGTTAGGAGGTCCAAAATTTTGGTGGTTCGAAGGTCTGAAAGTTTGGTGGTTCGAAGGTCCAAAAGTTCAAAGGTTCAGAGGTCCAAAAGTTTGGAGGTTCAGAGGTTCAGAGGTTCGGAGGTTTGGAAGTTCGGAGGTCTAAAAGTCTGAAAGTCCAAAATTCCTAGACAATAGTTTTGTACTTAGTCATTTTTGCAAACCCTGATTTTCGACATTTCAGCCCTAGAGAATTTTTGGCCTCTAAAAGTCCAAAGTCCAAAACTTGGAAAAGGATACCTCAACACTTAGTCATTTTTGAAGCTTCATTTTTTCAGGGCAACCGTCAGGATCCGTGATTTTTGGGGCACGTCTTCCATTTGACTTCAGTCATCTTAGACTTGATTTTTCAGTCAACTAGATCTCTTTTATGGGATCATTTCTGCATGATTTGGGGGCCTCTTTAAGTTGAGTCCACGTGGGAAAGCTATAACAGAGAATAAAGGGAAAGATCATGAGTTTCATGAACATGCATGAGTTCCAGACTTCATTTTTGAGTTATTTTAAGCATGATCTACTCAAGTTTTGTAATGCATGAGGTTTAATTTTGTGCTAGGGTAGTTTCAATTAGTTTTAGATATAGTTTCCTTCATGTAATCTTTAGTTTAGATTTATTTTTTAGTTTCATGCACCCGAACCCTAGCTGCAAAATTGAGAGCACGGCTCTATAAATTATAAGAACTCAATGTAATTAGGGTGGGATTTTATCATTAATGCAATACATACAATTGGTGCTTCAAGCGTGGTGTGAATTCTTTTGCTATCTTTGCGATATTTATGAATGTGTGATTTGCTCATTTATTTATTTCAAAGAGCCAATTGATTGTGTGGTGATTTCAAATCTGTGATTCTTAGTTCATTGTTTGCTGGTGTTATATTACTTTGTTGTGATGAATTATCGAGAAGATCTTTCTTTTGGTGCTTTTAAGATAAACTTGTCTCATGTGTGCGCACATCTGTGGTGGCTTCATGATTTGATGAGTTTTGGCTTATCATACGTGTGCGTTCATTTTCATTGATGATTGCATCTGCTTAGCTGAAGATTGTGATTTATTCTAATCTCTTTTTTGTGGGTTTCCTCATCTTCTCGGTCTTTTAATTCGCAAAGTAGTGTGATATTGGTTTATGTCCATTAGTTTCTTTTCAATTATTTCTTTCAAATTCTTGTTACCCCGTCTCTTACTTTCTTTGCAGATCGATTACAGTAGATTAAATAGATTAACCTTGTTTTCATTTCTAAAATTTGAAAATCTCCAAAAAAAGAGAAACATTGTGGTATTTTGAAGTTTGTTTTGCAGCATTCTTTGAGATACGAACCAGCAAAGGCCTCCTTGTTAACAGATTCACATTTGTCTTCAATTGAGCTATCCAAGCGGTTGAGACCCAACCCAGAAGGAACCTTGAGATTGATTCACATCATTCTTCCAAGAGGGGAATTTGCTTGCGTAAATTCCTAGCCGTTGTCTCATGTAAAAATGATGCTCAACAGTATCTATTTTATTTAAATCATAAGTTTGATCTTATTAAAAATAAGTATGTTCAGAATGATATTTTTCTATGATTTTTACATAATATTTTATCAATACGAATATGCTAATAGAAATGAAACAAAAAAATATAATTTAAGGTTAAGATAAAATTATAAGATCACATTTCTTATTCTAGAGTTGTTTGTTGCATTTAATTGCAAATATTAAAAAAAAATACGTACTTTAAGAATGATATCTCTTAGTGTCATTTTCTTTCTCATGTTTACTTTCTTCATCTTAATAGTGGATAATAGAATGTGATTCAAAATATTGATATTAAAAAAATACATGAAGTCAAATACAAATGAAGTGTATGGAAGATGTTAATTTTTTAAAGTCTATATTAAAACATAATATAATTGAATATAAATCACAAGTATAAAAGTTATAATATATATGATTAATGAGAAAGTTGTGGGCTTGGGAGACTTACTCTCTTCCTGCCAAATCCTAGAAAAACTCCTTCAACCCTCTTACTGAATCATTCAATGTGTGTCTAGTGTGGGTTCAACTTCCCAATCTTCCCCTTAATTTTTTAAAAAAAATCTTATTTTGAGGCTATTGGCAACTCTATTGGTCATTTTTTAAAGGTGGATGATACCACAGTCATTATGGGTCTCTCTATATTTACATGCATTTTGGTTAGCATTGACATCTCCACACCTCTTCTTAGGGATATGGTTCGAGCATGGTTGGGCATAGGTCATGGACTTAGTTGTTGGATTATGAGGGTATCCCCTTTTGATGTTGTTAATGCTTCTCTAATGGTCAACTGATAATTAATTGTTCTCTCTTGTGTCATAAAGGATTTGACACTTGGTTTGTTTTATAATCAATCAAGAATGGATGTTTTATAACAACTTCCCCCTTTCGATGTTGTAGTACTTCTCTACTAGTTGTATGCACCCTAAAATGGTCGCCTAGACTTTGGGCCCCATTTATTCAATTTATCAATCCTGAATCATTTCTATCAATAATCAATATTTTCAACATTATCAATTTCTTGATCAAATCCTAATTTCGATCATATATTGGATTTTTATCCTTGGGCTAACCATTTATCCTAAGTCTTTATTTAATTAAAAGGAATATTTCCTCCCCTTTCAATTAAATAAAAAAAGCCCCCACTTTCCCTCTTATCCTAAGTTGCACAAATAAAGCATTATTCCTATTTCATAAAAAGGGAAAAAGCACTTTTTGTCTCACATGAGGCTCAAAAGTCAACACTTCACTCTCATTGGAGGATGTTTGTGCACATGGATTGCTCCTTTTTCAACCTCCACCGCTGATTAAGACCTTTTGCCTCTTAATCTCCATGGTCCATTTCTCCTCATTTCTTATAAAAGGAGAGCTCTCTCCTTCATTTGGATACCCACATTTTATGCTATTGTTATGCTGCAGGTTTTGGAGCTCTCTTTGAAGACACTCAAGCTTTGAAGACCTTGTTGTTGCATTTCATTTAGTTTGCTTTCATAGTTGCATAATCATGGCATTCTTAGTGTAGATTTCCTTTTATGCAATCTCACATAGTCTAAATAGGAAGGATTTGTAATCCATTGCTATTTCCTTTCATAGATTAGATTTCTTTTCAAGCATTGCATTGTTATCATTTAGCTTAGATTTGCATTCTCATATAGTTTGCATTGCATTTCCATTTAGATTCTTGGGGATATTGGCATTGTTGCCCTTGTCTTCATTTGAATCTCTCATTGTGTGGTTGACTAGCAAGGTCACCTTCTTGTAGCTCTAGCTGAGAGCAAAACTCATAGTCCCTTGCAACTCCATGCATAGAGAGCTATGAGCCGCTTTGTGAGGCCTCATTCTTGAGCAACCTTGCATGTAATGGTTCATAGAAGTGCATATTTTTGTGTGTACATTTCTGGCGCCCACCGTGGGGCAGAGTAGATAGCTTTGTCCTTTTATTTGATGCATTTTTCGTCATTTTCGGATTAACTGTCGGAAAAATCTGTGTCTCTGGTTTTCTGTCTCAGATTATCGCGCGACACTTCTCAGAAATATCGCGCGATATACTTCCTGTCTTGGTGCGATACTTCGCTCGGAAAAAGTATCGCACGCCTATAGCGAAGTCTATCGCCTGGCATCGGGCGAAGTATCGCCTGGCATCGTGCGAAGTATCGCTCGACTGGGGAAGTATCGCCCGACTATAGGAAACTGTGTCGCGCGATACTGTTGGAGACTGAGAAACATCGCCTGGTCTGGCAGAGACTTGCACTTTCAATTTTTTTGTCCGAATTCGACTATTTTAGCTTACTGTTCTGTTTTACTTTGTTTAATTAGGTCTAACCTACTTTTTTTAGCTTAAATCCATTAGATTATTGCACATTTACATTGGGATTTTGATTTTGCTAACATTGTGGGCCTAACAAGTTGTGTTTGTAGGTGCTCTCCTTTGCTTAAAAATTGCTAAAAACGCATGTCAAAGAGGGCTACTAACAGTTTTTGCAGGGCTGCCCAAGCATAAAAACAAAAAAAAATTTCCATTTCTTGCTTGTTGTTTTCCTTTCATTTGTGGCATTTACTAATTGTATTAGGAATCTTAATACCTTGTGAAAGGGATTTTGAGGTGGTAGGAGAAGTATGCTCTTCACCTTTAGGTGAATCAGAAAATCTTGACCCATCTTAAGGTTTTGGAAACAAGGGGGTAATTGGTTTCTTTGTTTGGTGTGTTTGGGAAAAATTCTTGAGATAGGGGAGTATGCTCTTCACCCTTGTGGTGAATCAAAAACCTTGAACCTCAAGTGTTGATCCATTTTGTTTAGTTTAGGAATCCTTTAGAGGGCCTGCTCTTGAGCAATCAAGAGGAACGACTCAAGTGGGGACAACCTTGTCATCATTCTCCTTGGTGGCAAGTGATTCCAACTCACTATAATCTCAAGGCTATCAAGGACACCAAAAACCTTGATAGACATAACACTTGTCTTCGCTTGATGTAAGTACTTGTGGGATTGTGACCATGAGGAAAACATTGAGCAAGAATGCTTAAGGTACTCTTGAGGCCGCGAGGTCCTAGTCCTTTATGAGGAGCAAGAGGGGTGTTGTGAACGGAAATCCTTATTAAGAACCACTAGATAGAAGCCACCCTCTTTTAGCCGCTTATCTTCTTAGTGCAAGGATTGATCCAAGTGGTTTACCCGGATCACCTTAAGATACTCACCATATGTGTCCCTTTGGTTGTGTCATTTTGACATTTCCATGACAAAGCCAATATCTCTTGTGGGCAACCACTTGGTGTGAGGCAAGGGGGCATCAAGTTGTGGGCTAAGTTGATAAGTATTGAGCCTTGTCTTGTAGGTAGTAATTGCTTGATTTGTCTTCGATTGTGTGATACCAGTGTAAACGTTCTCAACATACAAACAATCGGTAGCATTCATAGGGTGCTTTTTTTTCAATTTTGATATCACAAGTGTTTGTCTTGGCAAGGTTGCTTTTGCCCTTGTTTCAAGTGTTTGAAGACATGTTTGATCCTTTACTGTTTGCAAACCTGTCCGAATGCTGTTGAATCTGTGACTGAAACCAAGAACATCAACCCTCAGACTGAAAATTTTGACCAAACAGATCCAAAAACGCAAATTTCACACAATTCTGGTCAAGAGTTGAATAATTCTGCAACAGTATCGCACCCTTTAAGGCGAAGTATCGTGCGATACTTCTCACATGCTAGAAATATCGCACCCTTTGAATAGAAATATCGCGCGATAGTTCGCCCCTGACGGACTATCGCCCTGCCTGCCTGGGGTATATCGCCCTGTAGTATTAAGAAGTATCGCCTGTCTTAGGGCGAAGTATCGCACGGGTAGAGTTTTATCGCCCCAGTAGCCTGGAGTATATCGCCTGACTCATTTTTGTCGTGCTTAAATTTTGGTCAGTTTCAGTTGCTGTCAATTAGGCCAGGTCTTAGAACAGGCTTCTCACCCTGACGTTTGAGATCTGTCTTGACTCCAAATCTCTGGTTCTTAGTTCTTTGGGATAGCATCATTTGGTTTACAAAGTCACTTTGGAATAATTGTCAAGTTAGAAAGCCATTCTTGGTGCCAAGGTTCATCTTTAAAAGTGTTAGCTATATTCTGGGAAAATTTCAGTTCTCTTATTGTCCAAATCGCTTTCATTTTCAATTATCTTTTGGCCTAGTCCAACCTCCTGATTCAAAAGTGCAAGGGTAGTCACCCTTTGATTTGAAGCACCTCTTTGACAGTGTTGGTATAGCCCCCTTTCTTTTCTTTTTTTTCTAGCTTTCTTTGGACAATAGAGGATTTCGATTATCCTAGTTTGGTGTTGACACTTTAGGTCACCTTATCATTGAGAATATCTCTCTTTCATGTCAGTTACGACAAGGTGCCAAGTTAATCAAGGGAAGCGACCCCCTGTTGCCTTTAGCCAGTTACCACCTATCAAGACCCGTCGACAACCTAAGGGAAAAGGACCCCTTTTTGACCAATCGCCTAAGAGTGAATCCGAGGTTTGTTTCAATCCGGGAGCTAACCCTAGTGAAGTGAGCACCTCTTTCATACCACTTTCATCAAGCATGGACATGAGTTACACTTTCACCCGGCAACAAAGAGAAGCCATGAATCAAACTCTCGAGGATATCTTTCAACGACACAGAGGAGAGTATGGTGGTTCTTCTCATGCCAGTCCACCCGGGTCACCTCCTAACAACGCGAGGTATTTTGATGCTCAACAACGAGCTGAAAGACAGCATAAGTCAGCCCACTCAGATTCAGGGTCACAACACGAAGACCAGAACAACGAATCTGGTGATCACCATATCAACGCAGCTAATGCAATAAGGCATTCAAGATAGACCTCCCCACTTAAGGACACTTCTCGATATGCAAATACAAGATTAAGAAGCATTGAGAGAGAGAAGCAAGCCTACTTAGATGAACAGGCTGCAAAAAAGGAAAAATTCCGACAACTAGAGGAAGAGGAACGTGCATTGTTGGATATACAGAAAAGAGTCGCCCAAGAAGAGGAAGATAGACTCTATGCACAACAACTCCAAAATCGATCTAACAGGAGGGGAGCCAATAGTGGGACCAACTCGCCCCCATCTACCCCTTCCCCTAGCCCTCGAAGAAGATCAAAGACACCCTCACGATCCCCAAGTCCTAGAGGAAGAAGGACTTCAAGATATGACCATCATAGGAGACAATCGTCTCATAGACATTCAAAGCAACCCTCCCAACGAGCACATCATGGCTCACAACATGGAGGCAGTTATGCTAAATCCGATCATATGGACTTCATGACTATGCAACAAGAACCATCCTTTCAAGCCTATGTGGAGCAATACGTGGAACAAAATAAAGACCAATTTTTGGAAAGTCTTATCAACAAAGGCGCTAAAGTTCCATATAACTTTGATGTTCACCAAAAAATCAAGAAACAGAATCCTTCAACTGATGAGTTAATCTTACAAATGCAAAAGGATATAGACAGAATGAAGGCTCCCAAGAGTACATTTCATTTGGACTCCATATGTCCTAATCCCATTGACAAAAGTGTGGTGATGGTAGAATTCCCTAAGAAAGTTGAATTCCCAACATACGACAAATATGATGGCACGGGTGACCCTCATGACCATGTTCGACAATTCTACATAATGAGCTTTTCCTTTCACCACGAAGACTCCTACTTGCTGCGATTATTCCCAAGGAGTTTAAAAGGTCAAGCCATGGAGTGGTTCACCAACCTTTCCCCTCCAGTAAGGACATTTAGAGAACTTGTCCAAAGATTCGTGCAACATTTTGCCTACAATTTATCTAGGTCGGTCACCATGCTTGATTTGTGTAAACTTAAGCAGAATCAAGGGGAATCTTTTGTCACCTTTTTGCAACGATGGAGGCGATTGTGTTCGAAATACCCAAGGACAATCCCTGAAGAAGAGAGAATTGATATCATTGTGAACAATCTAATACCAGAACTCAAGTATGAAGTCAAGAAGATTCCATTTAATTCTTTTGATACTATGGTAGAGGTGGCATGTCGCATTGAGGATGTCCTAAAAGAACAAGGGATTTTGGCTAAACCAACAAATAACAACAATGGCCAAAATAACAATACTAATGGTAACAGGGACAAAAAGAACTCTTATTGGAACAAAAACAAGCAAGTCGTCAACGACGGAGTTGTTGATTCATCTCAAGTCAAAAATGAAGGAGTTCTTAATCTCTCTCATGCAGTTCAAGCTATGAAGTTGCAAACATCATCAACGCCACAAGACAAACCTCAGTATCAAAAGAGATCTAAAACGGAGAAAAGACAATTCACTAAATTGGGAGAATCCTATGCAGAGGTTTTTAAGACACTAGTTGCTCATAATCTGGCGCACCCACAGGATCCTACAAAACATCGAATACCAGATCCTTTACCTCATTGGTGGGATGCTAAGGCTTTTTGCGTTTTCCATAATGGGATTGGACACGATATAGAAAATTGTTTCAGACTCAAGCATCTTGTCCAAGACCTTATTGAGAAAGGACAATTACAAGTGGGTGGGTTAACTACTAATGCAGACCATAAAGCCTTTAAAGAGCCCTTGCCTAAATATGAAAAAGGAGAGAATTCTAGTAAGAATGGCAAGGCGGCTATTAACTACACATACACACATGCTGATAATGTGATTAATATGCTTGACGTGGCTGACGATAATATCAACATGGTGAGAAAGAAAGATCCTTATGGACATAATGTGGACTCAATTCCTATGACTAATGAAAGACCCGCTGTGGTGATAAGAGGTCCTCACACACAAGGAATGCCCCGGTCCCTCAATGTTGTCACTAGGGGACAGGCTCAAGCACCCATTATCATCAAAGGTCCTAGCACTAGCAAGTCTAAACAACCCACGTCAAAAGGTGCTCCTCCAAAACCTGTCGTTGGTCCTGATTCCAATTACAACCTTATTGACCAACTACAACGTACACCCGCTCAGATATCCATTTTTGAGCTTTTAGAATTATCTCCTAAGCACAAGCGCGTCCTCGAGGATGCCTTGCGAGCAGCCAATGTCCCTAATAACTTAGATATCGACCAATTCCAAAACATGGTCAACCATTTGGCTAGCCCTCATTTCCTCACTTTCTCAGAAGAAGATGACAAATCCATTAGTCACCCACATAATTTGGCCTTACACATCGAGGTCATGATTCATAAAACCCGTGTTAGACGTGTACTAATAGATGGGGGTGCGGGGCTCAATATTTGTACTCTGAGTTTGCTGCTAGCTCTAGGGTATTCTGAGAACGTCATTGACACAAAGAAAAGAATCACAATCAAAGCATATGATGAAGCAGAAAGAAGTTCTAAGGGATTGGCTGTTTTGCCTATTCGTATCGGTCCTGTAGAAAGAGACATATTGTTCCAAATTGTTGATGTTGGACCTCTCGCCTACAACATTTTGCTAGGTAGGCCATGGATTCATGAAATGCAGGCAGTCCCATCGACATATCACCAGTGTGTTAAGTTCCCCCATAATGGTGTAGAAATTTGCATCCCGGGAGACAGTGCTCTATCAGTTAATAACATTTATGCGGGATCACATGTACCTTTGAATAGAGAAGCTGACAATCCTAGTAGTTCACTTGAACAATGCAAGCAGAAATTCAAGACCATGGACCTTGGGATGGGAGATTATAAGATTGATTCTTTTACAAAAATACCAGTCTCTCCTAGGTCTTATGGGAGACCCTCCCCAAATGTGAAGCCTTCGTCATCAGCAATGACGTTATTTGGGAAATTTATTGAGTCTTCGGTCCCCATTCAAGAAGAGAAAGAGGAAGTTGCTGTAAGGAACTGGATATATCACGAAGAGAAATACAAACATAATGAGAATTTTGCTCCTTCACCTGAAACTTATGGGAAAGGATACACACTGGTCAAAAATATGGGATATCCGGGATTTGGTCCCCTTAGTCATAGGCTGGATGCTAAAGCTGAGCCTCTTGATCATGCTCTCTTTGGATGCAAAAATAAGTCCACAATCGGCTTAGGTTTTGAGAACAAGAAGAAGAAAGGTATCCCTGTCCCAGTTGCAACGGACAGCGACAGTGATGCAGATTATACACCCGATCTCTCCAACCAACAAGATGTGTCTGATGATTGGGTGCCCTCCACGAATCTCCTTTGGGGAGATTCCACAGATTTGATGCTTAATAATTCTACTATCCCAGCTGCGACGGATAGTGATTGTGTGACTTCTAGATCGACAAAGGAAAATGTTACTGTCCTAGCTGCGACGGATAGTACCAATACTAGAAAGGGGGAAACCCTCCCTAACCTTGAGGCTTCTACATCACGAGGCCTAAATGATGACTCAGAGACAGACTCCCATGAATATGAATGGGATTCGCTTTCAGATGCAACAATTGATCTAGATGTGGATATTATTCATGCCTATAGTACCCAACCCGATGCAACTAACGATCCTAGTGTCAGACTAGAGGATTGCCCTCCTCAAATCGCCTTAGTAGACGACGCTTCGTTTGATAGGATGAGCCCCAATTCAGGTATCTTAGGAGAAGACTTGATGAGCTCCGATTATATGGTCACCAGAGATGACACCTTTCACATTCACAACATCGAACCTACCATTGACTTGCCCCTTGTTCACTTTGACCTGATTGACTGGCCCCAGCGCCACCACGAGCCCACATTCCTCACATTTCGCAACGATTACGAAATTGCTTGCTATCTGAATGCTCTCGAACCCGTGGCTTCTTCCACCAGTGAACCAACAACCAGCATGATGGAGCCTGATATTAAGTACCTCAGTCTCAAAACAAAAGAGAAAAAGAAAAATAGGTCTGATGGCGAAAACCACTTTGTGGCGGTGTCAGAACCAAAAATAGTAAAAAGAAATGACGCATCCAAAGGTGAAAACCTCTTTGAGGCACCTAAGGATGGGGTACTTAATAACTTGCCGAGTTATTTCCAGGATAGATCATCAATCTTGATTGAACCAACAAAGCCGGTCAATCTAAACACAGAAGAAAACCCTCAGATAGTCCATCTTGCTCAGTCTTTATCAGAGGAAGAGACCAAGGCATATGTACAGTTTTTACAGAAAAAGAAAATTAATTTTGCATGGACCTACTCAGACATGCCAGGGCTTGACACAAATCTCATAATGCATCACTTATCTATAGCTCCAGGAGTCAAGCCAGTCAAACAGAGACTAAGAAAAATGCATCCACATATAGCTCTACTTGTCAAAGGAGAATTAAAAAAGCTTTTGAAAGCTGGATTTATTAGAGCCATTGATTATGCAGAATGGATCTCGAACATAGTACCGGTATCCAAACATGATGGGTCCATTCGTGTCTGCACAGATTTTAGAGATCTAAACAAAGCATGCCCAAAGGATGACTTTCCACTTCCAAACATTGACATGATAGTGGACATGACGGCGGGCTATGACATATATTCCCTAATGGATGGTTTCTCGGGGTATAATCAAATCAAAATAGCTCCTGAAGACCAAGAGAAAACAGCATTCACATGTGCATGGGGAACCTACTGTTGGAACGTCATGCCATTCGGGTTAAAGAATGCAGGAGCAACCTACCAAAGAGCTATGACAACTATCTTTCATGATATGATACACAAAAATATGGAAGATTATGTGGATGATACCCTGGCAAAATCAAGAAAAAGGGACACACACCTCAATGATCTGGAAGTAATTCTAGATCGTATGGAACAATTTCAACTCAGATTGAATCCAAAGAAGTGCGCATTTGGCGTCACCTCAGGCAAACTTTTAGGATTCATAATATCAGCAAAAGGTATCGAGGTTGATCCCGAAAAGGTCCAAGCAATCCTAGATATGCCACCTCCTCGAAATATCAGCCAAATGAGAAGTCTTCAAGGACGTCTTCAATCAATTAGGAGGTTTATTTCTCAGCTTGCAGATAGAGCGCAACCCTTCAACAAGACATTGCATAAGGGTGCTTCTTGTGTTTGGAACGAGGATTGTCAAAAGAGCCTAGATCAGATCAAACAATACTTGGCTAATCCTCCGATCTTAATGCCTCCTATTCCAGGGAAACCATTGCTTCTATATATCTCAACTACAGACACTTCCCTGGGGGCATTATTGGCTCAAACAGATGATACTGGGAAAGAACGGGCCATCTACTATATCAGCCGTACTCTAGTCTCTTATGAGATCAATTACAATAATATCGAGAAATCTTGTCTCGCGGTGGTGTTTGCTTCTCAAAAGTTGCGCCACTACATGCTTGCACATACCATACACTTGATTGCCAAAATTGATCCCCTTAAATATTTGCTTGGTAAGGCTGCCCTGACGGGTAGACTTGCTAAATGGATGATGGTCCTCACTGAATTTGACATAGAGTACGTTGAAAGGAAGGCAATAAAAGGGCAAGCTATTGCTGACCAATTAGCTGATTTTCCAATCCAGGATAGTATGCCAGTCCAAGTGGAATTCCCAGATGAACACATCTTATATACCACTACTCGCACTTGGACAATGTTCTTTGATGGCTCCCGCATGCAAAATGGGTCAGGTGCTGGAGTGTTATTTGTTTCTCCACATGGGTACAACATTCCAAAGTCTTATAAACTATTATTCCCATGTACCAATAATATTGCAGAATATGAAGCTTTAACTAATGGCTTGAAAATGGCTATAGAATGGAATATCACAGAATTACATGTCTTTGGGGATTCTCAGCTAATCATCAACCAAGTCAATGAAGAGTATCAAACCAAGGATGACAAATTGATACCTTATAAAAAGATGGTTGATTCTTTGAAACGCTATTTCACCTTTGTGACGTTTCAACAAATCCCTAGGATAGAGAACAAAGCTGCAGACGCCATGGCCACATTGGCTTCACTTCTTCAGTTGGAGACACATGAATCCAGATTTGAATTCCTGGTGGAAGAGCTACACCATCCCATCTTTGACTCATCTGAAAGCCGTGTCATTTGTGCCATTATCACACATGAGTCCTCCCGATATGGTGCTATCTATTCATATCTTCGTGATGGCATCATCCCCGACACATTCACCCGCTCTGAACGCCGAAACCTCATCCGTAACGCCTCTCGCCACACCCTCATCTCTGGTGACTTATATAGAAGGGGTTTAGATGGGACACTCCTTAGGTGCTTGGAAAAGGAGGAATCCAACCAAGCGTTAGCTGACATCCACGAGGGCATTTGTGGTGGGCATTCTAATGGTCTTGCCATGGCCCGAAGGTTGCTTAGGGCGGGATATTATTGGCCCACAATGCAGATAGATGCAGTCACCTTTGCTAAGTCATGTGAAAAATGTCAGAAACACGGCAACCTGATTCATGCTCCGGGTAGGGAACTAATCCCTTCTATTTCTCATTGGCCATTTCAGCGCTGGGCCTTTGATCTGGTTGGGCAAATTCACCCCAACTCATCAGGTGGACACAAGTTCATCATTACTGCCACTGACTACTTCACAAAATGGGTGGAGGCTGTACCACTTTCTGTTGCTTCAGGAAGGACCATTTCTTTGTTCATCTTGAACCATATCATTTGCCGATTTGGAGTGCCTTCTGAGATCATTACTGACAATGGAGGTCAATTTAAGAATAAAGACCTAAAGCACCTATGCAAAAAGTTTAAAATCAAGCAACATTGGTCCTCCATATATTTCCCACAAGGAAACGGATAGGCAGAAGCTTCTAACAAAACCATTCTTAAGATTCTTCATAGAACAGTACACAAGAATGGTAGGGATTGGCACTTGCAAATCAATCCAGCACTATGGGCTTACCGAACAAGCATTCGCACACCTACAGGGGCCACTCCTTTTTCTCTCACCTATGGCGCTGAAGCAATATTGCCTTTAGAAGTCGAGATACCATCCCTTAGAGTCTCACTCAAAGGTTTGATTACAGATGAGGATTACCGTGCCATGAGGTTGCAGGAACTAGAACTTCTAGATGAGAAGCGTAAGGCTTCCTTTGATCATATGAGAGCGTATCAGAAATGTATGTCCAAGGCATTCAACAAGAAGGTTCGCCCTAGAGAATTTCAAATAGGTGATCTTGTTTTACGAGAAAACCCTAAGAACCAGCAAAACAGAGAGCAAAAGGGCAAGTTTGAACCTAACTGGCTTGGACCATATGTCATCACAGCTGCTTTTGGTACTGGTGCGTATTTACTGTCAGATCCTGATGGAGAACAGCTCCCTGATCCCATCAACATTGTGCACCTTAAGAAGTTCTATCCTTGATGTCCATTCTGTCTGGGGGCATCTTTTGTATATATCTTATTGATCCTGAAAAAATTCCAAAAAAATTGATATATGATTGCTGAAAAAATCCTAAAAAGCATAAAATGTCCTGAAAAAACTACAAAAAAATCAAAAAAATTCAAAAATTCAAAAAAATAGAAAAAGTGCCTTGGTGAAAACCTAGCAATAGGCGCCTTGGTAGCAAAAATACAAAAAAATCAAAAAAATGAAAAAATGAAAAAAAGATTCCAAGTGGTGAAAACCTGGAAACAGGCGCTACTTGAGGCCTTTGCACCCCTATTTGTTAGCATGCGTCCTCGACACTTAGCCACTTGTCATCATGCCTTGACCTTATTTGGCCTAGTCTGGAATTGGTCTTTGTCTTTGTCTAGGGGGCATAACTGTTCGCATAGGTCCTTTTGGTGAGTTTGTCTCTTGGGGCATTTTACAATAGGTGTTTTTCAACACCACCCCAAACAGTGTTTTTCAACACTACCCTTGCGTCGAGTGTTTCTTAACACTTATCAGATATCTTACCCAATAGTCCACAGTATGATGCGATATTTCCCATTTGCAGATAAGATACTCAGAATTTGACTCTATGACCAACACACACGCACTTAAACAATCAACTCGCTGGCGATATGATGACTTTATTTTTCTTTGTGTGCTGTCTATGAGGATTTCTTTGATGAGTGATCTCTCCCTGAGAAGTTTTTCGATGATGCATAGCTAGAAGACTGAGGGAATGAGAACATGTTTTCTTTCTTTATCTGCTTGTGGGTATATTTTGTTGATTCTAACTGTCATGAGCATTTATGCTAGTCCTACTTGACACTATGGATTGACAAGGTATTATCCTTGACTGTTGTGCGAGTGCAGGCTTCTAGCTATCCTGACTTTCATGTGTCTTGATACAAGCATAATCTCGCTATACCAAACTTAGGTGATCTCACTGCATTAGTCATCTTGACCTATATGTCTTTGATGCCTAGGAGAGATTTCCACATCTCTATCTGATAAAGATCATATTCATATCCACATAGTAATGCTAGTGTGCATTGTATGATCTTACGACGCTACCAATAACGCTCGATGATGATAATTAGATGTCTATAAGCGTCGTGACCTTGCAAGTCAACCACTTTCATAGTAGCTTGCATTTTTAGGGTCATGTTAGTTTAATCTTGCATCTTGCACATGGAGAGAGCTCTCCTTTTTCATCCTACATGGACCTGTTAGTCAACTGCGCTCACCTTCTCTTCTTCTTGATCATGTCTTTCGCTCCTTGTCTTTTTCATCTCGAACCTGTTCCTGTTCATCACAAGGGGTTAATCACATCATCATATCTATATCAAAACTGTCATTTTTTAAGAAACATAAGTCTACATCATACATATGAGAATTAAACATACAACTATGAGAGAGAACATACATAAGCACATACATAAGCATTTTGAGAAAAATGACAAGATAATATACGTAAACTGATACATCCATCATAAGTGAGACAAATACACATGATATACCGAACATCCAGTAATCTCATAAATCAATAAATGTCATGAATATACAATATGAGATCCCAAAATCTGGATCAAAAGTCTCAAAATATGTCCAAACAACCTAAAACCTAACCCTAAGACTCGCTACCACCCTCGTGAGGAGCTCGTGGTGGTGGAGGAGGCATAGCTCTCCTATCAAAAGCCACGTCCGATACCCCTGCCCGCTGAGAGTATGATGGTGCTCTCTCACCCTCTGGGACGGCCTGCAGATATAATCCGTGATAGTAGGCAGCCCTCGCTGACTCCCGTCGGAGCTCCAGTGCCTCGGTCTGTGCCATCGCCTCACGGCGTGCTATCTCTGCTCTAAGATCAGCTATCTGCTGATCCCGCTCTGCCCTCAGATCCAGGAGCTGCTGATCTCTCACAGCTATGGTGGTCCGCAGCTGCTGTATCTCTGCCTCCCGAGCCTGTATCTGGGCTCTCAGGTCCTCTCCCCCCGCAGGCTGCTCCTGCTGTACCTCTGCCTGCCGGCGAGCTGGTCTCGCCTCCTCCTCAGGAGTGGCTGATCTCTGTCCCCGTGACCGTTTCCGGCCACCTGATCCCGACCCCTCTCCTCTCTCCATCCTCCTCCCTCTCCCCCTCCCGCCATCCCCTCCATCTCCTCCCTCCTCTCCTCCGTCCCCTCCGCCTCCTCCGTCCCCTCCGTCTCCTCCCTCTCCTCCCGGCGCTGGCACCTGAGCATCTGGTACCGTAAATCGAGGGAATGGTACCCTCCGCCGCTCTGCTCTGTAGGCTCCATCAGCCCCTGCGTCTGCCACATCTGGGAAATACTCCCAGGGCTCGCTCCTGATACTCGCTGTCTCTGCGACAGCCTGCTGATAGTCCAGCATGGGTAGCCACCCATGACCCTCCTCATCCCTGGCCCTGGCATATGTGGTAGTCTCTGTCGAGACTCGCTGCTGCCTCCCGAACTGCCGCCACACCCGACTGATGCAAAACCTCTCTGTGATATCTGCATGTCGACCTACCAGTGGCCGACTGCATAGCATATAACTGAGCTCCTCATCTGCATCACTCCATCCCTCCACATCCCTGTATGGCCTCCATGTGAATGAGGCTATCTCATCTAGAATCCGCCGATAGTAGGTCACATCCCCTGAATGGGCATGTGATATAAACCCGATGTACCTGTAGATGAATGGGTACCTCCTCTCCCTCGGCTGAATCCTGGGACGCACTACAGCAATGTGCTCCCATGCCCATACCTGTGCCAGGATGGCACCGCACGCCCATGTCCGACCGTCCCTGTAGACGATCTCATGCAGCTCATGATACATCTCTGCTAAGATCGCAGGCCCCCATGCCATCCGTTGAGGCCTGCCTACCAAGTCTACCAGTAGCCTGCCCCATCCGAGCGGGAATCCCTTCTGACTGCGATCAGTCATCAGGATCTGTGAAATGATAGATGCCACAATGCATGGCACCGGATAATCTCTGCCGAAGTCATCAAGCAGTCGCTCCCAGCTGACATGCCTGTCTAGGATGGTCACATCCTGAAACATCTCCTGAATCAATCGGCGCCCCTCAGTGACGTCCTGATCATAGTACACCTGTGACAAACACATAAATCATGTTAGTTTTCATCTCATGGAAACATTACATTTATAATTATATCTCAAAACATGATTATACTTACAGGCTCTCCGTGGCATGGCACTCGTAAGATCCTGTAGACGTCCTCCAAAGTGATCGACGCCTCTCCAGTAGGCAGATGGAAGGTGTTGTGCTCACTATGCCATCTCTCGGCAAGAGCAGTCAACAACCCATGGTCCGCTCGGATATATGGGTATCTCAGCAGATACCGGAATCCCATAGCCCTGATATCGGCATTGCCCGGATCATCCAGATCTCGGACACACCGTAATCCTGTCACCTTCGGCGCTCTGATGATGAGCGCCGGAAAAACCTCCTGCAAGCCAAAACCAAACCCGTTGTTAGTACATATCATGATGGATGTCCAAAAAACTCAGTATAAAACATCTTAAAAACGTAACATTGTCTAGACCCATGTCATTTTTGCTCAAAAAAATGCATTAAAATCAAAATTTTCAACTGGGCGATATTCTTTTTCAGAGAAGTATCGTGCGATACTTCTCCCTATAGTAGGGCGATAAACCTTATGTCGGGCGATACTTCGCCCGCTATCGCGCGATCTTTCGCCCAGTATCGCGCGATACTGATGCCCAAAGCGTGCGATACTTTTGGGGTGCGCGAAGTATCGCGCGATACTTCTCCCCAAAGCGCGCGATACTTCTAAAGTATCGCGCGATATTTCGCACAACAAAAAAATTTTGAAATTTAAAAATTGAAAAAAACGTGCTAAAAAGGCTATTAAATGCTAGAAATGATCAAAAAGTTCAAGTTTTTCGAAAACATACCGGGGCAGGATAGTGTGGTGGCCGGTTATGCAACCGGGCGCGCTCGAATCGATGCCTGTGGACGGGAACTCCTGCTTGCTGAGCCATTTTCTCTCTCTAAAGCTCTGAAATTCTCAAATCACTAAAAGACAAATGATTTTTGAAAATGACATTTTGACCCCTTTTATAGCATTTTGACCTTTTGACCTAATTTTCAAAACACCTCGGAATTGCGCGAAAATTGCACCCCTAGCTAATTTCGACGTCCTGGATCCATTTTCGGACTCGAAATCGAAATCCGAGGTCATCTTCATAGTCAAAATCGCATTTCAAATTCTTTCCCCCCTTCTGCGCAGTTGACTGACCTTTTGAGGCATAATTTGATTTTCGGTGGAATTTCTTCCTTCCAGGTCTCTCAAATTTTCTAGTCTTTCATCCACTCTATTTCTAGTCTTCTTCTACTTCCTCACTGGGGCATGTTTCATTGCCTAATGGTTAACCTATTTGACCCTTACGTTCGATTATGATTTGATCAAATCTTTATCAGTTTTGCTGTCTCTCCTCTACCTGATTTCGATTTCGACTCCGAGGGGGCAGTATCTATGGGATTCTCATCCCTGATTTCCTTGATTTTCCTGATTCAGACATCTTTTGTGAGCTTTTGCTCAAAATTTGAGATTCTTATCTCCCATTTTTTTAGACTTGATTATTGCCTAGCAGCGACGGTGATAGTTTTGTCTAAAAGCTTGATTTGCACCTAGCAGCGACGGTGTTGGTTTAAGCTTTTGTTTATGTTTGTCCGGATGTGATCCCGAATCGACCTCATATCTAAGTTGTTTTGTGATCCCAAATCAATCTCACATTGCAACTTCATTCTTTGACTACATGTGTTCCCAAATCGATCACACATTAGTCAAAGAGGGGCAAATGTATGCACCCTAAAATGGTCGCCTAGACTTTGGGCCCCATTTATTCAATTTATCAATCCTGAATCATTTCTATCAATAATCAATATTTTCAACATTATCAATTTCTTGATCAAATCCTAATTTCGATCATATATTGGATTTTTATCCTTGGGCTAACCATTTATCCTAAGTCTTTATTTAATTAAAAGGAATATTTCCTCCCCTTTCAATTAAATAAAAAAAGCCCCCACTTTCCCTCTTATCCTAAGTTGCACAAATAAAGCATTATTCCTATTTCATAAAAAGGGAAAAAGCACTTTTTGTCTCACATGAGGCTCAAAAGTCAACACTTCACTCTCATTGGAGGATGTTTGTGCACATGGATTGCTCCTCTTTCAACCTCCACCGCTGATTAAGACCTTTTGCCTCTTAATCTCCATGGTCCATTTCTCCTCATTTCTTATAAAAGGAGAGCTCTCTCCTTCATTTGGATACCCACATTTTATGCTATTGTTATGCTGCAGGTTTTGGAGCTCTTTTTGAAGACACTCAAGCTTTGAAGACCTTGTTGTTGCATTTCATTTAGTTTGCTTTCATAGTTGCATAATCATGGCATTCTTAGTGTAGATTTCCTTTTATGCAATCTCACATAGTCTAAATAGGAAGGATTTGTAATCCATTGCTATTTCCTTTCATAGATTAGATTTCTTTTCAAGCATTGCATTGTTATCATTTAGCTTAGATTTGCATTCTCATATAGTTTGCATTGCATTTCCATTTAGATTCTTGGGGATATTGGCATTGTTGCCCTTGTCTTCATTTGAATCTCTCATTGTGTGGTTGACTAGCAAGGTCACCTTCTTGTAGCTCTAGCTGAGAGCAAAACTCATAGTCCCTTGCAACTCCATGCATAGAGAGCTATGAGCCGCTTTGTGAGGCCTCATTCTTGAGCAACCTTGCATGTAATGGTTCATAGAAGTGCATATTTTTGTGTGTACACTAGTCATCCTACAATTGATTGTTATCTCTCACATCGTAAAGGCATTGTCACTTGGTTTGTTCTATAATCAATCGAATGAATATTTTATAACAACTTTAATTTGGTTTGGAATATAAAGCTAACAATATGTACATAACATATGAAGATGGCTATGTGTCCGACTATCTTCAATGAAGATGAATTATAGGCTTGAGATCTATTTGTTATTACATTTCAAAACATTGATAACATATTTTTATTTAGAGGGCCATCAAACAACTTCGCTATATGGGAAATTTGAGTTGCAAGTGATGTTTGATCTATATTAAAGCCCATAAATGTGAACATTTTGAATTCCTAATATTTTATGCAAGAAATTGTAGTGGCATACCAAACAATTATGTTAGTACAAAATAAATTTTCTAACCACTTCATATTTGATTCAACTAGGGGTATCTAATTATTTGTTAACCTTAAATGTTTAACAAGCCATAATGAATACATTTATATTTCCCTCATTATACTCTTGTAATTCTATTTCATATTTGATAGATGCAACTCCAAAATATTTCAAAAATTTTTGATGTTGTAAGGAATCGTACTACTTGAAATTTTCATATCAAGTTTCGTCATCTCTAATGATTCTTAAAAAAAATACCAGTACACAATGACCCAAAATTGAAATTCATTTTCTCTATCAGAAGAGAAACTCAAAGGTTTTTACATAAAATAGTTCCACATTATTTGTAAACTCTATAGTTTATTTCATAAGCTATTCTTACTAATCAGGGTCATTAAATTCTAAAAATTAAGGTGGTAAATACACCAAAAGAATTGTTACTTGACTCTCCTTTAAGTGTGAAGTCCACTATACCTTTTATAGATATTTGATAATGGTTTTAAATTTTAATAATTCATTTTAGATACATGTCTCTAGTTGAATTGCAAGTCCTATTTTCTATGTGATTATGTCAAGTCATGAGATAATTGTGCTAATCCCAAGAAGTTATTGCAATGCTTACATTAATAATTGAATTAGATAGTGTTATGTTGAGTATGCGAATGGTAATACTAATAGAAGGATAATTTGTTAAGGTATAATTTTTATTGTTGTTATTGTTATCATGGGATCCCCATCCAAGTACCAATAGGTAGGGCAATTGAGAACTAGTTTAGAGAGTGCCTTAGGATTTTAAAATTAAGTTTGTATTTAAGTTTTTTAAATACTCTATTAACATAGATTTAATTGGAAAAAATAGCTATGAGTATGCATTTGGTAACCTTTTTAATATTTAATTAAAATTTTATATTAATATTCACATAATTTAAAAATCTACAAATTTTCATATTCTAATCCATAATCGCAGAAGAGAGAACCTACAAATTAAATCATATCCTCATCCCCCACTAACACGTATCAAGCTATGTAAAATAAGATCTCCTTTATTTTTTACAACCTAAGAGAATATCAACAACTAACATTCAAAACAAATGAAATGCTATAGAAAGAGATGTAAACATCTCGTGTTAAAGGTAGATCAAACAAATCAACCAATCCCACAACAAAGAGAATACACCCAAAGAAAAAAAACATTTCCTATACCTCTCTGGACATACTATATCCATAGCTCAAGACCAACAAAAAAGGAAAATAAGAGAAATCCATAAGACCATGTCCTCCAAACTCCTAGATTCAAGAATAATTTGCATGAGAAGACAAATGCAAATTAAAGAATGTATCCAATAACCATACAGACAATACATCTCAAACCATCCACCTTCCAAGTAAACCAAGAGTGGGATAAAAGATCTCATGAGCACACAACTCCAAACAATAAAAGATTATAATGAATGAAAATCTTCTCTTTGGGTCCAAAATTGATTCACATCCATAAATAGGTGCAGGATCCTTATCCTTTCTATTGAAATCCTCATCAAAGAATAACCATATCAACACATGATTTTAAAAACATGAATTTCATAGCATCTCTCAAGTCTCTATAGTCTCCATGAGCATCCACCAATCAATCATTCCCAACTTAAAATACAACCTTACAAAACCATGAGGCTTCAAGAAAATAATTAGTACTCAAAACCAAAGAGAACCAACAAGACCTTTATCAAAGTTCCAAAAATAAGATCAAGATTATATCATGACATCATGATCTAATATCTCCTTAAATGAATATCATATGCACCAAAGAACATGTCATAAACTAACACCTCACCAAAACTCAAGAGTCCTTCATGGGAAATCAAGATGTTACCATCTCCAAACCACATGAAGATAATCATCCATCATCAAAAGATGAATCCACATCACTACTAAAGCTCCCACTAAACCATGTAACCAAGCTCTCCAAGCATCATGATTACCACCTCCTAACTAAATATCCTATGTATCCCCAACATAATCAAAGAACTCAACAACTCGATCTCTCGAAGAGAAAATTCAAACCAAAATCTCCAAACCAAGAAGATACAATAACACATTCTTTGTCAATATAACCAAATATGTCAATCTCACACTATAATCTAAAGATAGAATCCAAGAGCTCCACATGACACCAATAATCATCTTCTTTTGATCAAATATTGTTCATGGCCCACTACAGACTATAATAACAACATATTAGAACCAAAATATTGAAACAAGTAACATAAAATACATTATATAACAGTATGTATATATATATGATCATAAATGATACAAAATTATACATTTCATCATGATGAACATCATGAGAAAAACTTCACTAAAGTCAAATTGAGTTTCTCATACACCATAAAATACTGCTAAGATTCAAATGAGGAACTATATTTTGAGTACTCCCAAAAAAAATCATTTTCTCCCTATAGTCAACATATCAATGTAATAATAGTGACTAACAAAAAGGCATACCAAACCAAATCCTCATCAAACAATTTACATATTGAAGGGAAAATGCATAGTCAATGCTACAATCTCAAATAATTAAAAGATTCAACCCCACATCAATATCATGCAAAGTAGAGATAATCAGAAATAACATTTTAATTTCCAAGACTCAAACACTAGAATCAATGCTTGATAGATGCATATATAAAGCATGAGGAGCTCCATGCTCTATAGATGCATACTTTTAAGTCTTTGGATTTGATTTAATGATATATGATAATAAAACAAGGTATATAATGAATGTTTGAGATTTTTTTTTAATGAAGAGAACTTGAAAATTGAAAAAATAAGTATAATGGGGATTTAGTATAAAAATAAGGTTTGGAAATGTGTTTGACAAAGAAGTGAACTAACCTAAAGGGGCTTCATATTAGTGACTTAATGTGTGGAAGCTTTTTTTTTTATTAAGTAAAATCAAGTTTTGAAAGGACCCGAAACCTTGTACAAAGAGCAACGAAAGATATAGCAATGAAAGATCATAAAAAAGCAACTGTGGAACACCACCAAACAAACCAGAGGAACAAACCAAAGTTCCCTCCAAGTGGACCAAAAACCAACCTAGCGAACCACAAAAAAAAAGGCAATCAAGATTTGCATTTTGGCCCATCCTTATGAGAACGTAAAGACATATCAAATGAAGGTTTGGAGGATTTGACTTTTTTTCCTTTAACTGATGTCTGGAAGATTTTGTTGTCAAGGTGATGGGTTCAAATTTGTTCAAGGCAATTTGGAAGTGCTAGGAATATGTCAGAAAGTTGGTTAGTAACAATAACATCATTGATGACAAAAATAAGGTATGTGGGGAGAAGTCCATTTGGTGGAATCTCAAAAGGGGTGATAAGACATTGGCCCTAATCCAAGGCTGCTCTACCAAGTACTAGGCCAGTAGGGGCATTAGTCAACAGTTCGGTGATACCATTAAAGAAGGGAGTTTGATTAGTTGGTAAGAGGTGATTAGCAACTTTGATATCCCCCAAACTTAGAGGAGGACTTATACCATGTTGAGAGATGCCTCTACCTATCTATACCTTCCTAGAGACATGAGCATGAATGATGAAAGGTGTTCCCATTTGAGATGGTTAGATGGAACCCCCTTCCCTAACACCAAAGCCAAAATCTTATACAAATTGTTGTCTAATAACCCTGATATATTTTTGCACCTCAATAACCATTATTTTTCATCCTTGATCCCAACCTTTGGAGAAGATACCTTTTTGTTATTTGGCACAGATCCATTGAACCTAAGAAGGTTTTTTTTTGTGGCTCTTATTCCAAAAAATTTAGCTATCAAGAAGCCTAATGGGGATTTTGACATCTACTCTTTTTGTAAATGTCAGGAGTCCTTTTTACACATATTTTTTAACTGTTTGTTTGCTAGAGAGATCTGGAGGATGTTTGGTTTTTTTTTGCATAGAAACTTTAGCATTCTTAACATCCTTTCTGGTAAGTTCTTGGGCCAGAGTAATTGCAATAATTTTCTTTGGACTATTCTTTCTGTTGAAATATTATGGACTATTTGGAAAATGAGAAATGAAGACATCTTTAAAGGTGGAGTAAGAAATCTTACTTAGTCTCTTCGGAGACTCATACATTTTAACATCTCCTCGCAGGTCATAGCAATAATGAAGATTGGTGAAATGAAGTACGCCAAGTTGATGAAGGATGGAGAAGTGACAATGAAAAAGGAAGAGCTAGCACACAGCTAAACCACTGAGAACATCTATACAGAGACGATTATAGTTGAGTAGGTCATTAACAGGATGAAGGAACAGCTACATGAACTACTTGAAAAAACTTCTTTGGAGAGAGGCAAGCCAGTACTAGTTGATCCCATTGTAATACTAGCATCTTAGGTCATTCCTCAGCAACTGGGGGAAGTTGTCCATGTTTAGAATGACAGAGTCCTGGTGTGTAATGATGAACAATTGGGTTGGACTACATGGATGCCCCTTAGGGGCATAGACTTTTGACAGAATTAGATATTTTTAATGATGTTTTGATATATGGTACTATGTAGCTAACTATATGTAACTATTGTAATTACCGTTCAAGACATCCTTTTTATGTAAAGGCCTAAAAGGTGTAACTGTTACACTTTGCAAATGTTGGTTTACTTTATATTCAATAGAAAAAAATATATCAATTATGACAATACAATATATTAATTATAATAATATTATAAAAATATAATTTAAAAAATTAAAAAATAAAATAAATGTGTTGATATATGCATAATCTTCATTGTAAGACAATCTCGTAAAATATCAAACTTAAAATTTGAATAAGAGCTAAAGTGATTAACTTTTATGTGAGAATTTAATTATTTATAATCAATCTATAGATGGATTTAAATCTAATTTGTGGAAATAGATTTATATGGATCTCAATGTGAAAATGTATCTATGATGTGTTAAAATTTTGCATTGGTGAATAAAAAATTATTTTGATGTTTATAAGTTTAATGAAGATCAAGCATATATAAAGTATGAGGAGTTACATGCTCTATAGATGTATTCTTTTAAGTCTTTGGATTTGATTTAATGATATATGATAATAAAATAAGGTATATAATTAATGTTTGAGATATTGTTTTAATGGAGAGAACTTAAAATTTGAAATAATAAGTATAATAGAGATTTAGTATAAAATTGAGGTTTCGAAATGTGTTTGACAAAGAAGTGAAATAACCTAAAGAATGATAATGTAGTATGATTCTATGAAATAAGAAAAAGTGAGTATAAGAGTTCCACAATTAGATAAGAATTTGTTTGGTATGGATTATAGATACTCATGGTTGTGAAAATGAAGTAGATCTAATCTATAGGTGCATATTGGAGTTTGGAAAATGAATTAGAATTTTATAGTTTGACAATAGTTTGAGTAGAGGCAAAGAAATGTCTTGAGGTTCATTTTAAATTTTGAATTTGGAACTTTCAAGTTTGTGGTTGTGCAACTGAAGAATGATGAAGCTCTTTTTTCTTTTGGAGGAAGAAGAATTTAATAGCAAACAATTATCGAGTCAATTTAGTGCCTTTAAACTCACTAAGAGAAAGCTTCTCTCTAAGTTTGCTACTAATTTTATAAAGAAAGGGGTATGCTTTTTGTCTTCAATGCAATCATTTTTAGGGTTATCAGAGAGGTTTTTCTGATGGAGTTTTATAATTTTATATATCTTTGTGTTGGATTTTATATTGCTGAACCATACAAAATATTATTTTACTATTCCTTTTTGTTTTTATTTATTTATTATTAGCATTTCAAATATTGCCCAAGTCATATCTTCCTATCAGGATAACCATTGCACCTCATTAAGGTGTGATTGCTAGTGATATTATCCTCTTCTTCCAATTTATCCTTATGAGTAGGATAAGTTTTAGAAGGGGGATTAGCAAATTCCATCAATGCTTCATCTCTAAAAGGGTTGTCATTCAATGAACATAAGGTGGCATTAAGAAAGTTGTTTTGTAATGCCCCTCCCATAGTTTGCTTTTCAGTTTTATTGCCAAACTCTTTTAGGCCATTTTCATGTGTGTGTTATTTATTTCAAGGATTTTGAGGTTTATGAATGTATGACATTTTATTGAATAATCATGGATTAGATGCTTTTGAATTATTTTCATGTTGGTTAAATGCAAATGATGACGTTATTTATATGTGATGGTTATTTTATTTTGATGATTCATATGTTAGGATATCATGAATGCTTATGGTTTTACTAACCCCATACTTGCATGTGTATGGTCGATGTGTATGTTTTACATTTATGTTTGACATACTTGATGTGGTTGAGGGACGGAGTCATAGTTACTTGCTTGTGAGATCCACACAATCAGTTGATCCCCGCCATTACTTGTTTATATTTATGCATGTATGTACATGTTTGTCTTTTATGTAGGTTTGTAGGTACCGGGTATCAACTTCCCTGAATTGTTAGGATGAGTGTGTCCTATCGCAAAATCTCAATGGTAAGAGAGGGGAGATAACATACAAATCCAAATCCCAACCCTGGCCATTGATTGTCTTAAATAGTGGGCAAGTATTTGTTTCTACCCATCTAAATTCGTCAAAGTGACATGAATTTGTGAGCCCTTCCTTGGTGTTTGTTTGATATAGAGTTAGTTATTTTTTGAGTTTTGGGAGTCAAGTGGATTTACTTGTGTGAATTATTTGATTTAATTAATTAAGTTAGGAGTAATTTAGGGATTTGAATATTTATATTTTATTAATGTGGTAATATTAGATAGAGAGTATGTTTAATTATTAAGGGTAATTAAATACCTTTGTTAATTAAATGATTAAATTAAAATATTTAAATTTGAAATTAAAGGGTTTAATTAATTATTAAATCATACTATAAATTAAAGGACGTAGTTGATTTATTAATTTGCATAGTTAATTTGTGCTAAAGTATTTATTGTTTAATTAAATAATTATATGCAATTTAAGTTGCACATTTGGTTTAAGTGAAATTGAAATTATAATTAAAGTTAAAAGTTGAGTTGGAATTTTATTTTAAAAGTGCATTATTTATTTTGAGTTATCTTATCATGCAACTAGAGAGAGAGAGAGAGAGAGAGAGAGAGTTGAGTTCTGCTTTTGAGTTTGCATATTTTGGAAACCCTAAGAGGGATAGGTTTTCTTTATGTAGGGATTTTGGTTATTATTTTGATTATGTCTATCAGGTTTTAGAGGAGCTTTGGAAGAATTGGAAGATTTTTGGGAATCTTGTTTTGGTGGGCATTATTTTATGATTGTTTGAAAGCTTGGATTTTGAAGGTTGTATGTGGTCTTTCTTGGCTTTGTATTTTCAGACGTTGTCTAAGGTAGGGTTTGAAAAAAAAAATTTGTTAAATTCTTCTCTTGAAAAGATTGTATGCTTCGTGTCTAGGTTTGTTTATATGAATGATTTGGAATTATTTTCTATTTTTAAATCAAGTTTGTTTTGTGAGATTTGGATTAGTTTGATGTTAAATTAGATCTGGATTCTATTTGCATGGTTTGAAAACCTAGAAAAAAAATTTAGGAAATTGTGTGAGTTTTTCCAGTTAGGGTATTTACCTAGAAAGAATAGATAATTTGTCCTAATATCAACTTAGAATCTTAATTGGAATTGCATGTGAAATTCTTATAAAAAGAGAGAAATTAATTAAGAAACCCTAACCTCCATTATTATATGCTCAAAATTACAAGGCTTCAGTTGAAGAATATCCCTTTAGAATAAATATATGTATTGCCTTTAGAATAATTAATAAATTGTTGGGTTCTAAAATAAAATTAAGTTTTATTCGATATATATATATATATATATATATATATATATATATATATATATATATATATATATATATATATATATATATATATATATATATATATATATATATATATATATATATATATATATATATATATTAATATATATATATATATATATATATATATATATATATATTAAAAAATAATAATAATTAAATAGGGGGTGGGGACCCCATCCCCCAACCCCCGACAGCCAAGGGACTATCGCAGCAAACCATGCTACTGACGGCAGCAGCCAGCTAGTGTAGCAGTCGTAACTGCTGCAACAACAGCAATACTGCCACTAGGACAGCGAAGCTGCCAGCAGGGGGTGGGCCAACCCCCCCAACCCCCCTTTTGTATATGGAATTTTAAATTAAAAATATATATAATAAAATTTATTTTATTTTATTAAATTTTTAATTATTTTATATGATATTAAATTTAATGTTTATATTAATTAATACTTTAATATTTAATTTATTGATATTTATTTAATTGATATTTATTTTGATATCTATTATTAATTTAGATTTAATATCAATTGAGTTATATCAGTTATTATTAAATCTTATTGTTGTTTGAGATGTTGGACTCATACTTTTATAGACGGGTTTAAATATGGAAGTTAATATACTAAATATTTTATGTGTTAGGATTGGGTTATTATACAACCTAATTGGGTCTTAGAGAATGGGTGCATTCATTTCGGTTGATACCTGTATTGTGATTTAATTTTTCATTTCCTTGAACCTTGTTGTGATGATACTTTTGAGGTCTTTAAGTTGACTTGGGGGATTGGTTGACCAGAGGCTTGGGGATCTTTTCCTATGGTTGTTTATATGTTTTCTTTGTTATGCATTACGATGCTATATCATTTCGATCATTTCTATCGAAACTTATTCATTTGAACTCAAGTTTATTGTGAACACCTGGAGGGTGTGTATCATTTATGTTTGTATTATGATGATGTTATTATAGTCTTGATTATTCTACCCAACCTGGTTTTATGTCAAAGCTTGTGATTTATGTGAGCACTTTGAGGGTGCATTTATGATGTCATGGTTTTGAGAACCAATGCATGTTCCTTATGTTTTGTGGGAACCGAAATTTGATCAGCATACTTTTTTGAGACCTATGTGATTATTTATGCTTGTGAGCCTAGGGGAGGTTAAATAGATGCATTTTAGGGGAGTGGCTTACAATAGGGGTCTGGGGCCCAAAAAGGCCAGTACCAAGGTAACCTATCATAAGTTGTTTAATAAGTGATAACCTAATAATAAAATTTGGGGACAACATTAAATACAAGATTGATCATTGATGCCTTGCACATGCCTTGAGTGTTTGTATAGGCTAAGGATGGGAATGGGATGATACCTAGAGAGTAGGTATGATTATAATTCATCATCTTCATGAGAGGGTATTCTGGTTTCGCATGGGTCATGTTGCGGGTCTGGGGTCCAGAGTGGCCAGTCCAGGGTAAGTCAACCTGATAAACACTTGAGGGTTTGGGGTCTAGAGAGACCAATCCAAGGTAACTCAAGTTTTTGTCCATGTGATGACACTCCCATAGTATGTAGCCTAAGTCTCCTCCTTAGTTTTTGCATTTGCTTCCGGTGGTGTATCTTTGTTGTATCATTATTACCTAGTGGTTTATTTTATTTTATTTGGTGATTGGATATGTGTTCGACATTATGGTATTTGTTATTTTGGTACGTGTTGATTATTTGATATCTATTTATCTTTAGTTGGTGGTACCCTTGAGTTAGAAAGCCTTTAGGACCTTTGCGTAGTTATCTTTGATTATTATTATTTTTGAGTGGGGTTTGTTGTTATCTCCTCAGCACGGTGGGAGTGAACTTTGGTTCCACGAGGTCAGGTGGTAACATTTTCTTTTACCATTGGATATTTTGACGATTTTGTGGCAGTGTTGGAGGATGCTTGTTCATGTTACCTTCTTTGTATTATTCGTTGGAGGCTTGTTCGTACCTATCTTTTGATGTTCGTGGTTATATCTTGTATCAGTGCTTCAGAGTTGTAGATATTGTATTATATTTTATATTCGATTAATGTGACATACCCTACGACTTGTGTAGAGGATGTTGTATCATTATGTATACCTTATGGTATTGGACATGTACTTGTTATTCATATGAGTTAATTGTAATTATTCTTAATCTAAATATTTATTTTGTTTACATAATTCTACGTCATGGGAACCTTGAGGATTGTTAACTGTAATTGAGTTGTGTATACGTACTTGTTTGTATCTCATGGTTGTATTGCTTCCGCATTGTTATCATCATTGTTTGTAAACTCTTTTTAAAAATTATTCTGTAAACATAGTGACATGTATTAGGTTAAATTCTCCTTGGTTCCCTGACGAGACATTACATGTTTATAATATCCTCCTCTTACTCCAAAATATCCTCATAGGGGGCTACGTCTTAGGAGAAGGGTCAACATCACTCATTAATGTTTTATCTCTAGAAGGAAGACCATTGAAAGGAATAAAAGAAATGTCAATCATACTAGTCTCCTTAACCACAATATCATCATCTTTCATCAAATTTCTTTCATGGGAAAGATAATAATCAACATCATTGTCCAATAGTTCATCCCAAATACAGGGTTCATCAAGGGTAGAAACATCACTATGAATAAAGAAAATTTTAGGAGGGGGAAATCATACCTCACTAAAGCTTCATTCTATAAGGAAAAGGCATTGAAATGAATGGAAGGCAAAGTATCATGAAAATAGTCATCAAGTTTCATAAAGGTATTCTCATAAGGTAGGACATATTAAGAGAAGAGTTAAATCTCAGTCATGTGCATGTCTAAAATCTCAAATAGCAAAGAATAGGTTTGAAAATCCATCAAACCCTCGTGTCATAAACTCTAAACACCTTCCAACATAATTTGATCAACAAAAAATCATTTCATAATGAATCTCTACAAGCAAGCACCTCTACACAACCAAGAATCAATCTAGAACAAGCTACAAACTAACTCAAAAATTCACAAATGTCATAATCCAACATCCCTCTATGAAATGTTACGACCATTTTAACAAAGTATTTCAACACTTCAAACTAGGAAAAGACTCAACCAAAACTTTAGCATATATTAGTAAACCTCAAAGTCTATATAAAAAATGATAAACTTTATTTAAGTTCCAATGTGATTTTTTAAGTCTAACCACCATAAACCAACTAGAATCTTTAACCACCCAAATTGAAAATTCAAGAAGATTTTCATCACAGGGGCTTTTTGAGAAGAACACAATTTCTCCAAACTACAAAAGCAAAGTCAAATTCGTAACCCAAACAATGAGTTCCCAACCTCCTACACTTTTTGAAATAATAATGTTTTTTTCTTATTTTCTCCAAAACTCGTATAAAATAGATAATTAACTTTGTGGAACATTATTCATCTTTTCAAGGATTAATGTTTTCTCATGAATAAAGTCCATTTTCTAAGACATCCATTATAAATGAATTTTCAACACCTTTAAAATGAGCTATTACACTCGGTTGTCCCTTTTGATATTAGACAGCTTTAGTGTAATAATACATTTGTAATACCTCTCTCATAGTTTTCTCTTCAATTTAATTGGCCAAACTCTTTTAGGCCACTTTTTATGTGTGTATTAGATCCTCAAATAGATTTGATGTTATTTATGTTTATGGTTATACGAACTCCATACTTGCATGTGTATGGTTGACGTGTGTGTTTTATATTTATGTTTGATGTGTCTGATATGGTTGAGAGACACAGTTGTAGTTACTTACTTCCGAGATTTACATGATCAGTCAATCCCCGCTATTGTCTATTATATATTTATGCATGTGTGTACATGCTTGTCTTTTATGCAGAATTTCAGGTATCGGGCATCGAATTCTTTGGATTACCAAAATGAGTGTGCCCTATCATAATATCTCAATGGTAAGAGAAGGGAGATAATATACAGGTCCAATCCCAACCTAAGTCATTAATTATCCTGAAATAGTGGACAAGTATCTAATTTTCTACCTATCTGGATTCGTTAAGGTGACGTAAATTCGTAAGCCCTTCCTTAAGGCTTGATTGTTGTATTTTGGTTTAGTCAGTTTTGCTTCATGGTTGCATGTCATGTGGTTTTGGTATTAAAATGGATTGAGGAATTAAATGAGACTAAATAATTACACTGTATGATACATTAAAATATTAAATATAAGGTTAATTAATTAATGAGAATTAATTAATGACCTATATTTAATAAATAATTTAATTGTAAAGTCAAATTAATTAATTAAGAAATTTAATAATTATTAAATAAAAATTAAATTTAAATTTGCAATTTGAGTTAAGTTATTATTAGTTGAGAGTTGCATATTTTAAATTAATTAAAATTAAACAATGCAACTTAAAAAATACTATTATAAAAGTAGAACTTAACATTTTAAAATCAATTTGAGTTAAAGTGACTTAGAGTTAAAGAAATTAAATAAATTTCTTTTAATAAATTAAAGTTGATAAAAACAAAGTTGGAGTTAAGTTCTATTTTTTGTCATTTGGATTTAACAATTTTATTATTTTTAACAGTTCAATTCTATTTTGTTATTTTGGAGTTGCATTCTTTCAACTCTAGTATTTGGGTTTTCTATATAAGAGAGCTAGGAGACCATTTGGAGAGATTATTCAATCAGGTTTTGAAGAATTCTCTCTTGACAAATTTTTGGAGGATTAAAGTTTTGGTGTTTTCAAAAGCTTTAAGTTTTCAAGATTTGAAATTGATTTTCGATTCAGCTTTGTGTATTAAGGTAGGGTTTTAAAATCCTTAAAAGTTATCCATTAAAATCATTGTATTCTTTGTGTTTGATTGGATCTTGTGTAAATGATATATTCACTTGCATGTTATTTAAGGAAGATGTATTCAGTTGCATGTTATTTAAGAAAGATATATTTAGTTGCATGTCATTGAAAGAAGATATATTCAATTGCATGTTATTTAAGAAATAAATATTCACTTACATATAATTTAAAGAAGATATATTCAATTGCATGGTATTTAAGGAAGATATATTCACTTGCATATTATTTAAGAAAGATATAATCAATTGCATGTTATTTAGGAAAGATATATTCACTTGCATGTTATTTGAGGAAGATATATCCAGTTGCATGTTATTTAGGAAAGATATATTCACTTGCATGTTATTTAAAAAAGATATGTTAAGTTGCATGTTACTTAGGAAAGATATATTCTTGTAATTGTTATTTAAGGAAGATATATTCAGTTGCATGTTATTTAGGAAAGATATATTCACTTTAATATTATTTAAGAAAGATATATTATTTGCATATAGCGGTAATCTATATTTAAAAAAACTATTTTTAGAAAAATAAAAATAAAAAAATTAAAATTAAATAAAAAAACCTTTTTAAAATTTGCATGCAGTGGTATTCTATTTTTAGAAAAAAAAAATTCATGCACAAGAATTCTTCTAGAAAAACAAAAATAAGAATAATAATAATATATAATTAAATATTATTTGATGAGAATTTAATATTGATGTGTTTATTATTGAATTTTTTAATTGTGTTTGATTATCGATATGGATAGCATTAAGTTGGCTTTTAAGAATTGTTATCAGAGGTTTGGGGTTTTACCATTTTACTATGGCACAGATATTTACATTGTTCGTAATGCGATAATGGTTTCGATTTTTTTATCCAACCTTTATTTATTTTAAGCTTATTAGTTTGTGAACTCTTTGAGAGGGTATGTTTTTACGATGTTATGGTTTGAGGACCAATGTAGATTTTGCAATGTTTGGTTTGAGGACCAGTGTGCGTTCTTATTGGCATCTATGGAACCAATATTTGATCATTGTACTTGTATAAGATTTATGAAATTTTTTTGAGACTTAAAACCTTAGGATTGGTTATCTAGGTGTTATAAGAGAAGTGGCTTGCTTTAGACTCACTGGAGACCGAAAGTGGGTTGTTTGGGTATCATTTGCAAGTTACTTTAAAAAGTGATAATTTGAATAAATTGAGAGTTTTAAAATGAATTAATAAGATGTATGTGTGCCTCACCCATGCCTTGAGCGCTAGTAGAAGCTAGGATGGTTTGTGAGAAGATGTTGGTCGCCTGCATGGATTGGATAAGGCGTAGTTAGTAGTCTTGTATGTATGAGAGGTTACTGATACCGCATAAAGTCACTAGGGGGTCGAGGTCTAGAGAGACTGTCAAGGTAACTCTAGAGTTGACTCATGTGATGACACTTCCCTTTATGCATCTTAGGTTTCCTACATGTGTTGGTTGCCTCTAGTTGAGTATGCAGTATCTCTGCAATTGGTGTTGTAACCTTTTTGAGATAGAGAGCTTTCAAGATCCCTTGCTTAGTTTGTATTGTGGTTTATTTTAGTGTTTGAAATCTAAGTGGGGTCTGTTGTTATCTCCTCGGCATGATAGGAATAGACTTTTTGGTTCCACGTGGTGGGCTGGTAGTGATTCTATTACCATTGAGATTTTGGCATTTGTGATGGTATTGTATGATCCTTCTTGTTCATGTCAAAGACTTGCTCTTATCTTTCATATATTGTACTTGTACTTTATATCTTGGTTTATTATTACATACGATGTGACTTGTGCAATGGATGTTGGTTATTATGTTTACCTTGTGGTATCAGTTGTATCTATGTTTTCATTTATTGGATAATGTACTTGTTATTCCTTTGCATTATATGGAGATTGTATATTATTTATTCTATTTAGTAGATTAATTAACTTGCATAATTCTACGTCATGGAACCCTTGGGATTTGTAATTTGTAAACGAATTACATTTATGAGTATGTATTGGCTTATGTTGTATTGCTTCCACTTTTTTATTTAGTATAGTTTGTCAACTTTTAAGAAAAAAATTTATTTTGTATACTTAGTAACATGTTTTAGGTTAATTTCTATTGGATTCCCTGGCGAGACATTACAACATATAAAATGTACCCATTGTTATAATTTTGCAATTCTAATCTTTACCAAAAATTATATTGAAGTGTAGTGATGATGATCGAAGGCAATCAAGTAAGTTTGTAAAAATAGCTCACTCCTAAAAGTTTGGAGAGCACCCCAAAAGATTAGAAATCTATTTTGAAAGCATCAACTGATTCCATCATCTACTTGAATAATCTTTGCCTCGACCTTAACACACCCTTTGTGTAGATGATCCTCCTTTTCCATATTGAGTTTCCCTATTTCTTGTTGGAATTTATGGATCACATCCATTTTCTCAATTAGTACTCACTAAATATCTCAATTAAGTATATGTCCACTTCCATCCGTTGAACTCGAGACCCTTACCACATTTCTTGAAATCTACTAAAAGAAAGTTCACGTTATTCTTCTTGATTTCAAGTTATTGCTCTAACAATCATAATCCACTACCTAACATTTTTACTTCCTCCTTACTATTTATCTTGAAGATAGCAAAACTCTTCGGACCCTAATTAACAATTAAAAACAAGGCCTAATACATAAATCATACTATCTCATTGACTTCTAAATTATAGATTTACATTTTCTAATTCTCCAAAAAAATCCAAACTACTATGCAAGTCAAATAACAAGAAACGTACCACAAACAAAAAAAAATAACTAATTTGTACCTTCATCATCCCATCCCTGGTAAATGATGAAATAAGAATAATACCATGAAAATGGTCTTTTGGAGTATTATAGTCATACACCTTTGCCTCAACTCTTCCCAATGAAAAATGTTATTATATGTACCTTTATGTTTGCAACTAAACAATAGTCACCTCTTTGATCCAATTGAACCTTTAAAATAGTCTCTGATTTTCTCCCCTTCCACTAAAAAAACCATAAATGCCCTTATTGAATCCAACGATTCCCAACTAAGATTACCAATTCTCACACGCATCAACAATCCTACCCAAAAAACAATCAATCCATTTAACCTTTTGTCACATCTTTTCCACTCAAAATCAATGAAGCACTTCTTATCCTCCTCATTGAACACATTTTATTTCCATTAACTAGTCTAAAATCTGAAACCCCCTTATCTTACACAATCTTGATTTCATTTAATATTTGTAATCAAAAGCTACATCATACTAGAAAAACAGTAATCACGTAACAATTCCCCTAGTCAAGGTAATCTCCATAACAATGGATTGAACCTCCTCCTATCACATTCTCTCATTAAAAATTTTAAAATCCAAATTTACAAAAGCGTATACAATCCGGTGCACTCAGCAAAAACTCTCTCAAAGAAATGAGAACCGCAGGTGTGAGCTTTGTTGAATTCATTAATTGTCTATTGGTTGAATGAGTTCTAGTATATATCATATTTAATGCATCACGCACTCGTACCTAGTTAACCCTATTTTGACAAGATATTCTTGTGCCAAACCCATTTAATGTGAACATTACCAGTGCATAGCCACCCACCCTTCAAGAATCAAAACAGTCCTTAATTTTCTCAAATCAAACCTAACCAGAAGGACCAATAAAAGTTACAATAATTGTGATATCTGAAAAGTGAGTCTGCAGTTGCATTTGAAAAGGAACTTTGGATGCAACCCTCGATGTAACTCACGAGTAGAGTACAGTCAATATAATATTATTTCAGAAAGTCTATCAAATCGTGTTTAGTTTAATTTACATTTAAAACCCCCAATTACAAATGACCTTCACTAACTTTTCAAATTCAATCCTAGCATATAAGACGATTTTTTCTCAATTTCAAGATACACTCAATTTCTTCCGGTTGTCTAGTGCATGCCACAAAATGGCGTCAGGCCTCACAGAGCAAGCTGCTTGATTATCAAAATAACAAAATAGTGCTGTACTCTATAAAAATACTTATCTTGGCAGATTGATATCATCAACCGTAATTACTATCTTCTTGCCCATATTCAGCAACTTGTGCATTCTAAGGGTGGAGGTTTCATGGATGGAGGCTTCCTAGAAAAATTCAGTGAGTGCCGAAAGTTTTTAGAATCATTTTAAAGCAGGCAGGCTGTAGGTTTCATGGATGGAGGCTTCCTAGAAAAACTCAGTGGGTGCAGAAAGTTTTTAGAATTATTTTAAAACAGGCAGGCCCATGAATTTCATAGTGCAGTTCAGACTTCAAAATTTAAGCTGGTGGTCTTGTGAATTTTTTTATTTAGTATATTCAATTTACTCAAATAAAAAAATATTTTTAAAAAAATCAATTGAAACAAATTAGAAAACTTCATCAGTGACAAGTGATACAAAAAAAGCCCAAGCTGGTGGAGCAATGATTCTAATTAATCCAGTAGTAGTTTTTATTCGACTTCACAGAACCCTAAAAAGTAGGGATCTGCTATATTTTAAGCAATGATTCTAATTAATCCAGTAGTAGTTAGTAGTAGTTTTTATTCGACTTCACGGAACCTCTCATTCCGTAAAAAGAAATCTTGAACACCACAATTACATGATATCCTGCAAACAACACTTCCACATGAAAACCCTGCATAGATGACAGGCTCACATATTCTCATCTCTATTATGGTCTACTAAATGAATACACACCCGCACAAGAAGAATGGAAATAAACATATTAACTCGCTCAACGAACCATAACTTCAATAAACATTTGAAAAAAAAGAAACCATTCTTGCAGCTTTGCTTCAAAAAAGAAAACAAGCTTAGAATAATCCATAAAACCAATACAGTCCAAAAAATCTTGCAGTCAACAGATAAGCCGCTTGCAGTATACTTGAATGAGGTAGATCTTATTCTACCAAATGGATATCTTGCAAGGATATGAACTGAAAAACAATCGATATTTACCATGCTGCTTGGAAGGGGAATTTAAGATAATACTTGACCACTCTCAGGCCGTAGAATATTTTCCAGAATAGTAATAAAACCAGGAAGTAAGATTTTGAACTAGTTGACGCTAACAATATCACTTAAGGTTTTGAACTAGTTGAAGCTATCAATATCACTTACTTCAGGTCTTGATACAAGTACCATCAATGAAAACGGACAGAATAACTACTTCATTGTATACAAAAAATAGAGTTGGCCATTTCATTTCACCTAACACTTTCTCTGCTCTGCAGCAGAATTCAGAACATAAGCAAATTACTTTCAAAGCACCACAATTCATCCCCGGGCTATATACAAAGATAAGATTACATTGGTATATAATTTAGCTGCTTGCAATTTATCAACTAAATCACTCCTATGAGATTCAAATCATAACGTCATCCTCCAATCTAGAAGCAAAACCTTTAAAACAAAAAGCCCAACTTAACAGAAAGCAGTCAATTATGTTATGGTGATCATAGCAGCCTATCAAAAAGTACACTGCAAAACGCCATTATCCCATAATGCAAGAACATTTTTGCAAATGGTTGTAATTATCACGGTTGTCCATTAGGGTAGTGCAACAGTGATAAATCTACAAATTTCAGATCCATTTTCTGCATGGTATTCCTATGTGCTAGATGAAGAGAATTTCTTACCTCCAATAAGATAGGCCACAAATGACTTAAATAACTAAAAGATAAAACCAAGAAATGTATTTTCAGAGTATATTATAACTTGAAACTGATTATAATTTTTAAATTGAACTTACTTGCACAGCTTTTGAAAATCACAGCAAAAAATTGACTTTCAAATTAAATATTATGATAAACTGTCACATAACGCAGACTTACAAAGCCTTGCACAAAATTGCCAGTAATACAAATATTACAACCAAAACATCCTCAAGGCATCCACTCCACTTTATAATCAAACAACTTTAAGCAGCACCAGCTGCCTTTTGCTTCTTTGGCACCCTATATCCACCTACAACACAAGCATGATCTCTTTCGAAAGGTTCTAGTGTCACCTGCTCGGATGGTTTGAACTGTTCCTTCTGCAACTTCTTCACTTCCTGGGCAAACACTGCCTCTGCTGGAACAGTAGAGTCAATGCAGTTTGCCTACAAAAACATTTATTAAGTCATTAAAACCTACAACAAAAATATCATCCAACTTCTCTTTGATATGTTAAAGAAACCAAAAAGACGGTTGTATATCATACCTTAATAGATATTACAAAATGCCCTCCATTTTTCAAGAAATGATGTGCATTCAATGCAACAATACGTGCCTAAATCAACAAGGCAATTAAATCAGGGCACACTAGTTTTCATTCCAGTCGACTACACAGCATTGTAATCCCAATATTCTAAAACAGAATGAAATAAGACCAGTGGAACAATATACCAGCATCATCAACAAACCCACTAACAACTAAAAATAGCCTGCAATGGCCTTGCAAACAAAGTTAACTTTTTTGGAAAGACAATATACCGGTAACAAGGAGATTGTAAATCAAACAAAGACAATCCACATATGTAATTACTAATATTTATCTCAGAACTAAACTTAAATTTTGAATTCATCAAAATCAATATAGCTCGCTGTCTATGTAATATGCATTTTAGATTAAATTAATTAAAAATGGATCTTAAAAATTATAGCACGCACATGTGGTTAAAAGAATTATCAGTTTATGAAAACTCAAAATCAGACACTCCAATGCCATATGTATTATATCCTGATGGAAGATTAAACCAAATAAAGATGCCTCAAAAGCCTGAACAATCAATATTGACTCAAACAGAACAGAAAAAAAATGAAAAACTAACTAAAGCATACGATGGTGCAAAAATACATAACATCCTTGGCCCATAGAATCTAAAGCATCAGAAACTCTAATGGCATCATATATATTATGTCCAGAAGGGGAATCCGAGTTCATCTCATCATCTGCTTGAATATTACTAGCACATGGATAATTATGTTATGGTACAGAGAACATTTTGCCTGTTGAAAAACACAAGTAAAAAACTGACATTCTGATATGCTAGTGATATATAATCTCATCACAACCCAAGCATCAAAAATTCGCATATCATCATCCATTGAAGTATTGAAGGGGAATCCGAGTAAATCTTATCACTTGCTTGAATATCACTAGCAATTATTGGCATGCTTTGCTGTTGAAAAATATAGACAAAAGTTGAAAGCACCTGTAATAGTTGTCTAAAACTTGTACAGCAGCATAAGATATTTTTTAGATTCCATAATATCATTTAAAGGGGATCTGAGTAAATCTCACCATATATAGACGTAGCATATTTGTAAGCACATTGAGAGTGGCCGTATTCTGTGACACTAAATATTTTTAATATTTATGATCTAGTAAGCAACACTAGATATTTTTTGAATATGCTACATTGTCAAAACTCCCAAACCCAACAACAAAATCTTCAGGAAGCAGAACTATAATTATTTATCTAAAACATTATTCACAAGACAAAATGACATCAATAATAAATGACTCCATACTGAATAATAAAATGTTACTGGAAGTGTCAGAAAACTCGGGTGACATCATCCACAATGTCTTGAAGGGGAATCCGAGTATATCATCCTTCACTTATACTGTGTGATTAACATACAGTTGAAAAACCAAAATATTTACAACAGCAATATATCAAGAACACAAGAAAACAAGAAAAAATATTATCAAAAAATTGCAATTGCTGTCATCCAAATTCAGTATCATAGAGTATCACAAGACAACTCTAGCACTCCCAAAAACAGCAGAGATGGTGCCAGGGGATAATCTTTCAGACATAATTGAGATATATGTCATCTAATCACGACAGAATGGTTATTCTACACACACACACAACCGCACAATTAGTGACCAAAGTCATTCGCTTATTACTATGCCATTAACATACAGTTGAAAAACAAAAATATTTACATCAAAAAAATATCAAAAGTCAATAGCTGATCAAGGCACATATCATCTTTCACTTACCAAAAATCAGGGACAAAGTTGAAAGATCAAAACATTGACATAAAACACACAAAATATCACAAGACAATACTCCCAAAAAACAGCATCGATATTGCCAGGTGACAACCTTACATTACACAATAGAGATTTATGTCATCTAAGCTCACCGCACAATGGTAAATCCACATGTACACACACAAATAGCGAATCAGTTACCATGTGTATGAAACTCAAATGGCACAACTCATAATGTCACAAAGGTAATCCTAGCAAATGTCATTATTGAAATCCACAATATGATCATTAAATAAGGACTAAAAGTGAGTACCTGGTCTGGCTGGGCAACATCAGCAAAAATAACATCAACCATACCAACAAGCATCCTATAACGAGCAGGATGCCGTGCATCTTCAATAATAGGGATCACATTTGTTCGTTTCTTTGCCATGTTTACCAAATCTCGTCCACTTCTGTGTGAAAATTCAACTGCATACACAATGCCAGTCTAGTAGCCAGCAAGACAGTAAACCATTAAAAACAAAAAATCTTGTCACAAAATCCATACAAAACAAGAATCCCAACCTCCCACTTCGAACACCAAGCACATAGAATTTACCGCACTTGCAACAAGAAATTTAAAATCTCACTCCCACCATCACCAACAAAGACAACACTAAATGCATAATAGAACATGTAGGCATGTTACAAAAACTGCACCTAAAAATTACTGAAGCATAAACCATGAAGAAACATATGAATGAATCAGTGCATGCAACTATCAATATTATCCAAAATACTATTTGACCAAAAAGGAAACATTAAAGCAGCAGACACTTTCACACAGAAACAAAAGACAGATCGTAACAAAGCATCCTCAAAATATCAAAGAGAATAGAAAGAAAACATCTAAGTAGCTATACATAACCAAGTTTGCAGAGAGTAGAACAAGAATCACTAAACATGAAACTTACTGGGCCTACAATGTCTGAAACATGAGAGACAGTAGTTCCAGATGCAGCCCCCAGATATAGTATATGTGTTCCTGGTTTCTACGAACCAAAATAAAATCAATCAATCAAAATAATACAAACTCATTAAAATCCAGCAATGATCACAATTGAATCACTTCACTCACAATCCAGATGTTATCAACACCACCAAGAATGGCAGCAGCCAACTTTGAACGAAATGGATTCCATATTCTATATTCTGTCTTGGTTCCATCATCATTCTGCAGAAAAACATGCATGCCAATAAACATTAGATAAAATGGCAAAACAAGCTAAACATCAATCTGCAAACCACATCACCTTCCTTATAAGCAATTTACTATCTATAACAAAATATTGACTTGGATACAAGTTCTGATCAACAAATATAAACATTAGTAATTTTGTACTAAAATTTCATATCATAAGATCAATTCGTCAACAAATTAAAGACATGGTCTATTTTGTTAGCTAATCCTTTTGCTAACAAGCAGTGAATGGCATTTGGGAAAAAAGTTAAAACGTTTTATTTTTAACAATGTACTATCATTTGTTTAAATTATATTCTAATAAAGAAGAAATTTTAAAGTTTCTCATCCTCCCTCAATTCCCATATAAAAATTTCTTGAAAGCATTTAACAGCCTTCAAAATGAGCTTATTCATGAAAAAGTAAACCATTATTACTAATCTAATCTTAAATTCCTAAGCTGTATAGGGAACAATTGGCTAATATAAATTAGTACAAACAACACACACCCACATTGACTTTATCAACTAAAGACAAAGAATATGAGACCAAGCTAGTTTAACAACCCCAATATTACTAACAATCTAAAATTTAAATCCTAAGTTATATGGAAAAAAATGGCTAGCTTAACTTAATATAAACAAACACCAATCATTTAATTTATCGACTAGAAGTAAAACTATGTTGGCAGGGTTCGTACCCACAGGCCTTGTACCCAGTGCGTGTGCGCACCCAGTTTGGATGCATCTGTGGGTACATGCTGGGTGCGAAAGGGTGCACGTCCAGCACTGTGGGTGCGCCAGGGTGCAAGCAAACACCAATCATTTAATTTATCAACTAGAAGTAAAACTATGTTGGCAGGGTTCGTACCCACAGGCCTTGTACCCAGTGCGTGTGCACACCCAGTTTGGATACATCTGTGGGTACATGCTGGGTGCAACAGGGTGCACGTCCAGCACTGCGGGTGCGCCAGGGTGCAAGCCCAGCGCACACCCAGGCGCACCTGCAGGCCTACTTTATAAAAGTGGGCCCAAAACTTAATAAAAAAGCATTTTTTCAAAAAAAAATCAGTTACAGGCTAGAACAGAATCAAAAAGAAAGTGTTAAGAAGATATTATTTTCTTGGCACGATAAGCAAGTAGGCTTAATAAATCTCAGTGGTGGCAAATTTAATTATGCTTTGTCCAGTTCTTTTCAGTTACATATTTGTTATATCTTTCAGCATTTTAATGATTATAATATCCGATGGAAATGATCTGGCACTATCAGGTTAGGAGTGACAAACTTATTTGTAACTTCTTTATAACCATGTAATAGGAGAAACTTCTATAGGAGGCCTGATAAACTTGAAAAAGAAAGAAATGTGTGTGGGTTGATATTTTTGGAGAAAAAGAATAATCGATACCTGCGTTATGAGAGTGAAATTATCACAGGATTAATGTGAAATTAATTTCTTAGAAAATTGTGGGGCATGAAGACTGAAAGTTCTGATTGGAATGCATTAAAGATACATAACATTTTTATTCAGATAGATACATGCTGAACAGAGAATTTATCTTGGATACATAAAGCAACAGCAGTAGATTTAGTTTTACAATTCTGTATATTTCTCTTATTTTTTTGTATATATAATGCATACATATATATACACACACACGCATACCCATACGCACCCAAACCCCTCAAAAACATTCACACACCCACATTCTGGGTTCGAGTACCCACACGCTTCCCCGCACCCAAACTGGTAACTTAGAAGTAAAACCAAATAACTATTTTGTGAAATTCTATAGCCAGGATGCTACGAAATGGCTGAAACAAGGCAAGAAACAAATTATTGGACTCCAAGACAGAGATAGAAAACCCAAAACAACATCTAAATATAAAAAGAGATCCTTCACTTTCATGTCATGTCTCTGTTACCTATTTTTCCTTTGGGTCAAAAATAGCCTTTAGTAGGTCATAGGCTTTATAGTTTAAATCTTTGAGGGGAATTGAATGACTAAAGGACTTAAATCTAAAATCAAGAGCCTTTAATTTAATAAAACAGGTGGCAACCAATAAATCTCTCCTTTTTGTTAACCCAAAGCTTCCAAAAGGCACTTTTCCATGTTTCAAAGTTTCCAGCTAGCCCTCCTCATACTGCATGAAGACAAACAAAATTTTCCATTTTGATGTTTGGAGGGAAAAAACAAAGTTAGATATTTCTTTCTCAATGCTTTCCATGCCTAACTGGGTTTTAACTTGCTATGATTTAACTTATACTGTTGGTTAAGAGAGTAAGATAAGGGAAAGTATCCTAGACATGCCCGAGATTTCTCCTTGAAGCTTCCACTCGAGCAAAAATGGTGGATGAACAAGATTAACAGTAGATTCTGTGTAGTAACAACAATGCATGCAACAACAGCTGTCAGAAAGCTCATAGTTTAGACCAGCAAGTCATGAGAGGAAATATTAGCCACAGCAGATATATTGAAGAATAGCGAGCATTGAGGATCTGATGATAGCAGTCTTCAGTGTCAAAGGTGAAGCAACAATCTCAATGCTTGAACTACATGTTTCATGAAGAGCAGACACTGATGCAGAAAAGAATCAAGATGCAGCAGACATATGATGTAGATTGTCACAACGGACAGCAAAACACATAAAAACATTGCACTTTCAATAGTTTGAGTATTTTGTTGAATGAAAATCTTAGTTACCAGTTCGGATGCAGGTACGGATGTGGATATGAGGACTCAGTACCTGAATGCGAGGAAAAAAAAATGGGGGATTTGGATGTGTTATGGGTACAGGTGTGTGTGTATACAAAAAGAAATATACAGATTTGTAAAACTAAATCGTTTGATAGTATGATACTTCATCATTGATCAATGCCAAATGCCAAACATACAAAAAAAATAAGAAATATATAGTCCAGGATGCACATTCTGGACACATCCGGACCAGATGCTCAGGGGCTGGGCACACATCCTGCAACTAAGATAAAAATGAAAGAGCCATAATGGAAAGAAAAACACAAGTGCAGGTCTGAAACATGACACAACAAGCCTCATAGACAAAGAAAGGTTAACAGATGGAGAATGATGCTGTCATGAACAAAATGAACAGAGTACATGATGAAGGACAAAGATCTTAAAATTTTCAATGAAAGGCCACTGCTGTTACAATAAAAGGCTAAGTTACTGATGCGCTTGCCTAACCCTGGGATGCAGATGCAGATGCTTGCAAAAGCGGATGCAGGAACGGAGGCATTAGGGATGCTTGGCGTTTCTCACAGGCATTTTTATATATCTTGGATTCTTCCACATTGGGACTTTTCGGCTTATAAATCAGATCTGTTACCGTGCTTTGAGGATCAGGACATGATGCGAAATGTCAAGATGATCGTCAGATTCAGCAAAGATGAATAAAGATGACTGTAGAAGGTTTCCTCCTGGACAAAAATCAGTATTCATGTCGCAGATTGGGGAGAAACACCACTCCGGTAGTTTAATATCTTAGTGTGTTGCATCGAAGAGCAAGGGATCGTGCACAATTCTCCACTTCTCACGGCAGGTTTGCTGGAGAGCAATCTCTGTTCGTCGATCCACTCATATATATAGAATTCAATATTATTTAATTTATAAGTAATATATTATATATGTTTAAAATGTTATATGTAAAATTTAAGATTATTATTTAATAAATATAATATTATATATATTTAGAACTTAATATTATTTAATTTATAAGTAATAAATTATATGTTTAAAATATGTACGTAAAATTTAAGATTATCACATATATATATGTGTGTGTGTGTAGAATTTAATATTATTGAATATATAAATAATAAAACTCTTATTTTATTATTATTTTATTATTAAATCATATTTCAAACGAATGGTGTGTGTATAAACGCACCCAAACGCATCCAAAACCCCCAAAAAAAATTCACTCATCTGCACACCCGATTCTCGTACCCGCATCTGCACCCGAATCAGTACCTTAGATAAAACTAAAAGGGATCAATGAATGGAATAACAGGGCAATGAATCTCAAAAGACAGTGAGATATGAAAATGCCAAAGACAGTGTTATACACAGCAGTCACATCTACTACAAGAAGCGGTGAGAAAATAGGTGAAAGAATGCAGTAGAGGAATGTTTCAAAAAAGTGCATAGAAATGATTAAGTATATGACAATCAAAGATGCATTGGTAAAAAAGGTATCTGGTATCATGAAAGACAAACCCAAACCAATTCAAGGAAACTTAGTGAAGTTTGTATGTTAAATAGGGGGGCAGCAAGACACATATATTGCAGTAATGGTAAGGGACAAAGCACTGTTGTAAAAAACAGTGAAAGGCACTGTCATGAGGAAAAGAGATATGATCAACACGTTGTCATGATCAGAGAGACTAAAGCACAAGAGGATGCGGATGCATCTGGATGCGCATGCGCATGGAAGCGCACAGGGAGCATGATATATCCCTGTGGATACGCATCCAAGCGCATCTACAGGGAGATTTCTTGCTCCTTGTGCACTTCCATACAAATCTGGGCACATCCGGATGCACCTAGACACAGTTAAAAAAAACATGACAAAACTTTGAAAAATTAAAACTTTTCACTTAAATCATGTGTTTAAATGAGTTTTTTATTATTATTTTTTCCACTAAACCCTAAAACGACCCTCAAAGAGGCCATTCATTATTTTAGCATATCATTTTGTTTGCAGCAGGTGAAGATGAAAAAAAAATTATAATCCTTATGATTCTGAATCCTGATTGATGAATCATGAACTACATTTTGTAATTGTAATGATTTACTTTTTCATTGGAATAGTGAACATAGATATATATGATATGGCTTATTTGAATATTTGTGAACTATCAATTGGCATTTAATATTTATCTTGATCATTGATGAAGTATCATACTATCAAATGATTTAATCCTGTATATTTCTTGTTTTTTGTACGTATAAAATATATATATATATATATGCACCCAAACGCACCCAAAACCCCAAAAAAATTCACATATCATCCGCACCCGAACTTGTAACTTAGCAAAGAGACAATGTTGTCTTATAAAACAGAGATCTTATCACTGTTATGGATAAGATCCAAAAGAACTTATCATCGTTACCTAGAACAGAGGTTCAATGGCAAAGATGTCATAAAGAGCATACAAGAACTGTTACAATGTGCTGGAGATTTAAGACACTGTCAAAGTGCACAGTGAGCAGCCAAAAGAACAGAGGATAGAAAACCCAAAGAGTTTTAGTTTGCAAGTCGTCCTAATGCATTAGTGGAGCACACAAGACAAGTGATGACCCTTGGAGATAGTAATGATCACATCAAAGATGGTGAATGTTTTGAATGCCTGAACGCCAGAGAAAAGTAAATCATCTGCAACAGCCTACCTAACTGTTTTGATTCTATTTGAAGGACATTCACTTGCTCTTGACTGTCTTGTATTTGATTTTACGAAGCTCACACGTAGTGTTTTGAAAAGATATAATGGGAAATGAAGAAGGTTGATAAAATGAGAAGCATGAACTGTCATCCATTAACTAGAGAGCAGCATATACGAAAAGTGCAAGCAAGTTTTCACAGTTGGTGATAAGGCAAAAGGGAATGACCAATATCAGTATAGGTGTAAGAACCACGAACATTCAATGACCTTCGACGAGAGAACAAGAGATATGCATGTCATGAGCAAAGAGATGACGATGATACTGTTGATAAAAGCATTGGAGACCTGTAGTAATGACAGAGATAGGCATTGTCAAGCAAGAGCAAATATAATGCTAGGAACTGTCGTAATGCAGAAAAGACAATGTCACATGCAAAGCCCCAAAATAGAACATAAAATCAGTATTCAACACAGTCAAAACAGTGGTAAACTATGAGCACAAGCACTGATTGATATTGTTAATGATGAAAAGACAATGAAGAGCAAATGGAGCACAAAGGAGACAAACCATCTGCACCCACAGTAAGACACCATGATAAGGACATCAAGCAACACTGATATATGTATCAAAAAATGGCAGTGACTTAGTCTCTCTGATCAAGCTGAGTGCCTAGACAAAGATATAAGATTACAAGGTACTTTCAATTTTCTTGACCCTCAATCCTTCACCCTGGTTCTTTAAAATAAAAGGAGCTCCACTTATCAAAGAAACGAGCGATAAAATCACATGCAATCTAAAAATAGACATAAAGCCTGAACCATAGCATATTTTGTACCGAAAGCTATAAATCTATACTTGTCGAAGAAACAAATTACGGAATTAGCTAAATGCAATCTACCAGGACACCGCTTAGGATCATAAACCCTAAGCCCTCAAAATTACTGCCCTTTTTAAAAACACTGGCAAAGATATCCGTCTTATATAATAAATGTTTTCCTTCATAACTACCCTGCTTAAATGTATTTTAACGTCGTTTCACTAAGCCTTCTCTCAATCATTAGAAATTTGTAGGAAAGCAAAAATCTACCTGGACACTAATTCGCTTTTCTCCATAGACGCTTTCTCCGGAAACCATATTCTTAGTGACGAGGGCATCTTCCTTGGCCTTGGCAATGAAAACCCCTTCGTGACGGTGTGGCTCGATCACCACTTTCGCACCGCCCTTCATCCCGCCTCCTCTGCCGCCGCGACCACCCCTTCCACCGCCTCGGCCTCTACCACGGTCACCTCCACGGCCTCCACCTCCTCCTCTGCCACCAAATCCACCTCTTCCTCCACCACCAAAACGACCGCCGCCTCTTCCCCCGCCATCGCTGCTACGTCCGCCTCTAAAACCTCCACGCCCACCTCCTGAAACCAAAATAAAAACATAGATTTTCAGATATTACACCAATTTCCAGCTCAATAACTCAAAAGTAAGAGATTATGCATGAGAAGTATTCAAAATGTAGACCTCTTGGCGGCCTCATTGTCACAAGATTTCTCTACTGGTTGCAGATAACTTTTATTCTAGATTCTTATATCCCGGAACACTAGTTCCCTGCAATAACCCGCCCAGATATATATTCTAAAACCCTATTTCTCTCCTAAGGACACCAGCTAAAACCCTAGTTCTCCATACACTACATAAAAACCCTAACATGTTTGCTGAGTAGGCATTTGCTCTAAAGCGCGTGACAATTTTTTAAGGAAATCAAAGTAACCCCTTGGTAAGTTATGCTTTTTGGTTTGCTGTTTAGACGTTTCCATCTATAGCTGAGTAAACGTTACGATGATTTCATTCCTAATCCTAAATGTGACAAGATCTATTGTCTTTGAGTATGTCGTTAGAATTTGATTTGCAAGAGGTAGAATTTTAACAGATTTTAATTGCATCTATCTCTAGAAAATAAAAAGTTAAAATTTTATATACTTTTTAATAAAATGGTAAGGGGAGTCGAGGACTGGATGGTGAAGCTTTGCGACGGTGTTCTAAGCTAGGGCATACGTGCCCTAATCGTTACTTTTGGATCGTTGGTAGTGAGTGTGTGGGGATCGTTTTGGGGTGCCTATTGGGAGTGCACAGGAGCTGAAGCCTCGTGTTTCCTTTGCTTTTGTTCATTGCATTTTACCTTGTGTTGTATCCTATTCTAGCTATGAACATTTTGGGAGGTGATAAGACTAGTTTTTAGCATATTTTTGTATAGCTTTGGTGGTTGTGGGGAGCTAAGGTTGTGGGCTTTCTTCTAATTGGTGATTATGGTTGGGGTTTTGAGATTAGTCATTTTCTCTCTTTGTGTTCTTGGTTTGGTCTTGCATTGTTATGTAGGGAGATTATTCTAGAAGAATGAACATGCATTACAAGGATATTGTGATTGAAAGAGAATCCTCACCGATCATGCATGAGAATCATTTCTTTAGTGCTAGTAGTCCTGGTATGGAAGAAATTTCTTCCCATGTCGGCAATTTTAGACCTTCAAAGGTGAATGATTTCCTTGCAAAGAGTGGCAACATGCATGTTTTGGTGATTAAACCTAATTCTATTGAGGAAGATATTAATTATCTATCTAATCATGCTCTGATCTTTAAGTTTATGGGGATTCGAGTATCATTACCTTTCTTGGATTCATGGATTTGTCACATGGAATTTAGAGGGGGAAATGCAGGTGATGTTAGCTTCTAATAGCTACTTTATGGTGGTTTTTTCATGTACGTTAGACAAAAATAGGGTGTTTGAAGGGGGGCCTAATTTTTATAATCGGGTTGATTTATTCATCAAGCCATGACATGTTCGATTTAATCTTACTGAAGAGATTTCGTTGAGGGTTCCAACATGGGTGAGGCTTCCATGGTTCCCTTAAGAATCTTGGAGAAATGGCATCTTCAATTTAGTAGCAGCTAAGCTTGGAAAGCTAGTGAGCCCTTCACAACAAACTATGGAGAAAAACATAATCACTTACGTTTGTGTTTGTGTAGAAATTAATTTGAGTAAAGCCTCTACCTAACTCCATGGAAATTTAGTTGGGGCCAAAGTCATTGATTGAACAACTTGATTATGAAACTATATGATTTAGATGTTGAATGTGTAATGAATATGGACATTTGTAATGGATGTGTTCTAAATCTATGCCTATAGGGATTTCTAAAAATGGGCTAGTTATTTCAACTCCTAAGAAGGATAAAGGGAAGGCTCCTATGATGGAAGACGAGGAGGGCTTCATTCTAGATAAAACCCATAATAGGGGAAAAGGTCAAAAGAGAAGTCTACATGACATGCAATTTGATGAGATGTTGATTGATGCTTTTGATGACTTGGATCAATTTGATGGGGCTATTGAAATGTGCCTGGTAGCCAATATTTTTTGTATATAGTAGTTCTTGTTGAGGACCATGATAATAATACTCAGAATGGCTTACGGGTAGAAAGTTGACACAAGGAGAGGATGATAAAAGGGACCAAAGGCTCATCCAAGTACCAAACCAACTTACGTAAGGAGAGGGTGATAAATGGGGCCAAAGGATCACCCAAGTACCAGACCACCTTGCAGAATCACAAAACGAAAGCAATAACATGCAGAAAATGAGAGAAAGGAAGCAGATCAATTAATTTATTCATTCAAACTTGATACATGTCAGGTTGTGAGGCCTTCCCGATTACGACCAATACAAATAGAATCAACTACAAAAATATTACAATCCTCATGCTTGTGAGATCCCTGATCTCCAACGTCCTATCTTTCTTCTAACTCTACTTTGCTCTCATAAACCTGGAACAAACTATTACATTTATACTCAAGGCTACCGAACAAGTCGACCTAAAAGAATCCTCAAGATCTAGCATTGGAGAAAATAACAACCCAGATTTAGGTCCACATGTTTCCCAATGGTTGATCCCAACATTAAGATCATCACCAAAATTAAATAAACAAGTCGACCAGCTAAAACAATCAAAATAAAACCTGTTAGTGAACAAGGCCACTGAGCAAGACCGAACTTATCGAACCCACTTGGTGAAAGAACACAACAAAGCCACTCAATGAAAGGCACCACCGAGCATAGATAGGTAACTGAGCTTGCCAGTGAACAAATGGGAACACTCCATCAAGAACTCCAAAGTAGTTATCGAGCACATCTAACAAGCTATCAAGATACAAGATTGCCAAAAACCCAAGATGCTCCTACATCAGACACTCGAGGTTGAAAAGAAATGATTCTTTGAATCATGAGTGAGGTGCAACCCGAGCTGAATCCAACTCAGATTGGGAAATCCATGAAGAGTCTTCAATTAGTTTGTTCTTCCACTATACCAAGTGTAGGATTTGAGCAATACAAATCCACAGAACGCCAAGATCACCTGCATACAAAAACATGTTACAAGGAAGTAGAGACAAGAAGAGGGCAAGAGTTTGACTCAAAAATATGAAGAAGAAAATATCCTCAATTAATGAATAAATAATAATGTACAATGGATCATCCCTATAAAGGAGATCAAAAGCCTTGAAAGGCAAAGTCTAGTGCATGCAATAATCAGTTTGATTATTACATGACTAATGCATGAGTTTAGACCAACTAATTCATGTGCTTTTAACTAAAGAAAAAGGAAGTTGACATCTTCAGAAGGGAGTAAATATTAATTAACATAATTAATACTTTACTCTAACACCCCCCCTTAAGATGAACAACAATGCATCTACAAACAATGCAAAAAAAAGAAGCAAATGGGTCCCGACAACAAAGGCCTGATCAGGTACCCAAGTACAAGAAATCTCTATAAAGCGGGGAATAGAGAAAACCCAGTGGGAAAAACTCTACCCCAAAAAGAGATGAACTAGATGAAGGAAACAAAGCCTCCAATCTAGGGAATGTCCCAAAGAACGGAACAAGAAAGAGCATGAAGCATCTTCGAAGCATGAAGTTGCAAACACTGTCAAAAGAAACTGCTGGAACCCCCACTGAAATAGTGCATGACTAGGTAGAGAAGACAAAGTCTGAAGAGCTGATCAATCGAAGAGGTGACCTCCAAAAGTAGGAATGAATGAGTGTCTATATAGTAGATGAACCATCTCACCGAAATGCATAGGTGCCTAGCCACTGCATCCGCCTAGTACATAGGAACAAAAATTGAATACGTAGATCACTCAACCGAACCAAGGAAGCAATAGAGCCAATAGGTGAACCCCCCCATAATGCTGAACAAGAAGAGGGGAGACAAGAACACTGAAATGCAATGCCAGAAACATCTACAAGAAGAAGAATCAGGAACACCAACAGTGCAACAGAAGTACAAGCACAGGATAAAGGGCAGTGTCACAGACACACAGCATGGGCTAATGTCGTGGAAGAAACATTCACTTGACAAAGGTGGATGAGCACAAAAGGCAAAACATCATAACCCCCCATGGCACTTTATAACTGAGTGCGAGTACAAACAAACACAAGGTGCTCGAAATCCCAGATATGCAGAAGCAGGCACTTTATATTAGTGCGTTTACAAAATAAAAAATGCTACAGAAGAGAAGCATACAATGTTTAGAAGAAGATCAAAGGAGTCTGAACCAAAAGAACAACCTAAGATGAGCCATCCCTCAAAGGGAAGAGATCCCAAGACCTGAAATAACCAAGATATTCACCAGACTGCAAAAAAGAAAGAATCTGAATAAAATGAATTTGGAGTAGAATCTAGAAAAATGACTCATAGCACTGAAAAACTCTCTGAACAAGCTTTCCAACGATATATCACTTTCCGAAAATGGAGTCCAGATGTGCAAGATAGAGCTCCCAGAGTGCAGAACTGAAGATCTGGATTTGACAGAGAAAAACACCATCAGAAAAAAAATACCAGATAAAATAACCTCCAAATCTGGAAAGAGCTCAGAATCAACTTTTCGACAATATCTCATTTGCCAATTTTTGACACCGTATGCTCAAGATATGAGCAAAAAACCAACAGCTGCGTTGGAGGGCCCAAAGAAGGTGTCTGCAAGGATCTGAGGATGGTGATGTTAGCAAAAGGACAAGAAACCACATGAAACCATCAGATCTAAGAAAAGCTCAGAAAGAGCTTTTCGGCAATATCTTTTTTGTCAAAAATGGAGCCTGGATGCAAGAGAAATGGATCCCGAAATGCAAGAGGTCTGAAAATGCCAAGATCGCAAAGAACATCTAACTTTGACAGCAAAAAAGAGTATCAAAATGGCAAAATCACAAAAACATACTAGCAAATTCAGATCAGGCTCGGAACCAGCTTTTCGATGATAAATCGCACGCCCAATTACGATCCCATATGCTCGAGATATTGCAAAAAAATGCCCAATGACCCCTAAAAAGCAATGCATTTTTTTAAAAAAATCATGCAAAAAATAAAAATGTTTGCATGAGGAACGCCTGGGGGCTAAACAGTGGGCCCTGGTCACCCATGTGACCAAGGGTTGGGTTGAGGGGCTGGAGAGCGGTAGGGTTGCCGGAGGGCGGAGAGCGGGCGGGGGCTGTGGGCGACGGCGGGCCACGAGCGGAGCACGACGAAGGGCGGCGCTGCAGAGCAGGGCGACTGGCGGTGGCGGAGGGTAGTGACTAGGTGCTGCGGAGGCCCAGCGGTGTCTGTTGGGTGGTCACCAGGCGACGCCCGGGTGGCCGCTTGGCGGTAAATTTTTTTATAATTTTTTTTTGGGAAAATCGTGCATTGGAGTGCGTGTCAGGGACGTACAGCCCTAGTACACTAATTTTTTTTGCCTCCGATGTCAATTTGTCAGAATTGGACAAGTTTTATATGCTTTCTAACTATCTCGAGCCTTTCGGATGCAACCATTAGGTCCGTTTGGGCCAGAAGTGCTCCAAAAATTAGTGATCACCTCGGGATTCGTGTCGGGGCTGATTGCAAAAAAAAATTCTCACAGATTCCAACTGTGTCCAAAATGGACAAAATTTATATGGATCTTAGGTTTCTTGGATGCTTTGAACGCAACTGTGAGGTCCATTTGAAGCCAAGATGACCAAAAAAATGGGTCCCCACCGATTCAATAAAAACTCCAAAAAAGCCCTCATCTGAAACAGATGAATTTCATCTCTTGAATCCTTCAAACACGAACAAGTTGTAGTAGATTAGGCTCTGATACCATATAGGATTTGAGCAATACAAATCCATAGAATGCCAAGATCACCTGCATACAAAAACCTGTTACAAGGAAGTAGAGACAAGAAAAGGGCAAGAGTTTGACTCAAAAATATGAAGAAGAAAATATCCTCAATTAATGAATAAATAATAATGTACAATGGATCATCCTTATAAAGGAGATTGAAAGCCTTGAAAGGCAAAGTCTAGTGCATGCAATAATCAGTTTGACTATTACATGACTAATGCATGAGTTTAGACCAACTAATGCATGTGCTTTTAACTAAAGCAAAAGGAAGTTGACATCTTAAGAAGGGAGTAAAGATTAATTAACATAATTAATACTTTACTCTAACACCAAGTATTCTGTGTAATCCTTTCCTCTTGTGCTTCTACCAACTCTTTGTTCCAAAATTTGTTCAACTTCTTATATCTACTTCTTAGGATAATCAATCGGTATTGTCACTTCTTCATCAGGCTCATGATACTCATACAAATATGTAATGTTGAATATTCGTGATATATCCATGTCATCAGGTAATTCTACTTCATAAGCATTTCCATTGTAAAACTTCTTCAGTACCTTGCAAGGACCAAATTTATTCATCTTCAACTTACCATATGTTCCAACAGGAAATATTCATTTCTTCAAATGAACCATTACCTCATCACCAACCTCAAAAACCTTATGTCTTCTTGACCTATCTACACTATCCTTGTATTTTTTATTACTTTGTTCCAACTTATGTTTCACTTCCTCATGCAACGACTTCATAAATTCAACAAATTCTTCCCCTTCATCACTCCTCTTCTCTTCTCCAGTAATATCTTTCAAGTCTCGTATACCTCTTGGTTGTATGCTAGTAACAATCTGAAAAGGTGACTTGCCAGTACTCCTATTCACTAAATTATTGTATGCAAACTCTACTTGTGCTAACATTAAATCCCAATTACTTAGTTTGTCTCTAACTAAGCATCTTAATAGGTTACCCAAACTTCTATTTACAACCTCTATTTGTCCATCAGTCTATGGACAAAATGTAGAACTATACTTCAACTCAGTGTACAGCTTGTTCCATAGAGTCTTCCAAAAATAGCCAACAAACTTATTGTCTCAGTCAAAGATGATACTTCTCAGTAATCCATGCAATCTGATAATATCGTTGAAGAAAAGATATCCTATATGCACTACATCTGATGTTTTCATACATTGTATGAAATGTGCCATCTTGAAAAATCTGTCCACAACAACAAATATGGAATCATTACCACCTGATGTCCTCGGTAAGCCAAGAACAAAATCCATGCTGATATCACTCCAAGGTTTCTTAGGAATAGAAATCCGTGTATATAATCCAGTATTTTGACTTACTCCTTTTGCAACTTGACAAACTCCACAACTCTTCATAAATTTCTTAACATCCTTATACAACTACAACCAAAAATACCTTTCCTTAAGAAAATATAATGTCTTATCAATGCCAAAGTGTCCAACCAAACCACTACTATGTTTCTCCTTTATCAAATTAGTTCTCATTGATCATCTCAGTATACATAATTGAATTCCTTTGAACAACATATCTTTTTGAATGAAATAGTCTTCCCACTTACTCGGTTGACTTGGAATAGGTGCTCTGCACATTCACCACGACTCATAAAAATCAAGGTCAGTTTAATACAAATTGTTCATAACATCAAAACCAAGAACCTCAATTCTCATTTTAGTCAGCAAATATCTTCTTCAACTCAATGCATCAACAACTCAGTTAGACACTCCACTTTTATGTTTTATCACAAATGTAAAATTCTACAAATACTCAACCCATTTCATATGTCTCTGATTCAACTTATTCTGACTACCCAAATATTGTAAAGTCTTATGATCAGTATACAACACAAATTACTTCGCCATCAAATAATGTGTCCATTTCTTTAGGGTTTGAACAATAGCATAGAATTCTCGATCATACACATAATATTTTATTTTAGCATCATTCAACTTCTCACTAAAGAAAGCAATAGGCTTACCTTCTTGACTCAACATAGCTCTTATTGTGCTGCCACTTGCATCACATTCAACTTGGAATACCTTATTGAAATTAGGTAAAGTTAATACAGCCAACTCAACAACCTTATGTTCCTTAGTCTCAAAAATCTTATCAGCTCCACGTGTCCACTTGAATTCTCTTTTATCTCCTCTCATTGTCTCGGTCATAGCATTGCAAATTGAATTGAAATTTTTGATAAACTTTTGGTAGAAACTTGATAAACCATGGAATGGTCTTACCTCACCAACATTCTCAAGTGTAGGCCACTTGAGTATGGCTTTAACCTTCTCAAGGTCCATTTTCAAACCATCATCTAAAATCACAAATCCCAAATATACAATCTCCTCTTTTATGAAGGAACATTTTTTTAGATTAATCAACAACTTTTCCTCTTTCAATTTCTACAATACCTGTCTAATGTGCAACAAATGATCTTCTCTGATTTTACTAAATATCAAAATGTCATCTAGATGTACAATCACAAATTTACCCAAGAATTTCTTCATAACCTCATTCATTAACCTCATAAAAGTACTTGGTGCATTAGTTAAACCAAAATGCATAACCAACCATTCATACAAACCTTCTTTTGTGTTGAAAGCAATCTTCCATTCATCACCTTCTCTGATTTTGATATGATGATATCCACTCTTCAAATCAATCTTGGTAAAATATTTTGCTCCACTCAAACAATCCATTATATCATCCATTATTGGTTTAAGAAACTGATACTTAATTGTTATCTTGTTGATAGTTCTAGAATCAGTACACATTCGTCATTCTTCATTCTTCCTAAGTGCCAACACAACTAGTACTGTTAGAGTAGTCATATTATAGCTAATAATTAATTTATTTAATTATTAGTCTATTATACTCTACACTTAAGTTAGACTTAGGCATCTTATTATTTTTTAGGGTTTTTACCTTTAGGGTTTCGGTATCCTTTTATAAGGATTCCCTCTTTGTATTTTTTTGACATATTGGATCATAATGAAAGATTGTTTTCATGTGCATATGATGCCTCTAGCTTTTTGGCCTCCATAGCCTTTTCTTGCTTTCTGTTATTTGCTTCTTCCATGTGACAGGGTTATGCATGCAGGTGTTCTTGGGAGATTAGTTTTTCACCTAATCTAACATGGTATCAGAGCCATCTTGCTGCTCGTTGTTCATGTTTTTGTTGAAGTGATTCAGAAGTAGGAGGGTTTCAAAAAAAATTAGTTATGGTATTCTCAGCAGGAAAAAAAAATTAGAAGTATTTTGAGCAAAAACAAATACTACCATTGCGCTCAGAAGGCCTGGGAGAGTCAAAAACTATATAAAATTTATTATTTTTGACCTCTAGGACTTCTGGGTGAATTTTTTAGCCTCCTAGGGTCGTACGGACATGGAAACCAAAAAAAAATTACAAAAAAAATTAATTTTTAATTGATTTTTGCGTTAAAAATAATGCAGCCTTTGTTTTAAAAGGCGTCACCCAGCGGCCACTAGTGCACCACCGAGCAGCCACCCCACACCCAGTCGCGGCCTCCACAGAGCCTCCGCCACCAGCACCGGCACTGGCCACCACTTGCTCTACCTCCGACGCGGTCTACGCCACCTCCGCTCCGCGGCCTCGCCGCCACTGGCTCCCTTCCGCTCCGCTGGCCCCCTTTCCGCCGAGATTTTGGTCACATGGGGGAACCAGCCCCCAGCCCCCTGCGCCTATCTACAGAGCCCCTAGTCACCCACGTGACCAGGGCTTATTTCTTTTAGCCCTCGGGTGGACAAGCCTGCGACGGCCATTTGGCCGTCATTTTTATGTAGGAGTTTACTTACATCAGTAGCTTGACCTCTTTTTTGAAGTTTTTCAGAGGTACCTGGTGTACACACTAAAATGGTGCACTTCTATGAACCATTACATGCAAGGTTGCTCAAGAATGAAGCCTCACAAAGCGGCTCATAGCTCTCTATGCATGGAGTTGCAAGGTTGAAAATTGCTCTCAACTAGAGCTACAAACTTGTGACCTTGCTAGTCAACCACACAATGAGAGATTCACAATGGAGACAAGGGCAATAATGCCAATATCTCCAAGAATCCAATATGCAATGCAATGCAAGCTAAGAATGAGAATGCAAATGTGCAAGCTATGCTATGAAAATGGAAGTACAAACTAAGCTATGAAATAGAAATATCAATGGATTACAAATCCTTCCTATTTAGACTATGTGAGTTTATTCTATTGTATAAAAGGAAACTAAGTTAATATGCCATTATCATGCAACTATGAAAGCAAATATGCAACTACAATGAAATGCAACAAGTCTTCAATGTCTTCAAACTCCAAATGCACCTAAAACCTGCAGCATAACATTAGCATAAAACAAGTGGATATGCAAATGGAGGAGAGAGCTCTCCTTTTATAAGAAATGAGGTGAAATGGACCATTAAGATTAAGAAGCAAAAAGTCTTAATCGGTGGTGGAGCTTGAAAGAGAAGCAATCCATGTGCACAAGTATCCTCTAATAGGAAAATAAGAGTTGACTTTATGTCCATATGAGACAAAAAGTGTTTTTCTCCTTTTTATAAAATATGAATAATACTTTATTTGTGCAACTTAGGATAAGAGGGAAAGTGGGGGCTTTTTATTTAATTAAAAGGGGAGGAAATATTCCTTTTAAGTAAATAAAAACTTAGGATAAATGGTTAGCCCATAGGATAAAAATCCAATATATGATCAAAATTAAGACTTGATCAAGAGATTGATAATGTTGAAAATATTGATTATTGATAAAAAATGATTCAGGATTGATAAATTGAATAAATGGGGCCCAAAGTCTAAGCGATCATTTTAGGGTGCATACATTTGCCCCTCTTTGACTAATGTGTGATCGATCTGGGAACACATGCAGTCAAAGAAGAATTGAAATGTGAGATCGATCTAGGATCACAAAACAACTCAAATATGAGGTCGATTCGGGATCATATCCGGACAAAGCATAAACAAAGGTCTTTGAACATGAGGTCGATTCGGGATCACATTCAAAGTAAGAGATAAGAATCTCAAATTTGAGCGACAGCTCACAAAAGATGTCTGAATCAAGAAAATCAAGGAATCACAGATGAGAATCCCATAGGTACTGCCCCCTCGGAATCGAAATTGAAATCAGGTAGAGAGGAGAACAGCGAATCGATAAGGATTTGATCAAATCAGAATGAAATCATAATCGAAGGTGTAGGTCAATAGGGTAACCTTTAGGTGGTGAAACATGCCCCAATGAGGAAGTAGAAGAATAAAAATAGAAGACTAGAAATAGAGTGAATGAAAGACTAGAAAATATGAGAGACATGGAAGGAAGAAATTCCACCAAAGATTGAAGAATTATGCCTCAAAAGGTCAGTCAACTGCGTAGAAGAATGAGAAAATTGAAATGTGATTTTGACAAGCAAGATGACCTCGAATTTCGATTTCGAGTCCGAAAATGGATAAAAAATGATGTGATATGAAAGATCAGAAAGGAAAGATATGATCCATATCTTTTCTAAGAAAGATATTCCTTCTAAGATCATTTCTGGTGGGCGCCAGAAATGTACACACTAAAATGGTGCACTTCTATGAACCATTACATGCAAGGTTGCTCAAGAATGAGGCCTCACAAAGCGGCTCATAGCTCTCTATGCATGGAGTTGCAAGGGACTATGAAGTATTTGCTCTCAGCTAGAGCTACAAGCTTGTGACCTTGCTAGTCAACCACACAATGAGAGATTCAAATGAAGACAAGGGCAACAATGCCAATATCTCCAAGAATCAAATATGCAATGCAATGCAAATCTAAATGAGAATGCAATCTAAGCTATGAAAGGAAAGTACAATGCAACTAATCTATGAAAGGAAATAACAAGTGTTACAATGCCTCCTATTAAGCTATGTGAAGTTATCTATTGCATAAAAGAAACTAAGCTATGAAATAAAGCTATGGATGCTATGATAATGCAAGAAATGAAGTCTAAGCTATGAAGCAATGAGGAAATCCAAGAAGATTTTAATGTAACAATGATCTTCAAAAGCTTCAAATGACCTAGAAAACCTGCAGCATAACAATAGCATGAAAGAGATGGATATGCAAATGGAGGAGAGAGCTCTCCTTTTATAAGAAATGAGGTGAAATGGACCATTAAGATTAAGAGGCAAAAAGTCTTAATCGGCGGTGGAGCTTGAAAGAGGAGCAATTCATGTGCACAAGTATCCTCCAATAGGAAAATAAGAGTTGACTTTATGTCCATATGAGACAAAAAGTGCTTTTCTCCTTTTTATAAAATATGAATAATGCTTTATTTGTGCAACTTAGGATAAGAGGGAAAGTGGGGGCTTTTTATTTAATTAAAAGGGGAGGAAATATTCTTTTTAAGTAAATAAAAACTTAGGATAAATGGATAGCCCATAGGATAAAAATCCAATATATGATCAAAATTAAGACTTGATCAAGAGATTGATAATGTTGAAAATATTGATTATTGATAAATGATTCAGGATTGATAAATTGAATAAATGGGGCCCAAAGTCTAGGCGATCATTTTAGGGTGCATACACCTGGGCATTTTTTGCAATATCTTGAGCATACAAAGGTCTTTTTTGGACTTCTTTATATCGCCGGAAAGCTCTTTCCGATTATGGAGGTAAGGTTTTTTGGTTCTGCTGTTTTGACAGTGTTTTTTTCTGTCAAAGGTGATGTTTATTTTTTGCCTTCTAGGAGCCATATCTCACTCATCCGGACTCATTTTTGGGCTCACCATATATCGTTGGAAAGCTGGTTCTATGAGTTATTTAGTTGCAGAGGTCTTTTATCTATATTTTGCTCCAGGTTTTCTCTCCTCTGAGTTTTGCACTTTCGCACTCTGGCGGATTACTTGGGTTCTACAGGTCCTAGGATCTCTTCTTATGTTCTTCTGGCTCACTCTTCTTTCTGACTTCTGAGCATTGTATGCTTCTCTTCTGTAGCATTTCTTTTCTGTAAACGCACTGAGATAAAGTGCCTGCTTTTGTATATTTGGGATCTTGTACTCCTTGTGTTTGTTTGTACTCGCACTCAGTTATAAAGTGCCATGGGGGGTTATGATGTTTTTCCTTTTGTGCTCATCCACCTTTGTCAAGTGAGTGTACCTTCCATGACATTAGCCCATGATGTGTGTCTATGACACCGCCCTTTATCATGTGCTTGTACTTTTGTTGCACTGTTGGTGTTCCTGATTCTTCTTCTTGCAGATGTTTCTGGCATTGCATTTCAGTGTTCCTGTCACCCCTCTCCCTATTCAACATTATGGGGGGGGGGGGGGTTCACCTGTTGCTTCTATTGCTTCCTTGGTTCGATTGAGTGATCTACGTATATAGTTTTTATTCCTATGTACTAGGCGGATGCAGTGGCTAGGCACCTATGCATTTCGGTGAGATGGATCATCTACTATATAGACACTCATTCATTCCCTATTTTGGAGGTCACCTCTTTGATTGATCAGCTCTTCAGACTTTGTCTTCTCTACTTGGTCATGCACTATTTCCGTGGGGGTTCCAACAGTTTCTTCTGACAGTGTTTGCAGCTTCATGCTTCAGAGATGCTTCATGCTCTTTCTTGTTCCTTTCTCTGGGAGATTCCCTAGATTGGAGGCTTTGTTTCCTTCATCTAGTTTATTTCTTGTACTTGGGTACCTGATCAGGCCTTGTTGCCAGGACCCATTGCTCTTTCATGCATTTTAGTTTTCATGCATCTTTTAGTCCTTAGTTGTTTAGCTTCTCCCTAAGTTACACTTAAGGGGGGTGTTAGAGTAGTCATATTTTAGCTAATAATTAATTTATTTAATTATTAGTCTATTATACTCTACACTTAAGTTAGACTTAGGCATCTTATTATTTTTTAGGGTTTTTACCTTTAGGGTTTCGGTATCCTTTTATAAGGATTCCCTCTTTGTATTTTTTTGACATGTTGGATCATAATGAAAGATTGTTTTCATGTGCATATGATGCCTCTGGCTTTTTGGCCTCCACAGCCTTTTCTTGCTTTCTATTATTTGCTTCTTCCATGTGACAGGGTTATGCATGCAGGTGTTCTTGGGAGATTAGTTTTTCACCTAATCTAACAAGTACTACACACAAACTCAAACTTTCTCTGATTAAACTTTTTTGCAACAACTCTTGAACTTGTCAATTGAGTTCCTCATTCTCGGTTGGTGTCAGTCGTTGTGGTGCCTTATTCGGCAAACTAGCTCCAGGAATTAGATCCATACAATGAATAATACTTCACATCAGTGGCAAACCATCAGGTACATTATCTGAAATGATCTCCTTGTACTCGTTAAGCAACTTTGTCAACCTCTTTAGGAAATTTATCTTCTATTTTCTCACTCAGTTTATTAGGAATCACAGCATAACAGACATCATTTTTCTTCAAATCCTTACCAAATTGTCTACCTTCCATCAAACAAACTTTCATAGATGTACATATCTCGCCAATGGATTCTTCAATCAAAGGTAACAAGATTTATCTCTTGTCATCTTCCCAAAAAAGTATATTTGTGCAATCTTCCATCATATATAGCATGTTTATCATATTGCCAAGGTCTACCCAGCAAAATATGACAACAGTCCATAGGCATAATATCACACAACACCTTATCATAGTACTTTTCAATTTTTAGATTTATAAAACATTGTTCACTTATCGTAAGTGTATGTTCATCCTTGATCCATCAAATCTAGTAGGGCTTTGGGTGTTTCAATCTTTCTAACTGCAAATTTGTAACCATTTCCTCTGATGTCAAATTCTTTGAACTTCCACTATCAATGATCACTTTCCAAACTTTGTCTGAACTCTACATCTAGTCTTGAACAAACTATTTCTTACCAGATCTTCCTTAGTCTTTTCACTCCATAATTCTCTTTTGACCATCAGGTTTCCTTCCTTCTCAGGCTCATTCAGTGAATCTTCATGCACCAAAGCATTTATGTTGCTACCGACCTTCTTTCTTGCATGTGTATACTCAAATGATCTATGTCCTTCTTCTCCACAATTGTAACAAGTTCCTTAGAGTCCTCCTCTTCCATATCCACCTTGGAGTAATTACCTCTTCCTCGGGTTGAACTTTCACCTTTTCACTCGATCTTGTCTTTGTTGATTTATCTTGTCTTGATCAGATCCACTATTTTCACCATAGGTTCTACCTCTTCATCTAGGGAATCTACCACCTCTTCCTCTTTGTCTTTGCTCGTGTCTTTTATTCAATTTCTCCTCAGCTTTTAGGGAAAACTGATAAGCCCCCTCAAAATTCTCCATTTTGACCAAACTGATTTCTTCTTGAATAGAATTCCTTAACCCATTTAGGTACCTTGCAATTCTTTCCACCTCATCTTCAATATGTCCAGATCTGATATCTAACCTATAAAATTCCTCGGTGTAATCATTTATCGAGCTATCTTTCTGCCTCAAACTTTGCATTCTCCTAGCTATGTTAATATGATAATCACAAGGTAGAAACTTTCCCTTCAACTTGTTTGCCATCTTATCCCATACCTTGATTTTGGTTTTACCTTTCTTCTTTTGATCCAATTGCAGATGTTCCCACCACAAGGACACATGACCTTTCAATTTTGTGCTTGCAATCTTCACCTTCTTCTCATCTCATATGTTCTCATACTCAAAGTATTTCTCCATCTCGGTAATCTAGTCCATCAATTCATTTGAATCCATCTTTCCACTATACTCAGGAGGCATAAACTATTGTGTAGGCTTCAAACTTGCCACTGCCTTCAGGAATCTTTCTCCTCCTTGATCCATTATGGGTGTAGGTTCGGCTACCTCCTACACTTCTTCGACTTCATCATCACTAACATCATCAAGATGTCTACCTCGACATTGGGTTGTCTCAACAACTTCTAATCTAGCAGCAATTTGTCTTAGCATATCAATTAAGCCTAGATATGCATTTCTTCCTCCTCGAACCATCTTGAAACCCTCTACAATCATAGGTCAGATCACAATATGTTACCCCACAACAAATAACCAACTAGGGTTTAACAAAAAGGAACCTCAGTCAAAGACCTAGATTTGCAAACCTAGATCAAATCCTCGCTCTGATACCACCTGACGTAAGGAGAGGGTGATAAATGGGGCCAAAGGCTCACCTGAGTACCAGACCACCTTACGCAAGGAGAGGGTGATAAATGGGACCAAAGGCTCACCCAAGTACCAAACCACCTTGCAGAATCACAACACATAGGTAATAATATAGAAAAGGAGAGAAAGGAAGCAAATCAATTCATTTATTCATTCAAACTTGATACATGTTGGGTTGTGAGGCCTTCCCAATTACGGCCAATACAAATAGAAATAACTACAAAAATATTACAATCATCATGCTTGCGAGATCCATGATCTCTAGCTTCCTATATTTCTTCTAACTCCACTTCACTCTCAAAAACCTAGAACAAACTATTACATTTATACTTGAGGCTACCAAATAGGTTGGCCCAAAAGAATCCTCAAGGTCCATCATTCGAGAAAGCAATGACCCAGATTTAGGTCCACACATTTACCAATGAGTGATCCCAACATTAAGATCATGACCAAAATTAAATACACAAGTTGGCCAACCAAAACAATCAAAATAAAACTCGTAGGTGATCAAGGCCACTGAGTAGAGACAGGTAATTGAGCTTGTTAGTGAACAAATAGGAACACTCCACCAAGAACTCCAAAGTAGTTACCAAGCACATATAACAAGCTACTGAGATACAAGATTGCCAAAAACCTAAGATGCTCCTACATCAAAAGTTTAGCTGTGCAAATGAATACTTATACACCTCGAGGAGTCCCGACAAAATTGGGGTCAAGTGGAGATGATGAAATAAATGAGAATCCAAACCTCATTTTCTTTAAGCCCAATATGGACAAATATTTACAAATAGGTAGTAAAAGCAAGGATAGCCCACATGTATTGGGAAGTCATCAAAAGGTTTTTTAAAAAGGGGGCTACTAAAAAGGTTTTAAAGGTAGACAAGAAGAAGGATTGAGAGAAGGTGAAGCATGTCAGAAAACATTAGTGGAGTATGGATCTATAAAGACACTGATTCACACTTCTCTCATTTTCATAAATGATTGTCCTCTTGTGGAATGTAAGGGGGGGGATTAACATCCCAAGACAAATAACTATTTGAGAGTTGATTGGTTCTTACTCTCTTGATGTGGTATTTATTCAAGAAACTAAGTTATCTATCAATGATATGCTCAAAAGGACATCCAATATTTGGGATAGATGTCATTGCCAATGCATTGAGGCTCAGGGCAGTTTTGGTGGTATGGCTTTCTTATGGGACTTGCGTAAGCTTGTCTCACTTTGGTGGATTTATAGTAGGTCTTCCATTTCCTTGGTGGCTACAAGTTGTGAGTCTAATGGGAATATTCTTTTTACTAATGTTTATGTTCCTACTAACTCTATGATAAAATCCTCTTTGTCCACATATAAGATTTGTTCTTTTTATTGAACCTTTTTTACCCTAGATCTTGGCAAGAGACTTTAATGTAGTCTTAAGTTTGGAAGAGAAGAGAGCATGTAACCCTATGCTTCATCCTTTTATGGGGCCTCTGAGGACTAATATTGAACTTCTAAAGGTTGTGGATGTTAAACCCACTAATGGATTGTTTACTTGGAATAATAGAAGATGTGTAGGGAGGTTATAGCTAAGAAGTTAGACTAGTTTCTAGTTCTTGCTTCTAGATGGAGGATAGTTGGACTACCAGTTCAAATATTTTAGATTGGAGGGGTTTTGAGAATTAGACAATCATTTTTTTTTCTAATAAGCTTCATGTGACAAAGAATCCCTTTTTTAAGTTTCAAATTATATGGTTGAGGGATCTTCCCTTCAAGATCATATGCTAGTTTAGTGAAGTGAAGGAAAGCCTACTTATGACACTAGAATGTATCACTTTGTCAAGCAATTGATTTACATGAATTATAACCTAAAAAGGTGAAACAAGATGTGCTTCGGTAACCTCCTTGGCTAAAAGGGATGCACAATCATGAGTTGATGCTATTGAATGATTTATATAGGGAAGAAGCTATTGCATTGAAGGAGTTGGAAGAATGGGAGCTATAGGAGGAGATATATTGGAAACATAAGGCACAAATTGATTGGCTCCAAGAACGCAACATAAACACATTTTTTTTCATAGGCTATGTGTAGGAACATGATATGCCAAACTAGGCCCTTAAGTGGCAATGAAATTTTAGAAAAAACAGAGTTAAGCAACTTGACATCAAAATTTGAACAAGTTATCAACCTTATATCAAAAATATGTAAGAAGAGAATCTTTAGGAAATCGAATGTAATTTCCAAGCTACTAGTTGTTTTTTGAAAAAAAAATCTATTTAGTGAAAATTTAAAATTTCAATGTAGTAGTTCATAAATTTTAGGAAGCAAATAAGAAGTAGGTGTCTGACCACCCTAACCACAATCAAATGATAATATTTTTTTATAAGATTCTTGAAATAAGTAGAAGACTTGTGTCCGGATGTGATGCATATTTTTGTGTATTTTTTTCTAAATAAATAATTAATTATGATTTTTTTACTACAACTTTTTGGAATATAAAAACTCCCACATTTGAACACCTTAACTTGGTCAAATCTTAATTATTTTTTTTATTTTTTCTTATAGTACATGAAGCATAGAATGTGATGCATGTTTCAGATTTGAAAAATGTTACACTGTTTGAAAGTTATAAATGTTTTACAATCAACATATCAATCAAGACTTTAGACGTAATCCATTTAGAAAATAAATAATAATAATTTATTAAACTCAAAACTTGACAAAATTTATATTGGTTGAAAGTTGAGAATATCGTTAAGCAACCCTTTTTGTTTCATCAATTTCGAATAAAAAAAGCCATCAACTATATGGTTGAAGTCTGGAAACATGAGTAGATTTCAAAAATACATTTTTTGGGTTGACTTTCTAGATTTGGAATTTCCAACTCAAAACCTATAGCAATCCTGAGGCAAATATATAGGTTGCATATTTGTGTCAAACATATCTAATATCAGATATTAATGTATATATTTATTCTTATATATATTATATATTATATATTATGATACTCCTAAGAGTTAATTTTGTTGTCATTAGTTACAAGGAAGTTATTATGTTTGTCAAAGTCATTTGGTAAGGAAGAGAAAACATTTGGTAAAAGGATTAAGTAAACAAGGAATATTGGTAAAGAGAAAGTAAGTATAGACACCGAGCGAGGCAAAACCGAGCATTGAGAACCATGTTATACCGAGCACCTAACCGAGAAGAGAACTTAGTTACTGAGTTAAATAAAATGTGTTATTGAGAAGAACATGTCAACACTAGATGAATTATAAGTACATTGAACTTGGACACCGATTAGGAAACAGTTTACAAATCTTGAGGAGATCATATAATAGAACATTGGAGACTGAAATCTAATGATTACACATGATTACAAGGTAATTTTAGCCAACGATAATTAAGGATGAAATATACATTGGAAGTGTACCCAATACTAGCACCACTTGAAGATGAAGATTCTAGAACTTCTAGCATCGCCTAAATTTTGTATATAAGAAGTTCAGAATATGAAGATCAAAGAAGAAGGTGGCATATGTATGTAAAGAGCAATTGGAGATTGCAAATCAGAGCAGAAGGTGAATGAACAATGAAGCTACCAAGTAATAGAATATTGAGGAATAGATTTAGAATTGAGCTACTGAGACCTGAATTGATTAGTGTAATGGATACACAGTTTGAGGTAATGAATTGATGAGCATATAGAGTCTAAATAGCATTTTTTGATGCATGTCTGACATACATTTTGTTATTACTGATTAAGGAGTAATTAGATTTGTGTAAGTCTCTTAACTGAGCAGATCTTAACATATATTAATTATAAATCCTTTAACCAGGTACAATTCTTAGATTAGAGTTGTGAAATCTCTTAACAAAGTAGACTTAGCAGTCTTTGAACTCTTAACCGAGTTAATAGCTTTAATAGGGTAAGCTAACATAAATAGCTAAGCATTGTAGCTCTAACCGAGCAACTTTATTATGTAGTAATGAAGTGTTGTGGGTGTCATCCCCACCATGGTTTTTATCCTCTAACAAAGATTTTTGCGATACCAAAATAATTGTGTTATGTGACGATTACATGTTTTATTTATTTTCATGTGATGCATGCAAATGATAAGTAATCAGTAAATGAATGTGAAGGAAGTTCAGAAAAGTTTAAAAATGTTTTAGAGTATTGATTCACCCCTCCTCTCTCAGTACTTACCTTTCCACACCTAAATCCAACAATAGGTATCAGAGCTCAGTCTCTTATTAAGGAATTTAGTCACTTGAGAGGAAAGATCTGGAAAGATGGAAAACTACAAGTACAAAAGAATAATTGGTAGTATGGAAATAGAACTAAAGATGGCTAATGAGCAAATTGAAGAATTGAGTAGAAAACTAAAAAATTCAAACATCAAAAGGAAATAGCTTGCACTACAACTGAAAGACACTCAAGATCATGTAGAGGAACTAGAAGAATAATATAAGGGAAGCATGTCTGATGAGTTTGATGCTATCATATAATATATAAAAAGAATAAGATGCTTGTTGATCAAGTGAAAATACTTAAAAGAGAACAAGAAGCACAACCGGTAAGGATGTGTGAGAACATGGAACAAAAAGGAAAAGATGAGGATGGAAAAAGAACTGTAGAAGAAGAGAGAAGACAAATGAATACTAGACTAGATGATAAAGACAAGGAAATCATGAGGTTGACACAAACACACTACAACTTGATAGATCAACTTGTTATGGAAAATTAGGATGTTGTTAGGAAAGTCGGTGAAAATGCAGAATTGAGATCTAAGAATGAACACTTGAAGAATGATCTGAAAGTTGAGAAAAAAATGCTAATGAAATCATGAAAATAAATGAAGAAGCATGGAATATTTTGGATGAACAATTGAGAAATCAAAGGCAACCAAATGACACCTCTGGACTAGGTTTCAATTCAAATAGTACTAACAAGAAGGATGAGTCCTCTAAACAAGCAACCAACCGAGACAAAGCTACTACCCCACTGAAGCCTAAGAAGCCTACATGTTATCATTGTGGGAAACCATGACATGCAGCTAACATATGTATAAGCAAGAGAGGTATTCCACCAAATTCTCCTAAATTTAAAGGTCATTGTTATAATTGCAATAAGTATGGACATAAGGCATCTAAGTGTAGATCAAGAGTTGTGAACACTCTAAGGAAACCAAGGTTTGATGGTTATTATAACAACTACAAGAAACATGGTCACAAATATGGAGAATGCAGGTCATAAAGGAGAAATGAGTAATGGGTCCCTACCCGACAGATTGTTGACAACAACCGACAAGGTCCTACAATACCATGGGATTATAATACAAGGATTGCTCATACTGCATGTGGAATATTCAATCACATTGTTGCAAACTAGTTCAGGATGCATGGAGTGAACAATAGGAAATCATGGAGAAACACTGGAATGGCTTGTTTCCATTACCATAGAGTCGGTCACCTAACTAAGGACTACAAGTACCAAAATAAGGATTCAACCAAGTGAAAAGACTCCAGTAAACATTAATGAAATCTGAGAACAAATGAATAAGACTTGGAGAAGAAAGTCATTAGATGATGGAACAAAATTGGGAACTAGAAATGACATCACATCCTCTAGATCAGGTGCACCTATCTTCACTTAATCGATCAAGGTATGAATAGGACTTGATAACTTTAAGTTTATCTTAAATCGGTTCCTAGATTTAGTGAAAAGATCCATATCAACATATTGGATGTATTTGGATATTAGTTATAAAGTTATGATTGGTGAGTATTTGAGTTATGTTATTCTATTTGGTGAAGTAAAGTACAGTTTGGTTAAATGGTAAAATAAAGTTAGGTAAAGAAGCATTAAATGCATTTATAGTCATTAGAAGCCCTAACCTAAAGGAAAATCTATAAACAGAGGGTAAGATACATCATTTTTACTTTACATCCTTGCTGGCACATTTGAGAAATGACAAATATGAGATCAAAGAGCTATTTCCAAGCATTCAATCAAGCATTATGAACATCTGCACAATCATCTGAGGTATTTCTAGAGTTCACCGAGCTGAATTAAGAGATTTTAGTTGTTATTCTATTTGAACCCTAGTATTTGTTGAGATCAATGGCACCTAAGATATAGAATTCAGTTGTTGAGAAGATCAAGCCTGTAAATATGAAGTACAAACTTCCACTCATTGTTGCTACAAAAATTGATAAAACCAAAGCCCTCTCCTTGATCCCTCCAAGAGTTATTTTGATTGAAGACGTTCGAACCTTCATTCATAGCAAGATCAAGGATATATGTCAAGATGAGATTGATGCATCGTGTAAGAAGTTGTGTGTAAACAATAATCTAAAGAGTGATCATACACACCTACAAACCAAGGGTTTGGCTCATGCAATGCATGTAACAATGGTATTCAAGAACGAGTGGATAAGAATTGTGTTAAGTAGAGTTCATGACAGGTTCATGTGGCTTGATGGGCCAATAAAATAACTAGGGATGTGTCACACATTGTTACTGGATTTTCGATCAGTGATAGTCTGAGGGCCTACAAGCAGATGGATAAGAACAAACTTTGTGAGCTGATAAAAGTCAAATGGGATGGAAGAGGCTTGAAACTTTCTATAGTTGAAGACCCCAATCTAAAGTTTCTATAGTTGAATAGGGATCAAGGATAGGGCTTTGGTTTTATCATCTCGGGTAGACAGTGTACCCTGTGGAGCTATGGATATTGCATATAAAATGGTGAAGAAGGATATGAAGATTGACTTGTGTGAAATTATAATGAACCAACTTGATGAAAACATGAATACCATTCAAAAGGAAAAGTCAAACACATTGAAGTTTAGTCTGATGTTGGTATGTATATTATTCTATTTTCTAAATTCATTTCCAACAATCAGTGAAGTCACATGGAGTGCAAATAAACCCATAGTTTATCAAATTGGTGATTTTATTCAAAGCATGGGTGACAAATTTAATGTCATAATGGATGACTATTTCAATAAATTGCAAGCTAGGATGCATAAGTGGTATAGGATTCCACCATAGTTAGTAGAAGAGTTTAAAGACAAGTTGTGTTTTGAAGTGGACACCGATGTGTGTATTATAAGGGTAATAGAGCCCAAAACTGAGTGGCTACCCCCAATGGGCTATGAGATGAATATTGATGCATCCACTATACATATAAAAGGACTTTTGGAGAAACCAAAGGATATGACTGCAACTTGATATGGCACCTATGCAGAGGTGAAGGAGAAAATTAGAAAAGGTATACTAATATCAAAAGCAATAAGGAAAATAGGTAAAATGATAAGAGAATTATCTGAGAAATTAGTTATTATTGATATTGAAGAAGAATATGTTGTTGAGCCTCCAGTAAAAAAGGGGAAGAAGAAGATGAGTATTAAGAAGGAAACCCCTAGTCCTGTCGGTGTAAGACCATCTACTTTGTCTACCTCTACATCGATAAGAAAGAAGAAAGTTGAAGCAGAACCAGTGAAGACAAAAACATATGTCAGGGAAAGCAAGGCTACAAAAATGCCTAGGATAAAATTGAAACTACAAAAGGAAAGTGAGACTGAGTCGAATGACTTGTCACAATTCAAGATAGAACCAAGCAAAAAGAACAAGAGTCTCATTGAACTACTCAAAACATTGGAGAAATATGGAGCCTATTCAATCATGGAACAATTAGATTTTTACACAAGGACTGATGAGGAGAAAGACAAAATAGAAGAAACAATCATTACTACACTACATAAGTTCAAAATTTTACCAGTTGAGGTAGTTGAACATCTTGATAAAGAACTGTACAAAAGAATAGATGCAAGATGGAAATATGCTATTACTGGAGAAAAAGAAATGAGGGAAAGATCCCTTGCAATCACAATCTTCGATTTAATAAAGAGAGGAATAAGAGATGCACTAAATGAGTATTCCAAAAGATTCACAGTGAAGGAAGAGCATTAAGTATAATGGTTGGTCAGTTGCAAGAAGTACAAAAGGATACTGATGATCTTTGGAGGAAGATCATTTCCATTGACCAACCGACAATCGAAGGTATAACAACTGAAGAAGACAAATCCAAGCCAATTGGATTAATAAAAAATAAAGAATAAGTAATTATAGAAGACATTACCGAGCAAGACCTTAATGAAACGGTGAAAGAAGATGAAGATGTAATGGCTACCGAGGCCATATAATTAGAGGCCATGGATATAGATGATTCGGCTACTGCAAGGTTATTAACAAACGAGTCGGTAATTTTATAATTAATGGATTTTCTTGATATAGAAGTGGTTATCTCATGGCCTACTAATGCTAAAAATCATACCGAGATAGCAAAGGAAAATGAATCTAAAGAGACCAAACAGAAGACTACAGAGATAGACACTACTAAAGGTCAGAATGCAGAGTTGATGACCCCCATCGAGACTACAAGTCAACAGGAACAAGAGAAGGAAAAAGAAAAGGTAATAGAAGCATAAAAGGTACAAGAAAAGAAATATGAAAAACAAGAAGAGAGAAAGGAAGAAAAGAAACAAGAGGAGAATAAGAAGGAGAAAGAAGATAAAACAAAAGCAACTTCAACCCAATCAAATGCGAATAAGGCATCAAGTTCAAAGGGTATGTCTAAGAGGAGGAAAGTAGAAAAAGAGGTAGATATAAATGAAGTGATAGTCATACCAAAGGTTAACTATACTACCATGAGCCGTAAGGAACTCTTTGAGTTCGGTGACTTGTTAAAGATAAAAGCTACACAAGACAATCTTATAGCTAAAAAGTATAAAACTGATGTATTGGAACAAATAAAGAGCATTTTAAATGAGATTGTTCTAGAGGAAACAATAAATGAGAAGGTAGACATCTATAGTCAGTTAAAAGAACTTGTTAGTCAAATCAATTAGCCTAGAACTGACAAAATCAAATACACGATGAAGGTTCACAAGAAAGATATGGAGACTAAGGTGATTGAATAAGTTATTCAATTAGTAGCATTGGACAAGGTAACTCTATCCAAGTTAATCAATGCATTAGAAGAAGAGATGAAAGTCATTCTTTCTATATTCCAAAAGATTTTTTTATTGTCAAATTTTGCAAAGGAGATAAAGGATAAGGACAATAATGTGGAAAAAGAGCTCACCGAGCTACTATCAAAGATTTCCACCGAGCCAAAGGCCATCACAAAATATTATGAGAAGCTCAAGCACTTGATGGGAGTGTAATTTGAACTGAGAAAAAAGGAGAACCAAATAAAAATGGATCTCTTAGAACTCCAAACAGTTTTTCTACCAAATATTGAATCACTGCAAAGACAAATTCAAAAAGCAAAAGATCTAGTGAGCACACCAGATGTTAGTGCCATGGATAGCATGGTGAGTCTAACTGTCATTATAAGTGAGAAAATAATAGTGTTAGAGACACTACGAGGCACCTACAAGGAATTATTGAAGGATGCATAAGAGAAATATAAAGGTTGTTTTGACAAGATCCCCAAACCGAATAGTAGGTAAGTATTTTGGAATTTTTGTTAAAAAGGGGTGGAATATACATCTAAGTTGAAAAGGGGGAATTGCATATAGGATTTTGTTAAGTGAAAGGGGAATAGATATATACAGGGGGGAATATATAGAAGATTATATATACAATATGGAGATGTACCAGAATTATTACTTCAGGGGGAGTAATAAGTTTTACCGAGGAAGAGAAATAGACCGTGACAAAATTTTGTTTTATGATTTTGAAGGTTTTTAATAAACATACCAAACTAATGCCAAAGGGGGAGATTGATACTCCTAATATTTACTTTTGTTTTCATTAGTTATAAGGAAGTTATTATGTTTGTCAAAGTTATTCGGTAAGGAAGAGAAAGCATTCGGTAAAAGGATTAAGTAAACAAGGAATATCGGTAAAGAGAAAGAAAGTATAAACACTGAGTGAGGCAGAGCCAAGCACTGAGAACCGTGTTATATTGAGCACCTAACCAAGAAGAGAACTTAGTTATTGAGTTAAAGAAAATGTGTTACCAATCAGAACAATTTGACACTAGATGAATTCTAAGTACATTGAACCTGGACACCGATTAGGAAATGGTTTACCAAGCTCAATGAGATAGTACAAAAGAACATTGGAGATTGAAATATAATGATTACACATGATTATAAGGTAAGTTTATCTAATGAGAATTAAGGATGAAATATACATTGGAAGTGTACCCAATACTAGCACCACTTTAAGATGAAGATTCTAGAGCTTCTAGCACTACCTAAATTTTGTATATAAGAAGTTTAGAGTATTAAGATCAAAGAAGAAGGTGTCATATGTATGTAAAGAGAAATTGTAGATTGTAGATTAGAGCATTAAGTGGATGAACAGTGAAGCTACCGAGTAACATAATATTGAGGAATAGATTCAGAATTGAGCTACCAAGAACTAAATTGATTAGTGTAATGGATACATAGTTTGAGGTAATGAATTGATGAGCATATAGAGTCTGAATAGTATTTGTTGATGCATGTTTGACAGACATTTTTTTTATTACTGATTAAGGAGTAATCAAATTTGTATAAGTCTCTTAATGGAGCAGATCTTAATGGATCTTAATTGTAAATCATTTAACCAGGTACAATTCTTAGATTAGAGTTGCGAAATCTCTTAACATAGTAGACTTGGCAGTCTTTGAACTCTTAACTGAGTTAATACCTTTAACAGGGTAAGCTATCAGGAATAGCTAAGCATTGTAGCTCTAACCGAGCAACTTTATTCTGCAGTAGTGAAGTGTTGTGGGTGTCATCCCCACCATAGTTTTTATCCTCTAACAAGGATTTATGTGATACCAAAATAATTTTGTTATGTGATGATTACATGTTTTATTTATTTTCATGCGATGCATGCAAATGATAAGTAATCAGTAAATGAATGTGAAGGAAGTTCATAAAAGTTTAAAAATGTTTTAGAGTACTGATTCACCCCTCCCCTCTCAGTACTTACCTTTCCACACCTGAATCCAACAATATTGTATATTATATATTGTATATTGTATATTGTATATATTCAATGTATCCTAGAATCCCATAATACTCATTATGACCCACCATTTATGGTCCCCTATGACCCCTCAGCATACATTAATGTATGGTAACGGGTCCTAAGAGATCTTAAGGGGTCATAGGTTACATTAATGTAACCTAGGACCCCTTACGACACCTCAACATACATTAATGTATCCTAGGACTCCTAGGATACATAATGTATGATAAGGGGTCATAAGTGGTATTAAGGGGTCCTAAGATACATTAATGTATTATTATGTTGAGGGGTCATAAGGGGTCTAGTGGGATCCTAGGATACATTAATGTATTGTAGGACCCCTTAAGACCACTTATGACCCCTTAGCAGGTCGTAAGGGTTCATAAGTGGTCTTAAGGGGTCCTAAGATACATTAATGTATCTTAGGACCCCCATAAGACCCCTTATAACCCTAGAAACCCCTCAACATACATTAATGTATCCTAAGACTCCTAGGATACATTAATTTATGTTGAGGGATTGTAAGGGATCATAAGTGGTCTTAAGGGGTCGTAGGATACATTAATGTATCCTAAGACCTCATAAGACCCATTAATGTATTGTAGGACTGCTTAGGACCTCTTAAGACTACTTGTGGCCCCTTATCATATATTAATATATCATAGGAGTTACAGGATACATTAATGTGTGTTGAGGGATCCTAAGTTAATGTATCCTAGGACCCCATAAGACCCATTAATGTATCTTAGGACCCCTTAGGAATACTTAGAACACATTAATGGGTTGTATGTGTCATAAGGGGTCCTATGACACGTTAATGGGTCCTAAGGGTCATAAATGGTCTTATCACCCATGAATGTATCCTACAACACCTTAGGACCCCTTAGAACATATTAATGGGTTTTATATGTCATAAGGGCTCCTCAGACTCATTAATGTATCATAAAATCCTTTAGGAGCCCTTAGGACCCATCAATGTATCTTAGGACCCCTTAGGACAAATTAATGAGCCGTAGTTGTCATAAGGGGGTCCTATGACACATTAATGATTCTTGAGGGGTCATAGGTGTCCTAAGGGGTCCCAGGATACATTATTGGGGCCTAAAACCACATATGACCTCTTATAAGCTCCTAAAGAGTCCTAAGGGGTCCTAGGACACGTAAATGGGTCCTATGGGGTCATAAATGATCCTACAAACTATTAATGTATCCTAGGACCCCTTAGGATGCATTAATTAGTCGTATGAGTCCTAAGTGATCCTAAGGGGTCCATGACACATTAATGGGTCCTAAGGGGTCATAAATGGTCCTAGGACCCATTAATGCATCCTATGACCTCTTAGGACCTTTGTATGTTTCATATGTAGTCCTATGATACATTAATGGGTCTTAGAATGACATATAATCCCTTAGGACAAGTTAATGTATACTAGGACCCCTTAGGATGGGATCCTAGGACACATTAATGGGTCCTAAGGGGTCATAAATGGTCCTAGGAGCCATTAATGTATCTGAGAAGCCCATTGGACACACTAATGGATTATATGTTTCCTAAGGGGTCCTAGGACACATTAATGGTTCCTAAGGGGTCATAAATGGTCCTATGACCCATTAGTGTATCCTAGAACCTCTAAGGACCCTCGTATGTGTCATAAGGGGTTGTAAGTGATCCTACAATACATTAAGGGGTCCTAGAGCCACATATGACCCCTTAGGACCCATTAATGTATCTTATGATTGTTTAGGACATATTAATTGGTCGTATGTGTCCTAAGGGGTTCTAAGGGGTCTCTGGACACATAAATGGGTCCTAAGGGGTTATAAATGGTCCCAACAACCATTAATGTATTCTAGACCCCTTAGGACACATTAATGTGTTGTATGTGTTCCAATGGGCCTAAGGGACCCCAAGACACATTAATGAGTCATAAGGGGTCATAAATTGTCCTAATACCCATTAATGTATCCTACCACCTTTAGGACCCTCATATGTGTAATAAGTGGTCATATGTTGTCCTAAAATACATTAATGGGTTGTAGAGCTACATATGACTCCTTAGGACCCATTAATGTATCCACAGACCCCTCAGGACATAGTAATAGTTCCTAAGGGGTCATAAATAGTCACATTAATCTCTCTCTCTCTCTCTCCTTCATATCATACATTGTATTATATATTATAATATTATAATAATATATTTTATAGTAATTTATATTATAATATAATAATATAATATAATATATATTATATATTATATATTATATATTATATAATGTATTATATACATTATATAACATATACAATCCGATATCAGATATAAAATATGATATTAGATATTGATGTTTTCCTAGGTGTTTGCTTTGGCTAGGTGTATTGACACCCAAGCCTATTAAAAAGTCAACACAAAATTTTCACATTTTGGGGTAGATGAAAAATGTTTTTTTTTCACATTACCACTTTTTGGCCCCTCATGGTCTTGTACATACCCCATAATATAGTGTAAAAATAGAAGACATGAGATTATTATCACTTCTCTTATTTCCTAAGAAGAAACTTTGGTATCCTCCCATAAGAAGATTTCTTAGGAAGTCACTAGATTCTTTGGGAATTTTTTTACAAAGAGATCTCTTCTTCTCATAGCATTGAAGAAGGGCAGGTGCTTGATTGCATTCCTTCTATAGTTACTAATGAAATTAATGAGGCTATGATTATGCATGTATCACTATTTGAGATTGAAGCATTGGTATTTGGAATGAAGAAGGTCAAAGCTTTGAGGCCAGATGGTTTCCCTATAGATTTTTTATCACAATTTTTGGGTAATAATTAAGATGGATCTCTTTGAGATAGTGAAATATTCATTTAAAAACAAATAGATCATGTTTAAGGCCTTAAATGCTACATTTATTGTACTTATTCCAAAAAAGGAAGGTGTCAATTTCCTTGATTCCTTTAGACCTATAGCTCTATGAAATGTGACATAAAATAATCATAAAATTGATAGCATAATGACTCAAGCCATGGCTAAATAAATTAATCTATGAGGAGCTAGGGGTTTTTTTATTGGAAGACAAATCTAGCATGAGATTATCATAGCTATGGAAGTTGTGCATTTTATGGCAGTCTCTAAAGAGAGTCTATGTCCATAAAATTAGACATGGTTAAAGTGTATGATAGGGTCAAATGGATTTCTTGCAAAAAGTGCTCACTACCCTTTGGTTTGGAAGTGAGTGGAACAACTGGGTAATAATTTGTATTAATTCATCCTCTTTTGCAGTCCTTATTAATAGCAAGCCCACAAACTTATTCGATGCTTCTAGAAGTTTTTGGCAAGGTGATCCCCTTTCCTCTTATTTATGTATTTTAATAGTTGAAGGATTGGTGAGATTTATAAAGTCTCATGATAGGAAATGATTAATTTAGTGTTGGAAGTGGACTCGTGACCTTCCTCCATCTTATCATATTCAATTTGTGGATGACACTATCTTAATGGGTGATGCCAATGTCATGAGGTAGATAATTTTAGAAAAGCTTTGGATATTATGTGAAAGCCTTAGGATAACATATTAATGTAGGGAAGTCTCGTATCTTTTTCTATAGTACTCCTTCTCTTATTCAAGCTATGATTGCAAGGATTTTGAGTTTTCAAATTAGGACTCTTCCTTTTTTGTACCTTGGAATCCCCTTTTTATAATTTCTATTGCATAGGAGACTCTACCAAGATATTTTGGATAAGTTTTGGAGAAAGGTTATTCATTAGACAAATAGATGGCTCTCAAATATTGGTAGAATGATGCTATTAAAGTTAGTGGTGTAGGTTCTTTGTGTATATAACTACTACAAGCTTTATTAAGTACTTTGAAGCTCTTTCCAGGTAGTTCTTATGGATAGGAAATTTACTTTCCTCTAAATGGAGTTTGGTAAAATGGGATTGTGTTTGTAGGTCAAAGTAGGATGGTGTCTTGGTTTGCGACTAGAAGGCTTGAATGGAAGTTTTCTAGCTTCTAAGCTCTTTTGGAGATGGTGCATCAACCAAGATCAAGGATGTACCAAAATAATCAATGTTAAGTATCTTGGGGGGAGTGGAAGGAAAGGATGACTTTGATACAATCTGATTGGAAGTGGGTCCATGATTTGGAAAACTCTAAGGAGAGGAGCACATTGAGTAAAGCAAGGTATTTTTTAGATTTGTAATAGGTGTTGAAGTGTTGTTATGGAAGTATTCTTGGGATGGATTCCCTCTTATCCTCCCAATTCCTTTATTTGCAACCTCTTTGTAATGTTTTTCTTATAATGGACTAGAGTAAAGTTGAGGAATTTAATGTTACTTTGAGAATGGGGTGAGGAGAAGTGGCTACATAGAATCAACCACATGAGTGGATTATAGGAGGATCAATGGAGGAAAGGGAGTATTTTTCTAGGATAATAATTAGTATCTAATGTGTAACTTCCTTAAAGGAGCAAACATTCTTGATTGGCACCTAAATTCAAAGGGAAAGTTTTGGTGGCCTTAGGATATCAGCAGTTATAAAGAATGACTTTTGACAATGTGAGTATTCTCTGGTAGATGAAAGTTTGGAACAATTCATCCTAACCCAAGTTTAACTTTTTCTTATGACTCATTGTGAAAAATAGATGTCTTGTCTAGGAAAATATTCAGAAGATAGGGTTTTAGGAGCCTTCTATTTGTATTTTATGTAATAAAAGTGAGGAGAATAGATGAGACTCCTTTTTCTACTGCCCTTTCACTAGGGAAATTTGACATTGGTGGTGGAAAGTTTGGAGGCATGCTTGTGTTCATGCTAGATCTCTGGTAGATTTTTGGAAGTCTTGGAAAACCCCCTACAATGACTCCATTTATTTGTGGTGTGATATATTAGTCTAGTTTTATCATTTAGCAGGTGTGGCTAGAAAAAAACCGCAAGATTTTCTAAGATAAGAAGATTTAGGTGTAGCAAAGTGTGGCTATGAGTTATTAATTTGATACAAGAGTCTTTGGGGTCTAATTATGACCTTTCTATGGAGGTTGATACTAGATATTTGTAAGTTGTTCAAAACTTGAGATTTTTTTGTTCAAATTTTATAGATGTTCCAAAACCACTTGCATCTTGTAATATATATAGATACCTAATATTCTCTAGAGAATTGGTCGAATCCAATGGTGGAATTTTAGGTTAGGGCCATTTGAATCCAAAACCTAGTGTTTGTAGGGTTCCTAAACCAATCTTCACAAAACCTTATGGATCTTTCTTATATGTGCACCAAATGACACCAAACCACTTGAAAAGGGAGACTAAATCATCAAACTAAGTATTCATGTTCATGGATCAAGTTTTCCAATTAGTGAGTATTCATACAATAACAAGAAACAACAAAGAATTCAAGAAACTTGCATTCATTGAACAATAAACCCTCGTTTATTCACCCAAGCTCCAAGTTACATCTAAATTCTCCCATAGGAGTCTTTAAAAGCCTCCATGGACATGTCCCAATTGGCCCAATTTATTTTTTAATTGGTTGGTCACTGGTTTACAAATGAATACAAATGATGTCAAAGTTACATAACAACTTTTTTGATAACTTTTTACAATTTTAACATTTTTTGCATTTGTCACATTAAAGTGACCATATAACCTTAAAAACATCATAATAGTACATTTAAGATCCTCAAACACTTATGACAACCATTTGACAAGTTTTGGAGAAGGTTGACCAATATTGACCAACCATGGTCTCTATAGGACTTTGTGACCAAATTGGCCTTGTAGCCTTATTAAAAACACAAATGGCCTAATTGAGGCCTTATTAAGAGGTTTATACCACAAAAAAATAAAGTAGAAACATTTCATCAATGATCCCATTGGATCATCCTTGATGCTCATAGGACCATCCTTGGTGCTCTTGCACCATACTCCCTTGGATGCAAAGAACTCAAGTCCCTTGAGTTGCCAAGTCTTGAAGACTAATTCCACGCTTTAAAATATATTCCTTTGGCATCCAAGTAGCTTCAGAATTTGGTAAGTCTTCCCACTTGACAAGGTATTCTTTGTAAGTTCCTCTCCTTGTTTGGTTGATCACTTTGGAATCTAGGATGCACTCCAATTACAAAGGCTTGCTTGGAGGGAAATATTTGACTCAATCCTCATCACCTTCAACAAAAATAACATTAGTAGCATCACATGCAACCAAAGATCCATTTAAAGGAAACATATTAGATACATTGAAAATAGGAGAAATATCAAGGCCTGGGGGTAGCTCAGTTTCATAGGCATTTGCCCCAAATTTATGTATAATTTTCCATGGTCCTATCTTTTTCATCAGAAATTTTGTAGGTTGACCTTTAGGAAACCTTTCTTTCTTCAAGTAGTCCATCACCAAGTTGCCTAATTTGTATTAAACATCTCTCCTCTTAAGGTCTTCTTTTTCCTTGTATCTTGCAACACTTTGTTCTAGAGTTGCCCTCACTTTATCATGAATATCCTTCATAGTAGCAAAAAATTCTTCCCCTTGAGAACTCCTCTTATCCAATCTTTGAGTTACAACACACCTCTTGGGTGAAAACCATAGACAATCTCAAATGGACTCCTCCCTGTGCTTCTATTCAGGAATCATTATAGGCATATTCATCTTGACATATCTCCAAGTCCCAAGCTAATCTATGCTACTTAGTGAGGCATTTGAAGGTTCCCTAATGATCTATTAACAACTTCAGTCTGACCATCTATTTCAGGATGGTAGGTTGATGTGAAAGACAATTGAGTCCCTAACCTTTTCCACAATGTTCTCTAGAAACATCCCACAAATTTGGAGTCCCTGTCCATTACAATATTGAGTGGAAATCCATGAATTTAGACAAATTCCTTAAAGAAGAGGCCTTCAATATGAGATGCATCATTTGTGCATTTTCATGGCACAAAATGAGCCATCTTGCTAAATTTGTCCACAATGACAAACACACTATCAAAACCTCTTAGAGTTTTAGGGATTCCTAGCACAAAATCCATACTAATACTTTTCCAAGGCCTATTGGGAATAGGTAGGGGTTGATACAACCCAACATTAGAAGAGACTCTTTTTTCCCATTGACATATTGGACAAATTAAAATAAAATTTATCACATGTGATTGCACTTTAGGCCAATAGTAGAATCTTGTTAGTTGCTCCAATGTTTTATCAAGACCAAAGTTGCCTCCTAAACTCCCATTGTGTTTCTCCCTTATGATATTCTCCATTATGGAGCATTTAGGCACACACAACAAACTACATTTGAACAATAAATATTCCCGCAACATGTAATCATAAAAATCAACATGAAAAGTGTTAGAAAAATTCAAGAAAACCTTGTAAGCTTCCTTGAAGTCACTGTCATCTCTATACAATTCTTTAAGGGAATCAATCCCCATGTTTTGCGACTCAACTTCCTTAATTGTGAGCACCCTTCTTCTCAAGGCATCAACCACCTTATTTGAAGCACCTTTCTTGTGTTTAATGGTGAAGGCATATGTATGCAACCTATTATACCCATTTGATATGCCTTTGGTTCAATTTCTCATGGCCGTTAAGGAAAATTAGAGCATTATCATCTATGAAGACTATAAATTCCTTTGGTATGAGATAATTTCTCCACTTTTTGAGAACTTGTACCATTGCATAGAGATCTAAGTCATAGGTTGAATACTTATGTTTTTCCCCATTCAAATTCTCTAAAAAGAATGTCACTAGATGTCCTTCTTGACTAAGCACTACCCTAATAGCTTGCTTTCCAGCATCACATTCAACTATGAAGAGTTTTTGGAAATTAGGAGCATCGAGGTAGGTAATTTTGCCACCTTTTTCTTCAAGTACTGAAAACTTTCTTATGCCTTCTCTATCCAATAAAACTTACATTTTAGTCCCCCTTTGATGGTGTTTAAAATTGGTACACATATATGACTGAATCCCCTAATAAAATTTCTATAGAATGTTTCCAGCCCATGAAAAATCCTAACATCTCCAACTGATCTAGGTGTAGGCCAATTAAGGATAGCCTCTACCTTTAGTTTTCATGGATCTATTTTTAAACACCCTTTAGAAATAAAAAAAACTAAGGTATACTAATTTAGTCTTCATGAATTCACACTTATCTAGATTGATCATCAACCTTTCCTTATGCAGCCTCTTCAACACTTTCCCAAGTTGCCTTATGTGCTCTTCTTTAGCCCTACTAAAAACAAGTATATCATCAAGATAAACAACCACAAATTTGCCAATAAACTCTACCAATACCTCATTCATCAAATACATAAATGTACTTGGGGTATTTTTAAGACCAAATGACATGAATATCCATTCATAGAGACCCTCATTGGTCTTAAATCTTGTCTTCCACTCATTCCATTTCTTGATCCTTATTTGGTGGTATCCTGATTTCAAGTCAATCTTGGAAAAGTAGCAGGATCCTCTTAGATAGTCCATCAAGTTTTCAATTCTAGGCATTGGAAAGTGATATCTTATTATGATTTTGTTTATTGTCCTTGATTCAGTTCACAAAATCCATTTTCCATCCTTCTTTGGTGCAAGTATGGTTGGTACTGCACATGGACAAAGGCTTTTCCTAATTAGTCCCTTATCTAGGAGTTCTTCTATCTAATTTTTTATTTCTTCATTTTGAAGAGGTTTCATTTTATAGGCAGGCTTGTTGGAAAGGGTAGCACCAGGTATAAGGTATATTTGATGACTTATGTCCCTCATGGAAGGTAGGCTATTGGGCATATCTTCCACTACTATACCCTTGTACTTATCTAGTAATTTCTACACTTCTATGGGAATCTCCTTCTTCTCTTTAGTCCGCAAATTAGAACTATCACTTGGCTTCACTATCAAAGAATACCCTTGATAATTATCTTCTTTCATGAGCCCTAAAAAATCCTTCCCTCTAACCAACATGAAACTTCATCCAGTGTCCTTTTCACCCATCTATTCTGGAAGAGGATCCATCCTATACTTCTTCCCATTTTTGGTTATGATATAGGTATTTTTCTCCCCATCATGTTTTTCCTTTACATCAAACTACCATGGCTGACCTAGTAAAAGATGGAAAGTATCAATGGGTATAATATCACACTAAATTATGTCCCTATAATCACCAATTTCAAACTCAACCCAAGCCAATTCATCTACCATGAACTTATATCCCTTATTCAACCAAGAAATCCTATGAGAACTAACATTTGGAAATCTTTTAAATTTTAATTTATCTACCATCTCAGTTGAAACAAATTTTTCAGTAGAAACTAAATCCAAAATTACCTTACAAAGCTTACCATAGGCCTTACATTGTGTCTTGAACAAGGTTTTCCTTTTGGGTGGTTCTTGGTTCATTGACACCTTCAGCAGGGTCCTCTTGATCATCAAGGTTTCTCTTTTAAGGTCTGGTGTAGCACTCCCAATAGGCAAGTTGACACTTTGAAAATTGTCATCTTGAATAAATTTATTCCTCATTTCCAATGAATGGTAACTTGAAGCTTTCTTTGGACACTTACTCATGGTGTGTCCCACTTGGTTACAACCACAACATCTTCCAATGAAGACACTATGGTGCAGGAGCACCTAGTTAGTGAAGGCTTACTCCCTAAGTGTTTTGGCTTGTACTTGACCTTGGATAAGTCAAGAAAATAATAAGACTCTAAGAGAGTCTATTAGTTAGAAAGATAAACTAAATTTTGAACTTGGCACTAAGTTGCCACTACTGGATCTTAGGTTGCCAAGGTGGCCAAATAGGACCTAGAGTGTGAAAATGCAAAAGTTGTCAAAGTTGCTCGAGCAACTTTGACAATATTTTGACAACTTTTTCAATCTTTAAGCAAGAAATGTCAAAATGTCCTAAATGTTAGTTAGGGATCATACCTAGATGTTTGAGATATTATTTAAGGTTTTATTTGAAAGAGTACAAGGTTAGACAACTTGGAGACATAGTTACCAAGGTTGATTTTGTTGTTACATTCTCTGAGTTTCATGATAGTCTAATGGAGTTTGGAAGCTTTTCACTGTAAAAGTGATTGGAAGGCTTGTGTTTTGTTATTTCATTTCCTTAGAGTAATTTTTTGTTTTGTAAATAGTTTGCAGGCTGTTTTGTTTTTACTTTGTTTTGTTTTGTAAGCCTAAACCCTCACTGGACCGTGTCTCGCTAGTTTGAAGGGTTACGGTGAAAACATGGTTCCACCATGACTTCCCTTCATGATAAATTTATGGATCATGGAGGAAGTAAAGTTGAACATTTGTACATAATGTCCCAAATTGTATAGGTTTTGGAAGTGAAGGGAGCTCAGTTTGAAGGCGAAGGCTTGCCCTAGGCTGTTTGGGTGTCCTGGTTAAGAGCAAAGCCAATGACAGTGAATTAAATGATGTAGGTTTGGATTGGATAATGGTATGTATGGATTAGAAAGTGCTATTAGAGATTGAATGAAACCCTAAAAATGGTGGTTGATGTTTGTGGAGTTGAGTTTGACAACCTAGCTAAGTGACCTAATCAATTAGGCCTATTTTCTAGGAAAAAGGCTCAGCAATTGAAAGGTATTGTATAGATATTTATGAAACCCTATACCTCAAAAATATTTGAGAATTCCCAAAAGGATATCCAGATCCTAAATCACTTTTGGGGCTCATTTGTGAAGTTTTAGAGTTATTGGGCTCAATCAGTGTTCAAAGACCTAGTTGGGGCTAACAGGGCTACAAGCCTAAAAACTAGGAATCCTTGAGATTGGTAAGGAAGTTCTACCTATTTTGTGATATTTTGCATTAGAAGAATGAAAAATAACCTGTTGACAATGGATTCAATCCTGCACAAAGATAGTGTTAGATAAGGTGAGTGTGAGGCGAGTTTACCCTGGTGATCTCAAGAAGGAGAAGTGGAACATATATTGATAGGAAGACCTCAAGTTAGTGGGAAGGATTGGTAGTTCTTCCAAGGTGAGAGGGTGATAACACGATACCCATAAGTGGTAAAAGCACAATCAGGTGTCATCTTTTAGGCTAACTTATCAGCACAACTGAATTTTAGTATTTCTAACTAAAAATTAATTTTGGTCAAACATATGGTCTAGCTAGATTCATTCTAGCTAATTTAGATAACTGCTTTAACTTTTCCAATTGGAAATATCTATTAAATATATGTTTTATACCACTTTGGGTCCAATTAACATAAAAATAAAATTATTTCAGAAAAGTGGCGTTTCAATAACTCCTAATATTTTTAATGATACTTTTTTAAAAATAAAAAAATACCCTTTTGTAGAGATCATAGTCAAGAATATCCTCATATAGATTTTATACTGTTTTAATTAGTCATAGTTTATTGTTATAAAAAATTATTGCAAGTAGGTATTTTAATAGTCAAGGAGATGTTGATTTGGAGAAAGAAAAAAATAGTAAATCATATTAAATAAATTTGAAAAACATATGGTGCATTAGAGGAGAGAGTCCTCTTTAAGAATATATATTTCTTTTTTTGATTGGGATAGATTTGTTATGAAAAATATGTTGCGAGATGAAAACTACCGATTTCAGTGAGTTGGAATTTGAATTGTTATAAAAGAGAAAATATAGGTCACAAATCAATTTTTATTTTTTCATGCACTAGATATATATGTCATTTATGACATATTTTGAAATTAGGGGAAAAAATGTTTATTTACATATAATTTTTTGGTGGGAACTAGACCCCTAATTTTTAGCATTTTTCAACAACTAAAAAATCATCTTTAAAAATTAAAAAAACATATCAAATATTATTCAAAAAAATTATTAAAAATATTAATCATAAACTTCATCCATTTTATCACATTTAATTAGTTTACATCATCTTCAAATTCCAAACATAAATGTCATTTTTATACTATTGAAGTTGAACAACTTTGATTTTGTTAGCCTCTTCCTTTGTAAAAGGGTGACAACTCATTGTGCTTTTACCTAAGAGTGACCTTAGTGATTGAGCTTGCTTGGCTCAAGGTGTGTTTGGAGGTCTCCCTATCACATTAGGACCCCTTCTTGGCCCTCCATTTATGCCACTTCCATTGGGTCTTCTTCCACCTATGTAACCACCACCTCTGAGTCGTGACTCTCCACTAGGTTATTGATGACTTGTCTTACCATTCTTGCTTGATTAGTTTCTTCCTCCAAATTTTCCCATTCCTCTAAGATTCTTACCTTCTCTTCCTCTACCATTGTGTTCACTCTTCCTCTTAAGTTTTTTTCCTTAGCTCTTGAGGCCAGTTGGAAGCACTCATCTACTATTTAGGAACCACCATACTAACATCATCTTGAATTACATATCTCAAACCATTCAAATATTGAACCACCTTCTCCATTTCATCTTCATTATGTCTAGCCCTCATGATTAGCCTATAAAATTCTTTCATGTATGTAGTTACATCCAAATCCCATTGCTTTAGATTATGGAACTTTCTGATAGTTTTTATTTCACATTCTAGAGGCATGAACTTTCCATTTAGAAATCACATTCTTCCCTTGTCTTTCTCTTTCTTTTGAAAAAAATTCCACCATACCAAGGCAAAAACCTTCAATGTTGTCTTTACAAACCTAAATTTCTTACTATCAACCACTTCCTTGTACTCAAAATAATTCTCAATGGCCTCTATCCAATCTACCAACTCATCTCCATCCAATTTCCCACTTAATTTAGGAACCTCCATCTCAGCGTCATCACCTTCCCTATGTGAATCCTTGATAGCATTCACAAAAGTCCCTTGATCTATAGGAAACTCTTGATGAGAAGGCCTTTCTTCATCCTCCTCTTCTATCCCATCATCTGAGATTTCAATCTCACTCTCTCCATGGCTCTCTCTAAATTTTAGTTTCATCATCATCCCCTTGAATTTGGCTTCCCACTTCTCTTCTATCCTTTGTTTCATCCCCTCCAAATCTTGGTGTTTCACTATTTTGACAGGAATTGTGTTAGCCTCTAATTGATTCTCTTCCTTTGACATACACTAAAAACAAGCAACAACTATTGGCTCTAATGCCGATAGGATGCAGAGGGTATAAGGTTCACTTCTAGAATCCTTAAGGGTCCACTTATTAAGGGCCCAAACTTGGCACCATCCAATGGTTCACTCCTCTAACCTTCCCAAGGTTTTCCCTTTCACCTTGAAATTTCTCTTGGTCCTCCTTGTGACCAAACTACTCTAATAAATTCAATTCATTAAGGAGATACAACTTCTCACATCAAGCCCTTTCCCCAAAGGCATTCCAAGTGACTTATACCTTAGCATATTAGGATCATACCACCATTTTTGCACAGATCATGTATGAGTTCCCATTTATGTCCAAACACTCCTACTAAACCAATTTGTCCTCTTGGAAGCATCATCAAAGATCCACAGTGTGGTTTTACCTCATTAGGCCTATTAGGAGACCTAATAGTAACTAGCCCTACAAACTGCCTTTTTAGCCCATAACTCCCAAAATCCTTAACAAGGCTCAAATAAAACCCATTTCCAAACACCCTTTTGGTTCCTCTATGAAATATCTCAAAATCAAATCTAGGTATTGGTTTTGACCTGGTCAACTAACACTAGTCCAATTAGGCCTAATAGGGCTAATTCATGGGAATGTGAATAAAACTCTTCACCAGTCAGCTTACCCTGACAAAAGGCTTGATGTTTATGTTTTTCTATGTCCAAGGACACCAAATCACCCACTAGGTTACACCCACACCGTTGTTTGGCTCTTTTGCAACTCAATTTCCCCTCTTTCCTGGTTTGTCACATCCAAATGCCAAGCTTAGGGCATCTTGGCAAAAATCAAGATTTGAGTGTACTATTCTAAAACCACTTGCATCTGGTAATATATAAGGAGACCTAACATTCCCCATAGAATTGGATAGATCCAATGATGGAATGTTAGGTTAGGGCCATTTGAATCCAAAACCTAGTGTTTATAGGGTTCTCGAACCAGTCTTCACAAAAGCTTATGGATTATTTCTTATATGTTTACCAAATGACACCAAACCACTTGAAAAGGGAGACTAACTCATCAAACTAAGTTTTCATGTTCATGGATTAAGTTTCCCAAATAGTGAGTGTTCGTAAAATAACAACAAACAACAAAGAATTCAAGAAACTTGCATTCACACAACAAAAACCCTTGTTTATTCACCCAAACTCCAAGTTACATCTGAATTCACCCATAGGAGTCTTTAAAAACCTCCATGGACATGTCCCAACTAGACCAAATTTTTTTTTTCCATTGGCTTACAAATGAACACAAATGTTGTCAAAGTTGCATAGCAACGTTTTTGACACCTTTTTACAATTTAAACATTTTTTACATTTGTCACATTAAAGTGGCCATATAACCTTACAAACATCATAATAGGACCTTTAAGATCCTCAAACACTTTTGACAACCATTTGACATGTTTTGGAGAAGGTTGACCAATATTGACCAACCATGGTCTCTATAGGACTTTGTGACCAAATTGACCTTATAGCCTTATTACAAACACAAATGGCCTAATTGAGGCCTTATTACAAGGTTTAGATCACACACCAAAAGAAAGTAGAAACATTTCATCAATGATCCCATTGGATCATCCTTGATGCTCATGATAACCTTCAACTGATTGAATATCTTGATGGAAAGAATGGACAAGTGAAAGACAATTATTGATGGTCATCGAGCTACTAAAGTATATGTAAGACAATTAAATCAGTCAATGTATTATCATTGATGTGAACTAGTTTTGACTATACTTATCATGATAGTTACAAACATCTAAAGAAGGAAAATGGTAAAGGAATGAGATATCTACATGAAGATGAGATGAATATGAAAGTCATGGCTATGGTATACATTGGATAACCTATTGATGATTCTATGGCATCATGTTGTTGACTTGATTATATTTCATGATTTTGTTATGTATTAAAGATCAAATTTGAACAAGTTTGTGTGGTCCGTAAATGAAAATTTATGTATACACTGAGCTAGTGTAGTGTATACCGAGTATAGTATTAATCGAGCAGGTAATCACCATCACATTCTGGTATTGACTGAGTGAAAGAAAGAAATAAAGTTTATAATAGCCGACTGAAATGATGAGTTGGACAAATTGCTTATGATTTCAAGGTAGAAGATAATGTTTTTTATGATGATTTAATGACTAACAAAATTCAAGATTGATTGAATTAAGGAGAATGAAATGTGTTAACAACACAACTTCCGAGGAAGGTTAAAGTGGCAAAAATGAACGATGGAGATTAATAGGCAAAATCTATGGAGGAAAAGAAAACGGTTGATGATGTTTATATAAGGAGACATGAGATTCATTATTAAGTTTGGGATTTTTTATACTGCAGGAGAATTTGTGTGAAAAGGATTATTTTTCATGCACCACTGATCAAACTAGTTGAAGACAGAACTGAGTTGAATTGTAGATATTACCAAGCATCAGAGAAGCATACATTGAGTGGAATAAAGTTGGAGGATATGAAGGATTGAATTGATTATTGATCAGAGGAGGTATTTTGAGCTTAACATATATCTCAAAATCAGAAGTTGTATTTGAATCAAATCATTACTGTATCAATTTAACCATTGTTACAGAAAAAAATCTCTTAACCGAGTGAGACTTAATAGTTTTTGTATTTAAATATGACATTCAATGAATGTTGATTGTTTTCTTATTGACCCCATAGTGAATGCATGGTCAAAGGAGAATTGTTAGTGATAAATCCTCTAACTAGGTCACACCTCACAGTGTGTTTTGTAACCTTTAACAGGGTTGGCTCCTAACCGAGTTCACTTCAGAAGAGTGAATTATTTTGGGTTACCGGTCCCAGGTGGTTTTTCCCCTAATAGGATTTCCACGTTAAAAATCTATGTTATATATGTGTATGATGCATTGAAGTGTTATTTTGTTTTACACATTTCATAACTAGATAGATCAATGAACACAATAGTTAATTTACTGGTAAACGGTAGATGAAGAGGAAGACATTTGATAACTTACCGAGTTGATTATTTGATTAAAAAAATTTCATATATACATTTGGTAGATTTGGGACTGTAGGATAACTGGAACTAACTGATTCACCCCCTATCAGTTATCTAACAATTGGTATTAGAGCGTAGAGTGCTTGGAAAGAAAAGTTTGAAGGACTTAAGCTAAAGATCACAAGATGTCTAAGAGAGAGGTGCCAAAAATGAACAAAGATAACTTCTCGACATGGAAAAGCAGAATGAGATTGCATATATCTAGAATTGGAGAATCTGTTATATACTACTTGGATAATGAATTCATCCTACCGAATGGACCTTTGACTATTGATTATATGAGAGATAGACATGAACATAATGTCACAATGATAGAGATTGTTGTTGCCTTATCAGATGCTAAATTTGAAGATGTCAAGACATGCACTTCTGCCAAATGAATATGGGACAAACTTGCACTAGTTCATGGAGGAGATGTAAATGTGCTAAGGTCAAAAGTTGAGAGGCTTAGAGGAAAGTTTGATGACATGAAAATGAGAGAAGGAGAAACATATCACAATACAACAACTGAATCAAGGAGGTTTCCAATGCTATCTGAGGAGCAGGAGGTATTATTGAAGAAAACACTATTATAAGTAAAATTCTGAGAACCTTGTTGCCTTCTTATGCTATTAAAGTCTCTACAATTCATGAAATGAGACCAGCTCCGGGTAATCATCTTACACTTGATAGTCTAATCGATAAACTAACTACTTTTGAGTTGAGCAACTTTGATAATAGTATTGTTCCTAATTTTGAGTCTGCATTTATGTCATCCTTGAAAATTGGTAAATTTAGCAGTAAACACATGATAAGAAATGAGAGTGATAGTGACAGTGATGAGGATGAACTTGAAGCATTAATGGCTAGAAGAATGCAGAAAGGTAAAGGAAGATATAAAGGGAAATTACCTTTGGTATGCTTTAACTGTAAAGAAATTGGCCACATTGCAACTAGATGTCCTAATAGGAAAGGAGATGATAAAGACAATGAATGATCCAGTGAAAGAAAGTTTGACAGGAGAGATAATTGAGAACACAAAGGCAACCGACAATATGATAAAAGAAGCAACCGAGACTACAAATACAAAGACAAGAAAGCATGTTACATTGTTGAAGACAATGATGACACTGACACCGACACCGACACTGATGAAGACATTAAGGTGGTATTTGTAGCTTTGAAAGAAGATTCAGAGGAAGAAGAAAGGTATGTTGAAACAACATTTATTTCTAAATTTAGAAAGAATGATACTTGGATTATTGATAGTGGTTGTACATGCATCATATGACTGGTGATGAAGACAAATGTGAATACCTTGAACATTATAATGGTGGAACTGTTAAAATGGGAAATGATACACCTTGTCTAGTGAAAGGAAAAGGATCTATCTTGTTGAACAATAAGATCAGATGTGAGAATGCATATTGGGTGAAGGGAATTAACTATAATTTGTTGAGTGTAGCACAACTGAATAACATAGGTAACCGAGTTTCATTTGAGAATAGAAAGGTGAAAATATATGATGAGACTAAAAATTTGGTCGGTACTAGTGAACAATCTAAAGGCAATCTATTTTATCTTTACAATGCTAAAACTTCTTGTTCATTGGCTAGAACTGAAGATGTGTGGTTATGTCACAAAAGGCTATGTCATGTGAATTTTGACAACATGGTTAAAATCAGTAAGAAAAGGAGAGTTAGAGGCTTACCGAGCTTATCTAAACCTGACCATGTCATGTGTAAATAATGTCAAATGAGAAAAATGTCAAAATCTAGTTTCAAGAGAAAAAAACTATTCATCTAATGCCATTTTGGAATTGGTTCATACCGACTTGTGTGGTCCTATGAGAACTCAGAGTTATTATGGAGACATATATTTTATCTTGTTTTTTGATGAATACTCTAGGATGAGACTGTTATGTTTTTGAAAGAAAAATTTGAATCCTTTAAGATGTTTAAATTGTATAAAGCTAAAGTGGAAAGAGAAAGTGGAAAAGAGTTAAAATGCTTGAGACCAAATAGAGGTGGTGAGTTTGTTTCTGATGATTTCACTAATTTTTGTAATGAGCATGGAATTAAAAGACATGTTTCTGCACTGAGGACACCACAACATAATGGAATTGCTGAAAGGAGGAATAGATCTATTGTTGATTGTACCAGAACACTAATGATTGAAAAAGATGTTGCACAAACATACTGTAGAGAAGCTGTTAGTTCTGTTGTATACACACTGAATCAAGTACAATTGAAGAAAAATTCAAACAAGACACCCTATGCGTTATGGTATGGTTACACACTAAATGTGAGTTATTTCAGAATATTTGGAAGTAGATGTTATGTTATGAAAGATGATAGAAACTAGAAATTTGATTCAAAAGGTGATGAAGGAATATTTTTAGGATATTCTACTAAAAATAAAGCTTACAAATATTTGAATAAGATCACAAACAAAATGATTGAAAGTGCAAATGTGAGGGTTGATGAGTTTTCTGAGAAAAATGATGAAGAAAGAAAAAGGGAACCGAAAGATTATGGTAGATTTACCTACATTGATCAACCTAACACTCTACCTGAACAACAACTTGGCATTATCGAGCAACAAAATAATGATACCGAGCATCAACCTATATAGACTGAGAATCATGAAACAATTTGATGCAGTGCAAGGCAGGAGGATCCCCGATGGAGATGTCCTAGCCCCCAGCAAATAACCACACACAAGAATATAATAACAATACAGAGATATAGATCCACACAATGCCAATACTCATAATAGAATCATTATATTTTCATCCAACATGCCCGACTGTAAGGCCTTCTGGGTTACGGCCAAATACAATGCAATTACAATAGAAACTCCACAAGATCTCGCAAGATCCAAACCAAAACCCTAGCTAGCCCAGATCCACACACTGGTAGGAACCCCCAAGGAAGATCTAAACTTGTGCTCGCAAGCCCACCAAGCAATCTCCTTGTTTCCCAAGCCGCAACTACTAGCTCTCCTCAAAACTCACTCCACATCCACCTCTTCTTCTCCCAAGTGGATGAATGAATCCCTAAAGACTTCCCCCACAACCTCTACTTATACCAATCTAAGCCACAGGTCAGCCCTGAAAATAAATTAAATACAAATACCAAAATTAAATGCCACAAGTCGGCCAACAACAACAATTAAATTCCCAAAATAGATGTCTTAGTAAAATTGTGATATCTCCTAGCTCCGGATGAATTAGAACTCGTGCTTCAAACCGTAGGTAGAAATATAGGCCCTCTTAAATCTCTAAAATTTTCAGCCTCTAAATCTTTGTGGAAAATTACTTATAAGACCTGAAATAGGCACCAAATTCCTAAGCAAGGCCAAACTCCTCCTAGGCCATGCTGAGAAACCAAAACCATGCCAAGTTCATTAAATGCATCAAAAAAAATTACCCAAGACCAAATTAGGTCTATCCAACTCTACCAAACCCATCACATATGAAAATAAGTCCACACAACTCCAGCAAATTTCCCAAACATGCAGGATAGCCAACTACCCTGGGATGCTCCTGCATCAGACTCCCCAGGTGCGAAAAGAAGTATGCCTCATACTTTGATGCCAGATGATATATCTACAACCATCTTCATCTTCACCAAAGGCTTCCACTCCAACAGGGACAATAAAACCAACATGCAAATCACCCAAATCCGCATCCATCTGTCAACCACTAGAATCTCAACCATCCAATCAACATGCTCACTCCCCGGAACAAACTGAACATAGTGCCTCACCAACATTCTCTGTAGCTGATCACTACCAACAACAACAATATCCTCGAACATGAAATCCATGTCACCAACATGTAAGCTCAAATCCACAATAGGAGCAACATGTAAATCCTCAACCATGTCAACCACCAACAGGTCCACATCAGGAACATACAGATCCATAGTATCATGTAGATCCTCAACCACATCAACAACTAGTGAATCCACACCAGCAACATCCATATCAACAACATCCATATCACCAACATATGGATCACCACCCTTAGCAACCTGATTATCCATGACCAAGTGCTCCACAATTTCCATGTCAGACTCAACCAACTGATCATGAAAACCAATCTCAATCACAGCATCAACAAGGTTAGGAAGCTCCATAGAAACATCCACAAGTTTCTCCACAGGTTCTGCATCAGCCTTCACACACTGATCAACAAAACCAACTTCCATCTCGACCTTGCTATGCCCTCTTCTCTCTCGAACAAGTCTTCTAACCGGCCAGACAACTCACTTCCTGATCGGTAGACTCCAGCTCCACGGTTTAAAGTTCTCTCGAACTCTCTTACGAAATTTATCCAAAGATGGATCACTCTCAACCATCCCTTCCTTAACTTGATTATTCCATCTAGCTTCCAACCGAGCACAAGTCTTTGAAATATTCCTCTCCACCACATCATGGAGTTTTGCAATCATCTCAGGGTCCAATCTTCTTAGAGCCATCTTCTAAGATCTTCGCAAACCCTCTGCAACAAATCACCAACTAGATCCAACCTTCAACCAGGTCCTAGTGCAAACTGCCTCACATTCGGCACTCTGTCCACACACTCAGGAACAACCTTCACTCTAAAAAAAATCCACCCAAAGTCCTGGTGCAAACTGCCTCACATTCGGCGCTCTGTCCGCACACTCAGGAACAACCTTCACTCTGATACCACTTGATGCAGTGCAAGGCAGGAGGATCCCCGATGGATATGTCCTAGCCCCTAAAAAATAACCACACATAAGAATATAATAACAATACAGAGATATAGATCCACACAATGCCAATACTCATAATAGAATCATTATATTTTCATCCAACATGCCCGGCTGTAAGGCCTTCTGGGTTACGGCCAAATATAATGAAATTACAATAGAAACTCCACAAGATCTCGCAAGATCCAAACCAAAACCCTAGCTAGCCCAGATCCACACACTGGTAGGAACCCCCAAGGAAGATCTAAACTTGTGCTCGCAAGCCCACCAAGCAATCTCCTTGTTTCCCAAGCCGCAACTACTAGCTCTCCTCAAAAATCACTCCACATCCACCTCTTCTTCTCCCAAGTGGATGAATGAATCCCTAAAGACTTCCCCCACAACCTCTACTTATACCAATCTAAGCCACAGGTCGGCCCTGAAAATAAATTAAATACAAATACCGAAATTAAATGCCACAAGTCGGCCAACAACAACAATTAAATTCCCAAAATAGATGTCTTAGTAAAATTGTGATATCTCCTAGCTCTGGATGAATTAGAACTCATGCTTCGAACCATAGGTAGAAATATAGGCCCTCTTAAATCTCTAAAATTTTCAGACTCTAACTCTTTGTGGAAAATTACTTATAAGACCTGAAATAGGCACCAAATTCCTAAGCAAGGCCAAACTCCTCCTAGGCCATGCTGAGAAACCAAAACCATGCCAAGTTCATTAAATGCATCAAAAAAAATTACCCAAGACCAAATTAGGTCTATCCAACTCTACCAAACCCCTCACATATGAAAATAAGTCCACACAACTCCAGCAAATTTCCCAAACATGCAGGATAGCCAACTACCCTGGGATGCTCCTGCATCACAATTACCAAGGAAGATCTTGATCCTACACCGAATGAAGAAAAAAGAACATAACATGTACTTGCAAAATTTGTGAGAAGACACCATCCACAAAATCAGATTATTGGAGATAAGAAAGCTGGCATGATGATACAAAGTAAGTTGAGAAACAAAACATGTTCAGTTTGTGAATTTGAACCTAAAAATGTTAGAGATGCACTTGAAAATTATGAATGGATTAAAGCCATGACTAAAGAGATAGATCAAATACTAAAAAACAAAACATGGACATTGGTACTGAGACTGAATGACAAGAACGTAATTGGAACCAAATGGATATTCAGAAACAAGTTGAATGAAAATGGTGAAGTCACTATGAATAAGATAAGACTTGTATGCAAAGGATATGCACAAGAAGAAGGTATTGATTATGGTGAGACTTTTGCACCAGTTTCTAGACTTGAAGGAGTTAGAATATTGCTTGCATATGTTGTCTACAAAGGATTTAAAGTATATCAAATGGATGTCAAATCTGCAAATTTGAATGGAATACTTGAGGAAGAGGTATACATTGAACAACCTGAAGATTTTGTTGATCTAAATAAGGAAAACATGGTATGTAAGTTACACAAAGCACTATATGGACTAAAAAAGCACCGAGAGCATGGTATGAAAGACTGCATTCATATCTTATTAGTATTGGATTTGTTAGAACAAGTGACAACAACAACTTATATTTGAAAGGTGAAACTAATGACAATATTCTTATTGATGGAATTTTTGTTGATGATATCATATTTGGAGGACATGATAATCTATGCAAATTATTTTTTGATGAAATGAAAAAAGAATTTGAAATGTCAATGTTTGGAGAGATTAAATTCTTTCTTTTTTTGCAAATTTTACAACAAAGTGAAGGTATTTTCATTACACAATTAAAGTACATAAAAAGAATTGTTGAAGACCTTTGGAATGGAAGATCCAAAACTGATTGGTACACCTATGGTCACAAGATGAAAATTAACAAAAGATGATCAATCGACTAAGGTAAATTAGACATTATACATATAAATGATTGGTAAATTGATGTATTTTGTGCATAGTAGACCAGACACTGCACATGCAGTTGGAATTGTAGCAAGATTTTTTGCTAATCCTAAAGAATCACATATGACTGTTGTTAAAAGGATCTTGAGATATTTGAAAAATATAGAAAATTATGGTTTATGATACAAGAAAGAGGGCAATTTTGAACTATGAGTTTACACCGATGCAGATTGGGCTAGAAACATTGATGACCGAAAGAGCACTATTGGTGGAGCATTCTTTTTGGGATAAAGATTAGTTACTTGGATAAGAAAGAAACAAGGATGTATTTATTATTCCACTACCAAAGCATAATATGTTGTTGTTACTGTTAATTGTTCAAACATTGCATGGATTAAAAAACTCTTGAAAGGTATGAATGAAGAGATCACCGACCTAGTGATAATATATTGTGATAACACCAATGTTATAAATATTTCTAAGAATCGAGTGATGCATGCAAAGACAAAGCATATATCTATAAAGTATCACTACTTGGGGGAACAAGTACAAGACAAGCAAGTGAAATTGGAGTTTGTGAAATCAAAAGAATAACTTGTAGATATATTTACTAAACCATTACCTAAGGATACATTTGAGTACTTGAAGACTAGACTAGGGGTCCATCCCCTATCTATCAGTCACTAAGGTGATTAGGAGGTTACATCAACCTATACTTTATCATAATATCAAATGATGTTGATGCATATTGCTCACACTTTAGGTTTCTCGAGGTTGTGAAAGCTAGAAGATGGAGAATAATTTGACACTGTATATTAGTACATGAAAGGTACTTGATCTGAACCGAACACTAGAGATAATATTTTAGCTACTGAAGAGCTATTTACTCTTTTGGTATTGATGTCAAAGGTAGAGAAGAATCAATGAAATATTATAAGGGAGAGAGAAAAAAAAAGAGAGTGAAGAAGATCAAATCCGCAGGGAGAGTCTGCATGGAATGTTAAGGTTGTGTAGTGATTAAACATATTAAATAAACAAGCTAGGGAGAGCTTACCGAGCTACAACATTTGTTTATATAGTTGTAGAACATATGTTTGGTATTCTATGACATATTTCATCTGTGTTGCCATCAATGCTAAATGGAGAGATTGATAACCTACAACTGATTGAATATCTTGATGGAAAGAATGGACAAGTGAAATACAATGATTGATGCTCACCAAGCTACTAAAGTATATGTAAGACAATTAAATCAGTCAATGTATTGTCATTGATGTCAACTAGTTTTTACTATACTTATCATGATGGTTACAAATATCTAAAGAAGAAAAATGGTAAATGAATGAGATATCTACATGAAGATGAGATGAATATGAAAGTTATGGCTATGGTATACATTGGGTAACCTATCGATGAGTCTATGGCATCATGTTGTTGACTTGATTGTATTACATGATTTTTTTATGTATTAAAGATCATATATGAACAATTTTGTGTGGTCGATAAATGAAGATTTCTGTATACATTGAGCTAGTGTAGTTTATAGCGAGTATAGTATTAACCGAGCAAGTAATCACTGACACGTTCTGGTATTGACTGAGTGAAAGGAATAAATAAAGTTTATAACAGTCAATTGAAATGATGAGCTGGATAAATTACTTTTGATTTCGAGGTAGAAGATAATGTTTATTATGATGATATAACGACTGACAAAATTCAAGATTGATCGAATGAAGGAGAATGAAACATGTTAACAACATAATTGTTGAGGAAGGTTAAAGCGATAAAAATGAACGATGGAGATTAAGAGGAAAAATCTATGGAGGAAAAGAAAATAGTTTATGATGTCTATATAAGGAGACATGGGATTCATTATTGAGTCTGGGATTTTTTATACTGCAGGAGAATTCACATGAAAATGATTATTTTTTATGTACCACTGATCAAATTGGTTGAAGACAGAATCGAGTTGAATTACAGATATCACTGAGCATCAGAGAAGCATACACCGAGCATAATAAATTTGGAGGATATGAAGGTGTATGCAAATTAAATTATCAATCCTAGAAATGAAATACTAACTAAATTAAGCTATTAAATCAATCTAAAGTTCACCACAATGAAGATTTTAAGGATTTAAATGAAATAAAAAACAAGAGGTTTACCTTCACTCACCCATGTAGCTTGTATCCATTTCCCTCCTAGCCTTGATTTCTTGGATTTGGTGAGCTCTTAGATTTCCAAATGTGCTCCTTTTGCCCAAGATGCTTTCAAAGTGTGGAGATATTGATGATATGTGTGCAAAACTAGCCTAAATCTAGATTACCTTATGCTATGATAGTGAATGCAAACTTGATGAATGAAAATGATATATAAATGCTTACAATAATGCTAAAATGGCTTGATTGATTGGATGCTTGAATTCTTGAAATCCCTATTTCTATTAGGCTCTCAAAGGAAGAGCAAGGCTCCTTTTATAGGTTTTTGGGGGACTCAAGCCTAGGTGGCAAGATCTAAGGGTGGAGATTCAAAGGTGGAGAATCCTAGGGTTGAAATTGACTTGGTTGAAGGGGTTGAGAGAAATGGAGATGTAGTTGGAATGTGAGAGGAGGAATAGGAGAGATGTTCCTCCTACATTGACAAAGAGGAGTGAAAGGTGGAAGGGAAAGACACATGTCAAGTGTCTCACAAAGACCCTTGAGAAGAAGGTGGGAAGACATTTTACCCATAAGGACTCTTAGCACAAGTGTCCCATGAGTCATCTTTGACTCCTTGAGGTGGCTAGAGAAGCTCCTTAGGAACAGAGAATGTGTTCTTGACCAAGTTTGGAATAAGACATGTGGTCATGAGACCAAGTCTTATGAGACCACATAGCCCTTAAGAATAGGACATGTGTTTGTGAGGATAATGACTTATTAATAATTAATAAAAATTAATTATTTTAGCCAAAGTGATGTGTCAGGTGACTAGGTCTATGAGATGGACTAAAGGACTTAGTCATATAGTGATTGTGTAATTGGCGAATTCATTAAATCACTTTAACTAGACTACTTTAGAAGACTTAGGATAAGAAGAATAAGATAAAGTGAATATACTAAATAAATTGAATAATTTATTTAATAATAGAGGAAATAAATATTAGTTAAATAATAAATATTTAATTAACTTATCAAGCCAATTTTAAGTGTATACATTTTGCCCCTCTTTGAAATAATGTGCTGGTCGCATTAATTCAAAGAAAAAATAAAGCATTTTGCCCTTGCCCCAGACGATGCCCCAGACATAAGTGACACTTGCATGCCCCCTCGAGAGATTGATCGACAATTTATTTATGATTTTTTTTATATATAATAAATAAATAAAAATGTTATTGATGATCAATCTCACGAAAAGAATTGGAATAAACGAGTGTGAAAATGGAGTGACAGAAGGATTACGGTAGGTAGGGACCACACACTAAGAAAAGTGGGTCAACAAGCTATATATAGGGTTTAAAGGGTCCAATAGAAGATCATTACTACACTTATCATTGAGAGAGAAGAGCTGTGGAGAGAAGAGAGCTGAGATGATAAAGATGCCATTCCCTCTATTAGATCACCGATTTGATTGCGTCCATCCCTTCCAAAGACCACTTGATTCAGGAGATCCGATAGGTGATTCGATCCTCCTTTATGATTTGATGATTTTGCATTACTTAGACTATATTTGTAGAATGTTTTAGGTAGATTCAACCTAGGGATAGGTAGGAAAAAGTTTTAGTTTGGTACAGAATATGAATATGTGTAGTTACGACGCATGTATGAGCAACTAAATAGTATGTTTGCGCATCAAATTGCTAAAACTGTGCATACACGTGGGGTACCTACACATGCATATTAGGAAATTGGGTGGCTGCACATTTATTCAATAAATGTGTATAAATGCTTTTTTGTGCACCCATCCAAATTGATGGGGCATTTGTGTAGGGTAATTACGCATATGTGATATCTGTGCATTTGTGAGGGGATATTGCACAAGCATTTTCTATGTTGCGCATTCATTTTAGGAGATAGAAAACTATAAATGATCAAGTTAATTAGGTCAAACTATAGGTTGATAGGTTGATGTGATCTGTCGGCTAGGTGTTTAGATCATTTTGAAGGTAGGCAATATCATAGCATGGTCGCTAGTCAACCTACCTGATTAGATAATTGATAGAATTATCCTTGTAGACATGTGATAAACATGTGCTTGATTTAGATATAGGATAGATAGATAGATCAATATGTAATAAACCTGATAGTTTGTTCATTGTGTTGATTGTGATAGGAGGATATCATTGACATTCTGATGTCATAAGAGAGATATCACGTCACATAGAACCCAAGGCCAACATTGTCAGAGACAAATAGATTACTTATAGGGGCCACAGGGTTGTATCATGTGATTTATATGCCTGAGATTTGGGTGAACATGGGGATGCTGATGATATTGGTGGAGCGGTGGCACTTTGAGACAAGTACTTTCTATCTCCCTACAGGGGAGATGATAGTTACCCTAGAGGATGTATATCGCATCCTCTGACTACCTATCACAGGAGAGTTGGTGCAGTATGATAGGTACGATGACTTGGTTGAGTGTAGAGCCATTTTTGGTGACAATGATATCGATGAGACTGAAATCAACTGGGAGGACATGGTGGACCTATACGAGCCTATCCCCATAGTATTGGTTAGAGCGATCAGCGAGTACGTCTATCCAGACTGGCAGTCACATGGTTTTGCAATCGGATGGGATCAAACATTACAGAGGATGATGGAGGATGGGACCCAATTTACTTGGGGTGTGTGCCTATTAGCACACTTGTATCATGATCTACACCAGGTAGTGTACCAAAGGGGTGCATCACTATCGACAGGAGTTACATTGCTTCACGTATGGGTGTGGGATCATATTGTGATCACACGACCAGTAGCAATGAGATTTAGAGGTGTCGGTCAACCCTATATATTTTTATATGCATCTATTCAGTCTTAGCATAAGCTAGGATAATTAGAGTTTTGGAGGCATGCATTTGACACTATTGATACCATGATTTGGAGACCATATATTGATTGCGAGCCCTAGGAGGATGACTGCCAACTTAGATTTTGTTTTGAGTCGAGGTGGCTGATTGGGAAGACACCCTTTATCATTGAGAGGCAGCTTGTAGGCCAAGTACTTAGATAATTCAACTAGATTTAGGGGATGCCCCAGGGCATGACAGAGTTTTCCTGTACAAATCAGGAGAGGCGGGATTGGGGGCCAATGGTATCATTTGAGATAGCTTGGTAAGAGTTTTTAGACATGCCATTTCAGGCATGGTTGATGAGATAAGGGGTGGTCGATCCAAGTATGACTATTGAGTATGAGAGGTATTTGAGAGACCACCCCTTCCCCAAGTTGACAGACCTGGTAAAGAAGCCACCACGACAAGACGTGCGAGAGGGCAGGAGGGATAGGAGATGAGGGAGAGGCCAAAGAGGTAGAGGGAGAGATGGCATAGGTGATGATGGTGGTGGTGGACTTGATGGAGGGAGAGGAGATAGAGGCAAACCTTGAATGAGAGGTGGAGGAGTATGATTGAGGGGACTCATGCCACCCTCGATGAAATAGGTACCTAGGCCACCATATGTGCAGATACAGGTGTTAGGATTAGATAATACTGAGAGGGGGGTGAATCAGTATTACAAAACTTTAATTTAAACTTCAACCAATTGTAAATAAACCATATGAATGTAGAAATGAAAAGAACATAAACACATAACACATAACTCATGACACCATTATTTGTTCTCAACAAAACCCTGAGCAAGGGAAAAACCTGGTGGGGATGGTACCCACAACTATGCACTAAAATATAATATCCCTATTAGGAGTTGAGTATTACATAGTGCATTTCCTTGCTAGAGGAATACAAAACCATGTTAGGGGTATACAAAAACCTTATTAAAGGTGGCGAGCTTACAACTCTTACAATCAGAATACTAACACAAAGTGTTCTTTGAAATGAACTGTACAAGCATCTGCTATGCTTTGATAGTTCCAATTATAGCTATGTCAATCTTTGATCTTGCATCTTCTCTTCGCATCCATCATATCATCATTACCATCACACTAATCACTTCCACACAACACTCTATACTTATACTAATTATTCCATCCAGTCGGCTCTCAAATTACATCACAAAACATAATAATTACTTTTGCAAATAACCAACATAGAGTCGACGAACATATATTACCAAAGTTTTGACAATATATAAAATTTCTCTAACTTAGGATGTTTCCATATCAACTAATCTTTCGTCAATCATCGTGAGTGCTCATATGTCATGTTTTACTGATTCTTTATCTTTGCATACCTTCATATCACTGTATCTTCCTGATCTCTTCACCAAAACATGTGTGATCTTAACTAAAGGTCTCACATATCCCAAAATGTCTCCTACTAACTTTGCAAGCCATAATATATCATATATTACTTTCACTAACCTAAACAGTACCACAATATACTGTTATCTTGATTCTATACTTAGTCATTTTCATGACTGTGACTCTAGTATCAAAACTCTCTGCATGCGATCTCTCCAGCATAAGTATTTACATAAATGAAAACCCTTAAGTGATTCCTAGTACTCTCAAACATCACTTTCCAACAATCTCTCCCTTTGGCATTGATGACAACACTTAGTGAAAAATGACTAAGTGTCTAAGCACTATCTCCCTTCTACATATTTACATATCTTTTTTCTTTTTCTCCTTCTTATTTTCTTTTCTCTTCCTCTTCTCTTCTCTTCCTCTCTTCATTTTTCTCTTCTCTTCCTCTCCCTTTGACATCAATGGCAAAGTTACTTACAAAATTTCAAAAAAATTAAGCATATAAGAATTCAATGCTTACTCACCAATCTCAGAATGTCTTGGAAGGAGTCTTTCAAGGTCATTACTTCCTTAACCCATGACTTGATCAAAAGTTCACTGACATGGATCAGTCCATTCATTGCATAGGATGCTATCTATGTTTCCTTAAGCTCAGTGGGTATAGCTTTTGACATTGATCCTTCTACCTTTTCCATCTTTGTGAGATGAGTTTCAAGCATTGATAGCTTAGGAGTTATTAAACTCTTCAACATACCAAATCTTTCCACCACTCTCCCTTTCTCTATATTTAGAGCACTAATCTTATCCAATATCTTAAGTGCTTGCTTATCCATCTCTAATATAGTTTGCGAAGATGTTTCACAACTTTCCATCAAATTGTCAAGGGTAGCCCTATCCTTAGCTATAATACCTTCAATGTTCTTCACATGTCTACAAGGATTTATGTAGTAATTGTATATTTTCCTTCCTTGTGATACACATCTCTTAGCCTTAAGTGTAGTTGTTTTAAGAATGTCCAAGTCCCATGAGATGGACTGACAAACTTCTTTCAACTTCTTTTCTAGAAAGCTCTTATCTACCTTATCCTCTATGGTCTTCAGCAATGACTCAAAGTGAATGTCAAAGCTATCCAATGCCATGCATAGGTTCTCTACCTCATCCTTTCCTTGAAAGATAATCGGTGTAGGGAGTATTATGTTTCCTGTCTCCATTGCCCTAGAAATCACCTTTATTCTTTTGTCTCCTTTCTGTACCGACCTTTCTTTTTCCTTAGCAAAAGCCATGAAAGATAGCCTCATGAGCTCATCCTCATCCATGCTCTCTACATCTGCCCTCACCGATTTGGCCATACTTGCCAACAATAGAGTAGAAGAGGTGTTTGGTTCTTGCTTTTGCTCCATTCTTACCTCAACTACTTTTTCTACTCCAGTCTCTTCTACCTTCCTTTCTTCTTGTTGAATCTCCTTCTCTTGTACCTTTTCTTCCTATTTTTCCTCAATATGTTCTTCCTCTATCTGTTCTTCTTCTTCAAATGTCATTGCATTGTCTAAAATGGGTCATTTACATCATGCGAGGTGTCAAGGATCATAGGAACACAAGAGACAAAGAAGTTTGGTTGCATGCCAACTTCGCTTGTTTGCTCATACACATCATCTATTTTAGAACTTTCTCCCTTTCACAAAGGTGTGGGCTTGGTAACCTTGGGAGGTGAAGTCTTCTTAGGCATGTCACTCATTAGAATTTGATCTAGTTCCTTTTGAGTGTCCTCTATGACTTCATCATACTTCCTTGCCATTATTTTCACCAATCTAGCCTCAGTCCTCAACAAAGGTTTCAATTCTTTAATTATTCTTTCCCTTTCTTGTATAGAAACAATAGGTAACATGTCTTCTATGGCCTTGTTCCTTATGTTTTCATCTTCAGACTATGCCAACTATTTTCTAATCTCTAGCTTACTATACAATTCCTTAGGGATACTCCCTTCTATTTCTAACAAGTTTTTCTTGAAAGCCAACAAGTATTCAATTATAGTGTTAGCACAAGTAAAAATTCCATGGTTGTAGTATATTTTTCTCCATGCATCTACAATTATTTTTCCATTTTCCTGGCAAAACCCTAGGCAAAATTTCAAATTCTAGCCATTTGCAGGAAAAATTCTAAGTGTGCCCTAGCCCTGTTCTAATTTCATGTTACTTTTTCGGGCCACTTCAATTTTCATTAAGGCATGTGCGTTAAATTTTATTACCCTGGCATCCTTTATTTTCCTAAGTCTCCAAGCGCCCAACTATAATTTTTCCTAAAGTCCGGCGGCAGTAATTTTTCCTAGGTCTCAATGCTAAATATTTCCTAAAGTTTTCAACCTTTATCCTTTCCTGGGCCCGGCTTTCTGACACCATCTCGATCCAACAATAGGTGTAAGATCTTATGGAGTGTGTTAGAGGGTTGCGAAGTTGCACCAGCCATTTATTCTCTTTCACGGCAAAGGTTTTTTAATGTAATGGGTCCACATGCCAGGTGCTTAGTCAACACTTCCTCATTGGTCCACATATTAATGACTCAGAATATTGTCAGTGGGGCCAACAATTTTAGAGGATCAATGGTTCTGATAGTGGCAAAGCATCGATAGCTAGCATATGATCTTAAGGGTTATTTCTGACACATGAGGCTATAAGACCAGCTGTTGATTCTTTCCTGTGTCAGAGGTTTGTCAGAATAGGGGTTAGATTCTTCATCGACGGTGGGTGTGTGTTCTAGTGGAATCTTCTTGGCTTATGAGGGCTTAAGCCTGACTGTAGATTTGTTTCATGTTAGGGGATCTGTCAAAGTAGTATAAAAAAGTTGATCCAATGGTTGTCGTAAGATTTGATAGAATGTGTTAGATGCATGAGATTATACGACAACCGTTGATCTCATTTAAGGCGGGCCTAGTTTTTGGTCTAAGGTTTTGGCAGAGTGATTAAATCTTTGGCGGTCTTGATAGTTTCCTTTGTGTTCGCTCATTTGCAAAATAACCTGGCGAAGTTCTAAATCTTTTAGTGGATACACGAATGTCTATTCGCTGAATCTCCAAATAAATTAGTGAGGCCCTAAATTTCTCAACGAACATGCGATTGTCTTTGGTCGCGTATTCGCCAAATAGGTCAAAGGGTTAAGGGTTAGTCAAGAATAGTGGGACCGTCTGGTGATTCATTGTTGAGGTGTCGTGTTGTGATTGGCTGAGCTAGAAAGAAATGTAGACATGTCAGTGGGCCCAAGAGATTCTAAAGGATGCCAAGATGGAAGATCTGATGGCTGGTGTATCTTCGCATAGAATCTTTTGAGGCTATGCGATCTTACGACAGCTGTTCGATTAGAACCTTATGAGGAGTGGGTCCAAATTGCTATGTGGCCCCTTTTTCTCGTTGACGTGCTCTATTTTCATTAGTTGAGAGTTTTTGATGATGTGGAAAGGGATTTTTTAAAGGTTTTTATTGACTGTTGTGGGATTCTACGAGCCGCCCAATCTGTCGGGAATAAAATAGATCAACGGTCCTATTTTAAACTCTAGCCGGCTACCATTTTTATTTGAATTCAAATTTCCTGCAGGGTTTTGCTAGGGTTTTTGACGCAAAAAGTTGTAAAATGAAGCAGTGGCCATGAATTAAATTCTTTAGTATAGTTTGCAGTTGGGGAAGGATATAGAAGACATAAATTACTGCTAGAATCTGATTTTGCTTCCTATGATGCCAAGCCAAATGAATAGCAGGATTGAATTGTAGAGAGGCATTCATTGTAGGGTGGACATCGAGATATAAAATCAAATTTGTTGAAACTAAGTCAAGAATCGCATTGAAGACATAAAGCAGTTGGCTCATCTAAAAAATATCTCATCTGTTTCACTGGTGTAGTTATTGTAAACCCTTTGGGGTTGTTGTAAAGGTTTTTTAGGTTAATTTTTGTAACCCTAGAATGATCGGTTGCTTGTTGCATCTCTTGGTATAAAGGGATTTTTCATAATCATTCTAAGGGATTGGAGTTTAGGTGTTAAAAATATAGAAATTTCTGAAACCCTAGCTTTTCAGTCAAGGATTATAATTTTTTATACCATTTTATCAAACAATAGAGAAGAAGTACAGATTGATGTTCTTATCTTGCAAGCTTACTATTCTGGATAATGTATGCACATGGTGAAAGGTTATACTTAATGCAAACCTCAGATCTTTGGTCTCCTTTGCTCTATTCTTTGAATCTTTAAATCTTTGCATAAGGTTTATGTGAATGTATTGGTGCTTTCAGTTGCAACCTAAGAGTTAGATTAAATATTGCTCAAAGTGAAATGTGTGTTCTTAGAGTTTATTTGAAGGATTTTCATAAGCAGGAAAGAGTTGGGATATTTTGTATTTATGTCTAGAGACCAATTTCAAACACCATTATATTCATCCTTTTCCTTGATATTTTTCCCAATAGATAAGGCGCTGGCCTGTATTCTCTTATCTTTGTGTTGAGAAGAGTGATTCAAACCTTATAATCCCAATCATTTAAATCACTACCAGTCTTTTACTTTTATTTACATTTGTGTATTGTCCTACCCAGTGATGGAGGATCAATGAACAATAGGTTCTTGTTTAGTATTCTCTCATTGTATCCATCTGTTGAAAGATCCAATAAAGAAATAAGGGGCAGAGTTAGAACTATCATTTAGAGTTAATACTATTGGATCAGGTGCACCCGCCTTGGTTTTGCAGAGCCAGAAGTAGAAGAGGGTAATCTTATCCCTATAGTTGGTCCAATTGCTCATAGATTGCTCACATTTGGAACTAACCAATCCTTAATATCCATCATGGGCATATTGGTATCTCATGGAGTGTAAAATCCTATCTAGGAACCAACATATAGTATCTTCAATTATTCTTTGATTCTCATAATCATATCTTTCATAATACCTATTTACTATTTTCAGATTTCCATCTCTCATCACTCTTTTCTACAACATCTAAAGGTCTGGCTTCCACAGAGTTTGTGGCTTCTTTTGTACTTCTATTTCTTCCACCTTCTTAGCCATTGTTTCTTCTTTCTTCTTTATTTCCACTTCTACTTCTTGTTTCTTAGGGCTTCTCTTCTTGCTAGATCTTGTGTATCTCCTAGGTGTGCTCTTAGGTACTATTTCTTGTGCAGTCTTCTCATGTGTAGATGATAAGTCAATGATATCAGGAGTAGGGATTACTACATTTTCAACTTCATAAGGGGGAGGAGCATCAAATGCCATGCTGGAAGATGCTTCTAACATCTTTGTTCTTATGTTCTTTAGCTGCTCCCTAGTGATTCCTACCTTCGTAGTAATGTCCTCCATTATTTTTTAAATCTTTCTCTTCCTTGTCCCTTTTCCTTGTTATTTTCTGACTTTTTCAGAATTTTCCCTATATGTTCCCCATATTTCTTTAGTAGGGTCTATTTTTGCTGCCAATATATGATCTACTTGCATAGTTAGAACTTCAGAGCTTACCTCATACCCCATAGGGTAACACCATTTCTTCCTAGGCTCAATTGCCTCAAAACACACACAATCAGTTTCAACCATGAAACAAATAGTGTCCTTGCATTTCTCCACTATATATTTAGGTATCCTATACCTTTCCTTCATTTTCCTTTGAAGGATTTTGGTCATAGCAAATAGCTCTCCATCTACCCAATTATTGAACTATCTTCGGTAGCTCTCAGAGATCTGAATTCTAGTAGGCACATCATCCTTACATGCCCTAGGGTGCATGCCAGGGAATTTGTGAATAATGTGGGTGTACATATGAACCAATAGTGATCCAAACCTAAATCCCTTAGTCTTGTCTTTCCTTATAACCTTCACATTCTCCCAAAACTGGTGTGTAAGAACTTCACATAGATTTTATTTCTTTTTTTCCTTGACCATTCTCTATGCCATCATAATAACTCTAGCTAAAACTAAGTTAGGCTTGCTACTATAGAACATCTTACAACCTAATATCATAGCTACCAACCTCACATCTTGTTGATAGATGTCATTAACTGTCATAGCTCTCTTATCCCACTTTGAATGGGTTAGGGTTTTCACTTGTTTTATGATATTATTTTCTGCCACTGGGAGTTCTCCATCATTATCCAATCCGATTATCTCATGGATCATTTGAGCACATATCTTTACTAGTTTTTCTCCAATCCATATAAATTGGTCATGGACTCTACTTAGGATAATCTTAAACCATTCAGTTTCATGGAATTCATTCAACAAAGTTAGCTTAATAATGGATTGGTCTTCTAGGTGTTTAAAATCTTCTACCATTGATCCATCTTCTTCTATCATACCATCTAAATCACTATAGATATTGACATCTCCAATGATCTCATACTTTCAATGTATATATGCCCTAATTTCCTCTGCATGCAATGTCTCATAAGGAGTTTGTGAAAAATCTCCTTCCAGATCATCCTCACAAGACTTAAATGGATGTTTCTTAAACTTATACCTAGGTTTATCCACAACATCAAAGATCACAGGTGCATCCATGACTTCTCAGAGACTGTAAAGTCTAAATACCTTTAACACGCTAAAATCCAAAACTTTGCTTCAAGCAATCACACAATATGTCTGCTAGATGACTAAAATACTTCACAACTCTACTCTCCTTGGTTGTTGATTATCAAATGATGAGGAAATGATAAGCTTCCAACTCTTTTATCATTCGCAAGTTGAGTAAGTGCATTAATCATAGGTAGTTCAACTTAGCATATTGTCTAGTCAACACAAATCTTGCAAACAAAGAATATGAGTCTCCAAGTACTACGATCACAACCATACACTCTATAGTGTATTTGCATACCATACCTAAGCTCACATGAGCTTATTTCATATAATCAGGGGCTGGATATATTTTGTTATCTGTATACAATGCTCCCCTTAAGGCCATGCGGCCTTCTAGGTCGATGTCTCAATGAAATCATCATGTGAAGAAATAGTAGCATCTACTATCTCTCCTTGAACCAATGCCTTATTGAACTCTTTTATCTTCCACACTTTCTCATCCTCTTCATTTGTAGATTTCTTGAAATGATTTTCAAACTCATCCATGTACTCAGTAAAACTTTTACCACTGTCACCAACATTCTTCCTTATAACCACCAGAGATGGTCCTCTTGGTCTTCTTCTGTTGTCTTCTCTATTGTATTTGCAAAACTTCACTATGTGTCCATGGTTCTTACATTTGTAACATGTAGGTGGTCTCCTTCTATCCCAATTTACTTATAGCTTAGAGTATCTTGTAGTATGCCCAAAGTTGTTACATTTTAGGCATGTGATCTTGGCTGTTGATCAGGCTTTCTACATTATGCTTTCTTATGTCCATAACCATAACAATTATAGTAATAACTAGAAAAAAGGTTTAAAATAAATGTTGCCTCTACAATCTATCTTCATGTGTCCAACTTTGTTGCATCCAAAGCATCTACCTCTGAAAGGTTTAGACTGATCTCTAGGTCTCTCAAGAGTAGGTTTTCTTTCTTCAGTCTTTGCTTTATTTTCTTCTTCATTAGTGTTAGAACATTATGCTTCATTGAATCCAACTCCAGTCATGTCTCCTTTAGGTTTTCATCTTTCTCTTTGTTCTTCAATCTTATCACTGCTCATGTGGAACTTCTCAATATGTAATTTGGATTGAGTGAGCTCTCCTTTTATGATATGATTGTACTTCTCCAATTCCTGAAACTTATCCTTATAGTGGCCAAGTTCAGTCTTCATTCATCCTATCTGTACATTTTCTTCTTTTAGTGTTTCTTCAACTTTGAGTCTTGCATCTTTTTCATGTTGAATCTCTTTAACCATTTGCTCTTTTTATTGCTCTGGTTTCTTTACTTGGTCTGATCTATCACTGTCTAGATCCTCTTTGATCTTTTCCATAAGGTCTTGTTTCTGACTTCTTGAAACTTCAAGATGTTCCTTTAGTTTACTGACGAAACCTTCTACTCTTCTCAATTTGAATTTTAGTTCACCATTCTTAGCCTTTTCTTTGTCTAGGTCATCAAGTGCTGCTTCAAAATTCTCTTGCTAACTTTCTGAATCCATTTTGATCTCCCTCAAGTTATTAGGCTTTCTCTCCAAGGGCCAAAAGCTCTGATACCAATTTTTAAGATTAGATAATACTGAGAGGGGGGTGGGGGGGTGAATTAGTATTATAGAACTTTAATTTAAACTTCAACCAATTATAAATAAACCATATGAATGCAGAAATGAAAACAACATAAACACATAACACATTACTCATGACACCATTATTTGTTCTTGAGGAAACCCTGGCCAAGGGAAAACCCAGGTGGGGATGGTACCCACAATTATGTAGTAAAATTTAATATCCCTACTAGGAGATCTATCCCTGTTAGGAGCTAAGTATTACATAGTACATTTCCTTTCTAGAGGAATACAAAACCCTATTAGGGGTATACAAAAACCCTATTAAAGGTGGTGAGCTTACATCTCTTACAATTAGAATACTAACACAAAGTATTCTTTAAAATAAATTGTACAACCATTTGTTATGCTTTGATAGTTCTAGTTATAGCTATGTCAATCCCTGATCTTACATCTTCTCTTTACATCCATCATATCATCATTACCATCACACTAATCACTTCCAAAAAACACTCTATACTTATACTAATTCTACCATCTAGTAAGCTATCAAATTACATCACAAAATATAATAATTATGCAAATAATCAACATAGAGTTAGTGAACATATATTACCAAAGTGTCGACAATTTACAACATTTATTTGACTTAGCACATTTCCATATCAACTAACCTTTCCTCAATCATCGCAACTGCTTATATGCCCTGTTTCACTGATTCTTTGTCTTCGCATACCTTCATATCAGTGTATCTTCCTGATCTCTTCACCAAAACACATGCGATCTTAACTCAAGGTCTTACATATCCCAACATGTCTTTTTCTAACTTTTCAAGCCATAATATATTACATATTACTTTTGTTGACCTAAATAGTACCACAATATAATGTTATCCTGATTCTATACCTAGTCATTTTCATGACTATGACTCCAGTATCAAAACTCTCTACATGCGATCACTCTAGCATAAGTGTTTCCATAAATGAGAACCCTTAAGTGATTCCTAGTGCTCCTAAACATCACTTGTCAACAACATGTAGGTGCCCCAATACAAGAAGATGTCATAGTATAGGTACAGGTACATGCACTAGTACAAGCTCTAGCACAAGCTCCAGTACAAGCTCCTATGGGTGATATATAGGTACAGGGTGCACAAGGACATGATGAGGCTATAAAAGATGAGAAGATGCTTGACATAGATGGAGAGGACATGCATATGTCTGACAGTGGTACACAAGAAGAGTAGGTGTCTATGGATGTGGAGGGGCTAGGATTCATACCTTTAAAGAGAGGCTCGGGAGGAGGAGATTGATATTGATGCATTTCTAGTCAGACTAGAAATGACATAGGTATAGGATGATCACGTACCTGGACTAGAGAGGTGGGTGAAAAGGTTAGAGGCACAAATGACAGAGGTGAGACTACAGAGAGACTCTACCATAGAGTGACTAGGTGAGGTTGACACCTTATTAGATGACCTCGAGTCCACACAGGCATTGGGACCTCATGCAAACAATTTGCGATTGATGATGAGAGTTGGTAGGGAGATCACCTACTAGAAGGAGGCATATAGACAGGTTGTGCTGAGAGACTGGTGGATAGGGAACTTCTGAAGGATTTCCTATGTGTATGAACTAAACATGGGCCTCTGATTTAGCTCCACACTTCAACATAGTCATTGTTCACCAGTTGCAGCCAAGAATGAATATGAGATTATTCATCTCACCTAGCTGGATGATTTGACCTACTGCCTTCTATCTAGGTAGGGTTTGAAATTGCTCTAAGAATCAAGAGTCCTGCAACCATAGACTAACACTAGAATGAAGGATTTGATTGAAAACAAATGCAGTTTTAATCTAGAATGAATGTGCAATTAATCTAGAAACGATGAAATTAATCTAAGAAAAATGAAAGCACACTAGATTAAGCAATGAAATGCATGATTAAGCTAAACATGATATATTAAACTAGAAATGAAGATTACGCTAAGAAATGAAAGCTTGAGTGCAAAAGAGCTCTGGTAATAATGTGACAACACTTCGTTGCTCAAAAAGTTGGATCCTTTGAATGAGAAATGAGGGTTCCTTTATAGAATCCTAGGTTCAATCAACGTTCGAGATTGAATCAGATGAACGATGAAGATTGAATGAGAGATCAGTCCAGAACATAAAGTTTCTTGCAAAGAGGCAGTCAACTTTTTGTTTTTGTCTGTGTGGAGATTTAACTGTTTTATTTCCTTTTTTGGATTCTTATTTAGCTCAAAGTTTCCTTTTTTGAACTGCAGAGAAGATTTTGGAGAGAATATTTAATTCAAATAAATACAATATTGCCTCATAAGTGGATTTTTCTCAATTATTTGAATAATTAAATTCATTTATTGAGATGAGGATATTTATTTAAAACTAAAGATTTATTTAATTCCTTTTTCATGTGTATTAGCTGAAGAGGGTAGATTTAATTTAATTAAAGTGCTAGGACTTTGTAATTAAATTAATTGATCATAGGGTTTATTTAACCAATTATAGTTGATATTTAGGAATTAAATATGATATGTGATTGATGCAAATTTAAGGTTTTCTGTATTTGACACTAAGTCAAGTAGAGTCAATTGAAAGATAGAATTGCCTAGTACAATAAGACTTTGATGATTAGAAATTGATAGAATGAGACTAAATGCAACAAAATTGGTTAGGATAGCAAGATGCCAATTTTGAGGTATTACACTTTTCCCCTCTTTGAATTGATGTGCGAACAACACATTGATTCAAAGAATAGTCTGAATGTGACAATTGATGAGATTTTTAGGATTATCTCGAGAATGAAACTTAACCCTCAGAAGTCAAGGTTAGATTTCCAAGACACCGATTAGATCGAGTTGTAGAATCATCTCCAGAATGAAGCTTGATTCTTTGAAGTCTAAGTTAGATTGTGAAGACCTCAGTCAAATTACCACTTTCGTAAGACTGTCCCCAGAATGAGGCTCAATCTTTAGGAGTTAGGGTTAGATTGCCCCAATACCCGTTGATTAAATGAAACATGATACAAATTTTTAGGACTATCTCCAGAATGAATCTTAGTCCTTTGCGACTCGGGTTAGATTGTCTAGATATCGACAAAAGAGTTTTCGAGAGCCATCTCCAAAATGAAGCTTGAATTTCAGGAATTAGGGTCAAATTGCCCCAATACCTAATAGAGGCTTCGAAAATCATCTCCAGAATGAAGCTTAATTCCCAGGGATCTGAGTTAGATTTCTCAAATACCTAAGATATTTTGAGAACCATATCTAGAACGAAGCTTGATTCTCAGGGATCTGAGTTAGATTGCTCAGATACCTAACAGTAAGATGACAAGATGTAAGGCACAAAGATGACCCTAGTGATTGAAGATCATGGAATATCCAATTTTGACCGTGAGGTATGAAAAATTGAACATGCCCCAAGTGATGAAATGCCCCTAGTGATGAGGACTTTTGATTTAGATCAAATTAATTTGAGAATTGATTCGAGATTCAATGATGCAATCATCTTGCCCCCTTGGGAGTGAAATGGAAAGATGACACATCATGAAAGGTAATTAACAGCAAAAGGTTGAAGATAGAGATAAAATTGGAGATCTAGAAGAACTCAGAACAGATTATGGAAGAATCAAGAAGATGCAGAAGTGATCTGGAGGTCTGATTGACCAAGTTTGACCAAGGTTGACAAGAATTGACTAGAGTTGACTTTTGATAAAAAGATGAAGAAGTCGAGAAAATGATGATGAGATGTGATTGTGTGAAGAATACGACATCAGAAGGTCGACTGCACAAGCATCCAATCACATCAGTCCTAAAAAAATTTAAAATGTGATTTTGAGCTATTTAGAGGTGTCAGATTTCAATTTCAATCCTAAAAATGGATTCAGAGCGGTCGATTTAGCCAAGGGTGAAGTTTTCATGCAAAATGTAGCACTTTTGAAAATTAGGTCAAAACCTATATAAGGCCCAAAAGGGTCATTTTCAATTCATTTGCTACCTTTGACTTTAAGTCATTTAGACAGCTCTGAGAAAAATGGAGAGTGTGCCAGTGAGATTGTACAAATTCAATTGCTCCCAACATCACAACTGGTTGGTGGTGTATGACCCACCTGGAAGTAGTCAATAACTTAGCTTCATTTCAAGTTTTTAACGCTTTATAGTAGATTTAGATAGATTTTAGGGCAAATTTAGGATTCTCTTGCCAAAACTCATGCTAGGAAATGGTTTCCTTGTGTGGGCATGTGAGGAGGCTCGCATGAGAAAGGACCAAAAGAGGGATTTCTCATGTGGGTCACCCCACAAGCTCGCGTGAAGAGAACCCAGAAGTCATGTGAGAAATCCTCCGTGAGGAAGATCTCTCACGTGATCTGGCACGCAGGCTCATGCAGTAGAGAAATCTCGCATGAGATTTCTACTTCCTCGCGTGGGACTGTAGTTGAGAGTCCAAAGTTTGTGTGAAATCAACCAAGTAGAGCATCAGAGAGTCAGTCTCAGGATAGGTTCATAGCTTCAATTTCTATTTTGCTTTGAAAACCTTCATGATTGAGAGTATTGATCATGTGTTGTCACTTGCGTTGCAAGTGGACTTCCCTGACATTATGTTTTGATCTCATCACCCTATGATCATGGCGTTAGTGCAATAGCTAGATGATGCAGAGTCAGCACACATGGATGCACTAGGATTGTCTTATCTGCGTGATGTGCCTAATATTTAGGTAAATCATGAACTGTTAGGTGCACTTGTTGAGCGTTTCCATTAGGAGATGAACACCTTTCATTTTCCACAGGGGGAGATGACAATGACCCCTGAGGACATATATAGGATCTTGAGAGTACCCTTCCATGACCCACGCATGGATTATGACACATAGCTGAGAGCGAGCACAATGGCACTCATAGAGATTTTTTAGGATGATCTAGTTATGGGCTGAGTGATCCCCTGGGAGGATCTAATCAGGGACTATGGTGCATGGCACATATTAGCAGTTGTGTTAGCAACATTCCTAGGCTACTACTTGAATATTCTAGATAGGGGGCAACATGGATTGGAGTGTGGCTAGGGTCAGATGTTGTAGAGGATGCTTGAGTGGCCGGCTGTGCGATTCGGATGGGGCCAGTGCATATTAGCACAGATGTATCATGAGATGCATGAGATCATGTATTGGGGTGTGTAGAGCATGGTAGCTGGTGTGGTGATATTGTAGATATGGGCTTGGGAGCATCTTCCTGTGTGTAGGCTAGTGTTCCATGATACTAGATAGCCTTTGGAGCCATATATCTATAGGTATGGCAAACTGATGACTCAGCTAGCACTGGGTAAGACTGAGTAGTGGCAGGCTCAACTGGATGACATGGTTACAGTGGTATGGTGACCATGGGTAGAGACAGAGGTCTGGGATGATGCCAGACATGATCTTCCACATATGTTTTGTTCACGTCCTTTGATCAGTCACACCATTACTATTATTGTGTGGTTTCCATTATCACAGGTCTTGTGACAGTTTGGGAGGGTGCAAGATATATCTTAGGAGTACTATGCCTATGATCACTTCATCGATGAGGTGAAGAAGGGTTGGATGGCAAGACTTGATTAGGGTCAGTGTATGACATAGGCATAGGTAGCGCTAACCTGATGGGATTACATGGCAGCTGTAGTTGATGGGGGAATGATACCAGCATACATGGATCATCTATTGACACATCCATTCCCCTGATTCACAGATCCAATTGGGATGGGTCAGCAGGTGGCATAGCCGCCACCACAACAGCAAGAGTAGGTGACCAGGTAGAGGACTAGGTAGACTCCCATTCCTCCTAGACAGATGGGGATAGATACTAGTGTGAGTAGTAGTGGAGGATAGGAGAGATCAACAAGGTAGAGGACTGTAGAGACATCACAATAGCCACTGGCCAAAAAGGCATAGGATGAGACTATGCAAGATCAGGCCGCACAGGGTACCCCTCCTAGAGATCAGGTCACTCAACTGTAGGATGTGCTATGGAGGAGCTGAGATAGAGTGCGGTAGGTATAGAGGGAGTTGAGTGATCTCCACATACAGGTCACCATCTGAGATACCTAGATAACGGAGAGGGATAGGGATAGGGATATCAGAGAGCTGCAAGAGGAGCTGGTGATGGTGCGGGTGGAGACTTGATATAAGAAATCATAGTCAGCCTATTATTATGCAACATATATTGGTGTTGTGCCAGAGCTAGCGGACCAGGTTCCACAATTTTCATAGTATGTTGAGGCACCAACGGTACCATAGGGACCTCCTCCATAGGCGCCACCACAGGAAGACATGCCACCTCCTCCACCTCCTCCAAGTGGTGATGGCCAGGGCTAGATTAGGATTTTTTGATAGATCATGATGTATTGTAGCCCCATTTTTAATAGACTATGCTCGAGTAGCACCATTTTTTATAGACTGTGCTCGAGTAGCACCATTTTTGTACTGACACTATGAGATATATATATATATATATATGAGCTCATCCTTTGGTATCATTGTATTTATGTATATTGCTTTGGATTTTTATGCTTTATGAGAGGTATCCTAAATGATTAGATGAGTAGATATGAGATGTATGACATGTATGAATATGAATATGCACATGTGTTTTTTTAATTGTTATGTATGTATGTAATGTGAAATGTAATGATGAATAAATGCAATGTATGATTTGATTTATGCTTATGATGAATGCACATGTATATGAATATGTAAATGTATTTATATGGATTATGAGAATGCACTTTGATGGATGTAATGCAATGTATGTGATACTAATCATCTCATGCAGGATATCGCAATACATGACAGGTACTAACCAAAAGAATGTGCTTGAAGATCGAGAGCAAGGATCAGACACTTGTGCAGTCAAGGTGAACCCAGGACGTAAGATGAGAACCCTCATATGAATGCATAAGAATACAACAAAGAGAAATGCAAAGTACTACCTCAATGCATGCCTAGAATGGAAATGCAAGCCTAAGCTAGATGCAATCCCTAGGACTTGGTTGCTGGACCCATTAGATAGTTATCATCATAGAGCATTTGGTATTGGATGATCGTGAGATGTCATACAAATCTCATTGATATGACAATCATGAGAATATGAATATGACATTAGTCTTTAGATTTGTCAGAATGAGGTGTAAGCATTAAGGCACAAGAAGCCAAAATGACCTGAACACCTATTCCTTTTGATTTAGCAAGTTAGCATAAGCATCAAAACACAGTTGCTAGGATGACCTGAATTTTGCTTGCGTAGAAAAATGCCAGAGACATGAGAGTGGCTTCTTTTGCTAAGTGATTAATGAGTATATTTAAGAAGGCTCACAGTGACCCTTACGTTTACTTCACAGGATGAGCATCTGAAAGTTCACTTGTAGAAAAAGAAGTCACTCAAACAAACAAGGAGAAGAACCAACCTCACCAAAGTTTCCATATAAAAGGAGTCAAGGTACACATGGCCATCTAACACAAGATAGAGGCTCTCATAGTGGACACCCATTTTGTATGGATTCCTTGGATCATTGGAACTAAACCAGCAAACAAAAAGAAAAGAAAAGATCATGCCCCCAGTCTTCACATCTCTCAGTGAGGATAGACATCTTTGAGTTGCTCGAGGAAGAATGATGAAGCGAAGAGGAAAGCACACAAAAAGAAAATCTCAGCATGTCTTAGAGAGTCACAAGTTCAGTTTTAGTTTTAGTTTTAGCGGATTGATGTCAGATCAAAAGTATATATCGTTTGTGAGAAGTCTCATCAAGATGGTGATAGTAGACAAACGCAGTGAGAACCATTGGTGACTGATGCAAGAGAGAACCTCAAGGAGAGATCATGGTGCTAACTAAGTATCAGCAAAAAAACATAGTGGGAACCACTGGTGACCGATACAAGGAAGATCCTATAGCTAAGCATCAGTAGGTAGATGTAGTGAGAACCACTGGTGACTAATACGAGGAAGAACCTATAGCTAAACATCAGTAGGTAGACGCAGTGAGAACCACTAGTGACTAATGTGAGGAAGATCATATAGCTAAGCATCAGTAGGTAGATGTAGTGAGAATCACTGGTGACTGATGCGAGGAAGATCCTCCGAAAAGATAAGACAATGCCTCCTAGACTAGGAAGGGTGCCCCCAAAAGTGACCAGTTTCAATCCATGTAGAGTCGAGCATAGTCTCGAAGATAACTGAGAGCAAGTGCATGAGCTAGAAAACTAAAGCTAGGAAAGCAACTATACAGGGCCAAGTGGTGCTACGATAGGTATAGCATTGCGGAACAAGAGATGCATGTTTACCAGGTTTTCACTATCTTGGCAATGATTTATTGCTTTTGCTACCATGATGCATGTTTACTAGGTTTTCATCAATGACACATTTTTTTGTTTTTCAAATTTTTTGTCTTTTTATCTTTTTTTTTTTTTTTGGTTAATGCATCAAAGCACATGTTTACCAGGTTTTCACTAAGATGGTCATTTTTTTAGGACTTTTTGAAATTTTTTAGGATTTTTTTTCAAATAGAGTATGTACATGGAGCATTCTGAAGATGTCTCATTTGTAGAATTGCTTCAGATGCAGAGTGTTGATCGACTCTTTGAGCTATTCTCCTTCAGTAGTAGAAAGTTGATAAGCGCCAAACCCAAATGCTGCAGTAACAATATACGGACCAAGCCAATTTGGTTCAAACTTTCCCTTTTGGATCTGTTGTTGTTGATTCTTAGGGTTGTCTCTCAAGATGAGATCACCCACTTGGATGTCCTTTGGTTTTAATTTCTTATTATAGCTCTTTGAAATCTTTTTTGATATGCTCGGAGATGATTGAATGCCACTTGTCGATGTTCATCCAGTAGTTCTAGCTCTTGTAGCCAGGATATTCTAATGTCTTCATCAGTGATGAGGCCTTTCAGAGAGACTCAAAAAGTAGGAATCTCAACCTCAATAGGTAGTACAACATATATGCTATAAACTAAATCAAAGGGTGTGGCCCTTGTTGGTGTTCAAATACTTGTGCAATAGGCCCATAAAGCCAAATTAATCTAGAGGTGCCAATCTCTACCAGATTTGTGAACTGTTCAGTGCAGGATCTTAAGGATCACTTTGTTTGATGGTTCCGCATGTCCATTACCTTGGGGATAATAGATGGAAGACCAATGTTGAGTAATATTGAACTTAGAGCATAGCTCTTTCAAATCCTTATTCTTGAACTGCCCCCCATTGTCAATGATTATTGAGGAGGGTACACCATACCTGCAGATGATGTAATTTAGAATAAACATGGCTATAGACTTGCCATTTTCTATAGTTAGAGGTACTACCTCAACCCATTTGGTGAATTAGTTTGTAGCGGTGATAATGAACTTGTGTCCGTTCAATGAAGAAGGGTGAATCTAACCCACCAAATCAAAGGCCCATTGTTGAAATGGACAAAAAGTGATGAATGAGATTAGCTCCTTGGTGGGAGCGTGAATCAGATTCCCATGAAGTTGACACTATTTACAAGCCTTAGCATATTGTATAGCTTCTTTCTCCATATCAGGCCAATAGTAACTAGCTCTAATAAGTTTACGAGCCAGTGTCAGGCCACTCGAATGAGACCCAAAGATGCCTTCATCCACCTCAGCTAACACACGTTTGGACTCGTCAGGTTCTAAACACCTAAGGAGGGTACTTTCTAGACCTCTTATATACAAATCGTTAGCTATGATAACATACCATGAAGCATTGTGGATTAGGTGATGTTTCTCATTCTAGGTGTAAGTATCTGGAACAATCTGGTCACAGAGGTAGGAATAGATATGATGGTAGCGGGATGAGTCATGTCCAATGACTGAATAGATCATCCTAGATTCAAGGGAGTCATGGGTGGGGTAGCATAACATCTCCACCAAGAATTCATGTCTGAAGTCATTTTCTGGCATTTGTAACATGGAAGCAAGAGTAGCCATGGCATCGGCTACTTTGTTGTCTGCTCATGGAATCTGCTAGAAAGTGACATGTGTAAAGTATTTTCTTAGGTCATCAACCATCCATTTGTAAGGTATCAATTTGTCATGTTTTGTTTGATAAATGTCATTGAATTGGTTGATGAAAAGCTGTGAATCTCCAAAGATCTATAGTTCATCTACTCACCATTCAATAGCTATCTTCATGTCATTGATTAGGGCTTCGTACTTAGTAATGTTATTTGTACAAGGAAACAACATTTTGTATGCCTTTGGTAAAGAGTATCTTTATGGTGTAATGAACAGTATTCTGACACCTGACCCCTATTGGGTAAATGAACCATCAAAGAACATGGTCCATATTTGATGTGTGAGAAGCATTATGGACTCATCTAGAAACTCAATGCTCAATGGTTGACAATCTATGATAGGTGTTTTAGCCAACTGATCTACAATTGCTTGTCCTTTAATGGCTTTTCTCTCTACATACTCAATGTCAAACTCACTGAGTATCATGACCCATTTCGCTAATCTACCTGTAAGGGTAGGTTTGTTGAGCAAGAACTTTAATGGATCAATCTTTTCAATAAGATGTGTAGTGTGGGCAAGCATGTAGTACTACAATTTCTATGAAGCAAATACCACTGCTAGACAAGCTTTCTCAATGACTAAATAGTTCATTTCATAGGAGACCAGAGTTCTACTGATGTAATAAATAGCTCTTTCTTTGTTGTTATGATCTTCTTGAGCTAGTAAGACACCTAGTGATGTGTTTGTAGCAGAGATATAGAGAATGAGAGGCTTCCCATGAATAGGAGGCATCAATATTGGTGGATTTGCAAGATACTATTTGATATGTTGGAGCCCTTTCTCATAGTCTTCGTTCCACTTATAGGTCACACCTTTATGTAGGGTCTTGGTGAATGGTTGTGACTTGTCAGCTAGTTGTACAATGAAGTGCCATATAGATTGTAATCGACCTTGGAGACCTCTCATCTAAATGATGTTGTGGGGTGGAGGCATTTCCATGGCAGCTTGAACTTTCTTAGGATCTACCTCTATGCCTTTAGTAGATATGATGTAACCTAATAGTTTACCAGATGTGACTTCGAAGGCCCACTTTTTTGGGTTGAGTCTTAAACTAAATTGTTCCATTCGATCTAATATAGGACCTAGATCTGCAAGATGTACTTTCCATTCCATGTTCTTAGCTAATGTATCATCCACATAATCTTCCATCATCTTATGCATCATGTTATGAAAGATAGTGGTGACAACTCTTTGATATGTGGCTCTGGCATTTTTAAGTCCGAAGGGCATGGCATTCCAATAGAAAGTTACCCAAGCACAAGTGAAGGATGTCTTTTCTTGGTCTTATGGTGTAATTTTGATCTGGTTGTAGCCAGAGAAACCATCCATTAGTGAGTACATTTCATAGCCTATTGTCATGTCTACAATCATGTCAATGTTGGGTAATGGGAAGTCATCCTTGGGACAAGCTTTGTTTAAATCTCAAAAATCTGTGCAGACTTTGATAGATTTATCATGTTTGGAAACTGGAACAATATTAAAAATCCACTATGCATAGTCAATTTCTCTAATGAAACTGACTTTGAGAAGTTTTTCTAATTCAATTTTGACTAAAAGTGCCACATGTGGGTGCATCTTACGAAGCTTTTATTTGATAGGCTTGACACCTGGTGCAAAGGAGAGATGATGCATAATTAGATTGGGATCTAATCTGGGCATATAAGAATAAGCCCAAGCAAAGTTGATTTTCTTTCTTTAAAAGAATTTGGTGAAATCCTCTTTCTCTTCTGTGGATAAGGATTGTGCCAAATGAATGATCTGAGGTTTAACTTTTGTACCCAAGTTTACTGGTTGAGTTGGCTCTATCAATATTGAAGATCTTTCCTAAAAATGACTTGGAAGTGTATCAAGTATCCCATCCTCAGGTGCCTTAGAGAGGTTTTCACCCTTGGATATGTCTTTTGTTTTTACTTTTTTGTCTCTAACACTGCCACAATGTGGTTTTCACCATCAGAGCGCTGATTTATTTTTCTCTTAATTTTATGACTGAGATACTTGATATTAGATTCAGTCATGTTGACACTATCTTCACTAGTGGAGGGCGTTACAGGTTTGACAGTGTTAAGGTAGCAAGCAAGAGCATAATCATTCTAGAATGTAAGGACTTCATTGGATGGAGAGGAGAGGTTCCTGTTTATCAACTTAGGATGGTAGAGTGAAAGAGAAGTGATGGGTTCAAGTGCATTCATGGTATAGTCATCAAAAGTGCGGACAAGCAAGTCAAGACCTAAAGTGATCTCATCTAGAGGTGTGTTCAAGTCCCTTCGAGACTTCACGTTAGAAGTAGAGGGAATGTTAACGTCAGTGGAATCACACTCAGTCATCCTAACACTAGACCCTTCACCTACTTCGAGGAGATTTTCAAATGTGTGTACTGTGTCTATGTCCTTGTCAGAAGTTGCATCAGATAAAGAATCAAACTTATACTCATGTGAGTTTGTAATACTTGAAATGGGAACTCCATCAACACTGGTTGTACCATCTAACTCATTATCATCTCTCGTAACATTGATGTTCTATTGATTTTGTTCTTATTGAAAACATGCTTGAAAAGATGATGACATGTAGAGTTCCTGTTGATATTTAGGGTGATCCGTTTGCATTTTTCTCAACTGTTCATATGTTAAAGGAGTAACTGAGGTGGTGTCATTAGAATCGCTATCAATTTCAAGGTGTCTGACACATTGCTCCAAACTGTTTGACTCTGCGAAGAGTGTGGCAAGATCTGGGGTAATAGGACAAGGAAAGGTATCCTCATCTGAACTGACCTCTGAATCTTCAGCTAAAATAGTGTCCCTAGATACTGGTGGACATTCTGGTTCTGGTACAAATTTGTTGATCCCTAAATGAAATAGGTTTTTCTTGAAGCCTAGACCTGTGGTGTCCTTTGTTCTTCATCTTGTGGCTTCAATTGGTTCAAGCAAACCATTATCATTCACCCCTATAGAGCCACTCCCTTTATAGCCGAAGCATTTCATGAGCTTGAAACCTTCGTTGTATGCTTCCTGGTCTATATCATGAGCTAGAGTGATTTTTTTAGATGTGTCTTTCCCTTTATAAATCCAAGTTGTAATGGCTCAATTTTCATCCTCATATCCTAATGGTGTTGTGGCCTGTACAAAAGCACCATCATAGACTACTTGGGGTGAGACAGCAGAAGGTTTCTTGCATTTAGTGGGTCTCCCATAGGAACACAAAGATAGAGGTAAAGCTATTAGTGACAAAACATGCTCCATCTGATATTCCCCCATGCCTGAATCTGTAAGTTTTAGAGTCTTTTCCATTTCTTTCAGTTTGGCGTCAAAAAATTTAGTAGACTCTCTATTTGTTGGGACAAAACTATCAGTAGACTAAGTGAGCATATTGCAAGAATAAATTTTGTTGGCAGGTACGGTTACTTTGGCTCTATGGAATGGGAACTTTATGCATTGATGGTATGTCGAAGGAACCGCTTACATCTCATGGATCCACAGTCTTCCCAATAATATGTTGTAGGTGAGAGGAATATCCAATACCTGATAGACAACATTTCTCTCAATAGGGCCCACCCTGATGGGTAACACAATCAAGCCCTTAGATTTGCGCTCTTCTTTGTCATATGCTTTGATGGTAATATTTTTACGTGCATCTATAGAATCTTCACCATAACCTAGCTGGGTGAGAAAATTAGCAGAGCAGATATTGAGACCAACACCATTATCAATGAGGACATGGTGGATACGCTTTTATCCAATCATGACTTCTATATGCAGAGGAGTATTGTGTGGGTGGCTTAGCGAATGATCATTTTCTTCAAAGAAAGATAGATAATGAGGTGAGGTCAAGTGACCTACCATGGATTGAAACCGATCGAGATCGAGATCTTTTGGGACATTTGCCTCAGCAAGGGCTTTATCCAAAATCTGCCTATGAGTAGACGAGATTTTCAACAACTCAAAAATAGTGATCTAAGCATTGGTACATAGTAATTGGTCTAGGATGTTGTAGTTAGCATTAGTAGGTGTGGGGACCAATTTTGAATTCTTGTTGGCAGGGCTTGTAATACCCCAAAAATGGGCTATAGGTTCATTAACCTCTTACATCAACAATTCAATCGAAATCGACATCAAAGTCCTAACCTAAGCACATCTGCACACCAATTTACCAAAAAACTTAATTGATTATCTTAATTCTGAATCGAGGAATATTCCTAATTTATCATAATTATTTTTAATTGAATATTAGTTGGCAATAAATATCATTATTTATCCTAAAGTTGATTAATTGAATATGATGGATATTTAATTAATTAATTTAATTATGCCACTTAATTATTTAATTAGATTTAATTGCATTTATTCCTAATTAATATTATTTTTATTTTGACAATAAATCAAAAATTAATATTGTTTTTATTTTGACAATAAATCAAAATTCCTACAAACAATCGATTGAATATTTATTTAATTGATTTAAAATCAAAGTTGTCAAATTTAATAATATACTTTGGAATAAAGTTTGATTTAATAATTGATTAACCCATAAATCAATTGTTTTAATTCAAAATCAGCTAAGTGGAAAATAAATCACTTTATTTATTAAATTAATTCATATTAAATCATGCATAATCAGAAAAGCAGTCAACTTTAAATCAATTTTCAATTTCAATTTGTTAACTTTCTAAACTCAACATCTGATGATGAGTTGAAAAAGAGAACTAAACTCTATTTTGAGATAAAAATTGCTTTTGCATGATTTTATAAGTTTATTTATTCTTAATTTCTTGTTGACTTAAAAATCAACCTGAGTTTATCAAGAGTGATGTATGGTTTCTCTTATGCATCCTCAAACCCTAGATTTCTATAAAAACAAGGCTCAACTCTTCACAAAGAGATCTCTCAAATTTGTACAATTACTCTGGCAAAATTACATACAAAGAATCAAGCTTTTGCAACAGGTGACTTTGTGGATCAATTCATAGTTTTTCATAGCTTTGCATAGATTTTTCATATCAATTCATATCATTCTTAGATTAAATTTGCATATCATTTTCAATCAATTCTAGCTTAGATTCATATAGTTTTTCATCCTAATTGCATAGAAAATACAAAAACATAGATTAATCTACATTCATTCTACATTCATATTTTAGCATTAAATCCTTCATTTAGATGTTTCACTATCACTGATCTCAGTCTAATCTGAGAATACATACTCACACCTTAGTAAATCGCCTGGTTAGCTTAGTTTCAATTACTTGCAGATTTTGATTTTGCTAACCTCTATTGTTTTACTGAAGTGTTGTGTCTGTAGCTAGGTACAATTTTCACACACATATTTTTGGCACCCACCGTGGGGCCCTGAAATAGGTTTCTATTCTATTCTATCAACTTTCTATCATTTTTCTCGAACCCACGACCACAAGGTTAATTTTTATGAGTTTTGTGATAAATTTCTGGGCTATTTTTCCAAAAATCCAGCTGGTGTTTTTATTGGTACATGCACATATAACATGATATAGATCCAAAATTTAAATTTATGGAAAGGTATTTGAGTTTTCTTTCATTTTTCATTGGTTTGAATTAATTTTTTCTTGATTTGCAAAAGTTATGATCATTTTAGTACAGACTGGTCAGAACCTGATTTTATGAAATCTGACTAATGTTTTTATTGGTACATGCACATATGACATGATATAGATCCAAAATTTATATTTCTGGAAAGGTATTTGAGTTGGCTTTCATTGCCTAGATTCTCTTTAGCCACATCTTCTGTGATTGCTGAGACATTTCATCAACCTTTCGATACAACTAAATTTGCAGAAGACACTCTTGGCAATCTTTACTTGATAGGTGGTTATGTCACTCCTCCCGCATCCATCCACATAGGTCATCAAGTAACTCCTCCTACATCAATCCACACAGGTCATCAAGGAACTCCTCATCAATCAATCCCTGGTAGTTCTCTTAACAACACTATGTCTCAGGGAGGAGGTGCAAGCCAAGGGTCCCAAGGACATCAATCCCAACATGGTGCAGATCAAGAACCCACACCTTCTGAAATTGCTCGATATCAAAATGATGATAACTTCAAGAAAATGATGGGGCATTTCTTAAAAGAAGAAAATGATACTTACTTCCTAGAGTTGGCTCGCCAAGGGGCTAAACTTCCTCCAAAATTTAATGTTGAAGATATCATCACACATGAGGAAGAAACTCCTATCATAGCCATGATGAAATAGATGCATGCCATGCAAGTCAAGCTCAAAAAACTTGAAAAAGAGAAGGAACCTAAATAGTTATCCATGAAAGCTCTATGTCCTTTTCCATTTGATAAAGACTTGTACATGCCACCATTCCCAAAGAGAGCGGAGATGCCTAAATATGATAAGTACGATGAAAAATATGATCCTCAAGATCATGTCAGAGGATTCTATACTCAATCTATGGAGCTCATGCATGAACCAACCTACCTAATGCATCTTTTCCCTCAATCTCTGGGAGGGTCAGCTGTTCATTGGTTCTCAAAAATGCCTCCAACAATCAAAACTTTTGAGGAGTTAATCAAACTATTCTATCAACAATACTCCTACAACATCCAACATTCGGTCACTATGATTGACATCTGCAATCTAAAAAAAAACTTAGGAGAACCATTCCTGACTTTTCTCAAATGATGGAGGAAATTTTTTTCTCTATATGCTAGACCTATTCTAGGAATTGAGAAGCTAAAATTTTTTATCAACAACCTTGTTCCAAAGATCAACTACCATTTGCAAATGCAAAATCATAAATCCTTTGATAAAATGGTAGAAAATGCAATCAAAATTGAGAAAGTACTTGTACAAAAAGGAGACATATCACTTCAAAAAGACAAGTATGAATCTGGATCTAGTTCCAAAGACAAAGGCAAAAATTGGAACAAGAATAAAGGCGTTGTCATAGATGGCGTTGTTGATAATATCCGTGCCCCATCTAAGGCACCCGCTTTCAATCTCATTGTTGGCACCCAAGCTATCAAAGCCTCAGAGGCAAAAGCAACATAGTCAAACAAGAAACCATTTGACTATAAACCTTGGGCTATAGATCCTAAACGCAAGTTTACTCCTCTTGGAGAGTCCTTGGAATCCACCATGAAAACTTTGTTGTTCAAAAACATCATCACCTTACTTAAGATAAAAAAAAATTGATCCTGAACCTAAACCAAAATGGTGGAGAGAGAATGATTTATGTGACTTCCATCGCAATAAGGGTCATAAAACCAATAACTGCATATGCTTGAAACACATCATACAAGACAAAATTGATAATGGAGAAATCATAATTGACAATCATAAAAGCAATAATGATCATACAACATTCACATAACCATTTCTAAAGCATGGTCAAGGAGATTCATCTTCTCAGCCTAATGTGGGTGCTAAAGTCAATTATGCCTACTCTAGAAACAATGTTGTCATAAATATGGTTGAATCATGCCTATTTGAGCATTGCAATGCCATCACCATTATAAAGAAAGATAGAGATAATCAATCAGCAAATGTAGTTACTCGATCACAAGCTCAGGCGCATCTACAAGGATAAAATTTAGATTCATCGAATGTCCCTAAGATGCCTTTTAATCTTTCATCTTCTTCTAAACAGAAGGCTACCTCTAAATCATAAAATCATAAAGACACAAGGCCAACATCATACAATATTGTCCAACAACTCCAGCATACAAATGCAAAAATCTCCATGTTTGAGTTGCTTCGGATATCTCCAGCTCATAGAGCCATTCTAGACAAAGCTTTGATCGGATCCAATGTTCCTGAAAACCTTGGTTTAGACAGATTCCAAACTATGGTTGGTCATCTGACGTCTCCACAATATATCTCTTTTTCAGAGGAAGATGATAACTCCTTGAGTCATCCGCATAACCAGCCCTTGCACATTGAAGTCTTGATCCAAAACCATTGTGTCAAATGCGTGTTGATAGATGGAGGCGCTGGTCTCAACATTTGTTCTTACATATTGATTATGCAACTGGGATTATCAGAAGATGCCATGGATCCTAAAAAGAAGATAACTATCAAGGCATATGATGAACAAGAAAGATCTTCCAAAGGAAAAATTGTACTACCAATGAGAATAGGGCCAGTTATCAGAGATATCACATGTCAAGTTCTTAATCTACCTTTGGCTTACAACATCCTCATAGGGAGACCCTGGATACGTGAAATGAAAGCTATTCCTTCCACATACCATCAATGAGTGAAATTCCCTTACGAAGGAGTAGAGGTGATGATTCCAGCTGACCTATCTACAACTTATAATGCATTGAAAGAAAGTGTTGATAAAGTTGTTCCTAATAATAGAGAATCTTCTACTAAGCAGCTAGACATTGCATCAAATTCCAAGATAGAAGAACTTGCTAAAGAAGTCAAAATAAAACACAATGGCATGGGAGAATACACAATGGAACCTATTTTATCTCTCACATCTCTCCCTTTTTCCCCTAAATCTTATGGACAACCTTCTGACAAAGTGAAACCCATAACTAAAGAATCCCAGGTCATATTCAATGGAAGCTTTGTCACAGAACATGTATCTAAACAAGAGTTTGAGGAGGAAGAAGTTGTGCTTGCATGGTTATATAAAGATGAGTCTCAATCCCAATCAGTCCAAAAATGTGACTCCACTTCAAGAAAAATTCCTTAGAAGTCATATGAACCAGGAGAAAAATTGATCACAAAAATGGGATACAATGGAAAAGGACCTCTAGGACTACAAGGTAAGGGTCTTCTATCACCTCTTGATCATCGTGGCCAGACTGTTAGCTTGTGGTGACTAATTAGGAAAGTACTATCTAGGAAAGTACTGTACACTTTTCCTCCCGACCTCACCGGAGTTCGGGGCCGGCCGAGCCCCGAGCGGGGGTTTGGGGGCAGCAGCCCCCAAGAGTAGGGGTTCGGGGGCGTAGCCCCCAAAGAAAATTTTTTTTGAGGCCGACTACTTTTTGATTATTTGGGCTGACTACTTATAACTCATTCTAACCCTAAAGCAGAAAAATATTGTATAATATGGCTTAGGGTTAGGGATTTTTCATTATGCATGATTTTAGTACTTGCGGTAGAATTGGGCTGTAAGGGATTACGGATTGTAATTAGGTTGTAATCACTGGATAATAATAATAATTGGACTTGTTGTTGGTGGACGTAGCCCAGGGATTGGGTGAACCACGTTAAATCAGTGTGTCTTGTGTTCTATTCTGTGTGGTTTATTATTTTTTGATATTAGTTATATTTGCACATAATTGTTATTTCTGCCTTGTTAATCCTAACAAGTGGTATCAGAGTGAGGTTATTTCATTCGTTCTTTCATCTATTCTCTGAAGCAGGTCTCATGAGTTAGTGGGAGAGTCTCTTGGTTAAGTGGGAGAAATGGCAGACGAGGGTAGGCTGAAGGTTGATAAGTTTAATGGGCAGAACTTCCAGTTATGGAAGATGCAAATGGAGGATTATCTCTATCAGAAGGATCTATGGCGGCCATTAGAGGGAGTAGCCAAGAAAGAGCAATAAATGTCTCAGGAAGATTGGGATATTTTGGATAGGAAGGCACTGGGGAGTATTCATCTATGCCTGGCACAATCGGTGGCATTCAATATTACTGAAGCAAAGACAGCTAAAGATTTGATGGAAACCCTAGCGAAGTTGTATGAAAAGCCTTCAGCTTCAAACAAGGTATTTCTTATGAAGTGTTTATTTAATATGAAAATGGTAGAAGGTGGATTAGTTACTGATCATTTGAATGAGTTTAATACAGTTACAAGTCAATTAACCTCAGTTAAAATTACTTTTGATGAAGAGGTTAGGGCTCTCTTGATTTTGTGTTCTTTGCCAGAAAGCTGGAATGGCTTGGTAATGGCTGTTAGTAATTCTATTTCTGGTTCTAATACCCTAAAGTATGATGATGTTATTGGTGTTATATTGAGTGAGGAAATTCGTAGGAAAAGCTCAGGGGCATCCACATCGGGTAGTGTATTAAACACAGAAAGCAGAGGCAGAACAAGAGATAGAGGAAACAACTCTGGAAATCATGGGAAATCAAGAGGAAAATCAAAGGGAAAGAGGTCCGAATCTAAAGGGCCAAATGATTGCTGGTACTGTGGAAAACCAGGTCATAAGAAGAAAGATTGTTGGTCTCAGAAGAAAGATCAAAGAGACAAAAATGATGGAAACAAGGAGGCAAATGTGGTAAGTAACAAATTCGAGGAGGATGCTTTGCTCTTGTCCTTAGAAAGTATTGATGATTCATGGGTTTTAGATTCTGGGGCTTCATTTCATGCTACACCCCATAGAATTTATTTTGTTGATTATGTCCAAGGGGATTTTGGGCTAGTTTATTTGGGAGATAATGAACCCTGTCAGATTGTTGGAAAGGGAAAAATTAAGATTAAGTTGCAGAATGGGAATCATTGGCTACTACAAGAGGTAAGACATGTTCCAAGGCTGAGTAGGAATTTAATTTCAGTAGGGCAACTGGGTGATGAGGGTTGCACAGTTACTTTTAATGATAAAAATTGGAAGGTTTCAAAAGGTTCCTTAGTAGTAGCAAAAGGTGTGAAAGTAGGCACCTTATATCTTTGTACAGGTCATATTGTTCCTTCTACTTTAATTGTTTCAGAAGATAATGAATGTTCAAGAACAGTGGCTGCAGTTGAGCAGGAAGAACATCAAACTGTTGTTGTAGATTCTGACACAACACTATGGCACAACAGACTCGGGCACATGAGTGAAAAAGGTATGAAATTACTTCATTCAAAGAAAGTTTTACCTGGTTTGAAATGTGTCAATATGGATTTATGTGAAAGTTGTGTTTATGGAAAACAAAAGAGAGTTAGTTTTGTGAAGAGTGGGAAGGAAAAGAAAAATGAGAGATTAGAGCTTGTGCATACAAATGTATGGGGACCAGCTCAGGTATCTTCCCTTGGTGGCTCTCTGTATTATGTTACATTTATAGATGATGCAACAAGAAAAGTATGGATTTATTTCCTTAGATAGAAATCTGATGTATTTCAAACTTTTAAGAAATGGAAATGCTTGGTTGAGAATGAGACTGGTAAAAAGTTAAAATGTCTCAGATCTGATAATGGTGGTGAGTATTGCAGCACAGAATTTGAAGAATATTGTTCCTCTAATGGTATTCGTAGGCAGAAAACTGTACCAAGGACTCCACAAGAAAATGGAGTGGCTGAACTCATGAACAGGACAATAATGGAGCGTGCAAGGAGTATGAGGTTGCATGCTAGGCTGCCCAAAAATATGTGGGCAGAGGTAGTGAACACTGCTATTTATTTAATCAATAGAGGCCCCTCTACTCCTTTGGACTGTGGTATTCCAGAGGAAGCATGGAGTGGTAAGAAGGTGAGTTATTCTTTTCTCAAAACCTTTGGTTGTGAAGCTTTTGCACTTATAGATTCTAAAAATAGAACCAAGCTGGAAGCTAAGTCAAAGAAATGTGTATTTGTTGGGTATGGCATTGATGAATTTGGTTATAGGATTTGGGATTTTGAAAATCATAAAATTGTAAGAAGTAGGGATGTCATATTCAATGAGAAAGTATTGTACAAAGATCTGTTGCTGCAGCATGAGAAGAAAGAAAATGACTATGTAGTACTAGATGATACTCCACAAGTTCATGTTCCAGTAGTTCCTTATGCTCCGCAACAATAGCAACAACAAATACCACACACCCCAGTGAGTGTTAGACAGTCAACAAGGCTAAGTAGACCTCCAGAAAGATTTTCTCCATATTTGTATTCTATTTTGTTAACAGATGCTGGTGAACCTGAATGTTATAATGAAGCTGTGCAGGTGGATACAAAGCTTCAATGGGAGTCTGCAATGACAGATGAAATGGACTCTTTGCTAAAAAATCAAACATGGGATTTATGTAAGTTACCTGCAGGTAAAAGGGCTTTACAGAATAAATGGGTTTACAGGATAAAAGAAGAGGATGGAGGTACGAAAAGATTTAAAGCCAGATTAGTCGTAAAAGGATTTGCACAGAAACATGGTATTGATTTTGATGAGATATTTTCTCCAGTTGTTAAAATGACTTCTATTCGTACTATTTTAAGTATTGTGGCTACTGAAGATTTGCATTTAGAGCAGCTTGATGTTAAAACAACCTTTCTTCATGGTGATTTGGATGAAGAAATATATATGGTTCAGCCACAAGGATTTGAGGTCAAGGGTAAGGAGAATTTGGTGTGCAGATTGCAGAAAAGTTTATATGGCTTGAAGCAAGCACCTCGGCAATGGTATATTAAATTTGACACTTTTATGAATGGGCATGGATATAGTCGGTGTCATTCTGACCATTGTGTTTATTTTAAGAGGTTGGATGATGACAGCTACATTATTTTATGTTTATATGTTGATGATATGCTTGTAGCTGGGTCTAACATGAATCACATTAAGGGGTTGAAACAACAGTTAGCAAAATCTTTTGCTATGAAGGATTTGGGGGCAGCAAAACAAATCCTTGGTATGAAAATTTGTAGAGATAGGAAAAATAAGAAATTGTCTCTATCTCAGGCTGATTATATTGAGAAGGTGTTGCAACGTTTCTCTATGGAAAATGCCAAAGCTGTCAGCACACCTTTGCCTAGTCATTTGAAATTGACTAAGGATATGTGTCCCAAGACACCAGAAGAAGAGACTAAAATGTCTAAGGTACCTTATGCTTCAGCTGTAGGAAGCTTAATGTATGCTATGGTATGTACTAGGCCATATATTGCACACGCAGTGGGAGTAGTTAGCCGTTATATGAGTAACCCTGGTATTGAGCATTGGAATGCAGTCAAATGGATTCTCAGATATTTGAGAGGCACATCCAGTAAGTGTTTACACTTTGGGGGTTCTACTACTACTGTACAAGGCTATGTTGACTTAGATTTGGCAGGAGATATACATAGCAGGCGGAGTACTACAGTTTATATATTTACTGTTGGTTGGACAACAGTGAGTTGGATTTCTTGACTACAAAAGGTGGTTGCTTTATCCACTATAGAGGTAGAATATGTTTCTACTACAGAGGCAGCCAAGGAGATGATATGGCTTCAATTCTTCATGGAAGAATTGGGATATCCACAAAAGGATAATTTTCTACATACAGATAGCCAAAGTGCCATTCATCTTGCAAAGAATTCTGCTTTGCACTCAAAGACAAAACACATACAGTTGCGGTACCATTTCATTCGATCAATTTTGAATGATGGACAGTTAAGGCTGGAAAAGATTCATACTGATGATAATCCAGCAGATATGTTTACAAAGGTAGTAACAAGGGAGAAGTTGAACTCATGTTCAGCTTTAGTTGGTCTTCTAGACTGAACAAAATAAAGGAACAGCTGAGTCCACGGTGGTTCAATCCAGTGGGAGCCTCATGTGGGTAGTGGTATTGCTACAGGATCAATCTCCAAGTGGGAGGTTTTTTAGTATAGTGTGGATACTGATCAGTCACCAAGTGGGAGATTGTTAGCTTGTGGTGACTAATCAGGAAAGTACTATCCAGGAAAGTACTGTACACTTTTCCTCTCGACCTCGCCCCTTATTTGGGCTGACTACTTATAACTCATTCTAACCCTAAAGCAAAAAAATATTGTATAATATGGCTTAGGGTTAGGGATTTTTCATTATGCATGATTTTAGTACTTGCAGCAGAATTGGGCTGTAAGGGATTACAGATTGTAATCAGGTTGTAATCACTGGATAATAATATAATTGGACTCGCTGTTGGTGGACGTAGCCCAAGGATTGGGTGAACCACGTTAAATCTGTGTGTCTTGTGTTCTATTCTGTGTGGTTTATTATTTTATCATATTAGTTATATTTGCACATAATTGTTATTTCTGCCTTGTTAATCCTAACACAGACAAACAAGAATACAACAGGTCTAGGATATAGGAAGAAACCTTTCTATTTTAGAAAAAAATCTCCACATGTCTTAGAACAGATTGAACCGTCAGCAACAATTCAACCAAAGGAAGAAACACCACAATCTGACAGTGATGATTCAAACACTACTGATGAGCTCATTCCTTATGAGTGTTTGCCCAAAGAAATACTAGATCTCCTCAAAGATGAAGAGAAAACTAAGGAGAACATCAATGTAGTAGATACACAAGAACCTACTATGGAACAAAAGACAGTTGCACCACAAGAACCAGCTGATCTTGAGGAAAATCAAATAAACAAGGAGGAAGGTGGCAGCTATTCTAAGACAGATTCTCATGAGTATGAATTCAAATCAGAATCTGAGGGTAAACCTTCTTGGTGTATCCATCCTGACTTTACACATGTTCTCAGATTTCCTAGAGGCATAGATGAGGAATCAAATGACTATGAATGGGGAGTCATTCCAGAGGAAGATAAGCTTATCACAAAAAAACATATTGATGTTGTTTGCCAATATACACCTAAACCCAATGTAAGTATAGAGAAAAATAATGAACTTAATGAGTCCGATCCACCAATGGCTGAAGTGGACTCCCACAATGACATTGAGCCTATTCATGAATTGAAAGTTTTGAGTTGTAATATCACCTTTGAACTCAAGAGTCAGGTTAGGACAAATGATGACAGATCCATATCCGTAAACACTATTTCCCAATCTTTCACCACTTTGACTATCCAACATCTTGAACTTCTTGACCAAACCTCCGCAAATTCGAGCCAAGGTATCTATACCTTTCCAAATGACTATGCCCTTGCTTTCTACCTCAATGCAATTGAAGCTATGATGACTTCCATTAGTGAACCAAGAGTTAGCATGACGGAGTCGGACATCAAGTATCTTAGTCAAAAGAATAAGAGTAAAAATAAAAAGAAAAGGAGTTCTGAGGGTGAAAACCACTTTGTGGCAGTCTCAGAACTTACAAAAGTAAAAATAAATGACATATCCAAAGGTGAAAACCTCTCTAAGGTGCCTAAGGATGAGATATTTGATGTCCTTCTGAGTCATTTACATGACAGATCTCTAGTACTGATTGAGCCCACTCAATCCATCAACTTGAGAACATCAGAAGAACCACAATTGATCAATGTAGCACAATCCTTATTAGAAGAAGAAAAGAAAAAATTTACCACATTCCTAACAGAAAAGAAGATCAACTTTGCATAGAAATATTCAGATATGCCAGGGTTGGATCCTGATCTTATAATGCACCATTTATCTATAGCTCCAAGCGTCAAACCCGTTAAGCAAAAATTGAGAAAGATGCATCCACATGTTGCACTCTTGGTCAAAGCTGAATTAGAGAAACTACTAAAAGCCGAATTCATCTATGTTATTAATTATGCTAAATGGATCTCCAATAGTTTACCTATATCAAAACTAGACAAATCTATAAGAGTATGCACATATTTTAGAGATGTAAACAAAGCATGCCCTAAGGATGATTTTCCACTACCTAACATTGATATGATAGTGGACATGACTGCGGGCTTCGAGATGTATTCTTTAATGGATGGTTTTTTTGGATACAACCAAATAAAAATCACTGCAAAGGATCAAGAGAAAATTGCTTTCACATGTGCATGGGGTACCTTTTGTTGGAATGTCATGCCATTTGGTTTGAAGAACGTAGTTGCTACATATCAGAGAGCTATGACATCTATTTTTCATGACATGATGCATCAAACTATGGAGGATTATGTTGATGATACTTTGGAAAAATCTATGATAATATCTAAACATCTGAATGATTTGAGCAAAATACTAGATCGAATGGAGAAGTTTAGTCTCATACTGAACCCTAAAAAGTGTGCCTTTGGTGTCACTTCTGGAAAGCTCTTAGGTTATAGTGTTTCAAAGAAAGGAATTGAAGTAGATCTGGCAAAGGTTAAAGCTATCATGGAGATGCAACCTTCCAAGAATATCAGTCAAATGAGAACATTACAAGGGAGAGTACAATCTATTAGATGCTTCATATCTCAGCTAGTAGACATATCACAACCTTTCACAAAAACATTACGTAAAGGTGTGACTTTTTCATGGAATGAGGAATGTGAAAAAAACTTCAATCATATCAAGGAATATCTATCAAATCCTCTTATTTTGATGCCTCCTATACAAGGGAAGCCATTGATCTTATATGTCTCCACCACAAATACATCACTAGGGGCATTGCTAGCACAACATGATGAGAACAAGAAAGAAAGAGCTATATACTATATCAGTAGAACATTGGTAGCATATGAGAAGAACTATTCAATGATTGAGAAAGATTTTCTAGTTGTGATCTTTGCATCATGAAAATTGAGACACTACATGTTATCTCATACCACACATTTGGTAGCTAATATTGATCCACTAAAGTACCTACTAAGAAAAGTTTCCCTCACAGGTAGACTAGCTAAATGGGTGATGTTATTAAGTAAATTTGACATTGAATATGTTCAAAGAAAAGCTATCAAGGGCCAAGTTATTTTTGATCAACTGGCTAACACACCTTTGTTTGATGATACACCAATGTAAATGGAATTCCCAAATTCCTCTATCATGAATCTTTCTTCTAGAGCATGGAAGCTATTCTTTGATGGCTCCTATACACAAAATGGATCTGGTGTAGGCATATTGTTCATCACACCTCAAGGATACTCAATCCCTAAAGCATTCAGAATCAAGTTTCCTTGCACAAACAATATTGCTGAATATGAAGCTCTTCTTAACGACATGTAACTAGCAATTGAGTGGAGAGTGACAGAACTACACATTCATGGAGACTCACAACTTATAATACACCAAGTCAATGATGTGTATCAAATAAAAGATGGAAAGCCAATCCCATACAAGAGAATGGTAGATGATCTAAAGAAATATTTCATATCTATCACATATCTATCACCTTTGAACAAATTCCTAGAATAGAGAATAAAGTTGCTGATGCTATGGCAATGCTATCTACTTTATTACAGTAGCCCGAACATGAACTACACTACGAGTTCCTAGTGGAAGCACTATCTTATCTTGCATATGATTCCCTTGAAACCACATGATCTACACTATTGTTGGTCATGATTCATCCCAATACAAAAACCTTTTCTCCTATCTCCAAGATCAAATCATTCCTGATACCTTCAACTGCCATGAGAAATGATACCTTATCCAAAATGCATCCTGGTATGTCATCATTGGTAATGATTTGTACAAATGAGGTCTAGGTGGTACACTCCTTAGATGTTTAGAATGAGAAGAGTCTCAACGTGCATTAGAGGAAGTTCATGATGGTATTTGTGGATCACATTCCAATGGTTTAACACTAGCTTGAAAACTTAATAGGGCTGGGTACTATTGGCCTGAAATGGAAAAATAGGCTATCAAGTTTACAAAGAATTGTCAAAAGTGTCAAGTACATGGTAACTTAATTCATGCACTAGGGAGAGATCTAATTTCCTTTACAACACAATGTCCTTTTCACCAATGGGCATTTGATCTTATAAGAGCCATACATCCTCATTCTTCTAATGGGCATACCCATATTATTACAGCTACAGACTATTTCACAAAATGGGTAGAAGCAGTCCCTTTGACTCAAGCAACCGGCAAACAAATATCAATGTTCATCTTGAACTACATCATATGTTGGTATGGTAGTCCACATTCTATAGTCACAGAGAATGGTGGTCAATTCAAGAACAAAGACTTAGATGATTTATGTGCTAAATTCAATATTACACAACATTGGTCATCAATCTACTATCCTCAAGGGAATGGACAAGCAGAAGCCTCAAACAAGAATCTATTGAAAATCTTGCATCACACAGTTAATAAAATAGGAAGAGACTAGCATCTCATGATCAATCTAGCTCTTTGGGCCTACAAAACAAGTATCAAAACACCCACTGGGGCTACACCATTCGCTTTAGTTTATGGGTCTGAAGCGGTACTACCTATTGAGGTTGAAATCCCATCACTACGAATCAGAATGCATGGTCTAGTAACTGATGATGACTACAAAGTGTCTAGGTTGCAAGAACTTGAACTACTAGATGAGTGTAGACAAGAAACATATGATCATCTCAGAGTATATCAGAAGAGAATGTCTAGAGGTTACAATAAGAAAGTCAGACATAGAGAATTTCAGGTTGGCGATCTAGTCTTGAGAAAGAATCCTAAAAATCAATCACATAGATAACGCAAGGGGAAGTTTGAACCCAAATGGTTGGGTCCCTTTTTTATCACTACTACTTTTGGCTCTAGAGCCTATCAACTCTCAATGACTGAAGGAGAACAGCTCTAAGAACCAATCAATGTTCTCCATCTGAAGAAATTCTACGCCTAAGGCATTCAGTCTTTGCAAAATGTCCTGAAAAAATTATAAAAATTTAAAAAAGTCCTAAAAAAATGATCATCCTGGTGAAAAGCTAGCAATAGGCTCCTTGATGTATCACAAAAAAATAAAAAATTGAAAAAGTACAAAAAAATGGAAAAAATGGAAAAATACAAAAAAATGAGAAAAAGAAAAAGTGCCTTGGTGAAAACTTGGAAACAGGTGCCTTGGTAGCAAAAATAGAATCTCTGCCAAGATGGTGAAAACCCAGAAAATGGGCATCACTTGTTCAAAATGCTCCATCTATTAGTGCAATCTTGATCTTTCCCAGCTTTTAGTCTACTTTAGTCTGTATATATCCTTGTTTCAATAAAGTCAGTCTGTACACCAATCAACAAAGCGTCTGTATCCTATCAATGTTTCAAACTTGGGGGCAATCAATGTCATATCTTATGGTCTCCAGTATACCTTAGATGAGTCATATCTAGTCAGAGTCCTTTGAAGCTACATCCGAGTCAGTCAGTCAGTCTCCTTACCAAAAAGGATTTTACAATCAAACACAAATGAACTACAACAACAAACAAAATGAAAACAATCTATGATTCACATGCTTTTATCTCCTTGTATGCTTACTAATTCACATTGAGATTTCTGCATATTTTGTCCCTTCGAGCTCTTGGATGATGTCCTTTATCAGATTTAGAGAGTGATGACTGGGGGCAAAATATTTTCTTTTTCTGCTTGTATGTGAAAATCTAACAACTTTGGAAAATCTGGATTGAAATAGTGTCCATTTGTAAGAGCCTCCATCACGTGTTGGATGGCCATGAGTACCTCGACTATTGATACCCAAAAAATTCAAGGAAGTTTGATCTAACTTAATCTTTTGGAGTGATTTCTTACTCCTACTGTGAAACACGATCTTACCTAAGGATGTGAATGATAAAGGGTCACTACGGTAATTCACATTGGATTTAGAATAATCTCTTGACTATTTGATGTGTTTGTTACTGAAAGGCGTATTCAAGTCATCATGACATTTATGTTTTGATGCTTATACAAATTGCAATATCAAAATGGACATGATATTCAGGTCATCCTGGCATTTGTACCTTGGTGCTTATATCTAATCCGACATTCCGAAAACAAAATCAATATTCATATATCCATGGTTGTCTAGCCAGTGGGCACTATATTGATTTTTGACCATACAAATCAATATTCATATGTCTATAGTTTCCTAACTAGTGGATGTTGTATTGATTTATCCGGTTACCTAAATATTCAGTGATGAAAAAGACTGACACATGATCAGTGACTAGGTCCTAGGTCTTAGGTTTGCATTTCATTTTGCACTTTGCACTTTGCATGATTGCATTTATCTCACGATTGCCTAAATCAACTTGACACTCAAATGATTCTTCAAAAACTATGCTAAACACATCATAAGGACTGAGTATTGCATGAAGGTCTTCTTAACAAATCACCAAGCAGGCACCCCTGGCTAATTTCAATGTTTTGAACCCATTTTCAAGATCAAAATCAAAATCTAAGATTATTTATATTGTCAACATAGCGATTTAAAATTTTCAGACCCAGGACGACCGACTACTTGCATAATCGACCTTCAATCATCACAGAAATCCATAATTCAACTTAACTGATTATCTTACATCAAACTATCAAAATTTTAACTTGGTCAACCATGGTCAACTCATGGTCAAACCTAGTCAAACTTGGTCTCCAGGACCTCCAAACGATGAAGAACATGTTCTTGAACGTGTATAACCACTTCTCAAATCAATTAACATACTTCTAAATCAGTTCAACACTCACTTTTCTTGTTAGATTTTGATTTTAATCCCGAAGGGGGCATGGTATTGCACATCATTCAAGTCTATAAATCTAATTATGTCAATCAAAATCTTTCCTCAGTAATCAAGACAATAACCATGTCTAGTTGCTGATTCATCTAAAGACCTTGTTGCTTGGGGCACATCGCTTGGGGCATATTAGATTCATCGAGATCCATATCAATTTGGTATCCTTATCTATCTTGTAAACTGTATTAGCTTTTCATAACCATCAGTTCATTAGTGTTATTTCCTTGGTTCTTCGTAATTGAAGGGTTCAAATGTGATACCATTTCGATTTCTTTAGACAATCAAGTCTGGAATCAGGTCACTCCTTCGTAATCATAAGGTTCAGAATCAGACATTTTGATAATTTTTCATAACCATCGGTTCACTGTTGCTATAGTTAACATCATCACGATTCTTGGTCAACCAGGTTCTGAATCAACTTTTCCAATCTTTCAATCGGTTTCTATCTCGGAATCGGTTCATCTTTCAAATCAGTTTCAACATCTTTATCAAACACAGATTAATCTTTGAACCACTACACTTCGCACAGTGATTCAAGGAGGGGCAAAATGTAATACCCCAAAAATGGGCTATATATTCATTAACCTCTTACATCAACAATTCAATCGAAATCAACATCAAAGTCCTAACCTAAGCACATATGCACATTAGTTTATCAAAAACCTAATTTATTATCTTAATTCTGCATTGAGGAATATTCCTTGAATATTCCTAATTTATCATAATTATCTTTAATTGAATATTATTTGGCGATAAATGTCATTATTTATCCTAAAGTTGATTAATTGAATATGATGAATATTTAATTAATTAATTTAATTCTGCCACTTAATTATTTAATTAGATTTAATTGTATTTATTCCTAATTAATTTTTTATTTTTTTTTACAATAAATCAAAAATTAATATTGTTTTTATTTTGACAATAAATCAAAATTCCTACAAACAATCAATTGAATATTTATTTAATTGATTTAAAATCAAAGTTGTCAAATTTAATAATATACTTTGGAATAAAGTTTGATTTAATAATTGATTAACCCATAAATCAATTGTTTTAATTCAAAATCAGCTAAGTGGAAAATAAATCACTTTATTTATTAAATTAATTCATATTAAATCATGCACAATCAGAAAAGCAGTCAACTTTAAATCAATTTTCAATTTCAATTTGTTAACTTTCTAAACTCAACATCTGATGATGAGTTGAAAAAGAGAACTAAACTCTATTTCGAGATAAAAATTGCTTTTGCATGATTTTATAAGTTTATTTATTCTTAATTTCTTGTTGACTTAAAAATCAACCTGAGTTTATCAAGAGTGATTTATGGTTTTTCTTATGCATCCTCAAACCCTGGATTTCTATAAAAACAAGGCTCAACTCTTCACAAAGAGATCTCTCGAATTTGCACAATTACTCTGGTGAAATTACATATGAAGAATCAAGCTTTTGCGACAGGTGACTTTGTGAGATCAATTCATAGTTTTTCATAGCTTTGCATATATTTTCATATCAATTAATATCATTCTTAGATTAAATCTGCATATTATTTTCAATCAATTCTAGCTTAGATTCATACAGTTTTTCATCCTAATTGCACAGAAAATACAAAAATATAGATTAATCTGCATTCATTCTACATTCATCTTTTAGCATTAAATCCTTTGTTTAGGTGTTACATTGTCACTGATCTCGGTCTAATATGAGAATACATACTCACACCTACTAGAAGGTAGTAAATCACCTGGTTAGCTTAGTTTCAATTACTTGCAGATTTCAATTTTGCTAACCTCTAATGTTTTACTGAAGTGTTGTGTCTGTAGCTAGGTACAATTTTCACACACACAAGGCCAACATCAGCTTTGTCTGCAGTTTTTTTTGGTGTAGATGTAGAAGGCTCGGGGCCTTTGAGAGTGATCTTTGCGTTAGATCAAGTGACAACATTTGCACAAACCTGAGACTATTTTGATTCAGAAGATTGAGACACAAGGCCTCACAAAATGAAAGGAACCTTGGGTCTAGGAGCGTCCTTGCTCCCCTTGATGGTAATCAGGTCACAGTATTCAACATTGACAAGTTCAACCATATTAATAATATTGTCACTAGTATTATACATATAGTTGACCTTGTTATTGGTATTCTTAGGCTTGGAAGATTCAGCCTTCTCATGAGGAGGAAAGGGGTCCTTGAATGCTTAGTGATCTGAGTTCTTATTATGACTAGTCACAACATCACTATTGTCAATAAGATATTGGATTTTATGTCAAAGTTGAATACAGTTAGAAGTCTTATGACCCTTGTTTTGATGGTAATCATAGTATGCAGACTCATTCCACTAGGCAAGTCATGGTTGTGGATCATAAGGACGTAGATTATCTGGTGGCATGAGTATTTGGTTCTGCAAAAGAGTCTTGTAGACTATGTTAAGAGGTTCTCCTAAGGGAGTGAACTCACATTTGGATTGAGGTGACCAAGGTTTGTTTCTAGAAAATTTTGAAGGTGGTTGAGTATCTTCCATAGCCTTCTCAGTGGCTTTGGCTGCTTGCATATTGGAGGTGAGATTGAAAACAACCTTTGGAGGCTTTGGGGTCACATTGTCAACAACACCATCATTCACAACATCTTGATTTTTGTTGACAATTTTAGCTTTATCTTTGCTTGAGGAGGACCCTTGCTTGTTATCTTTGTGTAGGGTGAGCTCTCCTTTCTTGACCATAAACACCTCTATTCTCACAGCGTACTTGATCATGTCATCAAAGGTCAAAGGACCTTGCAGTTGTACTTGGTATCCAAAATCAGGAAGTAGATTGTCGAGAAAGATATCAATTTTATTAGATTCTGGTATTTTGTGAGAATATTTGGTATAAAGCTATCTCCATCGCTGGAGAAATGTCAGGAAAGGTTCTCCAGATCATTGTTTTAGATTGTAAAGATTGTGGATGTTGATCAGATGCTAAATGTTATGTGAATAATGTTGGAGGAACATATTAGAAATCTCTTCAAAAGAGTTAATGCTAGTAGGAAGTCAGGAGAACCAATCCATAGAAGATCCACCCAGACTACACAAGAAGAGATGCATGAGATAAGTCTAATCATGTATGAACTCCATGGGTAGAGCACCAAATTCTCTCAAGTGATCCTAAGGATTAGAGGTACCCAAATATTTGTCATACTTGGGGAGTTCTACACCTTTGGGAAAAGGTGGCATGCTAAGACTCTTGTCAAACTAGAATGGACAGATGCTCTCCAGTGTGAACTAGTTTGTGGGTGTGTCCTTAGATTTCATGAGTTTTTGGAGCTGGGATTCCATGCCTTGGACTAGTTTTTGCATTTTGGCTACCTCTGTTTCCTCTTCTTTGACTACAAGAGTTTCAACTTTATAGTCTGGGGGTAACTTGGCCCCTTGTTTGGCTAGCTCAAGAAAGTATTTCTCTTTCTCTTCTTTCATCATAATTTCCATCATTTTACAAAGACTTTTGTTGGACCGGGTAGCCTCAACATCGTGCTGGGTTATTTCTTCATCATCATTACCAAGAATTTCAAAGATACTCAGGGCACAAAATTCTTCTTGGTTATCTTGAGCTTGATCCTGATCATGATCATGGGCTCTACTATACTCACCCTCTTGATATTTGTGTGACATCTTGCTAGTGTGCAAGTGTGTAGTTTGAGCAGACTAAGTACGAGGAGGTTCACTATGATGAGAAGTTGTTGCTAAGGAAACTTTGGGCTCTGAAAAAGGATTAATCTCTGGCAAGGAAACCCTGGGTGTCACAAAAGGATTAAGATCTGGCAAGGAAACGTGGGGTTCCTCAAAAGGATCAATCTTTGGTAAAAAAATGTGGGATGCCTCAAAAGCATTAATCTCTTACGATGATTCTTCAGAGTCTTGATGTTCTCAAAACAAGGGATTCCTGGTTTGACTGAGGTTCACAATAAAAGTATGCTAGACACAAGGTTGAATGACAAGTGAAGGAGAGAAAAAGGACTCCTCTCCAAATGTTTCAGAGGAAGAATGTGAAGATCCTCTATAACACTCAGATTGTATGGCAAACTCAGAATGACCTCCTCCTCAGTTGTGAGGTCTATCTCTATCCTGTCTGGTGAAACATGGAGGGAACACGTTGCCACTTTGAGTTGTCACAGACATAGATAAGGATTAAGTAATGAGAGAGGACTAGGATTATGCTCAGAACTCTATCTCTAGAATAGAAAAGAGTAAAATGAGTGAAATGCACCCGACATGAATCATCGAGAGTAAGGCTAGAACAATCAAGATGTGACTATCACATTGCAAGGTACAAGAGCACAATAGGAAAGGATAGATAACAAAGAGACAATGTGAGTTTAAGTAGTAATCTCTTGGTTCTCAGCCTGAGAAATCTAGTTCTAGGCAGTGAACAATAGGAGAACATGCAAACAGACCCCAGAAAAAAACTAGATTAGACAGAAAAGTGACCAACTGACGGGAATAAGCTTGTTTTTTTGAAAACCAGGGGATAGTCTCGCATGAGGAAGTGCAGTCTCACACAAGGAAATGCTAAACTGTGCATGAAGATGTGCTATCTCGCACGAGGAAATGCATAGAAAGTTGAAATCTCACGCAGAAAATGAACAAAGTTTGACAATTTGACATAGTTTTCAAGGCAAGAACATATTTTGAGACACAATGCTGGCTGTTCTCTGACAGAATATCCAAATTTCAGATAGATTTAAATCAGCAACTCAACTTCTACATGCATCAACAGATTTCTATTGTGATCAGGCACATAATACAACAATAGGGGATTTCAAGAAAATAATGTCTTCAAACAATGAGCAAGGGACAAAGCAACCTTGCGCATGAACAAGAATATGTGACATAGTATTCTATTCCCTAAGAGTGGTACTTGTGTATGTTCTCAAAATGTTTTGCAATCATGCACATAGTCCTAGAAAAATAAAAAGTTGGTTACACTATGGTTCGTAGTAATGGTTTGACTCTGCAACTTTTGTAATCTCAAGAGGGAAAACTCCAATCTAGGCCCACCGGGGTTTTGACACATTCTGAGAATTTAATCAATCAAAGATGCTGAGGAGATCTGACAGCGCAACAAGAAACTACACCCATGGAGATTTCTTCCACAAGGACATTTATATAATGGCTATTGCTACCATGACAAAAATGGCTATTACCGCTTGAGGTTATGTCCATGTGGTTGACCCAATAAAAGGAATGTCCACTACGGTTAACCCTCTCTAATAAGGAGACTCACAAAATGGACCACATGGGAACTTAGTTCAAATTTAAGGATCTGAGTTTCTGATGCACCCAAAAGGGAACAGAGCATAATCCTCTAGCCTCTTCACCTCACCCAGACATAGCAAATAGATTCATTGACATGCTAAATTGAAACACCTCACCAAGGTTTGTATATCAACAACAATGGCTATCAATCTCTCTAAATGGGACCAAGAGGGAACGTACCACAAAAGATTGAAGACAAAAAACTAAGTAAGATCGTGAGGTAATATTAACTCCTTCCCTACCTACAAGGGGTTCTATTGTTAAGAAGAGCTTCACATGTAAAACAAACGAATGACGCCCACTCTCTCAAGAACCTCACAAATAGTGTTCATAGGGCCTATTTACTATGTGAATCATATATGCTGAAAGTGAATCTAGATTTTTTTTAGAGCCCAAAATCAAAGTGTGATTTATCAAAGTAGCAAACACTTAAGCCAAATACGTAAGAGATTCATTTTAACGTCCAAAATTGAAGTGTTATAGAGATTTTAGAAAATAACCTCAAGTCCAAAACTCTGCAATCCAGTATTACGCTATCTCCGAAAGGCAGAATCAAGAAAATCCACAACAAACAACAAATGTCAGGAAATAACAAAATGAAAGTACAAATCTGCAAGTTTTAGGTCTTTGGATGCAAAATTTTGAGCAAGATTGTGTGTGAGAAAACACCTTTTTCATGTGAGAGAATGCTAGAACCAACAAAACTTAACAAGATATAGTGAGAATCTTCACGCAAGATTCTGTACAAGGATGTACATAAGTACAGACAAAATGCAAAATTTTGTCAGAAACTTTTAAAATAAGATGAGGCCAAAAATTGATTTTCTACCCCGCAGTGGGCACCAGAAATGTATGAACTAAATATGGGCCTCTGATTTAGCTCCACACTTCAACATAGTCATTGTTCACCAGTTGCAGCCAAGAATGAATATGAGATTATTCATCTCGCTTGGCTGGATGATTCGACTTGTTGCCTTCTATCTAGGTAGGGTTTGAAATTGCTCTCAGAATCGAGAGTCCTACAACCATAGACTAACACTAGAATGAAGGATTTGATTGAAAACAAATGCAGCTTTAATCTAGAATAAATGTGCAATTAATCTAGAAATGATGAAATTAATCTAAGAACAATGAAAACACACTAGATTAAGCAATGAAATGCATGATTAAGCTAAACATGATATATTAATCTAGAAATGAAGATTATGCTAAGAAATGAAAGCTTGAATGCAAAAGAGCTTTGATAACAATGCGACAACACTTCGTTGCTCAAAAAGTTAGATCCTTTGAATGAGAAATGAGGGTTCTTTTGTAGAATCCTAGGTTCAATCGATGATCAAGATTGAATTAGACGAACGGTGAAGATTGAATGAGAGATCAATCGAGAATGGAAATTTTCCTACAGAGAGGCAGTCAACTTTTTGTTTTTGTTTGTGTGGAGATTTAATTGTTTTATTTCCTTTTTTGAATTCTTATTTAGCTCAAACTTTCCTTTTCTAAACTACAAAGAAGATTTTGGAGAGAATATTTAATTCAAATAAATACAATATTGCCTTATGAGTGGATTTTCTCAATTATTTGAATAATTAAATTCATTTATTGAGATGAGGATATTTATTTAAAACTAAACATTCATTTAATTCCTTTTTCATGTGTATTAGCTGAAGAGGGTAGATTTAATTTAATTAAAGTGCTAGGACTTTGTAATTAAATTAATTAATCATAGGATTTATTTAGCCAATTATAGTCAATATTTATGAATTAAATATGATATGTGTATGCACCCAAAAATGGTCGCCTAGACTTTGGGCCCCATTTATTCAATTTATCAATCCTGAATCAATTTTATCAATAATCAATATTTTCAACATTATCAATTTCTTGATCAAATCTTAATTTCGATCATTTATTGGATTTTTATCCTTGGGCTAACCATTTATCCCAAGTCTTTATTTGATTAAAAGGAATATTTCCTCCCCTTTGGATTAAATAAAAAGCCCCATCCTTCCTCTTGTCCTAAGTTGCACAAATAAAGTATTATTCATATTTTATAAAAAGGAGAAAAGCACTTTTTGTCTCATATGGACATAAAGACAACTCTTATTTTCCTATTGGAGGATACTTGTGCACATAGATTGCTCCTCTTTCAAGCTCCACCGCTAATAAAGACTTTTTGCCTCTTAATCTCAATGGTCCATTTCTTTGCATTTCTTATAAAAGGAGAGCTCTCTCCTTCATTTGCATACCATGTTTTTATGCTAATGTTATGCTGCAGGTTTTAGGTGCATTTGGAGCTTTTGAAGATAGTGAAGACTTGTTTCATTTCATTACATCATTTAGTTGCATATTTCCTTTGCTTAGTTTGCATGATCATGGCATATTAGCTTAGTTTCCTTTTTCACAATAGATTTAAGCTCACATAGTCTAAATAGGAGGCATTGTAATCCATTGCTATTTCCTTTCATAGATTAGTTGCATTGTACTTTCCTTTCATAGCTTAGATTGCATTCTCACTTAGATTTGCATTGCATTTTCATAGTGATTCTTGAGGATATTGGCATTCTTGCCCTTGTCCTCACTTGAATCTCTCATTGTGTGGTTGACTAGCAAGGTCACAAGCTTGTAGCTCTAGCTAAGAGCAAACACATCATAGTCCCTTGCAACTCCATGCATAGAGAGCTATGAGCTACTTTGTGAGGCCTCATTCTTGAGCAACCTTGCATGTAATGGTTCATAGAAGTGCACCATTTTAGCGCGTACAATATGTGATTGATGCAGATTTAAGGTTTTCTGCATTTGACACTAAGTCAAGTAGAGTCAATCAGAAGATAGAATTGCCTAGTACAATAGGACTTTGATGATTAGAAATTGATAGAACGAGACTAAATGCAACAAAATTGGTTAGGATAGCAAGATGCCAATTTTGGGGTATTACACTATGTAGTGTGAACATTAGTGCATATACAGGGATCAGGTGCTAGTGGGGGCACAACATCATGTCCTCCTAGACCACCCACAAGTTTAGGTGACTCAAATGCAATGGGGCCTTCCATCGCATCACATAGACATACGTAGATTGAGTCAGGGGGCAGTGGCTCTTAGACATTTTGTATACACTTTTGTATCATTGTATTATGATGTATTTATAGACTTGATGGACACATTGTTATATATGATATATCATTGGATAGCTGGACATTGTATTCTTTTTATGGACTTTCTAATTTATAACAAACTTACTATGTTGGACTTTCCTATGATGCATTTATGTTTATGATCGATTTTATTATGATGTATTATGGTTATGGTTTATACATGTGAGTACTAACATATACAGGATGTGATTAATTATTTGATATGCATTTAACTTGTGATCTATCATGTGATGATTATCTTTCTATGATGCTACTTAGAATAATGATTATGTCATGTGATAGTTTAATTGATATTATGTATGTAGATGAACGAATTGCTAAATGATGATTGTTTAATGTGATTGACCTAATGCAATGTAATTGAAAATGTAAAAATATGTGGTGAATGAATGATTTTATAATGATAATCAATGTGATGCATATAGACATAATGATTAAGTTGAAAATGACAATGTAACTAAATGAACATGTAATTGTCGATAATAAAATATATGAAATGCATAATGGATATATATAAGAATTTTGACAAATTCTAAATGTGAATAAAACATAATATGACAATGGGATAATGAGTAAAAACATGTAACTAAAATGATCTGAAAATGTATTTTGATATAGAATGGATATGTAAAAATGACAAATGATGATGATAATAAAATAAGATAAGATGACAATAATAATAAGATGCCACTAAATGATCCAAAAATGTATTTAAGACAAAATAGGTATGTACAAATGAGAAATAAATAAGCTAATAAGAAAAAATAAGATTATGATAATAATAAATGAGATGAACAATGCGTAACTAATTATGATGAATTGATAAATGATGAAAATTGAACATGCGGAATTAATAATGCAACATGAAACCTATGTTTTTTATGCCAACTGTCCTCAATTTTAATAACAATATGTCTGACACGAGAAGAATGGACAAAGAAACCAGCTGATCTTATAAGCAAGAAGTCCTACAAAACCCTATGAAAGGAGCACTATATGCAAGAGGATCTTAATGAAATGAAAAATAAAATACAAAATTAATATCTCCACAACTTCATGAAACATCTTAGATCACGGCAACCAAAATTTGTTTATCATCATTAAGCTCGTTATGTTGCAATAAAATGCAAGCATCATGGTATAATTAAACCAAGATGACCCGAGCACTTCTTACATGGAGTTTAATATATTAAGCTTGACAAGCATCTAAGTATAATTAAACTAAGATTACTTGAGTTTCGCTTGCATAACAGATAAGGAATATTCTCCCCTCCATCAGGGAACAAATATTTGGAGTTGAGGTATGTGTGGCACATCACTATTAATAGCATTTTCATAACAACAAAAATTGTATGATTCAATGCTTATTAAATTGATGAAGGCACTTATACACAGACACCCACCCCAATTACTTGTTCCTTTGACTTCATCATAAAATATCCCACAAATAGAAATCAAAGAAAAATATCATGCTCCATCCCGACTATTCTAATCAATGACATATGAGAGTTTTAAACTCATGTCAATGATATCCCAAAATAGCATAGGGAACATGATAACAATGAAATCCAAATATGAATGCATAATTTATAACAATCGTTCTAACATATCTCCCATGAATATACATTTCTTGCCAAAAGATGTTGTTAAGTTTGTTGATCTAATGAGGTGATGCACGAATGTTCCAAATGTATAGACAAGCATTCACATTTGAAAGATATATCACATGTTATGAGTCATTATCAAGATATCATTGCATAAGAGATGTTGATTGTGTTTGTTTGTCTGGTGAATATACTCAATTTTATCCTCTATGAGTCAGGACTATCATAGATCCACTTCCCAAACTAGGTCGAGGACATGCCCCCAACTAGGTGATGGACTGACTTATTATGGGTGGAGAAAGACACACAAACTAGGATGAATACCTAAACATGAGACCAAGCTATGATGGGGTTTTATTATGGGTTTATACATTGGATGAAGACATTATGGACTAGCCATTTTATTATGGATATATACATTGGAAAAGATGAGCTAGACTAGTAGTTTTATTATGGATATATACATTGGAAAAGATGAGCTAGACTAATCCTAATAGAGAGAGGAGATAACCTATCACAAATGGCGCCTATTTATAGGTTTTCACCACTTGTTTTTATTGCAGTTCCCTTTTGATTTTTTTGATTTTTTTTGTATTTTTATATCTCTTGCACTGGGATTTTAAGCATAGAACTTCTTGAGGTGCATACTATTGAGGGGCTCATCCAAGAGATCACCCTTAGATGTAGATAGTTGATAAGATTGTGAGCCATACACTATTGTAATCACAAAAGGACCCAACCAATCAGGTTCAAACTTCCCCTTCTTCTCACGATGCTACTGATTTTTGGGATTCTCACGAAGGACTAGATCACGTACCTAGAAGTCTATGGGCTTCACTTTATTGTTATATTGGAAAGAGATATATTATTGATAGACCTTCAAATGATCAAAGGCCCTTTATCAGCACTCATCTAGTAATTCCAATTTGATTAACCGTGCCACTCTATATTTTTCATTTGGAATCAAATCTTTAAGGGATACACGTAGGAAAGGTAACTCAACCTTGAGGGGCAAGCCAACTTTAGAACCATATACAAGGGAATACAATGTCACTCCAGTAGGTGTGCAGATAGATGTTCGATAAACCCATAAAGCAGGATTCAATTGGATATGCCAGTCACGGCTAGTGTCATTGATAGTCTTTTGAAGTATTTTAACAATGGTTTTATTAGATGCCTCAGCTTGGCCATTACCCTAGGGGTAGTAAATGGTGGAATAGTGATGGGTGATGTGAATTTTTTGACATAATTCATCCATGTCCTAATTTTGGAATTTCTTCCCATTATCAGTAATAAGATGCATAGGGATACCATATCTGCAAATGATATAATTAAGAATAAACATGGATATTTGTTTTCCAATGGTAGTGATCAATGGAACAACTTCAATCCATTCGATAAAATATTCAGTTGCAGTTATAATGTATTTATGGTTGTTAGAAGATGGAGAGTGAATTGCACCCACAAGGTTGAGTCCCCATTGACTAAATGAAAATATGGTTGTAAAAGAATGGAGCTCTTGTGTTGGTGCATGAATAAGATTCCCATGAATTTGACATTTCTTACATTTTTTAGAAAAGTGAAAGGAATATGTCTCCATAGTAGGCCAATAATAACCCATACACATGAGCTTCTTATCCAAGGAAGGACCACTCGAATGTGTCCCACAAAAATTCCCTTGTGGACATCTCTTAAGGTAGTTTGAGCTTCATCATGTTCAAGACATTGTAAGAGAGTACCGTCAAGACCTCGCTGATACAGGGTATCGACTCTTAGTGAAGAAATGTACATTTTTGGTTTTTGGATAGTTCAGGTGGAATGGTATTATCTTTAAGGTAGGTACATATTTTTTCATAAGTTAGGGATTCTTGTTTAATAATATGACATATGATACTTGTATTAGGATCATCATACGCGAGATAAGTCAAAGATTCTACTAAGAACTCAAAATGGGCTTTTGTATCTTCCACGTAAAAAAGAGAAGCAATTGTAGCCATAGCATCTGCAGCCTTGTTGTCATGTCTTGGAATTTTCTCAAAGGTGATTATTGAAAAATATTACATAAATTCATCCACCATACGTTTATATGGCAACAACTTGTCATCCTTAGTCTGATATTCATCATTGACTTGATTAATAATCAACTGAGAGTCTCCATAGACATTCAATTCTGTAACCTTCCATTGTAAATCCATCTTCAATCCGATCATCAATGCTTCATATTCAGCTATTTGTACAAGGGAAAAGCAACTTGTAAGACTTTGGTATTCTATACCCTTGTGGTGTAACAAATAACACTCCAACTCCTGAACCATGTTGTGTGTATGATCCATCAAAATATAACTTCCATGTCTATGTAGATAATGTCAAAATGTCTGCATCTGGAAATTATGTATGTATAGGATGATTATCTATTAGTTGTGCCTCATCTAATTGATCCACAATTACTTTCCCTTTAATATCCTTCCTATCCACATACTCGATATCAAATTCACTAAGCAACATAACCCACTTAGCCAATCTTCCTGTCAGTGTTGTCTTGCTCAAAAGACATTTCAAAGGATCTATCTTCACAATAAGCTTGATAGAATGATATAACATGTGGTGTTTCCATTTCTATGAAGCAAAGACCATAGCTAAACATTCTCATTCAATTGGAGAATAATTGAGCTCATATCCCACGAGAGTGCGACTGATGTAATATATAGCTTTTTATTTACCTTCTTGGTCTTGTTGGGCCAGAAGAGCACCTAAGGAGACTTTTGTAGCTGAAATGTAGAGCAAGAGTGGCTTTCCAGGAATTGGTGACATGAGAGTAGGTGGATTTTCCAATTATTTCTTGATCTTCTCAAAGGCTTCTTCACACTTATCATCCCACTTAAATGAGATGTCTTTATGCAATAGGTGGTGGAAAGGATGACTTCTATCTGCTAGTTGAGAAATAAATCTTCTAATTTACTGGAGTTGTCCTTGTAAAGACCTTAACTGACTAATATTTTTAGGGGAAGACATCTCCATGATTTCCTTGACTTTCTATGGATCAACTTCTATACCTTTAGCCGAGACAATATACCCTAGCAATTTTCCTGATGTAACCCCGAATGCACACTTCTTTAGATTGAGTCTAATCTTATATTTTCCATCCAAGTGAATATCCTATATAGCACTCTCAAATAACCTTATCTAGTTTTATACTTCTCTAGGATATCATCTACATAATCTTCCATTAAGTATGCATCATGTCATGGAAGATTGTGGTCATGGCCCGTTGATAAGTTTCTCTGACATTCTTGAGCCCAAAAGGCATGACATTCCTATTAGGAATGAATGTTGAATCTTTCCTATGGGGGAGTATTTGATTAGTTCTATAGAAATTGTATATTGCATTCATGACTGTGTTTGTCATTGATGTCAACACATTGATCTACTGGAGATTAGTAGAGAAGAAGACAATGTTTGAATTAGCACACATGGAGAATTACAGATCAAGCTATACGGTGTTGAGGACTTGTTCTTTATTGTGTCCTGAGATTATGATTAAGAGTGCATATGAAAATTCAATTATTCATGACAGTTATGAATAATCTAGTGGAAACAATATTCTAATAATGTTCCTCATAAGTGGCTTGTGATAATCGGATTATATCTCCTAATTGGGATAGAATCTGGACATGCAAAGTTGTACAGAGGTTGAAAACATTTCAGAGGTGACTTGGATGAGACAACATAGTTAGAGGTTGCACGCGTAAAGATTTATTAAGTTTGGAAGCTGATAGTTTTTATGTGGTTATGAAATATTATGTAACGCGTAATGATTTATATTTTGATTAGTTAAGCGTAGTTGGCCGACTCAATTGTAAATTATTTGAGTGCAGTATAAAGGAAGGATTTTTTTCCTTGATTATGAGTGTGGTAGAAAGATATGATGATGTTGATGTTGTGAGAGGATATGTGAATTGAGAAGATCTGGTATTGAGATCTGGTAAAGTATTTGGTGTGGTTTTAGCATAGACAGAGGAGTGAAGATAAGTTATTGATATCAGAAATTATTGGTATTATTCTCTTAGGATAATAAAGAGATCAATTGGACAGTGAGTTCAGTGATCTTTCCCTTGAAGCTATTTAGACAGTGGGTCCTTCTTCCTTCCTTAACTCCTAACAAGGTTAGAATCTTTTAACAGGGATTCAAAGTCTCCTAATAGGAACTAATATGTACTAAATGTATTTCATAGACTCCTAAAAAATTCCATCCTCTCACAAGGATTTTAATATTAGTACATCTTTTGTGGGTACCATCCCACCAGGGTTCACTCTCTAATCAATAGGTTCCTTAGTTAACATATCTTATGTCATTGTGTATGTTTACCTTTCTATGGTTGTTGTTTATGTTGGTTACATGTTTGAGATCTAATAATGTTATTAAAAGTTGCGTTTATCAGATAACTAATTCACCCCCCCCAGTTATCTTGGTGGACTTTAATTTCTAACAATTGGTATCAGAGTGGCGGGTCCTTGAAAGAAAATTTTAACAACTTAAGGAGATCTCTAGCAAGTCATTTCAGAAAAGAAATTCCAAAGTTTGATGAAGTTAACTATGATAGTTGGAAAGAAAACATGAAGACACATCTGCTATGTTTAGGACCAAGATATTGGTTGAATACAAAGAATGACAAAACTATCATTGAAGAAGACAAAATTGAAGACTGCATTGATAAGGAAAGAGATCTATTTATGTGTAACATACTTGCCAAAGAAGCACTTTTGTTAGCTCTTCCTGAGAATGAATACAATCAGGTAAAAACTCTAAGGACATCTCATGAAATTTGGTTAGCTTTATAATATAGTTTTGAAGGTGATAGACATGCTAGGAGAGTCAGATTACATAATTGGATATGTTTATTTGAAGATGCAAAGATGATGGAAGATGAATATGTTAGAAGTTATATTGGTAGGATATCAGAGATTATTGCAAGTATCAAAGCTTGTGAAGGAAACAAAACCAAAGATGAAATCATATGGAAGATCTTAAAGACACTAACCTATGTGTTTAATTAGACAGTGTAGATGATTGAACAAGTTATACCTTGTATTGAAAAAATTACCAGAGAAACTCTTCTTGGAAGATTAGAAGCAATAGAGATAGGCTTGAGACAATCTGGAGATTTTCCTAGAATTGAAATAGCATTCGGCACACTTAGTATTCACCCTACTTTGTCAAGAAGCACAAGTGTTAATGGAGATTATGCCAGTAGCAGCAGATCAAAGACTGAAGAAGACATGAAGATTGAGGAAGGAATTGCCTTGCTTGTGAAAAGAGAACTAGAAGGTAAGAAAATCTTTAAATGTTGGACATGTCAAGAAAATGGTCATTTCACATCTAAATGTCATAAGAGAGTAAAGAAATATAAGAAGAACTTTAAACCTAGAAGGTCTAAAGAATGTTATTAAGCTAATGATGAAGAATTTGAGGCTAGCATTAAGAAAATCCTAAGTGAAAGTGATAATGAAAGTGATGACATAGGATTTGTAGCAAAAAAAGAAGAAAACTCTGAAACTGGAGTTAGAAAAGAAAAAGCTTTAGTTTCTCAAGTTGAAAAGAAAAATGATTGGATTATAAACAGTGGTTGTTCACATCATATGACTGGAGAAATGAATTTTTTTTTATAAAGTTTAACAATTATGATGGAGGAATTGTTAGAGTAAAAAATAATGCACCTTGCCTAATAAAGGGAATATGATATATTACTCTTGATGGAAAGACTAACACTGCTAATGTTTACTTTTTGGATGGATTGAAACATAATCTTCTAAGTGTTGGATAGTTAGTTGACAAGGGATATCAAGTTTGGTTTACTGAGAAGACTTGTGTGATAAAGGATAAGAATGGTAAGATGATTGGAACATGATCAAGAACCAGAGGTAATGTATTTCAATTGAATCCTAGTGAGATGACATGTTTGATTACTAAAATTGATGACAGTTGGCTATGGCACAAAAGGTTTTGTCACATAAACTTTGATAACATTGTGAGAGAAAGCAGTACATTTGCAGTAAGAGATTTGCTTAAGATTATGAAACCTACTAACATGATATGCAAAGAATGTGTTATGGCTAAGCAAAAAAGTTCTTTTCCCAGTAAGAAGTTCACCACAACAATAAAATTAGAAATTATTCATACAGATCTAAGTGGTCCCATAAGGACTAGAGGATTCTATGGTGAAAGGTATTTTACGATTTTCATTGATGACTTTACTAGAATGATGTGGGTAGCATTTCTTAAAGAAAAATTAGAAGCATTTGACATGTTTAGATTAATTAAGAACAAAGTTGAGAATGAATCAAGAATGAAGATTAAATGTTTAAGATCTGATAGAGGTGGAAATTTACTTCAAAAGAATTTAATACTTTTTGTGAAGTGAATGGCATTAAGAGATAGCTTTCAGCCCTTAGAGCACCTGAAAAAAATGGTATTGCTGAAAGAAGAAACAAATCAGTGATTGAGGCAGCAAGAGCTATGTTATTTGAGAATGATACAATGAAGACATTCTAGAGAGAAGCAGTGAATACAATAATATATACAATGAATATAATACAAATCAGAGAAGACATAGATAGGATACCTTATGAATTATGGTTTGGACATGCACCATCAGTTAAGTATTTCAGAATTTTTGGAAGTAAGTGTTATATTAAGAGAGATGATGACATTGGTAAGTTTGATCTGAGAAGTGATGAAGTTATATTTCTTGGTTATTCATTGAAAAGAAAAGCTTATAGATGTTTTAATAAAATAACTAAGACTATTGTTGAGAGCACAAATGTTAAAATAGATGAGAAATTCAGAATTCAGGAAAGAATGCTTGATTATGAATCATATGAAGAATTTCACCCTAGAGTTGATCAAGAAAATGTTGAATTATTTTATGAAACTGACAGTGATCTACAAAATGAGAATTATATTGAGGAAATAAGAGAAGAACTGAGACCAGAACCTATAATTGAAGCAAGAACTGAGATAGTGACACCTAATAAGAATCTAATGAGGAATCATCATGTTGATTAGATTATTGGGATAAAAGAAAAAGGAGTTATGACAAGAAATAAGGTACAAGAGAACTATGTTTGATTTCTCAAATTGAACCTAAAACTACTGATGAATCCTGTAAAGATGAAAATTGGATTCAAGCAATGAAGGAAGAACTAGATGTTATAGGAACTAAATGGGTTTTCAGAAATAAGATGAATGAACAAGGTGAAGTTATAAGAAACAAAGATTGATTGGTAAGTAAAGGATACTCACAACAAGAAGGAATTGATTATGAAGAAACATTTGCACCTGTTGCAAGAATTGAAGCGGAAAGAATGTTTTTGGGTTATGCAACTTATAAAAAATTCAAAGTGTATCTGATGGATGTGAAGTCAACATTTCTGAATGGAGAATTGGAAGAATAAGTCTACATTGAGCAGCCTGAAGGTTTTACTTTGACTCAAGAAGGAGACATGGTATGTAAACTAAACAAAGATTTATATGGACTAAAACATGCACCTAGAACATGGTATGCAAGATTAGACAAATATTTGGTAAAATTAGGATTTTCTAAAGGCACCGCAGATAGTAATTTATATCTAAAATAAATTGAGAATGGTTTATTGATTGTAGTTATTTTTTTTTATGATATTATCTTTGGAGGTGAAGATGAAGCTAGTGATAAATTTGCTGATGAAATGAAGACAAAATTTGAAATGAGCATGATTGGCGAAATGAATTTTTTTTCTAGGATTACAAATAGTGCAAAATAGTGATGGTATTTTCTTATCTCAAACAAAATATTTAAAAGACTTATTACAGAGATTTCATTTGGAAAATTGTAAGCTTCTTGGCACACTTATGGTAACTAGCCATAAGTTATCTATCACAAATGAAACTCCTACATTTGAACAAAAGAAATACAGATCTATGATTGGAGGTTTGTAGTATTTAACTCATACAAGACTAGATACATCACATGCAGTTGGCATTGTTGCAAGATTTCAAGCTGATCTTAAAGAGTCACATTATGCAGCAGTAAAAAGAATATTTCAGTATTTGAAAGGCACAACTGACTATGGGTTGTGGTATGATAAATCAGATGATTTTACCCTATGTACATATACAAAAACAGATTGGGGAGGTAGTGTTGATGAAAAAAAGAGTACAACCGGTGGAACATTTTTTCTTGGAGGAAGATTGGTGTCTTGGATAAGCAGGAAATAAAATTGTATTTCACAGAGCACAATAGAAGCAGAATATGTAGAAGTAGTGAACAATTGCAATAAGATAATATGGATGAAACACATGTTAAAGGATATTGGAATCAATTTCAATGAGCCTGTTATCATACACTATGATAACACCAGTATAGTAACTATGTCTAAGAACCTTGTGTTGCATTCTAAAACAAAACATATAGAGATCAAATATCATGTTGTAAGAGAGAAATTTGCAGAAAAAGAAGTTAGACTTGAGTATATTAGCACAAAGGAGCAGATTTCATATATATTTACAAAGCCCTTACCTAAAGATACTTTTTAGTACTTGAGAGGTATGCTTGGGGTTATGCCCCAGCCTACTTTTGAGTAGTGATGCAGAAAGTTACATCAGTCCAGTGGTATAAGAACACTATCCTTTCTAGACTGTATCTTGATGCTTCCTCTGTGGGGGAGTGTGTGTGTTTCTAAGCTATCATGAAGGACTCTTGTGAAAGTATTTTCTAAATAGTGTCTTTTGACATTCGGGCTTGTATTGGATTGACATATTGATGTTTACTTTGTCATTGATGTCAATGGGGGAGACAGATACATGAAAAACATCTGATGATTGATGAAGAGGATTTGAAAAAGTAAAGTACTGAGGAGAAAGATACATCTGATGATTGATTTAATGATTGATGAAGAGGATTTGATAAGATAATGTAGAACAATAGTGTTGCAATTTGGTATTCATGGAACTTGGATGTTTTTAATATATGTTGCCATCAATACTAATGGGGGAGATTATCAGGAATGAATGTTGAATATGTCCTATGGGGGAGTATTCAAGTAAGTTTTGTAGCAGTTGTATGTTGAATTCATGATTGTGTTTGTCATTGATGTCAACACATTGATCTACTCGAGATTAGCAGAGAAGAAGAGAGTGTTTGAATTAGCACACGTGGATAATTGCAGATCAAGCTATGCAGCATTGAGGACTTGTTCTTTATTGTGTCCTAAGATTATGGTTAAGAGCATGTAAAAAAATTCAATTATTCATGACCGTTATGAGTAATCTAGTGGAAACAATATTCTGACAGTGTTCCTAAGAAGCGGCTTGTGATAACTAGATATATCTCCTAACTGGTATAGAATCTAGACATGTGAAGTTATATAGAGGTTGAAGACATTTAGGAGGTGACCTGGATGAGATAGCATAGTCAAAGATCACACGTGTGAAGATTTTTTAAGTTTGAAAGATGACATTTTTTATGTGGTTATGAAATATTATGTAACATGTAATTATTTATATTTTGATTGGTTAAGTCTAGTTGGCCGACTCAATTGTAAATTATTTGAGTACAGTATAAAGGAAGGATTTTTTTCCTTTATTATGAGTGTGGTAGCAAGATATGATGATTTTGAGGTTGTAAGAGGATATGCGAATTGAGCATAAATGGTATTGAGATCTGGTAAAGTATTTGGTGCGGTTTTGGCACAGACAAAGGAGTGAAGATAAGTTGCTAAGATCATAAATTGTTTGTATTATTCTGTTTGAATAATACAAAGTTTAGTTGGACAATGATTTCAGTGACCTTGCCCCTAATGTTGTTTGGATAGTGAGTCCTTCTTCCTTCCTTAACTCCTAATAGGGTTATAATATTTTAATAGGGATTCAAAGTCTCCTAACAGGGACTGATATGTACTAAATGTATTTGTTAGGATTGAGTAATACTAAGAGGGGGGGTGAATCAGTATTACAACACTTTATATTAAACTTTAACCAATTCCAAATAAACCATATGATTGCATAAATGAAAATAACATAAAAAAATAATACACAACTCATAACACCATTATTTGTTTTCGAGGAAACCCTGGCCAAGGGAAAACCTCGGTGGGGATGGTACCCACAACTATACACTAAAATATAATGTCCCTGTTAGGAGACCTAGCCCTGTCAGGAGCTGAGTATTACATAGTGCATTTCCTTATTAGAGGAATATTAACCCTGTTAAAGGTATATTGAACTTACAACTTTTACAATCAATATTTTGGTTACAAAGTGTTCTTCAAGAATGAAAAATACAAGCATTTGTTATGCTTTGATAGTTCCAGTTATATCTCTTAATATCCTCTATCAATATCTAATCTTACATCTTCCATCAACCATTACTGATATCCCAAACTCGCATCCATATCTCACATATATCATATATCACTTTCACAAAATATTCTTCATTTATATGTATTCTATCATTCAGTCGACTCTCAAATACAATGCAAAACATAATCATTAATAATGAAAACAATAATTACTAAGTCAGAGATCCTTTATTACTAAAGTGTCAGCAATAAACAATCTTTATCTAACTTAGCACATTACCATTCCATCTTACATTCCCTTAATCATCGCGACTATTCATATGCCCTGTTTCACTATTCCTTTGTCTTCGCATGTCTTCATATCATGATAACTTACTGATATCAATACCAACTCACAAGAGATCTTAACTGAAGGTCATATATATCCCAAAATTTCTTCCTCTAATCTTGCAAGCTATCATTTATCATATACTATCTTCAGTGTCCAAAATAGTTATGCAGTACTTTGTAAATTCGATTCCATACTTAGTCATTTTCAAGACTGTATCTTCAACACTCATACTTACTTCATGTGATCACCATATCATATGTGTTGCCATAAATAAAAACCCTCAATTTCTTCATACCATTCTCCAAACATCACTTTCCAACAATCTCTCCCTTTGGCATTGATGGCAACACTTAGCGAAAAATGACTAAGTGTCCAAAATACTAACTATACTCTTCCTCCTTCTTTTTATTTTCTATATACATATATATATTCTCTTCTTCCTTTTTTTTAATTTACTCTTTTCTCTTTTTTTTCCCTTCTTCTCATTTTTATTCTTCTCTTCTTCTCCCCCTTTGACATCAATGGAAAAGGTATACCCCAAATTGCAAAACTGTACAAAAATGTAGGACTTAGTGCTTGCTCACCAGTTTTAGAATATCTTGGAAGGGATCTTCCAAGGTATTCACTTTATCAATGCATGATTTGATCAACAATTCACTGACATTAATTAGGCCATTTAGTGCATAGGATGAAGTCTTTGATGCCTTCAATTTATTGGGTATAGAGCTGGTCATTGAATCCCCAATCTTCTCCATCTCAATAAGATATGCCTCAAGAATTGATAGCTTAGGAGTGATTAGACTCTTCAAAAAAGTATATCTTGTCATTACTCTCCCTTTATCTATATCTAAGACACTCATCTTATCAACAATCTTTGATGCCTGTTTGTCCATCTCCAATACAGTTTGTGAGGAGGTCTCACAACTGTCCATCACACTATCTAAAGTAGCCTTGTCCTTAGCTATTATATCATCATTATTCTACATGTGTCTGAGAGGTTTAATGCAATAGCTATACAAATTCCTTCCATGTGCAACACAACTTTTGGCCTTAGAATTGGTTTCTTTCATAATGCCTAAGTCCCATGAAATAAGTTGGCATACTTCCTTCAACTTTTTCTCCAGATATCTTTTCTTTGTCTTCTCCTTCGCGATCTTCACTAGAGACTCATAGTAACTACCAAAGTTGTCTAATGCCATTTTAAGGTTCTCAAAATAATCTTTTCCTTGAAATACAAGAGGTATAGGTAGTATTTTATTCATTGTATCAACTGCCCTAGCAATTACCTTAACATTTTTGTCACCTTTCTGTTCTCACCTTTCTTTTGCGTTAGCAAATTCCATGAAGGATAATATAATCAATTCATCCTTATCCATGTTCTCTATGTCAATGCTCATAGGATTGTCCATACTTTCCAACAATAAAGTGGTGGAAGTATCAGGTTCTTGCTTGATTTCAATTCTTTTCTCTTCTTCTTTACCTGTCCCTATCTCTTCTCTCTGTTCTTCCTCTTGTTGTCCTTCCTTTTCTTGTCCTTCTTCTTTCTATTCTTGTTCTTTCTATCCTTCTTCTTATGTCACAAAACTATCCATGTTTCCTTGAAAAGGATCACCCTCATCAAGTGTAGTGTCAAGAGTTACAGGTATACCAGCAATAAAGAAGTCTGGTTGCTTGTCAACATTTTCTTCACTTCCTTCCATGATGTCCTCATCTGACTTAGAGCTTTCTCCTATTCCTATAGGTGTGGAATTTGTAGCCTTAGGAGGTGAAGCTTTCTTAGGCATGTCACTCATCAGTATTTAAACTCATGCCTTTTGTATATCCTCAATGAATTCATCACATTTCCTAGCCATTATTTTTACAAGTCTCACTTTTGTTCTCAATAAGGTTTTTAGTTCCTTAATTATCTTCTCTCTTTCCTGTATAGAAACTACTATTAATATGATTTAGAACAATAGAGAGGGGGGGTGAATCAGTTGTTCTCAGGTCCATATGTATAAAACAAACTTTAAAACTCTTCAACAAATTAGATCCAACAACCAACAGCTACTCGGTCATTACTGATTGCATAACATAAACATATAACAATGCAGTCCACTATCCAATAGTATCTAACTTGTAAAACATAGAAATGTTCAAACCAAAACATTCACACAAGTATTAACAATAGGATTTATAGTGGAAACCCAATTTGGGAAAAACCACTTTGTAACATGTTACTATTATTTTCACTCTTCTGAAGTGAGCTATGTGAAAAGCCAACCCTGTCAAAGGTTACAAACACACTGTCAGGTGTGACCCGATTAAAGGATTTCAACCACTATTAAAAGTGCACCTTGTTATAGGACTTACATACATCCCATTAGAATGCAACCTTGTTCAAAGGATTTATACAAATGACTGTTAGGTCAACCTCTGTTAAAAGGATTTTGACTAATATAATGGTTAGAAAGTAACAGTAATATTGATTTGAAAAACATACAACTCACTTTGCAAATATCAGATCCAATTCCATACACATATGTTGGCTTACTGACTATGAACCTTTACCATCTCCATCACTGATCTACTCGAAAATCTCTTCAAGCAATCACAACACTTCTCCTTCAACCTTTTCTGCTTAGACAGTCAATAACATCAACATTACTTCCAACATCCTCTCTTCTTCAACCTCATGCTTAGGTTTCCTTAATACTTCCTTAATTAGGTCAATACATCTTTTTCTGCTTAATCTCCTTCGTAGATCTTAGGGTTAGGTCAGATTCATTGAATCCTTCCAACTTTATGTTCTTTGTCTATCCTTCTAGAAATATCTCAAATCTCTTAATAGATTTACATATAAACATTTTACAGTGCATTAAATGCTTCCATACAATCAATAAATAAAGTCAACACAGTTTACATAATCCAAGAATTCAACTATGTCCCTGGAAATCTGAATTCTTCCTCAAATGTAAATTACTGACGCTCGGTCAATACAGTGTTCAACTCCTCAGTCTTCATTAGAAAGCTTGGTCACCTCAAAAACTATTTCCTTGGCTAATATTGATGTTCAATCAACACTGAATTTACTTGGCATATACTAGCTCGGTTGACACTAACATCACTCAGCTTAAACTAGATTTATTCACTTTTTCTCGGTTAAGCCTACTAGTTTAGTCTTCATTCTTACTTCGATAAACAAAACATTATCTTATCATTGTGCCACATAATCAAGTACTCATTGAAGTATCAAGATAACTCAACCTTTCCTTAGGTGCTATTGTTACCAACCTTGCCTATCCCCTTCACAACAATCAAATAGATATAGTACTCTCTTAGATAGCAACAATCTTACCAGTTAAGGTTTGACATCAATGACAATATAATAATTTCTTCAATTGCAGTTTCCAACAATCTCCCTCTTTGGCATTGATGGCAACACCTTATGAATAACACATGAATCACCAACCAATCCAAAACTTATCTGTCCATCAGAAATATTTATAATATCCTTAGCTTCATTCTGATACAGAATCAATTAGCCATGCTTGTATGACCATCCACTGAATCTCTCACTCTTACTTGATCTTCCATGAAATCTCACCATGTGTTTTCATCTATGTTCATCTCCCTCTTTGACAAAAATGCCAAAGCAACAACTAAAACATACATCCTGTAGATGTAGATATCATTTTCCAGTTCAGTAACAATATTTCTCCCTCTGTCATCTTTTCTTATGATAGATTCTTGGCTTTTCTATACTTTTCACAACTCTAGGTTGTTCCTAAAGTGTGACCTGTCTTTGCATCAATTTGGCAGATACTCTTTGTAGCACATTTGATGCAGTGCTCCTAGCTTGACTAGGAAGCCTCAGTTAGGGGAAGAACCCCTAATTGACCTCTCAGATATTCATGAGCTTCTTTAGGTAAAGCTTTAGTGAATATGTCTACTAGTTGTTCCTTTGTATTCACATATTCCATTCGGACCTCTTTATCTTGTACCAATTCCCTCAAGTAATGATACTTGATGGTGATGTGTTTGGTCTTTGTGTGCATCATTGGATTCTTAGATATGTTGATAGAACTTGTGTTGTCACAGTAGATGAAAATTGGTTCAGTGATCTCTTCTTTCATGCCTACCAACAATTGCTTTATCCATACCAAGTTTGAATAGTTCACTGCTGCAGCCACATACTCAGCTTTAGCAGTAGATTAGGAAATGCAATTTTGTTTCTTGCTAGTCCATGAAACTAATCTCTATCTAGGAAAGAAATCTCCACCACTAGTACTCTTTCTGTCATCCACATTTCCTTCCCAATCAGCATCAATATATACTCCCAGTTCAAACTTTTCATGCTTCTTATAGTACAATCCATAGTTAGCAGTCCCTTTCAAATATCTCATTATCCTTTTGACAGCCATCATGTGAGTTTTCTTAGGATTGGCAAAGAATCTTGCCACAATCCCAAAAACTAAAGCAATATTTGGTCTGCTATGTACAACATATTGCAGCTTTCCAATCATGGATCTATACAAAGTCTAGTTTACTTCTACAACATCATCATTTTTAGACAACTTTTGTCCAGTATCCATGGGAGTACTTATTGGCCTTGAATCTTCCATACCAAAGGTTTTCAGTATCTCATGAACATATTTAGACTGGGTGATGAAAATTCCTTTTTCCATATGATATACTTGTAAACCAACAAAAAATTTGATCTCCCCAAACATAGTCATTTCAAATTCAGTTTGCATTTCATTTGAAAATTTATTACACAAGGCATCTTGTCCACCAAATATAATATCATCTACAAAAATCTTAGCCAACAAGATTCCTTTACCTTCTTCATCTTTCATGTACAGATTGCTTATGTCATTTGTCCTTGAGAATCCAATCTATATCAAGTAGTTGTGCAGTCTCTCATACCATGCTCTGGGAGCTTGCTTTAGTCCATACAATGCATTGTTTAGTTTGCAAACCATGTGTCTATTGTTTGGATCAACAAATCCTTCTGGTTGTTCAATGTCTTCTAATATACCATTTAAAAATGCAGACTTAACATCCATTTGGTATACCTTGAAATCTTTATAGGCAGCATATGCAAGTAAGGTTCTTACTCCTTCCAATCTAGCTACAAGGGAAAATGTCTCCCCATAATCTATTCTTTCTTCTTGTGCGTAGCCTTTTCATACCAGCCTAGCTTTTTTTCTTGTGATTTGACCATGCTCATTTAGCTTGTTTCGAAACACCCACTTTGTTCCAATGACATTTTTATTTTCTGGTCTCGGCACCAGAGTCCAGGTATCATTCTTCTTATTAGAAATAGGGAATACTGAGAGGGGGGGGGGGGGGTGAATCAGTATTCTATAAACTTTTACTTTTTCCCAATTATGGATATAATAGATTATCTTAACACATGAAAGCTAAACAACATGCATAGCAATAAAACAAAAGAACTTATAACACATTATTTGTTCTCAAGGAAACCCTGGCCAAGGGAAAACCCCGATGGGAATGGTACCCAAAAAGATCCACTATTTAAAAGTATCATGTTAAGGATGTTGGCCCTATCAAGAGTCTATTACATGCATATAGTGTCTCAGTCTTGATTAAGGGACTATAGGCCTTGTTAGAAGCCTCGACCTTGTTAGGAGTTGGTAGTACAAAATGTGATTACTAGATGAGCCCACTACCCAAATAAGTAATATATAGTATTCAATGATTACAAAAATAGGTCAAGGTACATAAACTTATACTACTTGCATACATATCTCTTCACTGCTCTTTCACTTTTGCTATTACATTCGCATATTCAGTACTTCTATTTACAATTACATCTTTACATATCTTTATACAAGTTATTAAGATTAATAACTTTCCAGTCAACTATCATATTACAAAAATATTTATCCAAGGGTTAACATCTGGGATGTCATCCCTTTATATTGTTAAGTCATTATTTTGATAAACAAAATAATCCCTTAACTCTTTATCAATTTTGTCTTCATATACTGTCCTATCGGCTTAACACTGTCTTTAGTAAAACTATCATAACTTCTTCTGTACATGTCGTACTGACTTGCCCTCTGAGGTGAGTCTTAAATAGTCACCATAGTGTCTATGTTCAAGTGAAAAAGCACTGAACTTACTCTAATCAACATCGCCAATCAAAACTATCTTCGGGGTCACTGGCAAAAACACGATGTCTCATACTTAGACAATTTTGCATTGCGCTCTGACATACTAGCTCTCTGACCTGTGTGATCTTCATGTAGATCATATGTTTCCATAATGACAACATCTATGTAACCCACTTAGCCAAATTGCCAACACTTCTCTATTTGGTCTATCTCCTCATTCATTGCTTGTATCCAGTTTTCATTTTCTAATGCCTCCCTTGTTGTCTTAGGCTTGAATTCACATAGTAAACATGTCAGATCTCTTGTCTTACTTCTATTTAGAACTCCAGTATCTTTGTCTCCAATTATCTATTCAAGCTTGTGATGTCTCCTTACATATTGTGCTAAAATAGGTTTTGGTCTCCTTTCATCTTGTTCTTTAGGTTTACCAACAAGATTTTCAGATTCAGCTTCTGAATGCTCAACAACCTCTTCCTGATACTCGACAGCTTCCTCCTGTCACTCGGCACGTTCTTCTTCTCTCTCAGCATTATTTTCCTAATGCTCAGCATTTCTTACCTGAGACTCTGCATCAAGTGCAAGTTTTTCACTTGCCTCTCCTTCCTCTATATACACAAAAGATCTATAATCTTCTGGTTCTCTTTTACTATCAGCTTCATTTTTCTCTACATACTCATCTACTTTGACATTCACACTTTCCACAATTTTGTTAGTGTTAGAGTTCAAACACTTATAAGCTTTACTTTTTGTGGAATAGCCTAAGAATATGATCTCATCACTTTTAGCATCAACTTTCCCATTCCTATTGTCCTTTAGTATGTAGCATTTGCTTCCAAAAATTCTAAAGTACTTTAAATTAGGTGCCTACCCATGACATAGCTCATAAGGTGTCAGATTTGTACCTTTTTTGATCTGTACTTGGTTAAGAGTATAAATACTTGTACTTATAGCTTCCCTCCAGTACTTTTGTGCAACATTATTTTCAATCATTAATGTCCTTGCACAATCCATGATAGATCTGTTCCTTTTCTCTGCTATACCATTCTGTAGAGGAGTTCTTGGTGCGGACATCTGTCTTTTGATCCCTTTATCATTACAAAATAGATTGAATTCATTGGATATAAATTCTCCACCTCGGTCATATCTTAGACACTTCAGGTTCCTACCTATCTCCTTTTCAACCTTAGCCAAATACCACTTAAAAAATTGAAAAGCATCAAATTTTTCTTTTAAGAACATTGCAGTCATCATTCTAGTATAATCATCGACAAACAGGATAAAATATCTAGCACCATAATAGTTTTGTACACCCATAGGTCCACAAAGGTCAGTATGAACCAAATCTAAAACATTCTCAGAAGTAAAAGTCTTGCTCTTAAAACTTGACTTTGTCATCTTATCCAACTGACATTCTTTGCACATTACATTCTTAGGTTTGTTCAATCTAGGAAGACCTCTCACTTTCTTCTTCTTACTAATTTCCACAAGATTATCAAAGTTAACATGACATAGCCACTTATGCCATAGTCAAATATCATCAAGTTGTGCAATCATACATGTTTCTTCAGATAGGTCTAGATAGAACAAATTACCTCTTGTATGTTCTCCACTTCCAATCAGTTCACCAGTGGCATCAAATATTTTGGCCTTCTTGTGATGAAATTCCACTCAATAACCAGTGCTATTAAGCTATGCAAAACTCAATAGATTATAGTTAAGACCCTCAACCCAATAAGAATTCTCACAAGTGATCTTATCAGTTAGCTTAATCAATCCTTTACCTCTAATAGGACATGGTGCATCATTACCAAATTTCACACTTCTACCTTTATAATGATCTAAGGTATCAAACTTACTCTTGTCACCAGTCATGTGATGTGAAAAACCACTATCAATAATCCATTTATCATTTTTGTTCACATAAGATATCAATGCAGTTTTCTCATCCTCATCAGACTCATCTTTCATTGCAACATAGACAACTTCAATTTCAAAATCATCACTATCAGTGTCAGTCTCTTCTTCGGCAATATAGAAGAATTTCTTATCTTCTCCTTTGTAGTACTTGTACCTTCGGTAACCTCTATCTTCTCTTTTGTGTTTATGCTTGCTATCTCTTTCTTCATCCTTATCATCTATGTCAGGACATCTAGCAACTATATGACCAACTTTATTACATGAAAAACATATAATAGGGAGTTTACCTTTATACTTTCCTTTTCCCCTTCTCAGTCTTCTAGCCATAAGAGCTTCTAGATCCTCAAGTTCTTCATCAGATGTGTCACTTTCACTTTCACTCTCGCTGATGCATCTTTATTTTTCCTTCTTTGACTTACTCAAAACTATTTGTGACTTAAAACCAGATTCAACATTAGCAACAATGAAGTCATCATAGTTAGAAAGTTCAAAAGCAGTAAGCTTACCAACCAAACTTTCCAAAGTAAGAACATTGTTAGGGTTACATCTAGATTCTTGAATTGCTAAAATTTTGATGGCATAAATAGGATGCAGAGTTCTCAATACTTTTCCAATTACAGTTTCATCATCAATAGTTCTATTTTCTCCTCTAATAACATTTACAACTTCTTTTATTCTACCATAATATTGTGCAATATTCTCACCTTCTTGCATTCTCATTTCATCAGATTTACCTCTTAGGCTCTCAGCTTTTTCTCTCAGTACATTTATGTCACCACAATAGATGTTTGCAAGAGTGTCCCACATTTGTTTTGCATTAGTGCAGTCTTTGATGTCTTCAAATTTTTGGATAACTTAGGGGAGATGCAATCTCCAACATTGCTTGGTTGTGCTCTTGTTTAGCTCTCATTTCCTTAGCAGTCAGAGGTGCAACAGGTGTGACATAATCATGCTCAACTTAATACTTTGCAGAATCACCAATATCAGCTAGATGCAACTTCATCAAACTTTTCCATGCAGGGAAGTTCTCCTTATTTAGCTTTGGTACCTCTTTCTTATACATCCTGATCATTTGCTTCAAGTACCTTTAAACTTGTTCTCTGTAAGAACGAATAGCTCTTATACCAATTATTAATATGATTTAGAACAACAGAGAGGGGCGGGGGCTGAATCAATTATTCTCAGGTCCAGATGTATAAAAAAAACTTTAAAACACTTCAACAAATCAGATCCAACAACCAATAGCTACTCGGTCATTACTGATTGCATAACATAAACATATAACAGTGCAGTCCACTATCCAATAGTATCTAACTTGCACAACACAGAAATGCTCAAACCAAAACATTCACACAAGTATTAACAATAGGATTTATAGTGGAAACCCAATTTGGGAAAAACCACTTTGTAACATGTTACTATTATTTTCACTCTTCTGAAGTGAGCTATGTGAAAAGCCAACCCTGTCAAAGGTTACAAACACACTGTCAGGTGTGACCCGATTAAAGGATTTCAACCACTCTGTTAAAAGTGCACCTTGTTATAGGACTTACATACATCCCATTAGAATGCAACCTTGTTCAAAGGATTTATACAAATGACTGTTAGGTCAACCTCTGTTAAAAGGATTTTGACTAATACAATGGTTAGAAAGTAATAGTAATATTGATTTGAAAAACATACAACTCACTTTGCAAATATCAGATCCAATTCTATACACATATGTTGGCTTACTGACTGTGAACCTTTACCATCTCCATCAGTGATTTTCTCAAAAATCTCTTCAAGCAATCACAACACTTCTCCTTCATCCTTCTCTACTTAAACAATCAATAACATCAACAATACTTCCAGCATCCTCTCTTCTTCAACCTCATGCTTAGGTTTCCTTAATACTTCCTCAATTAGGTCAATACATCTTTTGCTGCTTAATCTCCTTCGTAGATCTTAGGGTTAGGTTAGATTCATCGAATCCTTCCAACTTTATGTTCTTTGTCTATCCTTCTAGAAATATCTCAAATCTCTTAATAGATTTACAATAAAACATTTTACAGTGCATTAAATGCTTCCATATAATCAATAAATAAAGTCAACATGTTTTACATAATCCAAGAATTCAACTATGTCAGCTGGAAATCTGAATTCTTCCTCAAATGTAAATTACTGACGCTCAGTCAATATAGTGTTCAACTGCTCGGTCTTCATTAGAAAGCTTGGTCACCTCAAAAAATATTTCCTCAGCTAATACTGATGTTTGGTCAACACTAAATTTACTCGGCATATACTAGCTCAGTCAACACTAACATCACTCAGCTTAAACTAGATTTCTTCACTTTTGCTCAATTAAGCCTACTAGTTTAGTCTTCATTCTTACTTAGATAAATAATACATTATCTTATCATTATGCCACATAATCAAGTACTCATTGAAGTATCAAGATAACTCAACCTTTCCTTAGGTGCTATTGTTACCAACCTTGCCTATCCCCTTCACAACAATCAAATAGATATAGTACTTTCTTAGATAGAAACAGTCTTACTAGTTAAGGTTTGACATCAATGACAATACAAAAATTGCTTCAATTAAAGTTTCCAACAACTACATGCAACATGTCCTCAATATCTTCATTTCTTATTGTCTCATCTTCTATTTGTGCAAGTTGTTTTTTGATTTCTAACTTTCCATACAAGTCTTTTGATAAACTACCCTCAATTTCCAATAGATTCTTTTTATAAACCAATAAATGCTCAATCACTATATCTTCAATTACTGATTTATTATTAGAGTGATGTCTCTCATAGTATGTCTTTAGTGTCTTCAAGTTACCATCTCTTACTATCTTTTTATGCAATATTTTAATGTTCGGCTTCCAGAGGTTCTCTGCTTTATTTTGTTCTACTTTCTCTTCTTTCTTCTCATTTACCTTATCTTCTTTTCTCTTTGCTTATACTTCAACCTTTTGTTTATTTGGGCTGTTAGGTTTGTTTGATCTTGTAGATCTTCTTGGTGTGTCTGCACATACATATTTTTGTGCTATCTTCTCAGGAGTGATATATAGATCAATTATATTTGAAGTAGTACTTGTTATGATTTCTGTTTGAGAAGGTGGATGAGCTTGTTAGATAACTAAGAGTGGGGGGGTGAATTAGTTAAATCAGTTATCCTATAGTCCCAAACACTTAGATGTACTTTTTCTAACTTTTTCAACAAATCAAACAACTCGGTAAGATAAGATAAGTATCTTTCTATTCATTTATTGAATACCAGTAATTTCCAAAACTATCTTTATCAATTAATCAAATGCAATATGTAAAGTATGATAGAAAAACAACCATAACAAATAACACATAACAAAAAGATTTAACATGGAAACCCTGCTAAGGGAAAAACCACTTGGGATTGATAACCCAAAATATTTCAATCTTCTGAAGTGAGCTCCGTTAGGAGCCAACCTTGTTAAAGGTTACAAAGCACACTGTTAGGTGTGATAGAGGATATATCACTAACAGTTAACTCTTGACCAACATTCACTATGGGGTCAACAAGAAAACAATTTGTTAGGAATAACAGTCCACAATACAACTAAGTGGGGGGGGGGGGGGGGGTGAATCAGTTGTATAATAGATTATTAAACTTTAAACTTTAAGTAGTAGCAATATTAGATCCAATGAACACAATAAATGCCAACACAATAAAACAATATTTTGGTCTCGGGGAAACCTTGTTAAAGGTAAAAACCCCGATGGGAATTAGCACCCACAAATGATGTACTCAGAGTATAGTTATCCTTGTTAGAAGATATAGCCCTGTTAGGAGCTTATTGAAACATTACAATACATAGTCCTTGTTAGAGGACAAACCCTGTTAGGAGTCAAGAACAAAAGGGAGGGCTCACTGCCCAAGGCTCACTACCCAAAGATGGTTAAGTCCACCTAAAGAACTCACTATTTGCAACACAAGTGTATATGAAGAAATACACAATCTTTGAACTGTTTGGCAACAACTATCTTTCCTTGATCAGTTCCAATGAAGTCCACCTACAAACCTCTACTCTACATACAATAGACACAAGCTCGTAGCTTTTTAAAACCTCTTTATATCATCTTCTTCTCATCTATATCTTTTCCAAAGAAAAGACCTTTCATTTATACCTAATTACAATTCTTACAAATAGGTCAGCCCATCAGGCTTTCCTAATTACAAAAAATTACGTAAACCCTTGCTAAGATACACATGGTATCTAGAACAAGTATACAATGATTATATTACAACAATTAAGGAATGACATCCTTAATTCAAGTTCACCATCTGTCATACATGCTACATCTCTGTAGTTGGCTTCCAAATAGATCACCTTCCAGAGTACACACCACAACTGACATCATCCTATATTTCATACCTTGCGTAGTTCATAGAATACTCTTCAATAATCTATCTTTCATCTCTGAAGTTCATATGCATTGCTTCCATATCTCCTATAAGCTATACACAAAACACAGAGACTAACTCTGTCATTTCTCACTGTCATAGTCAGTGACCAGTCTTCACCAAAACATCTATAACTCATCCAATCTGAAACAATAAATGATGTAATCTTGGATATAAGATCACAACATCCTCTTGAACTCTCATATGTCTTTGTAGCATCTGAAACACTCGTACAATGTCTGTACACTGTGATAACCACTCTGATCTCCATTCTTCTTCTGATATACTTGTAAACCAACAAAGAATTTGATCTCACCAAACATACTCATTTCAAACTCAGTTTGCATTTCATTTGAGAAAATTTTACATAATGTATCTTGTCCACCAAAAATAATGTCATCAACAAAAAATTTTGCCAACAGGATACCTTTACCTTCTTCATCCTTCATGTATAGATTGCTTGTGTCATTTGTTCTTGAAAATCCAATCTATATCAAGTAGTTGTGCAACCTCTCATACCATGCTCTAGGTGCTTGTTTCAATCCATATAATGCTTTGTTCAGTTTGCACACCATGTGTCTTCTATTTGGATCAATAAAACCTTCTGGTTGTTCTATGCAAACTTCTTCTTCTAGTATACCATTAAAAAATACAGACTTCACATCCATTTGATATACTTTGAAATCTTTATAAGCAACATATGCAAGTAGAGTTCTTACTCCTTCCAATATAGCTACAGGGGCAAATGTCTCCCCATAATCTATTCCTTCTTCTTGTGCATAGACTTTGCATACTAGCCTAGCTTTGTTCCTAGTGATTTCACCATTTTCATTCATCTTATTCTGAAACACCCATTTTGTTCCTATAACATTCTTGTTTTCAGGTCTCGGCACCAGAGTCCAAGTATCATTCTTCTCAATATGGTCAATTTCTTCATTCATTGCTTGTATCCAATCCTCATTCTCCAATGCTTCTCTAGTTGTCTTTGGTTCAAATTCACATAGTAGACATGTTGGATCCTTAGTCTTACTTATGGTCTAGATTCCAGTATCTTTGTCTCCAATTATCTGTTCAGGCTTATGATGTCTTCTCACATATTTTGCCAAAATAGGTTCAACTATTCTCTCTTCTATTTCATCATGTTCCTCAACAAGATTGTTAGATTCAACTTTAGAATGCTCAGCAACTTCATCCTGATACTCAACAGCATTTTCTTGTAGCTCGACATGTTCTTGTTCTCTCTCGACACTATTTTCCTGACGCTCAACAGCTTCTATCTGTCGCTCGACATTGCTTACCCGAGACTCGACATCAGGTGCAAGTCTGTTACTTGCCTCTTCTTCTTCTTCAATGTACACAAAAGATCTATAATCTTCTGGTTCTCTTTTACTGTCAGCTTCATTTCTTTCTGCATACTCATCAATTTTGACATTCACACTTTTCACAATTTTGTTAGTGTTAGTGTTAGAGTTCAAACACTTATAAGCTTTATTCTTTGTGGAGTACCCTAGGAATATGCCTTCATCACTCTTAGCATCAAAATTTCCATTCCTAGTGTCTTTTAATATATACCACTTACTTCCAAAGATTCTAAAGTATTTAACATTCAGTGCATGCCCATGCCATAATTCATAGGGTGTCAGATTTGTACCTTTCTTGATCTGTACCCGGTTCAGAGTGTAGACAACAGTTCTTATAACTTCTTTCCAATATTTTTGTGCCACATTCTTTTCAATCATCAATGTCCTTGCACAATCCAAGATAGATCTATTTCTCCTTTCTGCTATACCATTATGTGGAGGTGTTCTAGGTGTAGACATCTATCTTTTAATTCCTCTATCATTGCAAAAGAGATTAAATTCATTTGATGTAAATTCTCCACCTTAGTCAGATCTAAGACATTTTAGGTTCCTACCTGTCTCCTTTTCAACCTTAGCCAAATACCACTTAAAGAATTGAAAAGCTTCAGATTTTTCTTTTAGAAACATCACATGCATCATCCTAGTATGATAATCAACAAATAAGATAAAGTATCTAGCACAACAGTAACTTTTTATACCCATAGGTCTAAAAAGGTCAGTATGAACCAAATCTAAAATGTTTTCAGAAGTAAAGGATTTGCTCTTGAAACTTGACTTTGTCATTTTTCCTAACTGGCATTCCTTGCACATCACATTCTCAGGTTTCTTCAATCTAGGTAGACCTCTTACCTTTTTCTTCTTACTTATCCCTACCAGATTGTCAAAGTTAACATGACACAGCCTTTTATGCCATAACCAAATATCATCAACTTGTGAAATCAAACATGTTTCTTCAGATAGGTCAAGATAGAACAAATTACCTCTAGTCTGATCTCCACTTTTGATCAGTTCTCTAGTAGCATCAAGTATTTTAGCTTTCTTGTGATGAAATTCCACTTAGTAACTAGTTTTGTTAAGCTGAGCAACACTTAAAAAATTGTAATTAAGACCTTCAACCCAATATGCATTTTCACAAGATATCTTATTAGTTAGTTTAATCAAACCTTTTCCTCTAACAAGACATGGTGCATCATTACCAAATTTTACACTTTTACCTCTATAATGATGTAAGGTCTCAAACTTATTTTTGTCACTAGTCATGTGATGTGAACAGCCACTGTCAATAATCCATTTATCATTCTTGTTCACATAGGATATCAATGCAGTTTTCTCATCCTCATCAGATTCATCTTTCATTGCCACATAAACTACCTCAATTTCAAATTCGTCACTATCAGTGTCAGTCTCTTTTTCAACAATATAACAAGATTTCTTACCTTTTCCCTTGTAGTCTCTGTTCCATTGGTAGCTTCTATCATCTTTTCTATCTTTGTGTTTTATTTTCCTTTCATCATCTTTATCCTTTCTGTCAGGACATCTAGCAGTTATATGACCAACTTTATTACATGCAAAACATATGATAGGTTGTTTACCTTTATACTTTCATTTTCCCCTTCTTAGTCTTCTAGCCATAAGAGCTTCTAGATCTTCTAGGTCTTCATCAAAAGTGTCACTGTCACTTGCACTATCACATTCACTTTCACTTTCACTGATGCATCTTTCTTTTTCCTTCTTTGGCTTGTTCAAAACTAGTTTTGACTTAAAAGCAGATTCAACATTTCCAATACTTCCAATAGTGAAATTATCATAGTTATAGAGTTCAAAAGCAATCAGCTTACCAACGAAACTTTCCAAAGTAAGCACAGTAGCAGAGTTACATCTAGATTCCTAAATAGCTAAGATCTTAATAGCATATATAGGACATAGGGTTCTTAGTACTTTCCCAATTATAGTTTCATCATCAATAGTCCCATTAGCTCCTCTAATAGCATTCACAACTTATTTTATTTTACTACAGTATTGTGCAATGTTTTCACCTTCTTGCATTGTCATTTCATCAAACTTACCTCTAAGACTCGCGGCCTTCACTTTCAGCACATTCAAGTCACCACCATAGATCCTTGCAAGAGTGTCCCACATATCCTTTGTAGTAGTGCAGTCCTTAATGTCCTCAAATTCTGGATAGCTTAGGGCAGATGCAATTTCCAACATTGCCTGATTATGTTCTTGGTTAGCTCTCATTTCCTCGGCAGTCAAAGGTGCGACAGGTGAGACATAACTATTCTCAATGTAGTACTTTGCAGAATCACCAATACTAGCCAGATGCAGCTTCATCAAGCTTTGCCATGCAGGGAAATTTTCTTTGTTTAGCTTCAGTACCTCCTTCTTATACATCCTGATCATTTGCTTCAAGCCCCTTTAAACTTGATTTCTATCAACACTAATAATAAGCAATAAAGCTCTAATACCAATTGATAATATGATTTAGAACAACAGAGAAGGGGGGTGAATTAGTTGTTCTCAGGTCCTGATGTATAAAACAATCTTCTAAACTTATCCTTAAATCAGATCCAAAACCAAAACAAACTCGGTCATCATTGATTCAATAATAAAAACATCCAACAATGCAGTCCACTACCTAGCTGTAACATAACTTATAAAACATAGTAATGTTCAGATCTAAACATTCACACAAGTATAAACACCAGGATTTATAGTGGAAACCCAATTTTGGAAAAACCACTTTTTAACATGCTACTATTATTTTCACTCTTCTGAAGTGAGCTCGGTAAAGAGCCAACCCTGTCAAAGGTTACAATACACACTGTCAAATGTGACCTGGTTAAAGGATTTCAATCACCCTTTTAAAAGTGAGCCTAGTCATAGGACTTACATACACTCCATTAGAATGCAACCTTGTTCAAAGGATTTAACATATGACTATTAGGTCAACCTCTGTTAAAAGTATTTTGACTATTACAATGGTTAGAAAGTAGCAGCAGTATTATCTGAAAAATATACAACTCACTTTGCAAATATCAGATTCGATTCCATACACTAATGCTGGTTTACTGACTTTGAAACTTTTCCATTTCCATCTCTGATCTGCTCAAAAAATTTCTTCAAGCAATCACCACCATTCTACTTCAACCTTTTCTTGCTTATTCAGTCAATAAAACTTTCCTCTTCTAGCATTCTCTGTTCACCATGTGCATACATATCACAATGTTCAGATTTCCTTATTTTTTCCTCAATTAGGTTAACTCATCTTTTGCCGCTCAATCTCATTCGTAGATCTTAGGGTTAGGTCAGATTCATTGAATCTACCCACTTTATGTTCTTCGGCTCCTTTTCTAGAATAATCTCAAATCTCTCAAAGATTTACAATAAAACATTTTACAATGCATTTAATGCTTCCAAATAATCAATAAATAAACTCAACACGTTTAACATAATCCAATAATTCAACAATGTCAGCTCCAAAATTAAATTCTCTTCAAATATAAAATTGCTGATGCTCGGTCAATACTGTGATTGTCAACTTGGTCTTCATGTAGAACGCTCGGTCAATGCTAAAACTATTTCCTCAGCTTGCACTGCCTTCCTCAATAATTTACTGATGCTCGGTTGACACTATAATCTTGCTCGGCATATACTAACTTGATCGACACTAACATCACTCAGCTTAAACATGATTTTTCCATTCTTTGCTCGATTAAGCCTACCAGTTTAGTCTTCAGTCTTACTAAGATAAATAATACATTATCTCATCATAGTGCAACATAGTCAAGTACACTTTGTAGTATCGAGATAACTCAACCTTTCCCTAGGTGCTATTGTTACCAACCTTGCTTAGCCCCTTAGCAACACTCAAATAGATATAGTACTTTCCTAAGTAGCAACAGTCTTACTAATTAAGGTTTGACATCAATGATAGTACAACAATTGTTTCAATTCAGTTTCCAACAATCTCCCTCTTTGGCATTGATGGCAACACCATATGATATCACCTGAATAACACATGGATTACCAACCAATCCAAAGACTTATCTGTCCATTAGAAAATTATTTATAATATCCTTAGCTTCATTCTGATTCAAAATCCTATAAGCCTCACTTCTGTGACTGTCAGAAGTATTCAGATCTCCCTCTATCCTGATTCTTCATTTCAGTTCATCAGCCCTATCTTTAGTTTCATCAGTTCATTAGCCTTATCTTTAGTTTCATTAGTTCATCTCCCTCTTACTTTACTGTATCATGTGTTATCATATCAGTTCATTCTCCCTCTTTGAAAAAAATGCCAAAGTAGCAACTAAAACATACATCCATCATATTTAGATAATATCTGTGCAGCTCAGTGTTTCTCCCTCTATCATCTTGCTTATGACTGATTCATTATCTTTACTTCTTTTCACAACTCTAGGCTAGCCGTAAAGTGTGACAATCTTCTGCATCAATTTTTCAAATGTTCTATTGTAGCACACTTCATGTAGTGCTCCTAGCTTGTCTAGGTAGCCTCAGTTAGGGGAAGAACCCCTAATTGACTTCTTAAATACTCATGAGCTTCTTTGGGTAAAGCTTTAGTGAATATGTTTGCTAATTGTTCTTTTGTATTCACATATTCCATTCGGAATTCTTTGTCTTGTACTAATTCTCTCAAGTAGTGATACTTGATTGCAATGTGTTTGGTCTTAGTGTGCATCATTGGATTCTTAGAAATATTGATAGCACTTCTGTTGTCATATAAAATAACAACAGGTTCAGTGATTTCTTCTTTCATGCCTATCAACAATTGTTTTATCCATACCAAGTTTGAACAGTTTATTGCAGCAGCAACATACTCGGCCTCGGCAGTAGATTGGCAAATGCAATTTTATTTCTTGCTTGTCCAAGAGACTAATCTCTATCCAAGAAAGAAAGCTCCACCACTTGTACTTTTTCTGTCATCTACATTTCCTACCCAACCAGCATCTCTATAAACTTGGAGTTCAAATTTGTCATCCTTCTTATAATATAGACCATAGTCAGCAGTTCCTTTTAAGTATATCATAATTATTTTCACGGCCATCATGTGTTTCCTTAGGATTGGTAGAGAATCTTGCCACAATACCAATAGCTAATGCAATATCTGGTCTGCTGTGGATAGCATATTGCAATTTTCCAATCATAGATCTATGCAGATTCTGATTCACTTCTACAGCATCATCATTCTTAGATAACTTTTGTCCAGTAACCATAGGAGTACCCACTGGTTTAGCATCTTCCATCCCAAAAGTTTTCAGTATTTCATTAACATATTTAGACTGTGTAATGAAAATTCCATTCTTCTTTGATATACTTGTAAACCAACAAAGAATTTGATCTCACCAAACATACTCATTTCAAACTCAGTTTGCATTTCATTTGAGAAAATTTTACATAATGTAACTTGTCCACCAAAAATAATGTCATCAACAAAAATTTTTGCGAACATGATACCTTTAACTTCTTCATCCTTCATGTACAGATTGCTTGTGTCATTTGTTCTTGAAAATCCAATCTATATCAAGTAGTTGTGCAACCTCTCATACCATGCTCTAGGTGCTTGTTTCAATCCATATAATGCTTTGTTCAGTTTGCACACCATGTGTCTTCTGTTTGGATCAATAAAACCTTCTGGTTGTTCTATGTAAACTTTTATTCTAGTATACCATTAAAAAATGCAGACTTCACATCCATTTGATATACTTTGAAATCTTTATAAGCAACATATGCAAGCAAAGTTCTTACTCCTTCCAATATAGCTACAGGGGCAAATGTCTCCCCATAATCTATTCCTTCTTCTTGTGCGTAGCCTTTGCATACCTGCCTAGCTTTGTTCCTAGTGATTTCACCATTTTGTTCCTATAACATTCTTGTTTTTAGGTCTCGACACCAGAGTCCAAGTATCATTCTTCTCAATTTGGTCAATTTCTTCATTCATTGCTTGTATCCAGTCCTTATTCTCCAATGCTTCTCTAGTTGTCTTCAGTTCAAATTCACATAGTAGACATGTTGGATCCTTAGTCTTACTTATGGTCTGGATTCCAGTATCTTTGTCTCTAATTATCTGTTCAGGCTTACGATGTCTTCTCACATATTTTTCCAAAACATGTTCAGTTGTTCTCTCTTCTATTTCATCATGTTCCTCAACAAGATTGTCAAATTCAACTTCAGAATGCAACTTCATCCTGCTACTCAACAACATTTTCCTGTAGCTTGACATGTTCTTGTTCTCTCTCGGCACTATTTTCCTGATGCTCGACAGCTTCTGTCTGTCACTTGGCATTGCTTACCTGAGACTCGGCATCAGGTGCAAGTCTGTTACTTGCCTCTTCTTCTTCTTCAATGTACACAAAAGATCTATAATCTTCTGGTCCTCTTTTATTGTCAGCTTCATTTCTTTCTGCATACTCATCAATTTTGACATTCACACTTTCCACAATTTTGTTAGTGTTAGAGTTCAAACACTTATAAGCTTTACTTTTTGTGGAGTACCCTAGGAATATGCCTTCATCACTCTTAGCATCAAACTTTCCATTCCTAGTGTCTTTTAATATATACCACTTACTTCAAAAGATTCTAAAGTATTTAACACTCGGTGCATACCCATGCCATAATTCATAGGGTGTCAGATTTGTACCTTTCTCCATATGTACCCAATTCAGAGTGTAGACAACAGTGCTTATAGCTTCTTTCCAATATTTTTCTGCCACATTGTTTTCAATCATAAATGTCCTTGCACAATCCAAGATAGATCTGTTTCTCCTTTCTACTATACCATTCTATGGAGGTGTTCTAGGTGAAGACATCTATCTTTTAATTCCTCTATCATTGAAAAAGAGATTAAATTCATTTGATGTAAATTCTCCACCTCGGTCAGATCTAAGACATTTCAGGTTCCTACTTGTCTCCTTTTCAACCTTAGCCAAATACCACTTAAAGAATTGAAAAGCTTTAGATTTTTCTTTTAGAAACATCACATGCATCATCCAAGTATGATCATCAACAAATAAGATAAAGTATCTAGCACCACAATAACTTTGTATACCCATAGGTCCACAAAGGTTAGTATGAACCAAATCTAAAATGTTTTCAGAAGTAAATGATTTGCTCTTGAAACTTGACTTTGTCATTTTTCCTAACTGGCATTCCTTGCACATCACATTCTCAAGTTTCTTCAATCTAGGTAGACCTCTTACCTTTTTCTTCTTACTTATCTCTACCAAATTGTCAAAGTTAACATGACATAGCCTTTTATGCCATAACCAAATATCATCAAGTTGTGCAATCAAACATGTTTCTTCAGATAGGTCAAGATAGAACAAATTACCTCTAGTCTGATCTCCACTTTCGATCAGTTCTCCAGTAGCATCAAGTATTTTAGCTTGCTTGTGATGAAATTCCACTTAGTAACTAGTTTTGTTAAGCTAAGAAACACTTAACAAATTATAATTAAGACCTTCAACCCAATATGCATTTTCACAAGATATCTTATCAGTTAGTTTAATCAATCATTTTCCTCTAACAGGACATGGTGCATCATTACCAAATTTTACACTTTTACCTCTATAATGATGTAAGGTCTCAAACTTATTTTTGTCACTAGTCATGTGATGTGAACAACCATTGTCAATAATATATTTATCATTCTTGTTCACATAGGATATCAATGCAATTTTCTCATCCTCATCAGATTCATCTTTCATTGACACATAAACTACCTCAATTTCAAAATCGTCACTATCAATGTCAGTCTCTTTTTCAACAATATAACAAGATTTCTTACCTTTTCCGTTGTAGTCTCTGTTCCATCAATAGCTTCTGTCATCTTTTCTATCTTTGTGTTTTCTTTTCTTTTCATCATCTTTATCCTTTCTATCAGGACATCTAGAAGCTATATGACCAACTTTATTACATGCAAAACATATGATAGGGAGTTTACCTTTATACTTTCCTTTTCCCCTTCTTATTCTTCTAGCCATAAGAGCTTCTAGATCTTCTAGGTCTTCATCAGAAGTGTCACTATCACTTGCACTATCACTTTCACTTTCATTGATGCATGTTTCTTTTTCCTTATTTGGCTTGTTCAAAACTAGTTGTGACTTAAAAGTAGATTCAATATTTCCAATACTTCCAACAGTGAAATTGTCATAGTTAGAGAGTTCAAAAGCAGTCAGCTTACCAACCAAACTTTCCAAAGTAAGCACAGTAGCAGAGTTACATCTAGATTCCTGAATAGCTGAGATCTTAATAGCATATATAGGATGCAGGGTTCTTAGTACTTTCCCAATTATAGTTTCATCATCAATAGTCCCATTAGCTCCTCTAATAGCATTCACAACTTCTTTTATTCTACTACAGTATTGTGCAATGTTTTCACCTTCTTGCATTCTCATTTCATCAAACTTACCTCTAAGACTCTCAGCCTTTGCTTTTAGCACATTCAAGTCACCACCATAGATCCTTGCAAGAGTGTCCCACATATCCTTTGCAATAGTGGAGTCCTTAATGTCCTCAAATTTTGGATAGCTTAGGGCAGATGCAATTTCTAGCATTTCCTGATTATGTTCTTTCTTAGCTCTCATTTCCTCAGCAATCAAAGGTGTGATAGGTGAGACATAACTCTTCTCAATGTAGTACTTTGCAGAATTGCCAATACTGGCCAGATGCAGCTTCATCAAGCTTTGCCATGCAGGGAAATTTTCTTTGTTCAGCTTCAATACCTCCTTCTTATACATCCTGATCATTTGCTTCAAGCCCCTTTAAAATTGATTTTTGTCAACACTAATAATAAGCAACAAAGCTTTGATACCAATTGATAATATGATTTAGAACAATAGAGAGGGGGGTTGAATCAGTTGTTCTCAAGTCCTGATGTATAAAAAAATCTTCTAAACTTATCCTTAAATCAGATCCAAAACCAAAACAAACTCGGTCATCATTGATTCAATAATAGAAACATCTAACAATGCAGTCCACTACCTAGCTATAACATAACTTGTAAAACATAGTAATGTTCAGATCTAAACATTCACACAAGTATAAACACTAGGATTTATAGTGGAAACCCAATTTCGGAAAAACCACTTTTTAACATGCTACTATTATTTTCACTCTTCTGAAGTGAGCTCGGTAAAGAGCCAACCTTGTCAAAGGTTACAATACACACTATCAAATGTGACCCGGTTAAAGGATTTCAATCACCCTGTTAAAAGTGAGCCTAGTCATAGGACTTACATACACTCCATTAGAATGCAACCTTGTTCAAAGGATTTAACATATGACTATTAGGTCAACCTCTGTTAAAATGATTTTGACTGTTACAATGGTTAGAAAGTAGCAGCAGTATTATCTGAAAAATATACAAATCACTTTGCAAATATCAGATACGATTTTGTACACTAATGTTGGTTTACTGACTTTGAAACTTTGTCATTTCCATCTCTGATCTTCTTGGAACTTTTCTTCAAGCAATCACTGTGTACTCTAAGTAGTGCACTTCTATGAATCATTACAATCAAGAACACTCAAGGATGAGGTCTCAAAAATTGATCCATAGCTCCCTAGGCATGGAGTGCAAGGGTTTTAAGAGTGCTCTCAGCTAGAGCTACTAAGCCAATAAGCTTGCTAGTAAACCATGCAATGGGAGATTCAAATGAAGACAAGGGCAAGAATGCCAATATCCCCAAAAATCAAATGGAAATGCAAATGCAATGCAACTATGCTAGAAACGGAAATGCAATCTAAGCTATAAAAATGAAAGAACAAGCTAAACTATGAAAGGAAAGATGCAAGTATTATGAAGCCTTCCTAGTTAAGCTATGTGGGTTAATCTATAGCATAAAGGAAACTAAGCTAAGAAAGCATAAACATGAATCTAAGCTAAGAATGCAAGGAATGAGGGCTAAATGCAATAAGATCTTCAAAAGGCTCTAAAGTCTTCAAAATCTCCAAAGTCTCCAAGAAATCCTACAGCATAAAGTTAGCATAAAAAGTTGGGGATCTAGAATGAAGAAGAGAGCTCTCCTTTTATAAGAAATGAGAAGGAATGGACCATGGAGATTAAGAGGCAAAAGATTTAATCAATGGTGGAGCATCAAAGAGGAGCAATCCATGTGCACAAGTATCCTCCAATGAGAAAATAAGAGTTGAATTTTGTGTCCATATGAGACAAAAAGTGTTTTTTCTCTTTTTATAAAATAGGAATAATGCTTTATTTGTGCAACTTAGGATAAGAAGAAAAGTGGGGGCTTTTTTATTTAATAAAAGGGGAGGGAATTCCTTTTGATTAAATAAAGACTTTAGGATAAGATGGTTAGGCCATAGAAAATAATTGAATAAATGATAGAACTAAGATTTGATCAAGAATAAGCAATTGATGATTTAGCAAAAGGGGCTAATAGTCTAGATGACCATTTTTAGATGATTACAATCACCACCATTCTACTTCTACCTTTTCTTGCTTATTCAGTCAATAAAACTTTCCTCTTCCAACATTCTTTGTTCACCATGTGCATACATATCACAATGTTCAGATTCCCTTATATTTTCCTCAATTAGGTTAACTCATCTTTTGCCGCTCAATCTCATTCGTAGATCTTAGGGTTAGGTCAGATTCATTGAATCTACCCACTTTATGTTCTTCAACTCCTTTTCTAGAATCATCTCAAATCTCTCAAAGATTTACAATAAAACATTTTACAATGCATTTAATGCTTCCAAACAATCAATAAATAATAATCCAAGAATTCAACAATGTTGGCTCCAAAATTAAATTCTCTTCAAATATAAAATTGTTGATGCTCGGTCAATACTATGATTGTCAACTCATTTTTCATGTAGAAAACTCGATCAATACTAAAACTATTTCCTCGGCTTGCACTGCCTTCCTCGACAATTTACTGATGCTCGATCAACACTATAATCTTGCTCGGCATATACTAACTCGGTCGACACTAACATCACTCGGCTTAAACATGATTTTTCCATTCTTTGCTCGGTTAAGCCTACCATTTTAGTCTTCAGTCTTACTAAGATAAATAATACATTATCTCATCATAGTGCAACATAGTCAAGTACACTTTGTAGTATCAAGATAACTCAACCTTTCCCTAGGTTCTATTGTTACCAACCTTGCTTAGCCCCTTAGCAACACTCAAATAGATATAGTACTTTCCTAAGTAGCAACAATCTTACAAATTAAGGTTTTACATCAATGAAAATACAACAATTGTTTCAATTAAGTTTCCAACATCGACAACCCATTAATTATTTGCCCTTGTTTTGTGTATCTATCTCCTCATCCTCACTTTCTTCAGAATCACTTGATTGGTCCTCACCCTGAACTTATGTGATTGCAAGTGGTGCATTCTCCTCTTCTCCTTGACCTAACATTTCTCAAGGTTCTTTACTAACTTATTTGTCTTCCTCTCTAAGGTTGTAGACTTTAATCCCATGGTTATCTTATATTTTTCTTCTTCATACCTTCCAAATATCTTTGCATTACTATCAATTTCCTCAGCTATTAAAGTTTTTATTGTTGTAGATGTTTCATGTATGTTTACCTCATAGGGAAATGGTATTCATTTATGTCTAAATGTTGACCTCTAATTCAGCCATAGACTCAACATGGTCATTACTCATAAGACAAATTACGAAGATGAGTATGAAATACTCATTTCACAAATATAAATGAAGTGACCTGTTGCCTCCTATTTAGATGGGGTGTTTGAATTACTCTTAGATTTGAGAGCCCAACAACCATAGACCAAGCTAAAATGGAGGATTTTAAGATGCTAAGAAAATGATTGAATTTCACTTAAACTAAGAATGAGAATGCAGATTTTAATCTAGAAATGAAGATGCAAAGTAATCTAAGAAGCTTGAAAATGAAAGACGAGAATTAATCTAAAACATAGTAAGCAAACTAATTAACATGAGAGTGCAAAACTATGCCAAAATGAGATTATTCTAAAATGCAATATTATCAAAGCTTAATAAATATGAAAGTGAGACAAAAATTCGCTATAGTTTTAGTGCTCTCAAAATTGCCTCCTCAAATGAGGAAAAAGAGGTTCATAATATAGAAGAGCCCGGGTGAAGGATGAAGAGTTTCTTGGAAAGAAACGGTCAACTCTTCATCTCCTTGGAGGAAGGTGAGACAAATTGGAGATATTATTTAATAAATTAAATGAAATGTTGCCACATGGGTGACTTTTCCAATTTCTTGAATAATAAAAATTCAAATTGGGATATTCAATTCAAAGAACTAAATAATATTTAATTCCCTTGATGTGTATTAGCTAAAGAGGGTGGAATTAATTTAATTAAAAGTGCCAAGACTTTGTAATTAAATCAATTAATCATAGGGATTATTTAGCTAATAAATGTTGAATATTTAGGAATTAAATATAATGTATGATTAATGCAAATTTAGGATTTTTTACATTTGACACCAAGTCAAATAAAGTCAATTAGGAGACAGAATTGTCTAGTACAATAGGACTTTGATGATGTAGAAATTTGAAGAAATGCACCAAAATTGATTAGAATTGCAAAGTGCCAATTTTGGGATATTACATTTTTCCCCTCTTTGAATTGATGTGTGAGTAGCGCATTGATTCAAAGAATAGTCTGATGTGACAAATGATGAGGTTTTTAGGATTGTCTCCAGAATGAAGCTTAACCCTCAGAAGTCGAGGTTAGATTGCCAAGACACTGATCAGATCGAGTTGCAGAACCATCTCCAGAGTGAAGCTTGATTCCCTGAAGCCTAAGTTAGATTGCGAAGGCATCAGTTAGATTACCACTTTGAAGGAAGATTGTCCCCAGAATTAGACTCAATCTTTAGGAGTCAGGGTTAGATTGCCCCAATACCTATTGATTAAATGATAACTGATGCAAATTTAGGACTATCTCCAGAATGAAGCTTAGTCCCCCAAGACCTGGGTTAGGTTGCCCAGATAATGATCAAAAAGAGATTTCGAGAGCCATCTCTAGAATGAAGCTTGACTTTCAGGGATTAGGGTTAGATTGCCCCAATACCTAATGAGATTTCAAGAACCATCTCCAGAACGAAGCTTGATGCTCGAGGATACGAGTTAGATTGATTAAATACCTAACAGATAGATAACAAGATGACAAGATGTGAGGCCCAAAGATGCCCCTAGTGATGAGAACTTTTGATTCAGATCAGACTAATTCAAGAATTGATCTGAAAAGATTCAATGATGCAATCATCCTGCCCCCTTAGGAGAGAAATCGAAAGATGACACACCAATAAGATGATTGACAACAAAAGGTTACAAATATAGATAAAATCAGAGATCCAAAGGAACTCATAATAGATTACGGAAGGATTGAGAAGCCGCAGGAGTGATTCAGAGTGATTTAGAAGTCTTGTTGACCAAGTTTGACCATAGTTGACTAGATTTGACTAAAGTTGACTTTTGATGAAAACATTGAAGATCTCGAGAAAATGATGATGACATAAGATTTCGGTAAGAAAATGTCACCAAAAGGTTGATTGCATAAGCGTTTGATCAGGATGGTCCCAGAAATTTAAAATGTGATTTCAAGGTATCTAGGAGTGTTAGATTTTGATTTTGATCCTGAAAATGGATTCAGAATAGTTGATTTAGCTAAGGGTGAAGTTTTTGCACAAAATAGAGCACGTGTGCAGTCGTGATGAAACCGGGACATAAAATGAGAACCTTTGGCGAATAAGTCCAAAAGAGAACAATAAAGTGAGCATCAAAACATTGTCTCAATGCAAGCCTAGAATGAAAATGCAAGCCTAAGCTAAATGCAAACCCTAGGACTTGGTTGTTGGGCCCATTAGGTTATCATCATAGATTTTTTAGTATCGAACAATCGTAGGATGCCATACAACCCTCACTGATATTGCAACCATGAGAATATGAATATGATATTAGTCTTAGATTTTTCGGAATGAGGTGTAAGCATTAAGGCATAAGAAGCCAGAGTGACCTAAACACCTATTCATTTTGATTTAGCAAGTTAACATAAGCATTAAAGCATAGTTTCTAGAATGACCTGAATGTTACTTGTGTATAGACACGCCAAACACGTGAGAATTTCTTCCTTTTGCTAAGTGAATGATAAGTATATCAAGGTTCTCATAGTGACCCTTACATTCACTTCACAGGATGAGCATTTGTAATTCCACTTGTAGAAAAAAGAAGTCACTCAAAAAAACAAGGAGAAGAACCAACCTCACCAAGTTTCCATATAAAAGGATTCGAGGTACACATGGCCATCCAACACATGATGGAGGCTCTCATAGTGGACACCCCTCTTATATAGATTCATCGGATCATTGGAACTAAACCAAAAAAATAGAAAGCAAAGGAAAGATCATGCCCCCAGTCATCGCTTCTCTTAGTCAAGAGAGACGTCTTAGAGTTGCTCAAGGAGGAATGATAAAGCAAAAAGATAAACACACAAAAGAAAAGATCAGTATGCTTCAAAGAGTTTCAAATCCAGTTTTTAGTTTTTAGTTTTAGTGGATTGATGTCGGATCTAAAGTATACAATGCGAGAAGTCTCAATAGGATGATGACAGTAGATAGACGCAGTGAAGACCACTGGTGATTGATACATGAGAGATCCTTAAGGAGAGAAATCTCAAAAGTAGCTAAGCATCAGTAGGCAGACACAGTGAGAACCACTAGTGACTGATGCAAGGAAAATCCTTTGAGAATGATAGGATAATGCCCCCTAGACTAGGAAGGTGCCCCCAAGTGTGACCAGTTTCAATCCATGTAGAGTCGAGCATAGTCTCCAAGATAGCTGAAAATGAGTGCGTGAGCTAGCAAGCTAAACTAGGAAACAAACTAAAGCAGGAAAGGTGGGAAAGCAAACTACACAAGGCGAAGCAGTGCTACAATAGGCATAGCATTGGGGAACAAGAGGCACTTGTTTACCAGGTTTTCACCATCTTGGCAGAGATTCTATTTTTGCTACCATGATGCCTGTTTGCCAAGTTTTCATCAATGGCACATTTTTTCTTTTTCAATTTTTTTGTACTTTTCTCTTTTTTTAATTTTTTTTTATTTTTGTATTTTTAATTTTTTTTGTATTTTTAAATTTTTGAATTTTTTTTGTATTTTTTATTATTATCAAGTTGCTTTTTTACCAGGTTTTCACCAAGATAATAGATACATAAAAGCACCTATTTACTAGGTTTTCACTAAGATGATCATTTTCTCAAGACATTTTGCAAATTTTTTTATAGATTTTTTTCAAAATAGAGTATGTACATGAGCATACAGAGAATGTCTCAGCTGTAGAACTGCTTTAGGTGCAGAGCATTGATCGATTCTTTGAGTTGTTCTTCTTTAGTAGTAGAGAGTTGGTAAGCACCAGACCCAAATGCTGTAGTGATAATGTACGGACCCAGCCAATTTGGTTCAAACTTTTCTTTTTGGATCCGCTGCTGTTGATTCTTAGGGTTCTCTCTTAGGACAAGATCACCCACTTGGAATTCCCTTGGTCTAACCTTCTTATTGTAACTCTTAGACATTATTTTCTAGTATTCTCTTAGATGATCAAACGCCACTTGTTGACATTCATCTAGTAACTATAGCTCTTTTAGCTAAGATATTCTAATGTCTTCATCAGTAATGAGGCCCTTCATAGAGACTCACAATGTAGGAATCTCGACCTTAATAGGCAACACAACATCTACACCATAAAATAAGGCAAAGGGTGTGGCCCCTTTCAGTGTTCGAATGCTTGTTCTATAGGCCCATAAAGTTAGATTAATCTGGAGGTGCCAATCTCTACCAGATTTGTGAACTGTTCTATGCAGGATCTTGAGGATTGTCTTGTTGGAAGCTTCTACTTGTCCATTACCCTAGGGATAATAGATCGAGGACCAATGCTGAATGATTATGAACTTAGTACATAACTCCTTTAGATCATTTTTCTTGAACTACCCCCATTGTCAGTGATTATTAAGGAGGGTACACCATATCTACAGATGATATAATTTAGTATGAACCTAGCTACAGATTTGCCATCAACTATAGTTAGAGGCACTACCTCAACCCATTTGGTAAAATAATCTGTGGTAGTGATAATGAAATTGTGTCCTCTAGAGGAAGATAGATGTATCTAACCCACCAAATCAAAGGCCCATTGCTAAAATGGCCAGAAACTGATGAAGGGAATGAGCTCCTTGGCAGGAGCCTGAATCAGATTTCCATGAAGCTAACACTATTTGCAAGATTTGGCATATTGTATAGCTTCTTTTTCCATATCCGACCACTAGTAACCAACTCTAATAAGTTTACGAGCCAATGTTAGGCCGCTCAAATGAGAACCACAGATGCCTTCATACACCTCAGCTAATGCACGTTTGGACTCGTTGAGTTCTAGACACCTAAGGAGGGTACCGTCTAGACCTCGCCTATACAAGTCATTAGCTACAATGACATATCGTGAAGCACTATGGATTAGGTGAAATTTTTCATTCTAGGTGTAAGTGTTTGGGATAATTTTGTCCCAGAGGTAGGAGTAGATATGATGGTAGCAGGATGAATCATGTCTAATGACTAAACAGATCATCTTAGATTCAACAGTATTGTAGGCTGGGTAGTGTAATGTCTCCACCAAGAATTCATGTTTGAAGTCATTTTTTGGCATCTGTAGCATGGAGTAAAGAGTAGCCATGGCATCAGTTGCTTTATTATCTACTCTTGGAACCTGTTGGAAAGTAATGTGTGCAAAGTACTTTTCAGATCATCAACCATTTGTTTATAAGGCACCAACTTATCATCATCGGTTTGATAGATATCATTAACTTGATTGATGACCAATTATGAGTCTCCAAAGACCTTAAGTTCATCCACATGCCATTTAATAGCTATCTTCATGTCATTGACTAAAGCTTCATATTTAGCGATCTTATTTGTGCAAGGGAACAACATCTTATATGCCTTTGGTAAAGAGTATCTTTGTGGTGTGACAAATAGTATTCTAGCACCCGACCCCTACTAGGTAAAGGATCCATCAAAGAACATGTTCCATGTTTGATGTGTGAGAAGCATTATAGACTCATCTGGAAACTCAATTTACAAGGGCTAATGATCCTTGAGAGGAGCTTCTGCCAACTTATCCGCAATTGCTTGCCCTTTAATGGCATTTCTCTCTACATACTTGATGTCAAATTCACTGAGTATCATGACCCATTTCGCCAGTCTGCCTGTGAGAGAAGCTTTGCTGAGTAAGTACTTTAATGGATCAATTTTAGCAATGAGTCTTGTAGTGTGAGCAAGCATATAGTGTCGTAATTTTTGTGAAGCAAACACGACTGCTAGATAAGATTTTTCAATGAATGAATAGTTCATCTCATAAGAGACCAGAGTTCTACTGATGTAATAAATGGCTCTTTCCTTGTTATTTTGGTCTTCTTGAGCCAACAGAGCACCCAGAGATGTGTTTGTTGTTGATATATAAAGGATGAGTGACTTCCCATGAATAGAAGGCATCAAGATTGGTGGATTTTAAAGATATTGTTTGATTTGAGTGAGCCCTTTATCACACTCTTTGTTCCACTCATAAGTCACACCTTTATGTAGATTTTTGGTGAACGGTTGTGACTTATCAACCAATTGTGCAATGAAGTGCTGAATAGATTGTAGTGTACCCTGAAGTCCTCTCATATGACTAATGTTCTTTGGTGGAGGAATTTCCATGTTAGCTTGAACTTTTTCAGGATCTACCTCTATGCCTTTAGCAGATATGATATAACCCAACAGCTTGCCAGAAGTGACACCAAATGCACACTTATTTGGTTTGAGCCTTAGAATGAATTGTTCCATTTGATCTAGTATGGGACCTAAATTTTCAAGATGTGTCTTCTGCTACATACTCTTAGCCAAAGTTTCATCTACATAGTCTTCCATTATTTTGTGCATCATGTCATGAAAAATAGTGGTTACAACCCTTTGATATGTAGCTTCGGCATTCTTAAGTCCGAAGGGCATGACATTCCAACTAAAAGTTCCCCAAGAACATGTGAAGGTAGTCTTTTCTTGGTCTTCTGGCATAATCTTTATCTGATTGTAACCAGAGAAATCATCCATTAGAGAATACATTTCATAGCTTTTCGTCATATCCATAATCATGTCAATATTGGGTAATGGAAAGTTGTCTTTAGGACATGCTTTATTCAGATCCTGGAAGTTTATGTAGACTCGAATGGATTTATCATGCTTAGTAACTGGAGCAATATTGGAAATCCATTCTGCATAGTCAATGGCTCTAATGAAACCAGCTTTGAGAAGTTTTTCTAACTCAGCCTTGACTACGAGTGCTACATGTGGATGCATCTTTCAAAGCTTTTGTTTGATAGGCTTAACTCCTGGTGCAATAGATCGATGATGCATGATTAGATTGGGATCCAATCCAGGCATATCAGATTAAGTCAATGCAAAATTGATTTTCTTGCTTCAAAAGAAACTGGTGAACTCTTCTTTCTCTTCTGTAGATAGTGACTGTGCTAAATGAATAATTTGAGGTGTAGCTTCCGTACCCAAGTTGACTGGTTGGGTTGGCTCAATCAGCACTAATGATCTTTCTTGAAAATGACTGGGAAGTGTATCAATTATCTCATCCTTGGGTGCCTTAGAGAGGTTTTCACCCTCGAATACGTCTTTTATTTTTACTTTTTTCAGCTCTACAACTGCCACAATGTGGTTTTCACCATTAGAGCACCTATTTTTTTTTCTTTTAATTTTATGACTAAGATACTTGATATCAACTTCAGTCACATTGATAATGTCTTTGTTGGTGGAGCACATTACAGGTTCGACAACGTTGAGATAATAGGAAAGAGTATAGTCATTATGGAACATAAGGACTTCTCTAGATGGAGAGGGAGAGTTCTAGTCGATGAGTTTAGGATTTTGGAGTGAAAGAGAAGTGGTGGGTTCAAGTGCGTTCACAGTATAGCCATCGAAAGCATGGATGAGTAAGTCAAGACCTAGAGAAATATCATCTAGAGATGTGTTTGATTCATCTCAAGTCCTCACATCAAAAGTAGAGGGAATGTTAACGTTAGTGGAATCACACTCGGTCATCCTAACACTAGACCCTTCACCTATTTTGAAAAGGTTTTCATACACATGAACAACATCTATATCTTTATTAAAAGTTGCATCAGACAGGGAATCAAACTCATACTCATGTGAATCAGTGATGCTTGATATGCAAATTCCATCATCTGACTCATTTTCATCTCTTGTAGTATTGATGGTTTGTTGAAGTTGATCTTGTTCAAACTACTCTTGGAAAGTTGACGGTATGTACCATTCACCCTAAAAGTCAGGATTGGTAATTTGCATTGCTCTCCACTGGTCATATGTGAGTAGATGCATTGAAGTGGTGTCATCAGAATCACTATCATTCTCTACCAGATGGACAGGTATAATAGGATCATCTGGTTCTTCAAAGAATGCAACAAGATCTGGAGGAATGGGATAGTGAAAGATATCCTTGTCAAAGCTATCCTTTGGATTTGTAATCATGGTAGTGTCTTCAAATTCTGGCTAAAATTCTGGTTCTGGCTCTAGTTCTGGTACAAACTTGTTAATCCCTAAATGAAATGAGATTTTCTTAAAGCCTAGACTTGTGGTGTCCTTGGTTCAATGACCTGTGGCTTCAATTGGTTTAAGAAAACCATTATCATTCACCCCTATAGGTCTGCTCCCTTTGTAACCAAAGTGCTTCATGATTTTGAAGGCTTCACTATATGGTTCTTATTCTAAGTCAAGAGTAGGAGTGATTTGTTCAGATATATCCTTCCCTTTGTAAAGCCAAGCTTTAATAGCTCTTTCCTCTTCCTCATATTCTAATGGCATTGTGGCCTATACAAAGGCAACATCATAGACTATCTGAGGAGAACTAGCAGGGGGTTTATTACTCTTAGAGGGTCTCCCATAGGAACGTGGAGATGGAGGCAAAGATGATAATGATAACACAGGTTCTATCTGATACCCCCCCCATGCATGTGTCTTTAAGTTTCAGAGTCTATTCCATTTCTTTGAGTTTGGAATCATAAAATTTAGTAAACTCCCTATTAGTTGGGACAAGACTATCTGTAGATTGTGTGAGTGTGTTACAAGAATAGTTGGTATTGGTAGGTATTGCCACTTCTACTCCATGGAATGGGAACTTGATACATTGGTGATATGTGGATGAAATCACCTGCATTTCATGGATCCATGGTCTACCCAACAATATATTATTCGTAAGAGGAATATCTAGAACTTGAAAAATGACATCTCTTTCAACAGGTCCAACCTAGATTGGTAGCACAACCAGACCTTTGGATTTGCATTCTTCTTCATCATATGCCTTAATGGTGATTTTCTTGTGGGCATCTATGCAATCTTCATCATAGCCTAATTAGGTGAGTAGCTTAGAAAAGCAAATATTGAGGCCAACACCATTGTGAATGAGGATGCAATGAACATGTTTTGGACCTATCATGACTTCTTTATGTAAAGGGGCATTGTGCGGATGGCTTAGTGAATGGTCATCTTCTTTGGAGAAAGACAAATAGTGCGATGAGGTCAAGTGACCCACCATGGATTGAAACTGATCAAGATCCAAATCTTTTGGGACATTTGCCTCAGCAAGGGCTTTGTCAAGAATCTCCCTATGAGCAGGCAAGATCTTCAACAACTCAAAGATAGTGATCTGAGCGTTGGTACGTTACAGCTGGTCTAGAATGATGTAACTAGCAGTATTAGGTGTGGGGATATATTTTGAGTTCTTATTGGTAGGACCAACAATAGCTTTATTTGTAGGTTGTTTCAGCACAGATGTAGAAGGGTTGGGACCCTTAATGGTAATTTTTGCACGAGAGTGAGTAACAACATTTGCATAATCCTGAGATGATTCTGGTTTGGAAGAATGAGACACAGGGCCTCACAAGACAAATGAAATCTTAGGTTTAGGAGCATCCTCTCTCCCCTTGATAGTGATCACACCACAATATTTGACCTCCATAGGTTCAATCATGTTAATGACATTGTCATTGGTACCATATGTGTAGTTAACCTTGTTGTTAGCATTCTTGTCCTTGGAAGATTCTCCCTTCTTGTGGGGAGGAAATGGGTCATTAAATGCCTGATGATTTGAGTTCTTGTTATGGTTATCTACAACAATATCATCGTTGTCAATTAGATCTTGGATCTTATGGTGCAACTAGAGATAAGTAGAAGTTTTATGACCCTTGTTTTGGTGATAATCACAGTATGCAATTTTGTTCCACCAAGCAGGTCCCAGTTTCAGGTCATAGGGACATAAATTTTCCAAAGGAGCAAGTATCTAGTTTTGCACAAGAGTCTTATAAACCACATCAAGGAGTTCTCCTAAGGAAGTGAACTCACACTTGGGTCGAGAGGCCCAAGGTTTATTTCTAGCGAATCTCGAAGTCGACTAAGTATCTTCCATAGACTTCTCAATGGCTTTGGCCACCTGTAAACTGGAGGTAAGGTTGAAAACTGACTTTGAAGGTTTTGGGGTCACATTGTCAACAACTCCATCATTTATGACATCTCTATTTTTATTGACAAACTTACCTTTGTCTTTGTTCGAGGAGGAAGACCCTTGTTTGTTATCCATGTTCAAAGTCAGCTCTCCTTTCTTAACCATGAATGCTTATATCCTCATAGCTTGTTTAATCATACTATCAAAAGTTAGGGGACCTTGCAACTGTACTTGATATCCAAAATCAGGGATGAGATTATATAAGAAGATATCGAGCTTTTTGGACTCAGGTAACTTACGAGGATATTTTGTGCAAATTTGTCTCCATCTTTGGAGGAATCCCAAGAAAGGTTCCCCTTGTCACTGTTTTAGATTACAAAGATCTTGGATATTGACTAGATGCTGAATATTGTGTGAATAAAGCTAGATGAACAAATTAGCTATTTCATCAAAAGATTTGATACCAATGGGTACTCGAGAGAACCACTCCATGGATGACCCACCCAAACTACAAGGAAAGAGGTGCATGAGATACGTCTGATCATGTATGAAATCCATGGACAGAGCACCAAACTCCCTCAAGTGATCTTGGGGATCAGTAGTTCCCAAGTATTTGTCATATTTAGGCAGCTCTACACCTTTGGGAAAAGGTGGCATGTGAAGACTCTTATCGAAGGGGAAAGGATAGATGCTTTCCATTATGAACTATTGTACCAATTTATCCTTATCCTTCGCAAGTTGGCTAATTTGGTCTTCCATGTCTCAAATCATCTTTTGCAACTTGGCGGTCTCAGTCTCTTCTTCTTGGGCCACAAGTGTCTCTACTTTGAAATCTGGGGGTAACTTGGCTCCTTGTTTAGCCAGTTCTAGAAAATATTTCTCCTTTTCCTCTAGAAGGAGGATTTCTGTCATTTTGATAAGACTCTTGTTGGCCTTTGCAACATCTATGTCATTTTGGGTTATTGTCTCATCATCATTACCAAGAATTTCAAAAATTCTTGGGATTTGATTTTGGTCATTTTGGTTTTGATTTTGGTCATGTTGGGATTGATCATGATGTTGGTCATTTTGAGATTGATCATGATGTTGGTCTTTTTGAGATTGATCCTGATGTTGGTCATTTCGAGATTGATCATAATGTTGGTCATTTCGAGATTGATCATGACTAATGTTGTATTCACCCTCTTGGAAGTTGAATGGACCTCCCATCTAGTAAGTGTGGGATTGTGTAGCATGTGTAAATTCAACACAAGTGGTAATAGATTCAATATGATCAATAGGGTCAAAAGGGTTGATAGGTTCAAAAGGGTGTATAGGTTCGAAAGGGTTGATACAGTTGATAGGATTGAACCAAGAAAGTGGCCTTTTAGAGTTTTGTTGATCTTGGAACAGTGGGTTATGTTCTCGAAACAATAATTTAGGTTGTCTTTGAAACAAGGGATTATAACACTGCTGGAACATTGGTTTCCAATCTGGACTGATATCTATGCGAAACAAGCATTTGACCCTAGGCCAACTAGTAGGAGATGGAGATGAAGATTGAGGCAGAATTTTTCTTAAGATTCCCTGTGAGGAGGAACATGAGGATCCTTCTTGACACTCAGGTTGGATAATAGGTTCAGAATGACCTCTCCCTTGATTGCGAGATCTACCTCTACCTTGTCTGATACCACGTATGGGGAATATGTTGCCACTTCTAGTTGTAATAGGCATAGATGAATATGTAACAAGAGAGGACTTGGGATTATGCTAGAAATCTATCTCTAGGATAGCAAAAAAGAGATAAAAGTGAGATGCACCTGGCACGAATTGTCGAGAGTGTGGCTAGAACAATCGAGATGTGACTGTCGCATCGCAAGGTACAAAATATAGTAGGATAGGACAAACAAAAAGGAGACAATACAAGTTTAAGTAGTAATCATTTGGTTCTCAGCCCGAAGCACTCAGTTTCAAATAGTGGACAACATGAGAATAGGCAAATAGACCTCAGACAAAAATTAGATCAGGTAAAAAGTTGACTAGTCAACGAGGAATAGCTCGCTATTTTGGAAATCAGAGTACAGACTCACGTGAAGAAATGAAATCTTGCGCAAGAAAAGGATAAACTACATGTGAGAAAATGAAGTCTCACATGAGGAAATGCGTAGTTTCCTAAAATCTCACGCGGGAAAATACTAGGGTTCGATAGATCAACATAGTTTTCGAGATAAAAATCAGATTTTGAGACACATCGTGGACCGTTCTCTGATAGAATTTCTAGTTTTAGATAGTTTTAAGACAATTTGAATCAACAATCTTAGTTTGAATGTTGCAAGCAATCATTTACAAGCAAAAAGTTTTAGACCAAGCAATAGTGACGCAAGCAGTAGTCGCAAATAGTTCTACCAAGGACAAAGCAACTTGGCAGAATCATGGGAGTCTTTGACAATTTTAATCATGATGGATAATTTAAGACTCAAAAAAAATACTCAATTATCCCTACAAAGAAAATGGTAGAGAAGACAAAATCCATGCCTCACAACTTATGTGCATGCGTTCACCTCACACAGCCGTGTCACCCCCTAGAGGGCACCTGTGTTTTTGGTGTTTCCAAGGACTCAATAATATATGCTCAAAGGTTACCCTTGAAGCAAGGGCCAATGTCATATACCACCTTCAAATGTCCAAGTGCATGCCTATGGTGAGAATCTAGGGGAGAGATTCTTCCCCCTCCCTGTGCAAAGATTATGTCTCCTTTCAAAGGTGATCTAGGTAGGAAACTAACTAAGAGAGTGTTTAGTGGGCTTCCATTTACACTAACCTTCAGTGCCCCCAATACAAGGTTGGGGCCTCACAGCCACACTAACACCTAAAAGTCATACACCCCCGCAAGTAGGGCTAGGAGCGACACCACTCAGTACAATAGACAGAGATTTTTCAAGATGATAGTCAAAATCAAGAGAAAGACGTTAACATGGCTTTGGAGTCTTTAGACTCAAAAAATCTTTCTTTATTATAGTGAGGTGGAATCACAGACAATAGGCATGTACTCACTTGGGTCATTCCCAGAGGTTCAACTTCTAGCATGCCCTCTAAAGGTGACACAGACTTTGGCTTTGATCCAAGGGTCAGATTTTCTGATTCTCTCAAAGAGAGAAGAGCATACTTCTCTACCTCTTCACCTTACCCAAACACACAAGACATGTCTATCACCGAGCTAACTCCTCTTCAACCAATCCACAAGCTTTTGGGTTTCTAGTTCTCTCAAAGAGAGAAGAGCATAATCCCCTAACAAGTAGATGTGCTAAAGATTCGTTACCTTTCCTTGCTTCCCCAGGTATCTATCATGCTAGAAAAATCTAGGTCTCAGATTCATCCATGGGCATCACTTCCATGTAATGAAGAGCCTATTACCCTATCCTGCTATCAAGACCCTTAAGAAATTTTAACAAGGTCCTAGTTATACTATGTGATTAAAGTAATAAACAAGGAGAATGTTTTTGAGTGTCTTTGACAGCCGTCCTGCAAACAAACCGTCAGTATGTTATGTCTTTGACAAGCATCTTGCAACCCACTGTTATGTTGTCCAAAAAATAAAGATACAAAAAATAACATGTAATAAATGTCAAAAAATAGTGCAGGAAATTTACAGAAATTTAAAATAAAAAAAAACACTAATGACAAGTCTCGTGTGAGAAAGTACACCGCTGCGTGCAAGAAAGTGTAGGGACCTATGCGAGATTGTGCTTTTTTTGCATGAGGAAGTGTTAATGAAAGAAAAACTTCACATGACATAGTGAGAATTCTCGTGTGAGAATCTATACACCGTGATGTATGGACGTACGATAGAGTGCAGAATTTACAAAAAGTTTGGAATTTAATGATGCCAGAAATCAATTTTTTGCCCCACGGTGGGCACCAAAATGTTTATGTCTGAATGTTGACCTCTAATTCAGCCATAGACTCAACATGGTCATTACTCATAAGCCAAATTACAAAGATGAGTATGAATTACTCATTTCATAAATATAAATGAAGCAACCTGTTGCCTCCTATTTAGATGGGGTGTTTGAATTACTCTCAGATTCAAGAGCCCAACAACCATAGAGCAAGCTAAAATGGAGGATTTTAAGATGCTAAGAAAATGATTGAATTTCAATTAAACTAAGAATGATAGTGCAATTAAACTAAGAATGAGAATGCATATTTTAATCTAGAAATGAAGATGCAAAGTAATCTAAGAAGCTTGAAAATGAAAGATGAGAATGAATCTAAAACATAGTAAGCAAACTAATTAACATGAGAGTGAAAAACTATGCTAAAATGAGATTATTCTAAAATGCAATATTATCAAAGCTTAATAAATATGAAAGCGAGACAAAAATTCGCTATAGTTTTAGTGCTCTCAAAATTGCCTCCTCAAATGAGGAAAAAGAGGTTCATAATATAGAAGAGCCCGGGTGAAGGATGAAGAGTTTCTTGGAAAGAAATGGTAAACTCTTCATCTCCTTGGAGGAAGGTGAGACAAATTGGAGATATTATTTAATAAATTAAATGAAATATTGCCACATGGGTGGCTTTTCCAATTTCTTGAATAATTGAATTCAAATTGGGATATTCCATTCAAAGAACTAAATAATATTTAATTCCCTTGATGTGTATTAGCTAAAGGGGGTGGAATTAATTTAATTAAAAGCACTAAGACTATGTAATTAAATCAATTAATCATAGGGATTATTTAGCTAATAAATTTTGAATAATTAGGAATTAAATATAGTGTGTGATTAATACAAATTTATGGTCTTTTGCATTTGACACCAAGTCAAATAAAGTCAATTAAGAGACAAAATTGCCTAGTACAATAGGACTTTGATGATGTAGAAATCTAAAGAAATACACCAAAATTGATTAAAATTGCAAGGTGCCAATTTTGGGATATTATAGTCTTAACCATGCTACTCTTGATACAACAAATTGTACATAGGTGTGATCGATATCCACAAAAAAATACACATCATCATAAAATTTCTCTACTAATGATACCTAAATTCTGCTCTTCTTTATCATTTTCTTCTTAAACTCGACAAAATATTTCTCCATCACACTATTAAATTTTTCTCCTAATTTCTAAATAAATTCACTAATTTGTTATGTCACATGTCGGTCCTGACTCCAGACTACATCTCCTATAGTAGGAAAAGTATTTTGTATAAAGAAAAATATGCAGACTAACAGTGATCTGAAATTACACATAGAGTTCTTCGCCTTCTTGATTGATGATAGGTTCTTGACCAGTTGTGTCAGTTTCATCTCGGCAAGATCATATGTATGATCCTTCTTTACAAATTTCCATGCTTGATCTACTGCAATGCAAGGAACACTGCCCATCCTGCTTGACTAATAGAACTTGTGTGCAATTACCCTCATTGCAAAATCAAGCTCAAGATTTGTGATTGTGGAAATAGTCATTCCTCTCTTATTCCATATTGCCATAGTGTTTGTCTGAATCACTTCCTTTCTTTGGCATCACATTGTTTTATTTCCATTAAGAGTAGGGTATCTAGTGACTCGATGTATGATGTCCTTAGTGATTTTCACCAGCCCATTCTCTAGCCATAATTGCATGTCATGAAATTTTCTCAAAACAATCTTAATTCATTGCATTTTGAAATTGTGAGGGAAGTTTAGGGCACAAACTAACCCTTTGTCGACAGTGTGCTAGTGTTCAACCTTTAATGGTCAATTTTCACACAGTTTATTGTAAGCCTCCCTCAACTCATAATCTCCAATTTCACTAATCTTGCACATGTAGCATTTCCTAACATCATGGATCATCAAAACCTTTGGCGAGATTAATGACAGGGCTCCCAAGAGATCTCCCTTCACCGCACTCTTAGGTACTACTTGTAAATTCGGTGGTGTACATGCATCACTTTTGACTAATTGAACATTTTGTACCTCCTTTCCTTTATTCTTCACTCCAATAGATGAGCTTGACATCATTTCCTCAAATTAGGGCTCATAAATAGATTCTATGTAACTCGGTAATAACTATGCTTAACAATACTTCACAATGTTTATCGATGACACGTTGTTGAATCTTCACAAACTGACTTTGCACAAATCACTCTCTCAATCTCCTTTTAATCACTCTACAAATTATCAATCTTTTGGTGAAATGAAAATGAATGGTAAAATTCATTAAATAGATTCAAATGGTCAAATTAGGTCTTCAATAATGCTTCGCACACTAGTAGGTGTAATATTGTTGTCTCGGTTGTTGAATGATAGCTTGGTTAACACATACCCATACTCAGTCAAAACCATGACTCAATCATTACTGATACTTCCACTTTAGCTCAGTCAATATAATAGCTCGGTCATTATGGGAGCTCGACACATACTGAGAGACTCGGTCACTACAAACATTAATACTAATGCTCGACATCAATTGTGCAATTTAACTCTTTGCCTCAAATCTATCCTAATACATCTTTACTTATGTAGATATGGACTTTAACACATCTAATGTTAGGAACTAGTGTAAAATATAGCATTACAAAATGCAGTTCCTTACATACCTTCTTTGTTTAGTTAGAGGTAGTGTGATCACCTGATCCATTGGATTGGGTGACCTCAGGTTCATTGGTTCCACTACTACTTCCTTCCTTTTTCTTTCTTGATGTCTTATTCATCTGGTTATTTATCTAATCAATAGTCTATGTACCTTTTCTTTTCTCATTACTCAATGTTGGTGCTCTGGTCTTGCAGTCTTTTCTCAAATGACCAATCCTATGACAACTATAACATACCAAACTTTCATTCATCCAACTCTTGGATTTACCTCTAAAGTGTGTTCTTATACAATTTTCAAGAATATGACCATATTCTCCACAATAGTGACAATATACCATGTATTGTAATCCCAATTGAATGTGTTACCTTTCCTAGGTGCATTGTCTTGCTTCTTGGATGCCCACTTGGGTTTTGCATTGGATCTGCATTCTTGGGCTCTATGACCATACTTCTGACAATTGTAACAATGTCCTTGAAATCTAGGTGCAGTAGGTGTATTGCTAGCCTTTGACCTGCATTCATGTTCCTAATGTCTATGCTTTTTACAGTTAAAACAATATCCATTGAATTGAGGCTTAGGACTGGACTTACCATTCTTGCTTTTGCAAATGTTTGTTGTATGTCCTAGTTTCCCACAATGATGACATGTAGGTTTGTTGTTCTTTGGCTCTGCATTCCTCTATTCTCCACTCTTTGATGATTCTCCTTCTTCAATGGATGATAGGTGCTCATTATGGCCTAGTCTAGAGGTGTCATTGGATCTTCTTGGTGATCTCATTAGTTCCTCAAAATATCTCACAACTTATTAGGTTTGTTCATCCTCTCATTGAGTTCCTTTTTCATATCTTAACTCATTTTTTAGTTGATTGTTCTCTGATCTCAGATTTTTAATTTCCATGTCTTTCTTGTTTAACTCTTGATTTGCAAGTAACAGTTGATTTACCATGTCTAATTGATTATTTGTAAGCTTCTACACATCACATGTCCTTTCATCAAGTCTAGTAGCCATTTTTATTTTATATTCTTCTACCATTGTCTTGTCTTCCTCAACTTTTGTTTTCTATTCAATCACCTCACACAGTCTTATTGATTGAATTTCATGTTCTCTCTTTAAACTTATGACTTCTTCATTCAGTGTGTTGTTTCTCTCCAATAGATCTACTATTGCTGCATCACTTTCACTAGAATTTCCATTATCAAATAGACCTTTAGTGTCTTCATCATGATATTGAGTGTCATTCAGTTGGATTGCCAATTATTTCCTTCTCTTTAAGGATTTCTTCAATTCCTCTCTTGTTGTCTCAAGCTGGTGCAATGCAAGTTGGATATCAATCTTCTAATTCTCTATGATCTTTCCCAACTTATAAGTCTCCATCTCCAAAATCTTAACTCTCAAGTGGTTAGACTTATTTTAAGAGAACATTGATCTGATGCCAATGGTTGGAAGTCTTATTGGGAAAGTAAGATACTAAGAGGGGGGGGGGGGGTGTGAATCAGAATCCATAAAAATTTTACACTTTGAAACCAATTCAACATATATATCATAAACATAAACTTCAATCTTCTGATTCTCTATGATCTTTCCCAACTTATGAGTCTCCATCTCCAAGATCTTCACTCTCAAGTGGTTAGACTTCTTCTAAGAGAACACTGCTCTGATACCAATTGTTGAAAGTCTTATTGGGAAAGTAAGATACTAAAGGTGGGGGGGGGGTGAATCAAAATCTATAAAACTTTTACACTTTGAAACCAATTCAACATATATATCATAAACATAAACTTCAATGCTGAAATCTAACTACTAATAATCATCCATGAAAATGAAACACATAACACAAAGATTTGGTAACCCAGAAACTCTTGAAAGGTAAAACTAGGGTGGGGTGATACCCACAAATCTTCACTACTGCAACAATAAAGAGTTTTTGTTAGGGCTACAAAGTTTTGATCACTTCTGGTGATCTACCCTGTAAGGGGTTTTCCCTGCTAAGAGCTTACAAACTTATACAATCTACCTTGATTAAAGGATTTAAAGTTACAACTAAGTAAGCACTATGTTAGGAGATTTACAAAGGTCTATTAGGATGACTCTATTAAGAGATTTATCCTAATTCACTTGGTAGAATGTATTAGTACCTGATCCTTTAGTATGCACTACAAATGTTGATAATGAATCTCCTCTTTCCAATTCTTATCTGATCTCAAAATCAAATATAAATTTGTTATGTCCTTCACTGCTCTACTCAATAACTCTACCTGATCTACGCTTCTGACATCCAAAACTCTACTTTATCCGCATACATGTGAGGTCTCTTGATTGTAACTATAGTAGGGTTTTGATGTCACAAAATAAATAACTGATCAACCTTCTAGATCAAGATCAACGATCTAGATTCATCACTTCTACCACTTATACATTCCCTTTTTCTAGTTGGTTACATCACTTGCATAGGGATTGATGATCAAAATCATAATGCGTAATCAACTCCTTAATTCTCTCGATGATCATTAAAACATGCATAGAAGTTGACCAAAATGGTTTACCTAGGTGTTTGTGCCATTCCAAACACATATACCAAAACTGGTTCACTTGACATATGAGGTCTTTGGTGCTCGGTCAAAACTATTATCATTATACTAGCACTCAACACTTATTGTTCTATACATCTTGGCATTCATACTACTTAGTAACTACTGGGGTACTCGGCGGTCACTAACTTTCTCAGCAATAACTACTACTCGGTACATATACAAAATACAAGTCCATACATTTAGTAGGATGGCTCGGTCACAGTGATGACCGACCAACTTTGCCTTGATAATGAATAAGTATTTGACACTAATAGACAACATGACTTGGAGATCAACATTATCTCCTTGACTATTAATTATTTTTGCTTACGTAAGAACCATTTAGGTCATCTTGGACTCTTATGCCTTGATGCTTATGGTTACTTGCAACATTAATTTAGAAACCGTGTTCAGGTCATCTTGGCCCTTATGCCTTGGTGCTTACATGTGGTTCCTACATTCTATTTGATATAGATCATATTCATATCTTCATAGTCATGTTTTCACTAGTGATGGTTGTATGATCTTGTGATGTCCCTTAATAAGGCTCGATGATATAAACAAGGACCTATTAACCCTTGCAAATCACACTTTCCTTTTCATGGTAGCTTGCATTTCTTAGGTGAATTCTTAGTTGCATTCAAATTTTAAGATTATCCTTCATCATTATTGGATGGTTAGTCAGATGTTCTCAATTTCGTATCTCCTTTCTTCTATCTCGATCATGTCTTTTTTATCTCCTTGATCTTTCACTCTTTCACCCTTTCTTGTCATCTCAAGGGGTTAATCATATCATCATATCTAATCTATCCAAAGTGTTCAAGTTTCAAACCACGAAGTGCATAAAATATATATCAGAGCATAAAGAATAAACAACTACGAGAGCATCACATTTCAAAACAATAAAGAAGATGACACAAGTACATAATGGATATCATATGACTGCATGAAGAAAAATTGGAAAAAATTTTGGATACTTACCGCCTGAGGATATCCTCGAGGCCGGTTATACAACCGGTTGAGCTCAAAATGGTGTTGATCATCAGGTACTCTCCTGTCTTCCATCGGCAAGCTCTCTTTCACTTTGGATTTTCTAAAATTCAAATGCACAAATGATTTGAAAATGACCCTTTGGGCCCCTTATATAGTATTTTGACCTAATTTTTCAAAGTCTCATTTTTTTGTGAAAATTGCACCCTTACCTAATTTCGACGTCCTGGATCTATTTTTGGGATTAAAATTGAAATCCCGCTTCATCTTGATTGTTAAAATCACATTCTAAAATTCTCCCTACGCATAGTTGACTGACCCTTTGAGGCTAATCTCTTTGATCTTTTGATACAATCATCATTTTCCTCTCTTCCATCATTATCTCATCATCCTTTCTTCTGGTTTTGACCTAATTCCAATGGTACATCTTCCTGGTCAACCTTATTCAAACTAGGGTAAAATTTTCATCGCTTGGTGGTCAAACTTGGTCTTATGCACTTATCCATCATCTTGAACCTTATCTTATCCCAATTTGATCAAATCTATCTCATTTCTGCATCTCCTCTATCTCATTTCAATTTTGATCCCAAGGGGGCAAGAATAACCTATCTTTCAAAACTGCAAATTTATTTTGCTATCTTATTGTCTTGACTTTCAATCTTTGTTTCAGTGTTCAGTTTCACTTCAAATGCACATTAGAATCTTGTAATCTTTTCTATTTCTCATTCGATTAATTTAGGGATTAGTTCTCTCTGTGCTTCATTTAATCAAGTTAAGAGTCATATCTTTATCATGTATCTTGTTATCTTTGCTAGTTCTCATTCAAACAAGTTTGCGATTAGTTATCTCTCTGTGCTTCATTCGGTCAAGTTCAGAGTTAGATCTCTATCAGTTACCTAGACATCATTATTATTTGACTCAATGTGTTCCCAGATCACTCACACATTAGTCAAAGAGGGGCAAATGTAATCACCTAAAAATGGTCTACTAAACTTTGAACCCTTTTCTAAAGATTAAAATTTAAATAATTGACTAAATCTTGTGCTTAATCAATTTTGCATGTTTATTTAATCTCTTATTTCTTGATCAAATCATCATTTTATCATTTATTTGATGATATCCTAAAATTTGACCACTTTATCCTAAGTTTTATTTGATTAAAAGAACATTTCCCCTTTTAATTAAACAAAATCCACTTTATCCTATTTATGCACATGAAAAATAAATTTCCTAATTTAAAAAAAGAGGAGAAGACAAAAGTGGAATCTCTTTTGCCTCTTAATCCTCACCACTCATTTCTATCTAACCATTCTTGTCCATTGATTTTACCTCTTGAGAATCTTGTGTCCTAAAGTCAAAATAGGGATTATTCTCTACCCTTGGATTTTGCCTCTTAATCCCCACCATCCATTTCTCTTTAAAAGGAGACTTTCTCCTCACTCTTGCATATTCATTCACTTATGAATATGCAAGAGTGAGGAGAGGGTCTCCTTTTAAAGTGAAATGGGTGGTGGGGATTAAGAGGCAAAATCCAAAAGGTAGAGAATAATCCCTATTTTGACTTCAGGACACAAGATTTTCAAGAGGTAAAATCAATGGACAAGAATGGTTAAATAGAAATGAGTGGTGAGGATTAAGAGGCAAAAGAGATTCCACTTTTGTCTTTTTCTCTTTTTTTAAATTAGGAAATTTATTTTTCATGTGCACAAATAGGATAAAGTGGATTTTGTTTAATTAAAATGGGACATGTTCTTTTAATCAAATAAAACTTAGGATAAAGCGGTCAAATTTTTGCATTTTAGCTTAGCATTTCCTTATTGCATTTAGCTTAAATCACATAGCTTAACTAAGAGGTATTTTAATATTGTTAGATTATATTTTATTTCTTGTTCTTGCATTTTCATTCTAGTTAGTTCTCGCATTTCACCTAGATCTCTCATTTTCATTTGAATCTTCCATTCTATGGTGCACTTTGTAAGGGTTTCTTATTGAGGTTCATTTGAGAGCCACTATGCACAATGTTTAAATTCTTTCATGTCATAGATAGGAAACTATAAGTCACTTCTTGAGATATCCCTCTTCATGGATTATCTCAAGTGCAATGGTTTATAGAATTATGTCATATTTTGATCACACAATCACTTCCCGCTCACTTTTGCCTTCATTTCTCAAACCTCTACGGTTAATCTCATGCAAATTTATTAAATCTCAATGATTTCATACTCTTTAACCATGGTTAGTGTTAGTCAAACTTTAGTCAAATATGGTTAACAGGACCTCCAAATAACTCTAAACAAGCTTCAATCTATTCCAACTATGCTGACAATCTCAGTGCACTTTCAATCAATCAAATCAAGCTTTAACCTCTCTGCCTCATTTTTATTTCAATCCCGAGAGGGCATGACAATATAGAAAATTTTCTTCTGCAATCTATCATAACCAACAAATCAATTCAAGCTTCATGGATTGGGGTGTCTCATCTTCACTAGGAATCATATCAAGTTGAGATTCTTTGCATCTCTCTAAAAGAGTGATCTCATCGCTTCATATCAGGTCATTCAAACATACATCTATTGGGGCATGTTAGGTTCATCAGAACCCATATCAATATAACATCATTCCTGGGGCATATTAGGATCATCAGGACTCGTATCAATCTAGTATTGTCTCTCAATTAGGTGATTGGATTCCTCAAAATCTTTGTCGAAGCAGTTATCTCAAAATATTTGGAAAAATATTCAGTCTCATCACATCATATTAGGCTGGATACTCTGGTTTTTCTCATCAGTCTTCGCTTAATCAAGTCCAAAGTTTATATCTCTTTGTTGATATTTGTTCAATCAAGTTTAGAGTCAGTTCTCCTTATTATAAATATTCTCATCTCTTCACATTAGGCTATTCTTTGATCTAGCTACTATCTATTCTTTGAGTCAATGCACTGCTCGTGCATCGATTCAAAGAGGGGCAAATATAATCACCTAAAATTTATCTAGTAGAACTTAAACCCCTAATCTCAACTAAATTGTCTCAAAATAAATTATAAATCTCAAAGACATATTTTACTAGACATAATTATGCAAGTAATCCTTAATAATCCCCCTTGCATAATTAAACTAAATCATTTCTAAACTTGAAAATTCATTTAATTGTCAAAACTTACTTTTAATATAAAGTCCTAACACTTTTATTAAAAAGAGCACTTTGTACAACTTAATCTTGATTAATTGACAGTTAAAAAGGGGATTTTCTAGTTTGCCTTATTCTCCCATCACGATTGGCCAATCAAAAACCTTGAATCTCTTCACATGGATTGATCTCTCTCACCACTCATCTCTACCTACCATCTTTTGCCTCTTAATCTCCAGCCTCCATTCTTGAGGCAATTCCTTTAACAAGAAGCTCTTCCTTAGCTCAAGCGTCCATTACTTGATCATTGGTGAAGTCCATTACTTGCATTCTAGAGAACTTTTTTCATATTTATATTCTTGAGCATTCTTATCAATCTAGTTTGCTTCCTTGCATAGTGTATCATAGCATAGATTCTTGCAATTTCATTTTAAGATACTAGTTTCTTTGGATCCATTTTAGCTTAGTTTCTTTCATTCTAAACATGGTTAATCTTGCATTCTAGTTTCATTCCTAGTTTTGCATTGCATTTGAATCTTTTTTTTTGAAGTAGTCAAGTCACCAATTCTTCATGCCAAATTGATGAGCATCATGAAAGGATAACACTCACTTCAACTATGAAGCAATAAGCCACTTTTGAGGGTTTAGTTGGTTCATTTGATATGGATTCCTAAAGCTAAATTCTTGAGATAATGGTTTATTGAGTGTTGGTTGTATTCCAATTGAATACCAATATTTAACCACATAGGTGTTTGCCATTTTTTTCCGCTTAGAATTTATTGATTATGACAGGTTTATAGCCCATTATCATGAGTTCACACAATGAAATAAATGACAATGTTGGATCTAACAAGAAATTATCACTAAGGAAGCCAATGAAGGATGTTGTTAAGATCTTAGATGACAGTATGAATCAAGATGTTTTAGATAGGCCTCATATTTACATTGTAAAGGGAAATGGAAGACTATTAATGAAGAGCCACAATTGAGTAAAAATCCCACCTCTAGAGGGGTCCCTCTTAGGAGAATAGCAATCATTATCCCACTTCCTTGACTCAAAGGACTATGAATAATATCATTCAAAACTATTTAACATTACTTTAAAATATAGTGACTATTGGTAATGGTTTTGTTCAAGAAACGAGAACTGAAAGATGAAACTCTAAAATATTAATTATACTGTAAAAAAAATATTAGAGCATACAAGCATCCAATTCTTTTATTTGAGGATGGAAAGTGACACTAAATTATGTATCAAGATTCACTAGATGTATACATTAAATGCTATTAAGACTAACATGAGAGACCTCGAGGATATGCACTACAATCTCTAGATGTTGGCTCAAGAGGCAAAAGCTCTCATGCAACATATTCATCACCACATCTTCTTAATACCCAAGGTCAAAATAAGAATATGAATAATTTAAACATTAAATATGAGAATGATCTCAATAATAATACTTTTTTTTGTTAGAAATAGGAAATACTAAGAGGGGGGGGTGAATCAGTATTTCACAAACTTTTACTTTTGCCCACTTATGGATATAACAAATTACTTTAAAGCATAAGAAACTAAATAGCATACATAACAGTAAATGTAAAGAACTCATAACACATGATATGTTCTCGAGGAAACCCTGGCCAAGGGAAAACCCCGGTGGGGATGGTACCCACAAAGATCCACTAATCAAAAGATATCCTATTAAGGATGTTGACCCTATTAGGAGCCTGTTACAATCATATAGTGTATCAGTCCTGGTTAAGGGACTATAGGCCTTGTTAGAAGCCTCAACCCTCCTAGGAGTTGTAGATACAAAAATTGATTACCAGATGAGCTCACTTCCGAAACAAGTAATACAAATGTTTACTGATTACAATATGGTACTGCTTACAACTTCGCATCAACAACTTTTGCTGTTATCACAATATACAACTATCACAAGTTACATGTTACATTTCAAGTATGTTCGGTACATCTCTATTTATACAAGATACAAACATAATATCTTTCTCCTGTTGGCTTGCATATCTTTATCCAAGAGTAAACATCTAGGATGTCATCTCTTTATAATATTAAGTCATTATTTTGACAAGCAAAATAATCCCTTAATTCATGTACTAGTTCTGCCTTCAAAATTGCTTTGTCAGCTATACTCTGTCATCAGTAAAATAGTCATAAATTTGTCTGTACTATCAGTACTCTTTTGTGCACTAAGATGGGGTATCCTTAGACACCATAGAGTCTATGTTCAACTGTGAAAACTCTAATCATGCTCTAGTGAACGTCGCCAAAACAAACTATATCGGGTGCTCTGTCAAAAACACTGTTTCATACTTAGACAATTTTAGTCTGCGATCTTCCATACTTACTTTCCAGCTTATGCGACCTTCATAGGGAACATATGTTTCCATAATGACAACATTCATGTACATACCTCAGCCAAATTGCCAACAATCTCCCCCTTTGTCATTGGTGGCAACATATGAGAAAATTGGCTAAGTGTACAAGTCAAAATCTCAAAATTTGTATCAAAATTGTGGCCATAGTATAAAATAAGTATACTATCCTTATATTTCCTCAAAATATACACTTAATCTATAACACTTCATAATAATCCATAGAACTCCCCCTATGAGTATCCTTCCTTATCATATATAGACAATTTTCTAAGTATCTCTCCCCCTTTAACAACAATGACAAAATAAAGGGTGGAAAGGGATATACAAAAATTGTGTCAAAACTTTTACCTTACTATCTTATTGCAAAGTCGGTAGGCTTGCAACACAATTTGCAAAATCTATCTTCCAAATCTCAAAATCTTTCTCCCATGCCTTCTTTATTGATTCTACTACATTGAGTAAAGTACTCAATCCGTATGCTGCAATCTGACAAGCTTGAAGGGATTCAAAATTGAACTTCTAAAATGTTGTCTTAGCAGTAAGACATTCTTCTAGTTGCTCTTCTATTATAGTCAACTTGATTGAGACATGCTCTCTCAAGATGTTTATCCTGATAATTTTCTTGTTCTTCTCATCATTCAAAGTCCTTATCTCATCACATAATTTTGTGATCTTTTTCTCAACTGTACTGATCTTCAAGTTTAGGCTGGCTAATGATTTTTTCTCTACTGCAATTTCATCTTGCTTCTCTTTTAGCTTCTTCTCTTCCTCAATTAAAATATTTTTAGATTTTGTACACTGAATGTACAAACACTTTCCAGTCTCAAGATGTTTCCTTAAGTTCTTAATGTGTCTGTCAAGGCTGTCAATGTCATTTTTGATATTCTGACTTATATTCTGTAACATCTCAGCTTCATAAGTTGCCTGAGCCTTAACCTTAGCAATATCTGTCAAATTAGTGAACTCAACATCAAAAGAATTTATTACCATCTTTGCTCTTTCAAGTGGGTCTGAATCAAAGACTTTTGTAGATACAACACTTTGTAGCTTCTCAGTCAAATCTTTCAGGCTACCTTCCAAATTCTTAACTTTCTTGTTCTTACCAATAATTTTGTTCAAAGAAGTGATCAACTCTAATTGATCATCGTCATCAACCTCCTTGCTCAAATCTTCAATCAATGTTCCTATTCCTTTCTCCTTTCTAGTCTTAGGAGTAAGATTGATGTCTTCTTGTGGTTCAGTAGGTGTATGGGCCTCTATTTCCATTTACACTTCTGTTCAAGTAGACTCTGTTTCAATACTCTTTTCTTGCTCTCCCAAAATCAAATTGTCAACAATGTTATCCAAACTATTGAGTACCACATCATCTGAATCTAAAGTAACTTTTGTTCATTCAATGTTTATAGATTATGTGCCAATGTTTATAGAAGAAAAGGGAATATCTTCAACTTCAACTACCTCTACTGTTGCCTCTACCTGTTCTGAACTCTATTTCTCTGCTAATTCTACAACTGATTGATCTTTGCTATCTTTTCCTGCTACCAAGTTTGCTAGCACTTGCACAACTACCTGTTCAGTTTTTGTCTTCACTTGTTCATACTGACCTCCCATTATTTGTATAGTTCTTCTTTTGGTTCTTAATAGGGTTTCAAGTGGCTTGAGGATCTACTTAAGGTGGTCATCATCTCTTATGTCACAAAACTATCTTATCACATTCTCTCTCATTTTAGTATCTTCTTCTTGTGCTCTCATCTTTCTTCTCACAAGTTTGTTGTATAAATCTTCTGGCATCTTTCCATGAATAGTATCAAATTTCTTGTTTGCCAAAATCATATGTGTAACCATTGCATTCTCTAGATTTAATCTGTTAGAGGATCCATATAAATCATAGTATTTGTTCATTTTGGTAAAGTCTCCATGCTGCATTATATCTTCATTAACTCTTTCTATCCTTGGTTTCCATGATTTCTTCTTTATTGTCACTTCATCATCTTTTATCTCTGCAACTCTTCTAGGTACTGGTGGAACAATTATTTTTTATCTTTTACCCAGTCCTAAAGCACTTGCCTTCATTCTTTTGCTTGGTGCTGAAAAAGAGGGTTTCTCTGTCTGACTAATTTCTTGCTCCTTCTTAGGTTCTTCAACCTTTACCTTAACTTGAATGGGTTCTGCACTTGATGCCAAAGGTGGGACTGATAGTATCTCACTCTACCTTATTGCTTCTGCAGTCTTTCTTGCAATATCAAATTCCTGCTCACTCATACCTTATTCTTTTAGAATTTTCTTTATTGTAGACTCCACTGTCTTCTTTGATTGTTTCTCTTCCTTAAGTGTCTTTGCTGAATCAAATTTTTCATCATAAGTTCCAAATCTATTGCCATGAGCATCCACTTTACTTTTCAACAATCTACTAACATATCCTTCTATTTCAATTTCAGAGATTTCATAGCCAAGAGGGTCTATGAATTCATGTCTAGGTTCTACTACCTCAATGTAAGTGAAATCAGTATCAACCATAAAACATATATCATCTTTGTATTTCTCAACTAGGGATGGAGGAATTCTTGATCTATTTACCACAATGTTCTGAAAAGTTTTCAACACTAACTTTACACTCTCATTAACCTTCTCAATAAGATGTTTCATGTAAACTTTATTGATTCTTACCATAGTATTCTCACCATCATTCCATTCAATAGTGTAAGGAAATCTTCTTAGAAAATGGAAGAACATGTAAGTAACCAATGATGAAAATCTAAAGTGAGTGTATTTAGCTTTCTTTATCTTTTCCAAATTCTCAAACAATTGTATTCTTAGAATTTCACACATAGCCATAGGCTTCTTCTCCACACACATCAAATAAGCAATGTGTACCATACCCGCTATCATATCATCTTCTCTAGAACTTCCACAAAATTTTGTTGTCAAAATCTTACACAAGTATTTTACATCATCTTGCTTAATCTTACTAATGACTATACCTTTGCCATTGTACATTGAACTGGTGTTTTCAATCACAATCTTTCTCATGTTTTTCTCATTCAGTGGAATTGCACCAACTTTTGATAATCTAGTCTCATCATGAATTAGGTCTGTAGTTATGTCTATAACTCTGTCTTCTAACCAAAATTTACCATTATGTATCCTACTCAAAATGATCTTAGTACACTCCTCATCATCAAATTCATATTTCATAGAGTACTCAATAATTTCATTATTTTCTAGATGTTCATAACCTTGTTTCACTAACATATCTGAGTTGTAAAATTTCTTATATTCACCATTAAAACTACTTTCCCTTAGGGTTTCATACTTGCATCCAAGATAACTTTTAACATTCTCTAAATGAAGAACTTCGTTTGGTACGAATGATAAAGCTAAACTAGCATCGCTTTCTGAGGGTTCAACTGGATCTTTCTTAGTTCTAGGTCTATTCTTATCCTTAATGTTATGAATCAATGATACATCCATGATTATATCTAATTACTTTAAGCTGATTCAAGATCTTAGTCAGATAAATACCTTAAATTCACAAAATTAGGGCTTTCACTAAATCGGCGCTTCAAACTTTTGCAAATTGCTTCCAAACTTATTTCTTCACTTTCCAAATCACTTCTAATCACTTGATAATCACAGTAACTTCAATTTCAATCTTTTAATACTTAGCATTTACTCGATCTGACATCACATTCAATTCTTTTGCCACTAAAATGCCAAAAAGTTGATTCTGTAAACCTGCAACCAGAAATCTTCTTGCAACCTCGCAAAACATAATATTTCTTTTTGTGCACTTAACCATAGCATTAGTATAACATAAAAAACCTTCATCTAACTGCGCAAAACTTAACTCATTCAAAATCTAATTCTACACTAATTCAAAGTTCCTAAACTATAGAAATTTACATAATTTAAGTGCTTAAAGAAGGGTTAGGTAAAGACTCATTCTTACCGTCAAATACATTACCTTCTTGATTACCTTCAGTGCTGAATATACCTTCTTGATCTGTGCCTTTAACAAATTTTACTTCATCTTCATTGCTACAGCAACCTTTCTCTTTGTTTCCTGCATTTTCATTCCTTCTTGCATAGTTTCTAGGGTTAGGGTTATGATGATAACCTCCATTGTTCATTCTGCAAAATCTTGTTGTGTGTCCAATCTTATTACATATCTGACAAATGATTCCATTGGTTCCATATCTAGGTGTTTGTTGATTGATTTGTGTCCTGCAATTTCTAGCAATATGTCCAATTTTGTTGCATCTGAAACATACTATTCCATTTCCTCTTTTCATGTCTTCAGTTGATCTCTAACCTGCATTGTTAGTATTTCTAGGCATTCTACTATTGTAATTATTCTCAATAACCTTAGATCTTCTACATTCAATAGCTCTATGTCCAAAACCATGACAATTATAACAATAACCATTAAGAGGTTTGAATTATTTACCTGTACAATCTCTCTTCATATGACCAATAGTATTACAAGAAAAACATCTACCTTTGAATTCTCTTTGCATACCTTTGGATGGTTCTTCTTGCTTCGGTGATTCTTCTCACTTAGGTGCATCTTCAAATTTGTTTTCATCTAACTTCTTTTCTTCACTGCTTTCACATACATTCAGATCCGGTTTCTTGCTTTCACTAACTATCTTCAATATGTTAAATCCAAGACCAGTTTTTTCATAGAATGGTTTTCCATAAGATACTTGCTCATTAATATTTTCACTGTTTGAATATAGTCTCTCAAGTTGTTGTTTGGATTGAGTCAATTCACCTTTCACAATTTTGTTGTATTTCTCAAGTTCATCATACTGTAATTTGACTTTATCAAATTCGGATGTTACCTTGCCAAGTTTAGATTTTAGATCTTCATTCTCATTCTTTAAATTTTCATTCTCAGATCTCAGATTGTCATTTCCATCTTTCAAGCTAAGCTTCAGATTTGCTATCTTCAATTCATGTTTAAGGATCACATTTTCTTTTTCTAAATCATCACAATCTTCAATAAGAATTTCGTATTCCTTCTTAGATTTTAGATCTTCTATCTTACCTTTCAATTTGTCAATAAGATTCTTTGCATCATCATACTTTATTTTCAGAGTGTTTCTTTCATCAGTAAGCATATCAATTTGTTCAAGAGCTTCTTCAAGATTCTTCTGTAATTGATCCATATCCATAGAGATCTCACTCAAGCTGCTAGGCTTTCCTTGAATGTTCCTTCTCCGAGTAACTATGCTCTAATACCAATTGTTAGAAATAGGAAATACTGAGAGGGGGGGGTGAATCAATATTTCACAAACTTTTACTTTTGCCCACTTATGGATATAACAGATTACTTTAAAGCATAAGAAACTAAATAGCATACATAACAGTAAATGTTCTCGAGGAAACCCTGGACAAGGGAAAACCCCGGTGGGGATGGTACCCACAAAGATCCACTAATCAAAAGATATCTTGTTAAGGATGTTGACCCTGTTAGGAGCCTGTTACAATCATATAGTGTATCAGTCCAGGTTAAGGGACTATAGGCCTTGTTAGAAGCCTCAACCCTGTTAGGAGTTGTAGATACAAAAACTGATTACCAGATGAGCTCACTGCCCAAACAAGTAATAAAAATGTTTACTAATTACAATATGGTACTGCTTACAACTTTGTGTCAACAACTTTCACTGCTATCACAATATACAACTATCACAAGTTACATGTTACATTTCAAGTATGTTCGGTACATCTCTATTTATACTAGATACAAACATAATATCTTTCTCCTGTCATCTTGCATATCTTTATCCAAGAGTAAACATCTAGGATGTCATCTCTTTATAATATTAAGTCATTATTTTGACAAGCAAAATAATCCCTTAATTCATTTACTAGTTTTGCCTTCAAAACTGCTCTATCGACTGTACTCTATCATCGGTAAAATAGTCATAACTTTGTCTGTATTGTCCGTACTCTTTTGTGCACTGAGATGGGGTATCCTTATACACCATAGAGTCTATGTTCAACTGTGAAAACTCTGATCATGCTCCAGTGAATGTCACCAAAACAAACTGTATCGGGTGCTCTGTCAAAAACATTGTTTCATACTTAGACAATTTTAGTCTGCGATCTTCCATACTTACTTTCCAACTTATGTGATCTTCATAGGGAACATATGTTGCCATAATGACAACATTCATGTACATACCTCAACCAAATTGCCAACATTTTTCTGCTATATTCCATAGTTTCCAACTTTTTCTTTATATCATCTATATCCAATTGGCCTCTAGCCTTTTTTTTAAAATAATTTTTTTGTAACTTCATAAAATTTTGTAAAAAAACCCTTTGAAATTTGAAAAGGTAAAAAAAAATCATATAAGAGCATGATATTTGTAAGATACACACACACACACACACATATCTGTGTGTGTGTATGTGTGTGTGTGTGTGTGTGTGTGTGTGTGTGTGTGTGTGTGTGTGTGTGATGTGTGTTGAAAATGTTGTGGACATATATTACCTCCTAATCTAAGACAAGGAGATCCCAATTGATTAACTGAAAAGAGATGATCAATGCAAAAAGGAATCAAATGGTTAGGGATAAAGAGGGAAAGGGGGTCTAATTTCTTAATTATAAAGTGAAACAATAAATTAGAAAGATTAGGATAAAATGAAACACTTATCTTGAAATGTAGCATATCTGGAAATACCTATTTTTTGGTGTCTGTACTGAGTTTCTGGAAATTCTACAACTGGATCTGGGATGGAATCACAGAGATGGAGAAAACCCAGAAATATTTTTCTTTTTAGATCCAGGTTGACCTTGACCCCTTTATGTCGCCCTTGACTTGCACTGCTCCGACGGAAATTATGTTCACGAATCCTGAAAGTTTGTCGAAAAGGGTATCCAAATTTGCTCTGTAATTCATTGTTTCATACCTATTTATGCAAGAAAAATGGTTTTGTTGTTTGGATGAGGGGTTTGCCTTGGTCAAACCTCAGTTTTGGAATTAACCTTGAAATAGAATTGAAATGGATAATGCTAACAAGTAGTAGAATAAGATCTAATAATGAAGCTATGATATTCGATAGATATGCAATTATATTTGAAATGTAAACAAGTATGTTTATATGAAAGCTTGGACTCAACATTAAAAACCATAAATGTAAATTAAAACCTCCATTATTGTATACTTGGAATCCACCTTGAAGGAAGAATGAATTGTTAGGAATAAGAACACTGAGAGGGGGGGGGGGGGGGTGAATCAGTGTTCACTGAATATTTATCTTTTTACTTAATCTTTAAATTGAACTTAAATGCTTAAGTAATGAAATGAACATCCATATAAACATGAAACATGAAATCAAAACATAACACCAATATGGTTACGGGGAAACCAAAATAGGTAAAAACCCTAGTGGGAATTGACACCCACTAATATTTTGTACTAGTGTTTTGTGATCCTCTTTAGAAGATCATTAACCCTGTTAGGAGTTGCTTTACAATGTATTAAGTACATTAGACCTTGTTAAGGGTCAGACCCTATTAGGAGTCTTTTACAATAGTCCTTGTTAGGGGAGTGGATGCACTATCCTAGAGCTCACTGCTCAAGTGGTGAAGGCTACAACCTTATGATTTCAGATACATATTATATCTGCTAGATGAACTGTCACTGTGACACTGCTTGTCATATCAGTTCCTTTGATGTGCTAATGCTTTGACCTCTTGAAAAGATCTAATACATCTTATAGTCTCTTCACACACTTCTTCTCTACTTATTACAACTCTATCTCAACTTCCATAACATTTACAATGGGTGCATCTCATATTTATATGCGCATACAAAATAAACAACTAGGTCTACCCTTAAACCTATTACATACAATGCTTCAAAATGAATTGGCTCAAGCATGTTTATAAACAAACATATATACATGTTGGAAACCTAATTACAATAGGCACATAGCCTTTACATCATTAGAATATAACGGCAACTCAAAATGATAATAGTCGATTGCTTACTTTGTTCTTCACTGGCACATATTGGCTTTGTAACTTCAACTGTCTATATCTTTCTCATACTTTCATATCTGATCATGCACTCATAGACTAAGCATGAATATATTCTAACCAACTTAACTTCTAGGGCACACACCATAACTCGATCGTACGCACGTGCGCTGATGCTCTGAGCTTCAGGAACTCTGTACACTGTCCAGTCTTCAACACTTAACCGATTTCTGATCTTTACATCAAGTGCGCTCACTCCAAACTTCCATATGACTTTGTTGCCATAATGATAACACTATATTAAGCCATATACACCAGTATAGCCAACTTTCCAACAATCTCCCCCTTTTTCATTGATGGCAACAAAGGAATATAGCCAAGTTGCTAACTATCCTTAATACAAAAAAAATTTGTCTCCCTCTACATATCTTTCTATCTTATATCTCCTTATACATATCTATTATACATATTCAATACATACTCCACCTTTGACATTAATGAAAAAGGTGTGTCAAAAAATAAATCAACAAAAACTTATTGTGATAGTACATCTGGATATGCAATCTGCAGATTTTGGATCTCCTTCTTCCAAAATGTGATTAGTGAATTTACAATCTGTAGATGGGTGCATAAAGCATACTGAAGCTTTTCCATCTTCTCCAGATCAGTGCTAGGACCTTGATCATATGTCACCATGGTGGCATTGATCTCCTTGATATTTTGATTTAGTATCTCTAATGAGGGCACAAGAGCATTCCTTAGCTGAGTCTGCCTTCCCCTTATCTTAGTCATCTCTTTTTTTGCCTTTTCAATTTTATCAATATAACCTTGGTAGACATTATTGCACATGTTCACATCCACTAATGGATCTTCCACTAATTTTCTTATGCTATCTATCATAGCTTCAACCTCTTGAATCTTTTTGTACAGATCACCAGTCAACTTGTCTTGGTTCATGCATTCAGTAATGATCTTTCTTCCCTTTGCTGCAAATTACTTCAAGGATGCTTGACTAGCCTTTAGGGAGCTTAGGTCAAGTACATAGTTGATGACCAATTCATTGAGCCTTTTCTTCATGTATTTCTCCTCTACAACTAGGGATGCAGATTCTTCCAAGCTAGTGAAGTTTCCCTTGAATTATGAAATCACTGAACCAACATCATCAACTGAGTGTACTTTGGACACTTTCTTGTCTACAGGTAACAAGTTGTTCAGAATGTTCACTGACTCTACAAGGAGGGGATTCCTCATCACTTGTTTCTCCTTGGCCTTCTCCATAGATAGGATGTTGAACTTAATCAGGTCTTCTTCTCCCCATGAGTCTAAGCTAGTTGTGTTAGGTGTCAAACTTGACAAAAATGTTGTTAAAGGAGTGATGGGAGTGCTATCCATCACTTCTTGTTTCACCTTGATTAGTTCTACTAATGTTTTATCCTTTTTCTCACTTTCTTTTACCTTTTCTTCTTCTTTCTTTTCTTCCTCTTTTTCTATTTTTTCTTTTTCTTGTTCTTTCTTCTCTTGCATCTTTTCTTCTTCTTTCTCATATGTTCTATCTTCAATCAATACTTCTTCTTGATGAGTGGGAGGTGTGTTTCTGCATAAAATTTTAGCTTCTTGTGTACTCATAAAAACTCCTTCAAACTTATCCAATTCAATGTCAGTGGCTGCCATGGCTATCTCTACATTGTCAATGACAATGGTGCTATCTTTTAGTGACTCTGTCATGGGCGCAGACTTATCTACCTCTGTTTGAGTTTCCATTGTAGACGCTGAATCCTAAGGACCTGTCACTGATGCATTAGTGGGCTCTACCACTTTGAATTCCTTTATGGTTACTTGTGTTGTGGGCGCAGTAGCTGGATACATGTGCTTATTCATGAATACTTTCTTGAATGCCTTCTCTGTTTCCTTAGCAACAAGATCATAGTTCTTGTCCATAATGTGCAAAGTCCTTGACTTTGTTCTGAGATGTGGCTTCACTAAGTCTAACAATAAATATTTCTCCTCTAGAGAATAGATAGGAAGGGTATCATCTAGAATCTTTTCCCTGATCTGTAGGTCTTCTTCAATAGCCTATCTCTTTTGGAATTCTAGGATGTTCCACACATTATCAGGGATCATAGTCTTAAGTTCCAAGACTATCTTCTTGAACTTTAGCATGTGTTTGACTAGCATTACATGTATCTCAAATTTTTCTATTTCACTATATTTTTCATAAAACTTCCCTACTTGATCAATTCTTCCCTCATCAACTATTCTTGTACTTAGCACACTGAGACTAGGTTTGAAACTTACTTCAGGAGGTGCTTGTGAGTTCTTTCTGTTCCTTGTGACTCTTGAGGATGGATGACTAGTGTTGATCTCTTTCTTCCTCTTTGGCATTGCCTTATTCTCAGGAGGAGTAGTAAGGTCAATGGTTTCCTTGGGCGCAGAAGGAGTAACATTAGTTTTACCCTTTTGTTCATCAGATATTTCTATCTTAACCTTCTTTAGCTTGGGATCATCTAATTCTGCCTTTTTTGTATCTGCACTCACTAATTCCAAAGTAATATTTTGTTCCCTTGCTTTGTCTAGGTGTTCTTGAGATACTCCATGTATTCTCAAGATTTTTGAGGTAACTTTAGCAACCTTTCTTTTTGTTGCTGTGCTGTTTAATACTGCATCAACTTCTCTTATTTTCTCCTCATAGGTTCCCCATCTTGGCTCATTAGGGTCTTTAGGTGCTGCTAATAGAACTTGAGCATAAGCTTCTAAAAATTGATCATCTACCTCATATCCAAGTGGATGAATCCACTTTGTTCTAGGTTCAACTACCTCCATGCATGTTATATATGTTTCAACCATAAAATAGATAGTATCCTTATACGTTTCAACTATCTTCTCTAGTATCCTATACCTCATCTACATCTTAACCTTAAATGTCTTTAGCTCCAATGTCATGTAATCCTTCAAGGTGCTTTCAGTACATGCCTTGAGAGATATTTGAGGCATTATGGGAATGGATTTGTTTAGATACAAATTAGATACTTTTCCAACAATGTGAAAGTACATATAGATGATCAAAAACCTAAATCTGAATATTTTGGTCTTATCATGCTTGATTGCCTTAATGTTATCAATCATCTGTGCACACAAGATTTCACATAGGTTAAACTCTCCATTTTCATTAACAATTCTTATGGCTGCAAGAATTGTGGTCACAAATACATTGTTCACCATGCTGGTGTGTTGAAACTTGTATCCAAGTATCATAGACATCAATTTGATGTCATTTTGCTCAATAGGCTCTATGGTCATTCTGCACCTATCACTCCTTGACTTGCAAGTCTGTTCAATAATCTTCCTCACATCTTTACCCACTGGAAGGATGATGCTTGTCCTTAAAAGCCCTATTATTTCATGATTTAGTTCACTAGTAATTCTGACCGACACTTCACCTATCCAAAATAGGTCATCATGAATCCTGCTCAAAAGAATCTTGATCTATTCTAATTCATAGAACTCATATGTCATAGCATACTCCACTATAGGATGATTATCCCACTATGCATACTCATCCAAGAAGTTTTTGTCTAGTTTTAACATGGTTTCCATGTGCACCCTTAATCTATCCAATCCTACTAGTTCTTTCTTACAGTAGATGTATGCCCTAATATCCTCGACATGCATAACTCCCATAGGCATGTGGGAGAATGCCCCTTCTAGGTCATCTAGTGTAGACTTAAATGGATGCCTCTTAAACACATATATTTTCTTCTCTACAACATCAAATAATATGGGAGTAGCCATCACTTACTTGTCTATTGCTTTCACAAAGGTTTCCAAGAGATTCTGAATCAGCCCGATGAACTAGGGTTTTCGCAACTGATCAAATGCATAGCAAATCACTTGTTGAATCAACTGCAATCCTTCTCAATCAACTGTTAAGACTCTTCTTCTCTTCAATTGCTCTTAATTTGAACGCAATGAGAGATCTTCTAACTTCTATGTACTTTAAAGTAGAATTTCTACCATTAATGCTTGCCGCATAAACCAAGCTATCACTCAAAAATTTCTATCTTTCATTCTGCAAACAATTAGCTAGTGTGCTCTTGCACGAAGGTTTCTATAGTCTCCAAAAGCTTAAGTCCAAAGGCACATACTCTGAGAGTGAGTATACCAGCCATGTAGGGGTCTAGAGCTAAATTAGCTCCCCTTATGACCCTGAGGGCCATTCATTTAGATGTAGAGGGTGCGTCCACTGTGGATGCATCCAATACATACTCATCGGCCTTGTTCTTCTTTATTTCTGACAAAATCAAGCTCACATCCTCTAAAGCTTTCACAAAATTGAATTCTCCTTCGGGATTCAAAACTGGTTCTTCGGGCTTTTTGGGGCTTTCCTGACCTTGCATCCTTGATCTACAAAACTTTGAGATGTGTCCAGCTTTGTTACAAGAGTGAAAAATGACTGGAGGCCTTATATTCCTTGGTGCATTAACATGAGTCACCATCTTACATTGTTTAGTTGAGTGACCATTATAATTACATATCTGATATGTAACATTCTAAGAGCTTCTTATATTTGATTGATTCTGATTTCTTTGATTATGAGTCCTATTCTTTTGGCTTGTCTTGCAATTCATAGCTCTATGACCAAATTTATTACATGAATAACGGTAACCATTGAAAGGTCTTACCTCTGTATAGTTCCTTTCTATGTGTCCATGCTTGTTACATGCACAACAAGTGCGATCTATAGGCTTGCGCTCATTCTTATGTGGTTCAATATGATCCTTGGTCTAACTTCTAGTCTCTTTAGCATCTGAGGTGCCTTTTAGTTCTTTCATTCTTGCTTGCATGTTATCAATCTATTTTTGTGCTTCATTGTATCCAATGCAGCTAGTATCTCCTTTAGCTCTTCTTGCATATAACTGAGATTCTATTAAATCAGAACTGGTGTGTAATTTATTAATGTGATTCTTAGCCTCTTTCAATTCAAATTCCAAGCTTTCCTTGTTATTTCTTAGTTCTAATATTTCCATGTTTGCTTGCCTCAATTCTTCATTTAGTTGAAGGTTCTCTTTGACCTGTTCATCATAGACTTCCTGATTGTTAGTAAGCTTATCATCAAATTCTTCAAGTAGTTCTTTTAAGGATTTATTTCCTTCATTCAGCTTCTTGACCATTGTCCCTAGATCATTGGTAGAGCATTCTTTCAAATCTTTCCTTAGCCTTTTGATGACTAATTGAGCATCACTGAGTTTTTCCCTTAGTTCTTCAGTTTCTCTTTTAGATTTGTCCAGGTCTTCAAGAGCAACTTCCAAATTTCTTTCCAAATGTTTCATTTCTACTTTTTCCATGATCTCCTCAAGTGGTTAAACTTCTTTGGTGAGGACCAGAGATCTGATACCAATTGTTAGGAATGGGAACACTGAGAGGGGGGGGGGGTGAATTAGTGTTCACTAAATATTTATCTTTTTACTTAATCTTTAAACTGAACTTAAATGCTTAAGTACTAAAATGAACATCCATATAAACATGAAACATGAAATCAACACATAACACCAATATGGTTATGGGGAAACCCAAATAGGTAAAAATCCCAGTGGGAATTGACACCCACTAATATTTTGTACTAGTGTTTTGTGATCCTTGTTTGAAGATCCTTAACCCTGTTAGGAGTTGCTTTATAATGTATTAAGTATAGTAGACCTTGTTAAGGGTCAAACCCTGTTAGGATTATTTTACAATAGTCCCTATTATGAGAGTGGACACACTATCCTAGAGCTCACTTCTCAAGTGGTGAGGCTACAACCTTCTGATCTCAGATACACACTATAACTGTTGGATGAACTGTCACTGTAACACTGCTTGTCAGATCAGTTCCTTTGATGCACTGATGCTTTGACCTCTTGTAAAGATCTAATACATCTTATAGTTTCTTCACACACTTCCTCTCTTCTTATTACAACTCTATCTCAACTTCCATAACATGTACAATGGGCGCATCTCATATTTATATGTGCATACAAAATAAACAACTAGGTCAACCCTTAAACCTATTACATACAATGCTTCCAAATGAATTGGCTCAAGAGTGTTTAAAAACAAACATATATACATGTCAGAAACCTAATTACAATAGGTGCATAGCCTTTACATCATTATAATATAACCGCAACTCAAAATGATAACAGTCGGCTGCTTACTATGTTCTTCACTGGCACATACTAGTTGTGTAACTTCAACTGTCTGTATCTTTCTCATACTTGCATATCTGATCATGTGCTCATATAATAAGCATGAATATAGTCTAACCAACTTAAATTCTAGGGTGCACACCATAACTTGGTCGTACACATGTGCACTGATGCTTTGAGCTTCAGGAACTTTGTACACTATCCAGTCTTCAACACTTAACCAATTTTTGATCTTTACATCAAGTGCGCTCACTCCAAACTTCTATATGACTTTGTCTCCATAATGACAACACTATATTAAGCCATATACACCAATATAGCCAACTTGCCAACATGAATGAATCTTGAGGATGCACAAAGGATCTTGAAGGAAGATCACACCACCATGATGGATAGATCTAGGGTTTCAATGGAGAGCTTGAATGCTTGAGAAGAAGACTTGAAAACCTTGATTTAACACTTGGAAACTTGAAAGCATGTATAAAAATGGATATTGATGATCCTCCTTATATTTCTTGATCTTGCTTGCCTCCTTTTTATCTTTTCTTGCTTCTTTTTCAATGCTCTCTTGATGATTTGAAATGAGAGGAGAAGGCTTCCTTATATACAAGTCTAGGGCACAAACTTCTAGAGAGGCTAACATATGAGAAATAAATTCCCATTAGGCCCATACCCTTAAAAGTAGACCTATATTAAATATCTTTTAAGATTCATTGCTTTGAAACCCGAAACAACCAACCCAAAAGCGGGAAAATAAACTTTTGAGCTTCCCCCTACATCCAAAACACTTTCCGATGAAAAAGGGGGACTTGGGTCAAGGTTGAGGTCAACCCTAACCTAGGTCAGGGTCGACTGTGACCCTAACCTTGGTCACGATTGAGGTCAACCTTGACCCAGGGGGTTGAGACCCCTAGAAAATATGCCAAGTGGGGAAAATAATGCCCAAAGAGGCCCAATCAAGGTCCTAAATAGGCACAGAAGATGGAAAAGGGAAATAAATTTGAGGACAACATGATAATGGCCCAAAACACCCCCTAAGGATGGATAAACAATCTTAACATGGAAGTTCTTCCATTTTAAGATGATACATGAAGCCCCCACTTTAGCGAGAGTATGGAAATCGAACATACTCACGGTAAAGTTAGAAGAAAGACTATAATGGATCGCAATGAGGTAGAACATCACTTAGTTAAGGACATGAGCCCCCAAGCCAAGGATTATAACTCAACATACATGCACAAAGGGTATGAAAATAAAGAGAAAATAAAGACAAAGCTAAAAGACACAAAAAAGAAGGGTTAGTACAAAAACAAACCCAAATCAACTAGCAAAGGAAACCTTGCTAAGAAATGCTTCCTATACTAATATCATAGTTGGAAATCTATCATAAAAGCATAAATGACTACACAAAAAAGACAAGAGCAATACTATAAATAACACAACTTCATGATCTAATCCTACTAGCATGAAAGAGAAAGAGAGAAAAAGAGAGAGTGATTACCTCTCCTAGTAAGATGCCCACCTTAACATGAATTAATAAGGAGGGAGAGCCCAACATGTATCCAAACCTGATAGTTCACCCATAAACTGTGCTTTGTAGTTGTAATGCATCTTCTGACAACTTTTGGAATACCCATAGATCCACATTCTTGTATCACTATGGAATATAAAATGTGTGTCTCTTCAGGATTTAACAACTTATGTGTGTTACCTTCTAAGGATTTAGCATATTTGAAATTGAAAATGTGTGTCTCTCCAGGATTTAGCAGCTTATGTGCGTTACCTTCTGAGGATTTAGCATATTGCAAAATGTAAACTATAGCATAAGGAAGACCCTATAAATGCCCCCTCCTTATCATGGCTACCTAATAGATAGGATAAGGAAGAGAAGGGGGATACCTACTTTAAAAAGTAAGGATCCTATTAACAACAATGTACACTATATTCTTAGCAAATAGTATTGACCCTTACATCGAAGAACATAGATACTTGTGAAAAAGGATATGTCACTTGTGGAAATAGGATCCTCAAAGAGAAAGAGATCTTATCAATAATACCCCCACCGTAGAGGAGTGCTTTGGATAAAATATCATCTTTCAAAGAAAAGAAAAGAGGGATCAAAAAGAGGGATCAAAGATTCAATCATTAAGCCCCATGCGATCAAGAGGAAGAGGAATCATGGAATGAAGGAATCAAACTCTAACCCCAAAGCCAGGGAAAGAGTTTATAAAGAACATAATTTCAAAAATAAAGAAGAGGTGATGACCTAGGACAACAACCTCTCACATAAAAGGATATCCATAGTCAAAACATCAATCAATATAAGGAAATAATGTTGCAGAATAAACAAATGCCACTAAGCTAAGGAAAGTAGATCCCTAGACAGAGAGAAAGAAGGAAAACCTTGCCCCCTAGAGATGAAAGAAAGGGATATACCAATATATGCCATAAAAAAGAGATATATTTGCAAATCAAATGTCTTTAGAAAAGATATCATGAATACTAGAAGAGATCTATGGATGATTATGAGCAAACGAAAGATATCATAATACAAAACCATAGGGATAAAATATAGAAAGAATAACCAATTAAGCTCAAAACAAAATATATGCTAAGAGCATAATGGATCCTAGAAAAATGGAAGAAATACATCTTGCCCCCCAGTCAAGAGACAAGAGGGGGAAAGAGCTATATTATATAAGAATGAGGGGTAAAATTATGAAGAAATTGTAATACTGCACAAGAGTGAGATATAATTCCTAAAGTAGCTCTTTCTCTAACATACATCTTGAAATGCACACAATCAACAAGTAAATGTGTATTAATATAGTGAAGAGGATATTTGTACTTGGAGAGAGAATCTTTTGGAATAGGTTTAAAGATTTTCTTCTTAGAATCCATTAACTGAGCATACACCTTCTTAGCCACATCTTGAGGGGTATCATGGTAATCTAAGGAATATTTTGGAAGAAGAACATGAAGAGGAGAATGACAATCAAAATCAACCACCTTAAATTGAGATAGTGGAAAGCCTAGACCATGCATATCTTGTTTAGGGGATAGATGAACTGGATATTTAATACCTTCTTCATTAACACCAAGCCCTAAACCCTTATAACATTGTTTATCCATCATATTGTATCATGTAGTGTACATATCTTGTAAAGCTTCTGCCAAAGGTGATTGTTTACAGTGATCATGAGAAAACATTGTGTAAGGTGGACTGATAGGTTTAGAAGAAGTTTCTTTTCTCTTCCCTTTAATATCATCATGGATCGGATAAGAAGGGGAAGGTAAATCAAAGAATTATTGCACATCTGCATCATGAACCATAGTTTGAGCCCCATCATAAGTGTGAGAAGAACTAGGAATAGCAGATGGAGAAATGGGAATGGGAATATTAGGAATTGGATTAGGAAGGATAGGATTAGGATTAGGAAAATTAGGAACTAGATTAGGAAGGATAGGATTAGGATTAGGAAGATTAGGAGATGGTGTATCGTCTACCAAATTATTCACATAATCCAAAAGAGTAATAAGTCCACTAGACAAATTCTTAATGAAAGTTTTGAAAGTAGGAAGGCTAGTATTAGTCAATCTCATAATAGCATAAGCAAGTGAAACATGAAGAGTGAAAAACATAATGAAATGGATGATACTCTCATAAACATCACAAGTACTATAAAGAGATGCTAAGAAGAGAATAATGAAGAAAATATCCACACACCAAAGCATCTTAAGGATTGTCATAGTGAATGAAATGCAAGAAATGTGTTTGTATTTTGATGAGTATGTAGATTTTTTTGATTTTTTTTGTATTTTAAAATGTAAGAGCATAAAAGAAAACTAATCTAAGCTAATCTTAAGGAAAAGAGGCAAAGAATCCAATACCAAAAAGAAAGAGTTGTCGTAAACGGATTCACCAAAATGTAAGATATATATATGTGTGTGTGTGTGTGTGTGTGTGTGTGTGAGAGAGAGAGAGAGAGAGAGAGAGATGTGTGTTGAAAATGTTGTGGACATATATTACCTCCTAATCTAAGACAAGGAGATCCCAATTGATTAACCGAAAGGAGATGATCAATGCAAAAAGGAATCAACTGGTTATGGATAAAGAGGGAAATGGGGTCTAATTTATTAATTATAAAGTGAAATAATAAATCAAAAAGATTAGGATAAAATGAAACACTTATCTTGAAATGTAGCAGATCTGGAAATACCCATTTTCTAGTGTTTGTACTGAGTTTCTAGAAATTCTACAATCGAATCTGGGACGGAAACATAGAGACAGAGAAAACCCAGAAATCTTTTTCTTTTCAGATCCAGGTCAACCTTGACCCAAATATAGGTCAAACTTGACCCCTTTATGTCAACCTTAACCTACACTGCTCCGACAGAAATTTTGTTCGCGAATCCTGAAAGTTTTTTGAAAAAGGGTATCTGAATCTGCTCTGTAATTTGTTGTTTTGTACTTGTTTCTATAAGGAAAATGGTTTTGTTTTTTGGATGAGGGGTTTGCCTTGGTCAAACCCTAGTTTTGGACATAACCTTGAAATAGAATTGAAATGGAGAATGCTAACAAGTAGTAGAATAAGATCTAACAATGAAGCTATGATATTCGATAGATATGCAATTATATTTAAAATGTAAACAAGTATGTTAATATGAAATCTTGGACTCAACATTAAAACCCATAAATGTAAATTAAAACCTCCATGATTATATGCTTGGAATCCACCTTGAAGGAAAAATGAATGAATCTTGAGGATGCACAAAGGATCTTGAAGGAAGATCACACCACCATGATGGATAGATCTAGGGTTTCAATGGAGAACTTGAATGCTTGAGAAGAAGACTTGAAAACCTTGATTGAACAATTGGAAACTTTAAAGCATGTAGAACAATGGATGTTGATGATCCTCCGTATATTTCTTGATCTTTCTTGCCTTCTTTTTCTCTTTTCTTGCTTCTTTTTCGATGCTCTCTTGATGATTTGAAATGAGAGGAGAAGGCTTCCTTATATAAAAGTCTAGGGCACAAGCTTCTAGAGAGGCTGACATATGAGAAATAAATTCTCATTAGGCTCATACCCTTGGAAGTGGACCTATATTAAATATCTTTTAAGAGTCATCGCTTCAAAACCTGAAATAGTCGACCCAGAAGTGAGAAAATAAACTTTTGAGCTTCCCCCGCATCCGACACACTTTTTGATGAAAAAGGGGGACTTGGGTCAAGGTTGAGGTCGACCCTGACCTAGGTTAGGGTCGAGGTTGAGCTTGACCTAGGGGGTTAAGACCCCTGGAAAATATACCATGTGGGAAAAATAGTACCCAAAGAGGCCCAATTAGGATCTTGAATAGGTACAAAAGATGGAAAAGGGACATAAATTTGAGGACAACATGATAATGGCCCAAAAAACCCCCTAAGGAGGGCTAAACAGTCTTAACATGAAAGTGCTTCCATTTTAAGATGATACAATACTGTGGATTTTTTATTGAATCAAGCTAAAGAATACATTATATAGTAAAAGACAACTACTTAGTTGCCAAAAAAGAACCAATATAATTGAAACTCATTGTAAAAAATCACAAAATCAAAATATTCAGTTTGTTGTTGTACAATAATTGTAATGCAATTTCATTGGACAAAAATTCAATCTACATATTCAGCATTGACAATGAAGTTGATGTAATAAACATCTCATAGATACAATCGTAGAAAACATTTACAATGTATGTCCCCAGAAGCACCTGGCCAACAATGCCAAGAGAAATAGAGAATGAAAAATGTTCTATATGATTGTACCATACAACTTGTTATAAAAAACTAGTAGATGTAGTTTCCATGGTTGACATGAATATTTGGATGTTATGCAAAGAATTAAGATTTGGGAATAAAGGTTGAAGTAGGTCTACATGATTTTAGATGAATAAAAATGAAAGGCATCAATGGATGTGTTGACAGTATGCCAATCGTATATCCTCAGAATGAAGTTTGGTGTAACTCTCCCAAAACATCAATGAAACTAGAAAAAATGAAGCTCATAATTTGAACTTTAACACTTGTTGGAGTTGTTAAAAGAAAGAAATATTTTTTGTGAAGTTGTATAAGTTGGAACTTGATTATATCAAGCTGATTGCTAGTCATCATTTGTTCTTTAGGATCTCCCTACAATTGTGAACACAAAAATCTAGTTTGAAAAATGATATCAGAGTAAACCCTGAGAATTTATCCTTCTTGGTGAGCCTCATGGTTAGATAAAACAACCATACATCTAATTTTCCATATGTTAAGTAAAATGATTTGTCTCATAGAATCAACCAATATTTGTTTTTCTAATATTTAGACCCAAAAAAACTTTCCAACATAAGGCATGACCATACATATTTGGAATATAATAAAACAATGCTTTCAATTTTTGCTTTGTCCATATGCAGTCCCAAAAAATATGTTTCAAACTTTCATTGTGATGGAAAAAGGGGCATTTATCTGGTTGAATCGTCATACACCTCAACCTCTCACCAACGGCAATTTGAAATGTAAATTTTTCCAAGCCAAAATTTGGGCATTGGCCTCTACTTTAGAAATCCAAATTTGAGCCCTCAACTTTTCCAACATTTAAAAACAAATAAATTACACTTCCATTTCTAATTTAGTCTCTAAGTGAAAAAGAAGGTAGAAGGCTGACATAGAATTGTTTTAAGGAAATTGGAAAAAAACTAGAATATCTCTCCTCTTTTTTTTGAGCAGACAACCACCACCAATGTTTTGGAAATTACATTCCAAAGGTGTACAAATTTTCATTTTAAGATCAATAGGAACAAGAGATTTTACAAAGATTATAAACCCTTTGAACCTGTTATTTAAACCAAAGGTATTTTTAATGGTTGACCAAGTTGCTCAGTCAAGAGAATTTAAGTCCTACAAATCTCTAGACTGGGGCACTCCTTTCTTGAAGAGATAATAAGCTTGTCTTTGGAAATAAATAGCAAGAGGTTAGCCCTAATATCGGATCAATTTGTTCTACCAAGTTGAGAAATCACCAAAACTAAAGCCATGTTGAAGGGAAGAATTCCTTTAGCTCAAATATTTGCAAACTTGTTGATATGCCTTCCAAATAGACTGCAAGGGAAAATAGGCTTTGATATAAAAGGAAGATGTTACCAATTTTTGCATCCAGCTCATTTGGCAGAGTTGGGTAGGTCAAACTAGGTGGAAGGTATATTTTGTTTCATTTAGAATTTAAAGTTTGAGTTGGGTGTTTAAACTAAAAAATGAGACAAAATACAGATGAAAAGATATTTCATTTTTATTCATGAAACAATATCAATTACATTGATATACAAAATGTTAAAAAATCATAATAGTATAATTCATAGTTACAAGACTCAGACTCACCTAGGACTTGACAAGTTGGATTCAGGTTCGGGCTCGACAAATTGAAAAACCCAATAAATTCAAATATTTTTAACGATTTAAAACTTTTTCATGTATTATTCAGTCAATTAACATCAAAGACACAATAATTTAGATAAATAGAAGCTACTTTTCACACATAAACAAGTTTACATTGATAACATAAGTATAAATGAGAATTTCTGAAGGAAATAAGCTAACTGTTAAACTACTTACTAAATAACACATTAGAAATCTGAAATATAAATAGTGTCACTGTCAAAAGTCTACAATATTCATGGAATATTAAATCCATGGAATCAAAATTTCAAAATATATATCAAAATAAAAGCTAGAGCCTAGAAGACTAAGGCCCTATGTCTTCCTGCATGTATGCCTAAGACAGGTCATGGAAGATTCTTCAACCATCATCTATCCCTATGTTTGAGGCTTAACCTCAATGGAATCCTCATCATCCTTATCCTCCTCATAATCATCATCATCCTCAGATCCATCAGTCTCAACCTCAGGGTCCTCCACTAGGTCTCCTCATGCTCTAGCCTCCTCCTGTGCAATTGCTACTGCCTCTGCCTCTTGATCCACCTGATAAACCCATTCCAAGTCTTCATCACTGAAGATAGGATCATCAATCTTAGTGTTCCACTCTGCTAGTGGATCAACCTGTTAGGAATAATAGTCCACAATACAATTGAGAGGGGGGGTGAATCAATTGTATGGAAGATTATTAAACTTTAAACTTTAAGTAGCAGTAATATTAGATCTAATGAACACAATAAATCCCAACACAATAAAATAATATTTTGGTGTCGGCGAAACCCTGTTAAAGGTAAAAAAACCCCGGTGGGAATTAGCACCCACAAATGATGTACTGAGAGTATAGTATCCTTGTTAGAATATTTAGCCCTGTTAGGAGCTTATTGAAATATTACAATACATAGTCCTTGTTAGAGGATAGACCCTATTAGGAGTCAAGAAGAAAGGGAGGGCTCACTGCCCAAAGAAGGTTAAATCCACCTTCAGAACTCACTGTTCGCAACACAAGTGTATATGAAGAAATACATAATCTTTTGAACTATTCGGTAGCAACTATCTTTGATTGATCAGTTCCAATGAAGTCCACCAATAAACCTCTACTCTACATTCAATAGACACAAGCTCACAACTTTCACAATCTCTTCATATCACATTTTTCCATCCATATCTTTTCCAAAGAAAAGACCTCTCATTTATACCTTATTACAATTCTCATGATTAGGTCACCCCATAAGCCTTTCCTAATTACAAATAATTACATAAAACCTTGCTAAGATACACATGGAATCTAAAACAAGTATACAATGATTACATTACAATATTTAAGGACCGACATCCTTAATTTATGTTTGCCAAGAAAAACACACACTACATCTCCTAAGTCAGCTTCCAAATAGGTCTTCTCTAGAACACACACCATAGCTGATGTCACCAAGCATTATTTACCTTACGCTAACCAATGAACATCCTTTAGTACCTTTTCTATCATCCCTCAAGCTCGCATACCTTGAATCCATATCATCTGGATGGTATACCAAAAACACAAAGACTAAATCTATCATTTCTCACTGTCACAGTCCAGTGACCAGTCTTCACCAAAACATTTGTAACTCATCCAATATGAAACATTACATGATGAAATCATGGAATAAGGTCACAACACCTTCCTAAACTCTCATCTAACTTTGCAACATCTAAAACATTCGTACAGTATTTGTACACTGTGATAACTAGCCTGTTCTCCTCACAGAAACATATGTTGACATCACTAACAAAACACAAATGACAATAGTATGAGTGCCCATTCAATAATGTGGTGATTAAACATATAAAATGTCTCAATCACCTCCACATGCATTAACAATATCCAACAATCTCCCCCTTTGACATTGATGTCAACATATGGGAAAATCCATCATCCCAAAGTTATATCAATCCAAAGTTCTGCAACCAAACAATACTACATACAATCTCCCCATATAGTAGGGATTTTCTCATAGCAACACTCCCCCTTTGACAACAATGGAAAAGTGTGCCATGAGTCATCAACTATTTTCCAACATATTTCTTCCACAATCACTCCCCCTAAGGAGTAGATCCCTACATCCAGTCCCGAATATGATAAGGCTTTGAAAACCTCTAGACTGATGCATCTTTGCATTATTTAATTCTAACTAGGAGGGGCCTAAACCCCCAGCATACCTCTAATATATTCAAAGGTATCTTTTGGCAGCGGCTTTGTGAAGATGTTTGCAATCTGCTCTTTTGTACTAATATATTCTAATTTTATTTCCTTCTTTGCCACCTTGTCTCTCAAGAAGTGATATTTGATAGAAATGTGTTTGGTTTTAGATTTCATCACCAGATTCTTTGACATATTCACTATATTGGTGTTATCACAATGGATAACCATTGGTTCATTAAAAGTTATTCCAATATCCTTCAGCATTTGCTTCATCCAAACAATTTGAGTGCAGTTAACATCAGCAGCAACATACTTTGATTCCGCAGTAGATTGAGCTATACAATCTTGCTTCTTACTTAGCCATGAAACCAACTTTTTCCCAAGAAAAAATGCACCACCACTAGTACTCTTTTTGTCATCAATGTTTCTTGCCCAATAAACATCAGTATAAGCATGAAGTACAAAACTATCATTCGTAACATACCACATGACATATTCAATTGTCCCTTTCAGATATCTAAATATCCTTTTCACAATAGCTAGGTGTGTCTCCTTTGGCTCTACCTGATATCTATCCACAATTCTAATAGCATTAGCAATATCTTGTCTGGTATGAGTCAGATATTGTAATCCTCCAACCATTGATCTGTACTTGATCTGAAATACACACTAAGTCTCATCATTACATGATAGCTTATTACCGGTCACCATGGGTGTTCCTATTGGTTTACAGTCTTCCATTCCAAATTTATTTAGCATTTATTTGAGATACTTAGTCTGAGAAATAAAGATACCATTCTCATTTTGAACTATTTACAGTCCAAGAAAGAATTTCATTTCACCTTTTCTAAATCCAAGGTGAAGTAAGTATTTGTCCAACCTTGCATACCAAGCCCTTGGAGCTTGCTTTAGTCCATATAGTGCCTGCTTCAACTTGCATACCATGTTTCTATCTTCAGATAGGGTAAATCCATCTGGTTGTTCTATGTATACTTCTTCTTCAAGATCACCATTCAAGAATGTAGATTTCACATCCATTTGATACACCTTGAAGTCTTTATGTGCAGTATAAGCCAAGAATAATCTCACTGTCTCTATTCTAGCAATAGGAACAAATATTTCTTCAAAGTCTATGCCTTCTTGTTGTGAATATCCCTTACATACCAGTCTTGTTTTGTTTCTTACAATAGTTCCTTCTTCATTCATTTTGAACTGAACACCCATTTTGTTCCTATTACATTTTTGTTTTTAGGTCTAGAAACCAATTCCCAAGTGTTATTCTTCTTTATCTAATCTAACTCTTGCTTCATAGCATTTAGCCAAGGCTCATCTCTACATGCTTCATCTGTATTCTTTGGTTCAACTTGAGAAATCAAATAAATTTCTTCTCTATCTTTTGATCTAGTCATTACTCCTTGATTAGAATCACCAATAATTTGATTTCTAGGATGGTCATTCTTTACATACCTCAGAGTCTTAGGAACCTTAGTAGCCTCACTTGTGTCAACATCACAAGTCTCTTTTTCACATTCTACCTCAATAAGTTCTTCTTCTTTTGCAACAGTTGTAGCCTCTTTGATCTCTATAATCTAATTACTGTCATACATTCTTTCTTATATCTAAAATTTTTCATCTATCCTTACATTTTTACTCTCAATCATCTTTCTTAATCTCATATTGAAACATTTTTAATCCAAGAAAAATTCCTTCATCACTTCTAGCATCAAAGTTTTCTATCTCATCATCTCTCTTGAAATAACACTTACTACCAAATATTCTAAAGTATTTTACAGTAGGAGTATGATCAAACCACAATTCATAAGGAGTCTTACTTGCACCTTCTCTGATTTGAATTATGTTTAATGTATACACTGTTATCCCAACAACCTATCTCCAATGTACATGAGATACATTTCCTTCAAGCAACATTGTCCTAGCAGCATCAAGTATAGTCTTGTTCCTTTGCTCTGCTATCCCATTCTATTGTGGAGTCCTAGGAGCAGATGTCTGTCTCTTTATTCCATGCTCTTCACAGTATGAATTAAATAAGTCTGATGTAAACTCTCCACCTCTATCTGACCTTAAACACTTAATCTTTAAACTTGATTCATTCTCTACTTTTGCTTTGAAAAAATTGAATTTATCAAATGCTTCTAATTTTTCTTTCAAATAAGTAACCTGCATCATTCTAGCTAGAAAATACCTTTCACCATAGTATGATCTTGTCCTTGTAGGTCCACATAGATCTATATGTACCAAATCCAACTTTCCTTTTGATGTATATGCTTTGCTTTTGTAACTACTTCTAGTCTATTTTCCCATAACACATTCTTTGCATATAGTGTTAGATGGTTTCACAATCTTTAGCAGATCTCTTATTGCATTAGCCATACTTGCCTTCACAATGTTATCAAAATTAACATGACAAAATCTTCTATGCCATAACCAACTATCATCAACCTTCACAACAAAACAAGAGGCTCCATATGTATTTAATTTAAATACATTACCTCTAGATTTAGTATCGGTTACAATCAGCTTACCTGCCTTACTTCTGATAAAACATTTACCATTAACAAAACTTAATTGAAACTCTTTCTCCATTAACTATCCAACACTCAACAAGTTATGTTTCAATCCATCAACAAGCAGCACATTATCTATATTAGTCTTTCCATCCAAAGTAATAGATCCTACACCTATGATAGGTTTAGGAAGATTATCTCTGAATCTCACAACACCACCATCATACTTCATTAATTTAACAAACTTGTTTCTATATCCAGTCATATGATGTGAAAAACCACTATCTATTATCCATTCAATTTTCTTGTCAACATGAGATACTAAAGCCTTTTCCTCATGCACTGGTTCATCTCTAATAGCAACAAATCCAATATCTTCATAATCTAAATCATCATCATCAAAAATGCCTTCACTAGCATAATAACAGTCTTTATCCTCTTTAGACTTGAAAAACTTAGGTTTGTACTTAGGGACTCTTGTAGGACATCTAGATGCAAAATCACCTACCTTATTGCATGAAAAGCATTTCAAGGGTAACTTGCCTTCAAATTTTCCCTTACCTCTCTTTTCTCTTCTAGAAATCAGTGCAACAAGTTCATCCATCTTTCTTTCCTATGCCATTATTTGTTCCCATTCCTCAGCATACTCACCAAGCTCTTATTTTAGGTCTTCGCTGCTGGTGCTTAGAAGTGCAGACATTTTCTTATGTCCAAATGCCTTGAATGTAGATTCCATTTTAGGTACTAAATCTCCCATTTCAGCAGCCTCAAAGGTAGTTAGCTTTGCAATCAACATCTCTATGCTAAAATTTAGAGTTAAGGGTATAGTCTCTTGAATAGACACAGTCTTGAACTTGTATACACGTGTCAATGATCTAAGGATCTTCACAACAACTTTTTCTTCTTCTTCATAAGTGCCTCCATAATTTTTTATTCCAACCACAAATTCTGTAACCCTTTGAACATAAGTCCTAATGCTTTCATCATCCTTCATTTGTAGCTTCTCCATTTTGGTTTTCCAATTTTGTAACTTCACTTGCTTAGTATATTTGTCTCCTTCATATAAAGCTTATAATCTTCTCCAAATCTCATATGTCAAATCCAAGTCTTTAACTTTAGTAAACTCACCTTTAGATAGTGCTCTTATCAGTGTTTCCCTTGCGACCATGTTGTATGTGAATACCTTCTTTTCATCATCAGTAGCTGATGGAAAATCACTCTCAATCTTTATAGCCACCTTATTCTTTGTGATCAACTAATAGTTGATGCCCAAACATAGCAAATGCATTCGCATCTTGTTTTCCAACTGTCAAAGTTTTCAGGATCAAATTTTGGACCATCCTTCCTATAGAGTTCCATCTCCAAGATCACCTCAAGTTGTTAAGCTTTCTCTCTGAGGACCACAAGCTCTGATACCAATTGTTAGGAATAACAGTCCACAATACAACTGAGAGGGGGGGTGAATCAGTTGTATGGAAGATTATGAAACTTTAAACTTTAAGTAGCAGTAGTATCAGATCCAATTAACACAATAAATCCCAACACAATAACACAATATTTTGGTGTCGGGGAATTCATGTTAAAGGTAAAAACCCTGGTGGGAATTAGCACCCACAAATGATGTACTGAGAGTATAGTATCCTTGTTAGAATATTTAGCCCTGTTAGGGGCTTATTGAAACATTATAGTACATATTCCTTGTTAAAGGATAGACCCTGTTAGGAGTCAAGAAGAAAGGGAGGGCTCACTGCCCAAAGAAGGTTAAATCCACCTTCAAAAATCATTGTTCACAACACAAGTGTATATGAAGAAATACACAATCTTTTGAACTGTTCAGTAGCAACTATCTTTGCTTGATCAGTTCTAATGAAGTACACCAGTAAACCTATGCTCTACATACAATAGACACAAGCTCACAACTTTCACAATCTCTTTATATCACCTTTTTCCATCCATATCTTTTCCAAAGAAAATACCTCTCATTTATACCTTATTACAATTCTCATGATCAAGTCGGCCCATAAGCCTTTCCTAACTACAAATAATTACATAAACCCTTGCTAAGATACACATGGTATCTAAAACAAGTGTACAATGATTACATTACAATATTTAATGACTGACATCCTTAATTTATGTTTTCCAAGCAAAACACATGCTACATCTCCTAAGTCAGCTTCCAAATAGGTCTTCTCTAGAACACACACCACAGCTAACGTCACCAAGCATTCCATACCTTGCGCTGACCATTGAACATCCTTTAGTACCTTGTCTATCATCCCTCAAGCTTGCATACCTTGAATCCATATCATCTAGAAGATATACCAAAAACACAGAGACTAACTCTGTCATTTCTCACTATCACAGTCCAATGACCAGTCTTCACCAAAACATTTGTAACTCGTCCAATATGAAACATTACATGATATGATCTTGGATATAAGATCACAACACCTTCTTGAGCTCTCATCTGACTACGCAGCATCTAAAACATCTGTACAATGTTTGTACACTGTGATTACCAGCATGTTCTCCTTACAGAAACATATGTTGACATCAGTGATAAAACACAAATGACAATAGTATGAGTTCCCATTCAGTAACGTAGTGATTAAACATATAAAATGTCTCAATCACATCCCCATGCATTAGCAATATCCAACACAACCTCCTCTAAAATGATAGGATATGTGTCAGTGCCCAAGTCTATCTATGACGAAGGTGAAGATAAACACAATAGAAATATGAAATGTAAACACAATGGAAATATGAAATTTGAATGTAAAAAAATCATAAAATAACACAAAAATGTAACTCACCTCTTCAAAATTACTCCAAAAATGAATATATACAACTCAAATTTATAGAGGCCTCGTCCAAATGCTTCTTTTAGCTCCTCTCAATGTGTGAATACAAGCTAGAAACTAGCACAAATAATCAACAACCAACATATAAGAGCCAATCAATTTGCTAATCTATTTTCTAAAATCCCTATATTATTCTCCCAATCCTTTTTCCTCTTTTCCAAGTCTTTGCAAATGATGGAATGACCTTTTTAGGTCTTAGAGAAGGCATATAAGAAAAAAAATCATTAAAAAAAATTATTTTATTTTATTTCTTTTTGTAAGTGCAAGACGCAGCAGAGTCCGGAGCACAGGACTCGCTGAGTCCACCAAGTCCTAGGACTCAGTGAGTCTTGTAGGACTCGGCCGAGTCAGCTTGTTGAGTTAAAAAGACTCGACAAGCCTGACTCAGCTTGAGACTCGTCGAGTCTTTTAACTCTAGTACAATTACATTTTGCTATTTTAAATCTTTCATTTTCATTTTGCAAATAAAAAGTACACCATGATTCCACACAAGTCATGGATAGATCCTACACCAATTTAGAATGAAAAATGCAAGTAAATAGAAGTAAAGACTAGAAATGGATTGAGATCCACCATTTCTTGTTAATGGCAGATTGCACTTGAATCTGGATTAGTTGATTGAAGATTAGGCTCATCATTCTTAAAGTACCTACAATGATGATGGAAATGATGTTAGTCACACAAACTGAGTAATGAATAATCTAAACCTATCTCTAAAAGCCAACTTCAAAACTTGTGTTTATCAATCACATATCTTAAAAATTAGAAGAGCGAATGCATCAATGATCAGTTCTATAAAAAAAGTACAACTCATACATCCAACAAGTAGGGAAATCATATTTTATGCTTTGCAAAACATGTTACATTGCTTGTTGTTCAAGAAACCATGAAAAGGACCCTTCAAGGATTAAACGGTGTAACTATTGTAGCTATATATGGTTACACGATATTGTGCAAATTAGACAAGCCAAGACTTTAATAGGAACAAAAGTGTTTCCATGTTAGAGTATGCTTCTCCAATGTAGAAAATGATGAACATATAAAGCAACTGCAAAGAAATAAATCTCCAAGGTATTCACTAGTGTGTATCATGTTTAAGGAGAAATTATATCCCTAAAACATTGCCTTGAAACATAAGTATCCCCCTTTTAATAGTGCTATCATATAAAAGTGTAGATCCTATTCATCATATACATGGTATATATTAAAAATACAACTACAACTACCTTATGAGCATAAGAGCAACATTTTGAAACAATTACCAAGATTAGGTAAAAACAAGGATAACAACTTATGCAAAGGAATGACAATGGCATTTGATGAAAGGGTATAGGTAAAAGAGGTAACCATATGATAGTAGTAACAATACTGTTACCAGAAAAATGAATTATCAGACATTATGATTAATTAGGGGATAATAGTATCAATACATCAGTCCATGGGAGTGATTGAAATAGAGGAGCATATCAAGTTGCATTTTTAAAACGTACAACAATCTAGTACAAATAAATGGTAGAAACATTTTCCTATACCTTCAACATCTACAACATTAAATGAAGGATTTATTGAAACATAGTAAGCAAAGGGGTTGTGCGATAATCATATCTAATTTTCAATAGTAATCATTTAAGTAGGCATTAATATGCCATGAACATAGTAGAGATCAATTGTAATACTCATTGCAAACATAAGTAATGCTATAACACAGAATATCAAGAAGGCAAAAAACATGAAAGCAGTCATAGAAGGAGGCCTAGAATAAATATAAAGATTCAATGGAACAATTTACTTCACTATTTTCAAAAGTTGTTAGTAACATTCAAGGGATGTTATGGTTAACAATAGAGATGAACATTCATTGCCTAAGTAGAAATAATGTGAAGACAGTACCACCATAACTATGATCTTTAATTAGCACTATCTATAATCCCCGATGGTGAGTGGGAGCGGGAGCGGTAGTAGTAGTGGTAGTGGTGGTGTGAATGAGGCAATTTAAAATGGTGTGGGCAGGAGTCCTATCTCTAGTTCTTCGAAGGGATTCAGTGTAGGAAAATGCGAATGACTGTGCGGTGACAGTCAACTCCTCTCTGGGAAATTTTTTGGAAGGTGGGTCCAACCCTCATAATCTCAACTCAGTGGACCTTCCCAAGGTCCCACTTTCTAATGCTTGGTCTTCATTGTTTGGAAAAAAACCTCTAGTAAGTCCTCTTTCCCTCCTGTCTGCAACATTTCTGACTCTGCTACCGAGACTTTTACTGTTGATGTCCCTGATGAGGTTATTGAACATAATATTGATTCTATGGCCTTGAATTTGGTAGGGAAATTCCTTGGTCCCAGACCTAATATAAATGTTGTCAGAGCTTTTTCTATCTGCAAGTGGTCCTTGAAAGGACAGGTTGATATCTTTGTTATGCATAGAGGGTTTATGGCCTTCTCTTTTTCCTATCATGAGGATATAGAAAGTATCCTCTATGTCGGCCCCTGGTTACTTGGTAAAACCACTCTAGTCCTCTAGAAATGGACTCCTAAGATGGAGCTGATAGACTCTTCTTTCTTTATCCAAACCCTGGTTTGGGTTAGACTCCCGAGTCTCCCTTTGGAGTTTTGGTTAGAAGATGTCTTTGTTGGTATTGCGAGTTCCTTTGGTGACCTCCTCTCTATTGATCCAGTTATTGTTGATAGACAAAGACTTACCTATGCCAAAATTTGTGTTGGAATTGATCACAAATCAGATATGCCTACTTCTATAGATATTATGTCTAAGCTTGGTATATGGACTCAAGAGATTTCTTTTGAGAGTATCCCCTTTGCTTATGTTTATTGTAAGAAGGTTGGTCACTGGGTGAAGAGTTGTCCCCACAAACCCCACAAAATCAATATGGTGATCATTCCTTCTAATCCTTCTAATGGGGCTCCTAGAAAAGTTTGGAAACTTAAGTCCAAGGGTTCTGATCTTTTGCCAGAGGTTCCCCTCAATCTTTGGTTGTTAATAAGAAAAAATCAAAGAAAGGCATGGTTAATAATATTCCACCTTCATTAGTTAATAATAGAAACAAAATCAAAGCAGATGTGGGAGCCCAAGTGAGGTCTCCAAGAAGAAAAGGAGCAAACATAATCAGGGAAGAAGAAGCCCATAGGAATATTGCGGATGGAACTCAATTGACCATCCAGGATGCCTTCTCTCTAAAGAGATCACAAAATTTATTTCTTGGAATATTTGAGGACTCAATGGTCCTCATAAATAGGATGTGATTAGAAATTTATGTAGAGATCATAAACTAGACATTTTAATCATTCAAGAAATGAAGATAGTTAAAGATAAGGTTGAAAATATCAAAATCTATAAGAATGGTGGTAGTTACGAAAGCAGCTCTGAAGGGGCTTTTGGAGGTACTATTCTTTTCTAGAACCTTGATCATGTTGTTGGTATCCCTATCCTTCGTGAAAACAATTTGGCTGTTGTTAAATTCAATCACTTTAGGAATGGTACTTCTTGGTTTTTAGCTAATATCTATGCTTCTAACTCTAGAGTGGGGAGAAGTAAATTTTGGAATAGGATTGCTAAGATTAAAAACAATTATTGCAATGAAAGTTAGATCATTATGGGAGATTTTAACACTCCCTTAAGGGAGAATGAGAAAAATGGGGGGATTCCTACTTAGATGGATAGTAGGTTGGATCTTATGGATTTTATCAATTCTCAGGCTCTCCATGATAAGGATCTTTAGGGTGTGAATTTTACTTGGTCTAATAGATGGAGTGGGGATGAGCTTATCAAGTCAAGATCAACAGAACTCTCATCTCTAATGACTGGTTATCTCTTTATCACTTCTCTTTGACTTCTCTATGTCGCATTGGTTCTAATCACTCTACTATTTCTTTCACATCTGATCTTCTTTCTGGCAAGCATAACTTCCCCTTCAAATTTGAAAAAATGTGGACTCTTCATCCCAATCTGGAAGTGTGTATTAAAAAGTGGTGGAATATTGAGGTGAAAGGTACTGCCATGTTCAGAGTAGCTAAGAAATTGAGAATTATTAAAGACAAAGTCATAATTTGGAATAAGGAGGTCTTTGGGGATGTTTTTCTTATGAAGAATGATGTCATTTCAGATCTCAATAAGATCCAAGATAAAATTCAAGAGGAGGGATATTCTTCTATTTCTAGAGATGATGAAAATATTGCACTCTCTAAGTATAATAATATTATTTCTAGGGAAGAGGAATTCTAGAGACAAAGATCTAGATCTATTTAGCTCAAAGTAGGAGACAAGAATACTATATTTTTCCACATGACTACCCTTAAGAAAAAAGTGACTAACATAATTTCCTTTTTAGCTATGAACAATGTGAGGCTTGATAAAGATGAGGATATCAGTTTGGTTGCTAGGATTTTTTTCTCTTCTCTCCTTACTAGGGATCCCAACCTCAATCTCTTGGATCAAGATTCTCTCCTGAATTGTATTCCCTCTATGGTGAAGGATGACCATAATGCTTCCCTTGTGGAAATCCCTTTGGTCAAAGAAATTAGGGCTGTTGTCTTCTCTTTTGAAGGTAATAAATCTCTAGGGCTGGATGGTTTCCCTATGTTCTTCTTTCAATCCTTTTGGAAGATTGTGGAGCAGGATGTGACTAAAGTGGTCCAGGAATTCTTTCATGCTAGTAATATTCTGAAGGAAATTAATGGGATTTTCCTTGCTCTGATCCCTAAATTTGTTGGAGCTTCATCTCTGGATTCTTTCAGACCTATTAGCCTCTGCAATTATTTTTATAAGATCATTTCTAAATTTTTGACTTTACATCTTTTGTCCCTCGTCCTGACTTTAATCTCCCCACAACATAATAGTTTTGTCCTGGGGCATCAAATTCTAGACTATGTTCTAGTTGTTCATGAGAAAATTCATTCACTAGTACATTTGAGGCCATATTCCAACGACTATCTGTCATATTTGCAATGCCTATTTGTCAACACTTCGACAGATGTGTTCGTCAACATTTTTTCATTACAAATTGCTACGAAAGTGATAACTGTCGGTATTCTGACATCATTTTCCTTTGAAACTTGCTACATTGATAGCAACTTTACTATGGGATTTTATACGGTATATCTATCAGAACTCTGACAAACCATGTGGAAGTCCTGTAGAAAAACTCTGTTGAACACCTTGTCAAAATGATGATGCATATGCAATGATTTTCTGATAGGAAAACCCATTGGAGATATAGCATTCCCATCGTGAATATCTATCGAAAAGGGACTCTCTCTAATGTTATAACTATCGGTATGGTGATGGATACGCAGTGACTATCTGATAGGACAACCCATCAGATGTATAGCAGTCCCATCGCACATATCTATCAAAAAGGAGTTCTCTCTGATGTTATACCTATCAGGATGGTGACGAATATGCATTAAATGTCTTATAGGAAAACTCATCGGATGTATAGCACTGTTGTCAAAATAATTTCCATTCTCATTGAAAAAGTGACAAATATGCACATTAAAGATAACAAAGCTCAAGAGACCATCATAGTTGGTCTCTTTCTTCAGTCTATATTATTGAAAAAATGGTTTACCTTTCATTAGCTCATCAAATGCAGGGATTTGAAAGAATTTAATAGAATATTTTCATGATAACATATATTTCTTAAGTTGACGTTGCACAAATTTATCTACTTCACGCACTTGTAGACTACGAGGACAACAATAAAGAAGCATCTCCTCCCATGGCCTACATTACTCAAGACATAAGAGGGGATACTTCTTTATGGTTGTCCTCATAGTTTACAAGTGCATGATGTAGATAAATTCATTCAGCATCAAACTAAAATAATGTATGTTATACATGAAAATATCATCTATCAAATTCTTTTTGATCACTGCATTTGATGAGATAACGAAAGGTAAAACATTTTGTTAGTAATATGGACTAAAGATGGAGATCAACTATAATGGTCTCTTGAGCTCTTCTATCTTTAGTCCTAGCTACTGGGTAAGGCCTAGAAGACTTATACCTGTCAATCATCGAGAATAATCACCACCTTGCCTTTATGTACACTGCACAGTATCCAATATAGGAGAAGGAAAAAAATATGAATGGATGAAAGAAATGAAAGATACAATAATATTATCTTGTTGTTTACCTTCTCATAATTGATCCTAGTCTCGCAAAAACCTTTTAAATTTGTGCAACTCATCAATACTGGAGGCCTGAAGTAATTTTATATGATCACTAGTACATTTCGTGCATGGATGAGAAACATTATCCAAAGTTTCTAGATTCTGAGAAGAGGTATGAGTGGAGGCCAAAGAAGGGATTTTTGTGAAGGTTTTATAGATGTAGGTTATTGAATCATCATCTCTACACTGGTACTCAATCTGGAAACCCTCATCCTCACTTTTGTCCCACCTCAGCTCAATAAAGAAGATATTCTCTAGAATTTTAGACATTTAGCAAATCTCCACAAAAATACCTTCTAGCCTCCACTGAATATACATCTTCTCATAATTTAAAAACTCTCCATCATTGATTCTCATCAATGTACGAATAAAATTGTGAGAAAATGCTTAATCCCTAATTCAATCTTTGACAAATAAAATTGTGATAGAACACTTAAAGAATATGGAAAGCTCGCAATGTTTAGAGACACACTTGACTCCAACTACCATGTACAACAAAAATAATTTGTCCAATTTGGATAGTAAGTCTAATTTAACTAAAATGACAACCATAGCTAATACAAGAGGCTAACCTATTTTAAATATTCTTCACTTTCTCAAACCATAGTTTATGATACTTAGTTGCTCCTCCATAAGAATATCTGCAATCAATGATTCTTACATGAGCCCAAAAGAATACCTTAGTAGCACAATAATTAGAAAATAAACATATCCAATATTATAAATAGCATTTTCTTTCACTCAAAATCATTTCTCAAACTCACCCATTTGCAGGAAAAAGGAAGTGGTTTAGTTATTTTCTCTTGCTATATTCAAAGACCTCATGGCCCACAACAAAGAACATTGTAATAAGACCTTTTAATACTAGTGACAAGAACATAGAAGCATTCTAACTCATTTGTAAAGAAAACAAGCTTTCTATAAAATGAAAGTTTCAACCTAAGTAATACTAGCACTTGCACTCAAAGGAGGTGCAAGAGATGCGTTGATAGGCATTTAAGTGGAAAGAATAATTGAAGCGTTACATAATAAAAGTGAGTTTTTTAAAGTGTAAATGAGAATCCAACATAATAAAAGCACATAAATTGAGAAGACATTTATATAATGTAATGAAATGGAGAATAATGAGTGTATGAACACCAAATAGGTAAAAGGTAATGATTTACCTTCAACATAAGTAGGGAAAATTTATACAAAATAATTGTTGTTGAAGTGAGACAAACTAAAATGTTATACCATATCGTGCATTCAAAATCCCATGTTGAAGTGAGACAAACTAAAATGATATACTATCGTGTGCATCCAAAATCCCATATGTAGCTTTTGATTACAAAAGATAAAGTAAATTTCTATGATGGGGAAGCAAAGTGTACCAACAACTTAATAAAAGGAATTATTTTGAAGTGTACTTCTACACACATCTTGCATGTTAGAAGTATTGTATATAAGAGAAATGAACATGGAACAGTTGAATGTAAAGAATTGGTGGACTTTACTCTATGTAGGTCCTACCAAAAAAGCAAAGTATCAAAATGCATTGGGAAATATATTACTATAAATCTAAAACATAATGTATCCTGAAACCTTATATCTATAACTGATCTTGTTTGTAAATAAATAGTATCTTCAAAGAGAAAGGAAAGAACTTGTAGAACATGTTTTGTGCCAACATCTGATTAAAGTCTACTCTGAATTATGCTATGATATATGATAAAAGTCTACTCTGAGTTATGCTATGATATATGCTCATATCATATTCTAAAGGGCCCAAAACAATGTTCACAATACATTATAGATTTGCACCCAAATAAAAACCCTTCCTATTTCATTCTTTACCATTCAAAGGTCCATAGTAATTGAAGTGAAAATTTCATATCCGAGAATAGTGTGAATAAATTATCTAAGTTTCAATTGTAACCTAACCAAAACCACTTATCTGATAACACTAAGTCTTGACATTACAAATTAAGAAGCACCTATAGAAAATTATCAACTACTAATTGCAAGAAAGAAAATTCATGTCACTTGAAAAGAAAAAACCACCTTAATAGCTGAGATAAACAAGTATGTCACTTACCAATATAACTTCATCATGCACCTGATATAAACTTAAGGACAACCTTCACTCCTAGCCATCATTGCACTCATTATACCTATTCTAAAAAATTAGATGTGTTGAAGAAACCCAAAATGATCAATCCCTCTGGTGAAACTATATAAAACTAGGATAAACAAAACATATCCAAACCCCAAGGAAATCCAACGGTTAGAACAAAAGATATGGTCACTATCCCGAGACCCATTTTATTGTCATAAAACAGAAGGTTCATTTTCCAGATCCGACTAGGGCATCATATAACTTTCACAAAACAAACTCAAATGATACCAAACCAATTTAACATGAACCCCTTATGCATATAATTTCATAATATGTGATCCATAAAGCCTTCCAACCATTAAATGATTAATATAAGCACAAATCTTTGCATGCCACTCCATTGAAGAGGGTTTAAAACCAATCTTCACTAAAAATGTCATAAATTTCACAAATATTCTTTAAAATGAATAAACCAAAAGGAAAAGAAATCTTAATAATATATCTTTCCAATAAATCCACTTAGAGGTTTTAACTCTTCCAGATGCGTTCATAGTATGGTGCAGGTGCACCAAGGCATAAGAGCACAATCAGGAGGTCAATGTGTTATGAAAAAGATTTGATGTCAAACAAATCATTGTTGATCATTTTATAATATTTTTTGTTCATTGTAAAAATTCCATGAAAGGGCATACATGTTTGTAAAAGGTAATTTAAGGGTCATTTGATATGTTTGTAAGGTTTTTGTCAAGTTTTGAGGTCATGCAATAATGCAAGATTGCATTAAAAGTTGTAAATGGAAAGTTGAAAGGTCTTAGAGGTAGTTTTATGGTCCCATCTACCAAGGAGTCTATAAAAACCAATGTAAATTCGAACCAAGGCATAATGGAAAGGAAATAAACATTTGAAACCTTTTGGAGCACTTTGTACTTGTTGTTTTGATTGGTTTTTAGGTTTCTTGTGTTGGTTCTAGGCCTTGTACTGACATGTATGACCTGGAAACCCTATAAATTTGTAATGGTTGGATAGTATGATGAATAAAATTTCCTGTTCTTTTGGTTTGGAGTGATTTAATATAGTTTTGTGAAAGTTATAGAAATTTTGGTGAAAGTGGTTGTTTGCAGATTTGAGACTGCCTGAGAATAGTCATGTTGAAATGTGTGGTATGAACACATTTGGAAGAGTTAAAACCTCTAAGTGGATTTATTGGAAATATATATGATTAAGCTTTCTTTTCCTTTTGGTTTAGTCATTTTAAAGAATATTTGTGAAATTTATGACATTTTTAGTGAAGACTAGTTTTAAACCCTCTTCGAAGGAGTGGCATGCAAAGATTTGTACTTATATTAATCATTTAATGGTTGTAAAGATTTATGGATAACATATTATGAAATTATATGCATAAAGGGTTCATTTGAAATTGGTTTGGTATCATTTGAGTTTGTTTTGTGAAAGTTATATGATGTCCTAGTCGGATTTGGAAAATGAACCTTCTATTTTATGGCAATGAAATGGGTCTCAGGACAGAGACCATATCTTTTGTTATAACCATTGGATTTCCTTGGGGTTTGGATTTTTTTTGTTATCCTATTTGTTGTGGTTCCACAACACATGCCCCATTTTGGCTACCTGGCCTAATGGGGACCCCTTTTTTTAGGGTTCTTTTTTGTTGTCTTTAGGGTTTAGGTTTGTTTTTCTTGTGCAATTCGTTTAGATAGTTAGAATATTCTTTATGCTTTCAATAAGACATTACTGACAACTGCTTTTGCATGTAGAAGTTTTGTGCCCACCTTTTGAGGTTTACGAAGAAATGACAAAGGAAGCTGATATCCATGGGAGTACTAAGATTTTTGGAAATCCAAGAAGTGACAAAAAGGTTTTAAAAATCTCACCCCAATATTCTTCCAGAACACTAAGTCTTCAATTTTGACAAGTTTAGAGGATTTCAGCACTTAGCCATTTTTCAATGCTGGATTTTTGGAGTTTTGAACTTTGCTAGATTTTCGGAGTTTCGAAGTTGCTGGATTTTTGATGGCCGAAAGTCTGAAACGCCAGAAGTTCGCTAGATTTTTCGAGTTGTTGGATTTTTGAAGTTTCAGAGTTGCTGGATTTTTGTTGTCTGAAATTTTGAAATGCCAGAAGGCTGCTAGATTTTTGGAGTTTCAGAGTTGTTGGATTTTCACTGCTTGAAAGTTTGAAACGCCAGAAGTTTGCTGGATTTTTAGAGTTTCGGAGTTGCTAGATTTTCGTTGTCCAAAAGTCCAAAGTTTTTCCCAGCATAGAATTTTTGATAGCCAATTTTGTGCTTCAAGTTTTTTGGTCATTCGACCTTTCAAGTTTTTTGGCCTTTCAGCCCTAGAGAATTTTTGGCCTCCGAAAGTCCGAAGTCCAAAATTTTGAGGAAAGGTAGTTTTTGGTACTTAGCCATTTTTTAAGACTTGGTTTTTCGGCATTTCAGCCCTGGAGAACTTTCGGCCTCCGAAAGTATGAAGTCCAAAATGTGGGAAAAGAGGACTTGACACTTAGTCATTTTTGAAGCTTAGTTTTTTTGGACCAACCGTCGGGATTTGTGTTTTTTTTGGCACGTCCATTGTTTAACTCCAGTTATCTCAAACTTGATTTTTTAGTCAACTGAGCCTCTTTTATGGGATCATTCCTACATAATTTTGGGATCTCTTTCAATTGAGTCCACATGGAGGAGCTACAACCAAGGATTAAGGGCATGATCACAAAGTTCTATGAAGGGCATGACAAGTTCTAGCTCCATTTTCGAGTTGTTTTATGCATAATCTGCTCGAGTTTTGTAATGCACGAGGTTTAATTCCATGCTAGGGTAGTTTAACTAAGTTTTAGAGATAGTTGCATTAATGTAATTTTTAGTTTAGATTTATTTCAAAATTTTAGATGCAGTCGAAACCCTGGCTGCGAAAATAAGAGCACAGCTCTATAAATTGTAAGAATTTAATGTAATGAGGGTCGGATTTATCATCAATGCAATACATACAGCTGGTGCTTCAATCATAGTGTGATATTTTTTCTATCTTTGTGATATTTGTGAATGTGTGATTTTCTCATTCATTTATTTCAAAGAGCCAATTGATTGTGTGGTGGTTTCAAATCTGTGATTCTTAGTTTGGTGTTTGTTGGTGTTATATTGCTTTGTTGTGATGAATTATCAAGAAGATTTTTCTTTTGGTGCTTTTAAGATAAACTTGTCTCACGTGTGCACACATTTGTGGTGGCTTCGTGATTCGATGAGTTTTGGCTTATCATAAATTTGCGTTCGTTTCTGTTGATGATTGCATCTACCTAACTGAATATTGTGATTTATTTTAATCTCTATTTTGTGGGTTTCCTCATCTTCTTGATCCCTTAATTTGCAAATTGGTGTGATGTTGGTTTATGTCCATTAGATTTCTTTTCAGCAATTTCCTTCACATTCTTGTTACCCTACTACTTACCTTTTCTTTGCAAAAATCAATTATGGTAGATTAATTAAATTAATATTGCTTTTGTTCTAAAATCTGAAAATCCAAAAAGAGAAACATTGTGGTATTTTGAAGTTTTTTTTGCAGCCTTCCTCGAGATATGAACCAGCAAAGGCCTCCTTGTTAACAGATTCACATTTGTCTTCAGTTGAGCTATCCAAGCGGTTGAGACCCAACCTAGAAGGAACCTTGAGATTGATTCACATCACTCTTCCAAGAGGGGAATTTGCTTGCGTAAATTCCTAGTCATTGCCTCATGTAAAAATGACACTCAACAGAAGTGGCGCTAGAAGGAGGGCCTAGACCAAAAATTTTCATGGTTATAATCACACTAAACAAGTTGGAATTTGGGAAAATCTAGCTTCAATGGATAGTCCGTTGTGTATACCGGGAGGTCTCCATGAGATCCCTCTGCATGTACATAATAGGCTTCCTTTTTTATTCCCTAATAATGGAGAAAATGCTACAAATCATGTAAGGATTTGCAAGGATCTAATGCTTTTTTCTCAAAATTGAACATGAAGATGTTGTTTGCAATCTATTTGTCAAGACATTTCAAGGTGTAGCACTTCAATGGTATGGGAAACTCTCATCCAACTATATTTACTCATGGATTGAATTAAAGGATATATACTTAATTCAATTTGATCCCAATGTGAGTTCACAAGATTCACTATTTTATTTCGCTGTTGTAAGGATACCTCAAGAGTCCATTGCCCAATTTAATCATCGATTTCTTCTCATGTATCAAAGGGTTCAAGATTCAGAAGGATGGTGCATGATTCAATGTTAAAAGAGAATTATTTATGGCATTTGGATGTCTCATTTGTAAGCATGATTAGATCTTTTGGTGAGATTACTACCTTGCATGATGAATTTAACAAGGCTCTTTTCTTGGCACGATGTGGATGTGATGTTACATATGGTACAAATGGTCTTGATAGAAGTTTCAATATGCAATTGATTGAATGTTGCCAATCATTACAACTCTATGTCAACTTGGTGAATACATCAAATCAGCTACAATCATCTCATTCAACCAATTACAACATGCCTGATATCCATATGATGCAATCAACCAATCAAAAGAATCAGATCAATCACTTTCAAGATCATATTTGGGGTCAAAATTCCCATCATACAACCTTGGACATAAGTATTTTGCCACCTAATGATGATATTATAGAGATCTTTTCATATTCTTACTATACTCCATTGCTCAATCCATCAAAACATGATGATACTTCAAATGGAAAGCTTGCTAGTCAGTTATTTGAGTGCGATAAGTTGTGTAATAATGAAAGTGAAATGATCCTAAATGCTGATTGTAATTCAGAATGAAAGCTACCAAATTATTTTTATGAAAAAATCAATCATGAAGTATCAAGAAATGATGACCAAATCCAAGAGGATGAGAAATATTCAATGTTGTCCCAAAATTATTACCATGAAAGAGAAACAAGTACAAAATATTTGTCATCTTCACAAGGTAATTTTGATGACACTTTTGATGTTGAAAAAGATTCACCTGACAAAGACACATATAGTCATTTTTGGGTAGATATTCCACTTGAACAAAGTAGACTAGATGAAAAGTTGCAAGAATTGGGTATTCCTATGTCATTATCAGATTTTTCATGGATGGAAGGATGTAGAATACACCTCATGAATCAACATTGTGAGATGGATTGCCCTATTTTTCTTGGAAAGATGGACTTCTATTTGAAAGGAAAGATGACTATTGAAGAGGTATTAATTCCTATAGCATATCATTGTGATAGTTAATCAAGGGAAGAAGAAGAGGAACATGATCAAATTCATGAGACTTTGGAAGATATGGATTTTCCTAATGAGAAAGATAAAGTGATTGACATACAAGAAAATGAGGGCGAGAAAATTCCCCATGACGAGGAGAGTGAAATCATAAATAAATTCATAGACATCTTCATGAAAGATGAAAGTGGAAAGGTCTCTTCTCGTGAAATCATAAGTGATGATGCGTTGACCCTTTTGAATGCTAATCATGATGGAGCCCAAATAAATGAGATACAAGAAGTTCAAGAGGATGATCAAAAGGAAGATGATGAAGATGAAAAATTGTGCCTTGAGGTAGAGGAATCTCAACATTTACAAATCAACAAACAAGATGACTCTCAGTTTTTGTCATCAGAGGAGGTAGACAAGGTTCTTGATTTGGTATCATGTTTGAGTAAAGAAATGCCCATTTATGGGTATTCCATGCATATATCAAACCTTGCAGTAGCCAATTCATGTAGGATTCATCCTTTTGAGATACATTCAGAGGTAAGTTGTCCTAAATTCTTGTTAGCTTGGGAGATCGCCTTAGAAGGTAAGTATGATTTTGAACATGTTTCTTTGAGAAATGAGGGAGAAAATGATATGAATGCTGATACTAACAATTCTTACAATTTTGAAGACATGCTTATGAGTGAAATTATTAATCCTAATGAGGTCAAATGTGATGATTTATTATTTATGACTAATGATAATTATAACAGGGATCACAATCTAGATGATTTGCCTCGTGAACCTTGTTGTAGTGACAGGTATAGTACATCACTAATGCATATGTTTTCTTATGGTGTGCATGCACTTGAGGAGAATGGATTGGTGTACCATGAAATAAGACCTCCAGAATAAGAAATCACATTGAGTGAGTATATGCCCATGGTTGGGAACTCACTAAACCAGGTTGTATCTGTCCATTATCCCTTGATTTTTTATGATCTTCAGTTTGAGTATGATAAAGGCGAAAAAAAATGTTTGTGGATTAATCATTATAATGGAGAGTTGCCACAACTTTTTATTTTGTGTAATTTGTACCCAGAATTTGAACAAAAATTATCTAAATTTTATTTTTCTGAGTACAAAGATGAGTTTGCATTCCTTAGAACTATGCAGGGTGCGTTGTTACTATTGCATGGAAAGAAAAATCAGTTAATAATCAACTCATATGCTTGTTGTTCTAAGTTTTTTGTATATAATTTAACTTTCGTTGTAATTAGGTAGGTGTTAGTTTCTCTTTTGTTTTAGTGGTTAAGTTTTATTTTGTTAGTGTGCCAGTATCGTTCCTTATTGCTTGAGTGTTTTTTCTTTTTGTTTGTCGGTCTAGGGAAAAGAGAGTTTTATCGGGGCTTTTTCCTGGCAAGTGGTTCATCCCAAGTGGTTCTCGATAGGAGGTAGAGGTATTTCTTTGTCAAATTTTTTTAAAGAAATTTTTCTTGCAAGAGACTATATACATGGATCATGAATGGTGATACCTTTCACTGGAAATCAAATTGATATTCAAAGTCAATCATCCTCAACACATTACACACTTTAAACATGATACTGTGGTTGTTGGTTTCTTGGGTAAGTATCAGTTGGAGTTGATTGGAGCCTATTGTTATGGGTGACCTCAGATCTCATAACCCTTCTCCATCTACATCTTGACTTGAAGAGACAAAATCAAAAGGAGGAACACATAAAGAAAGGTCAACAAGGAAAAGCAAAGTTCAAATACCTGGGTGGCATAGCCTAATCGCTGCTCGAGTTTCTAGAAAGAAATAAAAGAAAGAGAAAAAGAGAAATTAGAAATGCAAATACTAAGGTAGCATAGTCTAAGTGCTGCCTTAGTGCACCCAAAGTGTTGAAATGAAGATAATTGAAGAAGTGACAATATTCAGAGCATAATGGCTCAAGCAAGTCACCTTCCATGAAAATGATGTTGACTCTAAAAGAGCCCTCCAAAAAATAGAAGAATCTCACATCTTGTCAGAAGATAGAGGAGGGTGACTCTAGAAAACTCTACTGGGGCTATGAACACTTGACTGGCAGTAGAGCAAGGTTAGACTGAGATTGTGGAAGTTTATGCCAGTAAGAAAAGATTGGCTCCAAGTGCTTCTTATCTAGGAAACCTTCATCCAAGTGTTGAAAGAATGAACACACATATGCACTCACTGGATGAAACAATAAAGGACTTCAATTTTGAAAAGTTGGTAGAATAATATTTTCATGAATGGTGCTTGTGTTTGGTTTATTGCAAGACAATTTCAGAGAAAGTTTGCTGGTAAATAAATGCCTTGGTCATTTCTCCTTTTATCAGGGCTATTTGTTGTGGTTCCACAACACACGCCCCATTTTGGCCACCTGCCTAATGGGGACCCCCTTTTTAAGGGTTCTTTTTTGTTGTCTATAGGGTTTAGGTTTGTTTTTCTTGTGCAATTAGTTTAGATAGTTAGAATATTCTTTATGCTTTCAATAAGACATTATTGACAACTGCTTTTGCATGCAAAAGTTTGGTGCCCACCTTTTGCGGTCTATGAAGAAATGACAAGGGAAGCTGATATCCATGGGAGTACTAAGATTTTTGGAAATCCAAGAAGTGACAAAGAGGTTTTAAAAATCTCACCCCAATATTCTTCCAGAACACTAAGTCTTCAATTTTGACAAGTTCGGAGAATTTCAGCACTTAGCCATTTTTCAATGCTAGATTTTTGGAGTTTTGGACTTTGTTGGATTTTCGGAGTTTCGAAGTTGCTAGATTTTCACTGTCTGAAAGTCTAAAACGCCAGAAGTTTGCTGGATTTTTGGAGTTGCTGGATTTTTGATGTTCAAAAGTTCGAAACGCCAAAAGGTTGCTAGATTTTTAGAGTTTCGAAGTTGCTGGATTTTCGCTGTTCAAAATTCTGAAATGCTGGAAGTTTGCTGGATTTTCAGAGTTTCAAAGTTGCTGGATTTTCTGAGTTTCGGAGTTGCTGGATTTTCATTGTCCGAAAGTCTGAAGTTTTTCCCAGCATAGACTTTTTTATGGCCAATTTTTTGCTTCAAGTTTTTTGGTCTTTTGACCTTTCGAGTTTTTCAACCTTTCGGCCCTAGAGAAGTTTCGACCTCCAAAAGTCCGAAGTTTGAAATTTGGAGGAAAGGTAGTTTTTGGTACTTAGCCATTTTTTAAGACTTGGTTTTTTGACATTTCGGCCTCTGAAAGTCCGAAGTCCAAAATGTGGGAAAAGAGGAATTGACACTTAGTCATTTTTGAAGCTTAGTTTTTTTGGACCAACTGTTGGGATTTGTGTTTTTTTTGGCACATTCGTTGTTTAACTCTAGTTATCTCAGACTTGATTTTTCAATCAACTGAGCCTCTTTTATGGATCGTTCCTGCATGATTTTGGGATCTCTTTCAGTTGAGTCCACGTGGAGGAGCTGCAACCAAGGATTAAGGGTAGGATCGCAAAGTTCTATGAAGGGCATGCATGAGTTCCAGCTCCATTTTCAAGTTGTTTTATGCATGATTTGCTCGAGTTTTGTAATGCATGAGGTTTAATTCTATGCTAGGGTAGTTTAACTAAGTTTTAGAGATAGTTGCATTAATGCAATCTTTAGTTTAGATTTATTTCAAAAATTTAGATGCAGTCGAAACCCTAGCTGCGAAAATAAGAGCACATCTCTATAAATTGTAAGAATTTAATGTAATGAGGATCGGATTTATCATCAATGCAATACATATAGTTGGTGCTTTAATCATAGTGTGATATTTTTTCTATCTTTGCGAGATTTTTTAATGTGTGATTTTCTCATTCGCTTATTTAAAAGAGCCAATTGATTGTGTGGTGGTTTCAAATCTGCGATTCTTAGTTCAATGTTTGTTGGTGTTATACTGCTTTGTTGTGATGAATTATTGAGAAGATCTTTCTTTTGGTGCTTTTAAGATAAACTTGTCTCACGTGTGCGCACATCTATAGTGGCTTTGTGATTCGATGAGTTTTGGCTTATCATACATATGCGTTCATTTTCATTGATAATTGCATCTACCTAGCTAAAGATTGTGATTTATTATGATCTCTGTTTTGTGGATTTCCTCATCTTCTCGATCTTTTAATTCACAAATTGGTGTGATTTTGGTTTATGTCCATTGGATTTCTTTTCGACAATTTCCTTCACATTCTTGTTACCCTACTCCTTACCTTTTCTTTGGAAAAATTAATTACGGTAGATTAATTAGATTAATATTGCTTTTGTTCTAAAATATGAAAATCCAAAAAGAGAAACATTGTGGTATTTTGAAGTTTGTTTTGTAGCCTTCCTCGAGATATGAATTGGCAAAGGCCTCCTTGTTAATAGATTCACATTTGTCTTCAGTTGAGCTATCTAAGTGGTTGAGACCCAACCCAAAGGAACCTTGAGATTGATTCACATCACTCTTCCAAGAGGGGAATTTGCTTGCATAAATTCCTAGCCATTGTCTCGTGTAAAAATGACACTCAACACTATTTTTATATAGTTGCACCGGAGGGATTGATCAAATATTTTGTAGAAAAATAGCTACAGATATTTGAGTACTGATCATAGAAAAAAAAAACTGCTTGATCATGTTGAATGGTGTTTGAGTTGTGGAGAAAGCTGATTGAAATGCCTCCAATATATTATTCTTATGTTAAAATATTGTATGGATCAACAAGGTCCTAGAAAATGTGATTGGTAGCCATTTTTCTTTGCATCAGATTGGTATCAGAGCTAGAAAAAGGTTTGGGATAAGAAGGTGGGTGTTTTGGTGTTGCTAATGCATTTGTGGTTACAGGTGCTTATCCATCAAGCTGCAGGTTGGTGTTAGTTTTGTGTGGGCAGACATGAGAGGTTTTTCATGACCATTATCCAATGGGGATGAAGCTAAGTAGAAGGTGCATGGCATAAAGAAAGTGAGGCATCTTCTAGAATCCACTATTGGGTGAGATGGATGGTCTAGGGTTTGCCAAGAGACTAGGGTGAGAGGTACAGAGGAGAACTCCTAGGTGAGGCATGCAACATATTGGTGATGTATAGCAGCAAATGAAGGATGGACTAATCATTGTAAGCACTTGAATTTAGAACTTAAATGGTTCTTAATACCTACATTTCCAAGAGACTTAGAAAACTTTCAAGCTTGGTAGTATGGTGCAGGTGCACCAAGGCATAGGAGCACAATTAGGAGGTCAATGTGTTATGAAAAAGATTTGATGTCAAACAAATCATTGTTGATCCTTTTATAATATTTTTTAGTCATTGTAAACATGCCATGAAAGGACATACATGTTTGTAAAAGGTAATTTAAGGGTCATTTGATATGTTTGTAAGGTTTTTGTCAAGTTTTGAGGTCATGCAATAATGCAAGATTGCATTAAAAGTTGTAAATGGGAAGTTGAAAGGTCTTAGAGGTATTTTTATGGTTTCATCTACCAAGGAGTCTATAAAAACCAATGTAAATTTGAACCAAGACATAATGGAAAGGAAATGAACATTTGAAAACTTTTGGAGCACTTTGTACTTGTTGTTTTGATTGGTTTTTAGGTTTCTTGTGTTGGTTCCAGGCCTTATACAGACATGTATGACCTATAAACCTTGTATATTTTTAATGGTTGGATATTATGATGAATAAAATTTCCTATTCTTTTGGTTTGGAGTGATTTAATACAGTTTTGTGAAAGTTATGGAAGTTTTGGTGAAAGTGGTTGTTTGCAGATTTGAGACTGCCTGAGAACAGTCATATTGAAATGTGTGGTATGAACGCATCTGGAAGAGTTAAAACCTATAAGTGGATTTATTAGAATATATATGATTAAGATTTATTTTCCTTTTGGTTTAGTCATTTTAAAGAATATTTGTGAAATTTATGACGTTTTTAGTGAAGACTAGTTTTAAACCCTCTTCAATGGAGTGGCATGCAAAGATTTGTACTTATATTAATCATTTAATGGTTGGAAAGCTTTATGGATCACATATTATGAAATTATATGCATAAGAGGTTCATGTTAAATTGGTTTTGTATCATCTAAGTTTGTTTTGTGAAAGTTATATGATGCCCTAGTTGGATCTGGAAAGTGAACCTTCTATTTTATGACAGTAAAATGGGTCTCAGGACAAAGACCATATCTTTTGTTCTAACCGTTGGATTTCCTTAGGGGTTTGGATATGTTTTTTTTATCCTATTTGTCTATAGTTTCAATAGAGGGATTGATCAAATATTTTGTATAAAAAAAGTTACATATCTCTGAGTGTTGATCACAGAAAAACAAAACTGCTTGATCATGTTGAATGGTGTTTGAATTGTGGAGAAAGTTGATTGAAATGGCTCTAATATATTATTCTTATGTTTAAATATTGTATGGATCAACAAGGTCCTATAAAATGTGATTGATAGCCATTTTTCTCTGCATCACTTATATCACCTTACAAGCCTTACCAAGCCTAAGTTGCCAACATGGGCAAACTACACCTTTTGGCACTTGTAGTGCTTTTACAATATTTTATTGGCTCTTAATGGCCACATTACATTTATTATAGACCCTATAGGCCTTTAGATCCCCTTACTAGACTAGTATCAACAAGATGACCCTTAATGACCCCCCTAGGTGCATTTTTTAACTTATAATGCTATTCACCTCTATTACATTGCCTTCATAGTTTTAGGCTCATTACATTCAAATGTATCAAATAAAAAATGTACTATAAGTCCAATTACATTTAACTCTTAATCTTTCAAGATCATTTGACCTTCATGAGTCTACAAGACTCTCTTTACATGCCTTTGCCAGGGTTCCCTACACCATAGATCAATGCTCAATTTTGTATAGCCTCTTGTGTTTTACCAATACTTGTTGTGCCCAAGTAGGTCCATTGGGAGTGATTGTACAAATCAACCCAAAATAGGAATTTGAATCATCAAGTTTGGATGATATATTGAAGTTAGAAGTTTTTTTCAAAGGTGTAGAGCCTATAGTAAGAGATCTAGTTGAAAAGTTGAGAGATTCGGTCCTAGAGGACAAGTGAAGCTATAAGCTCTGCATCAAGTGGTATCAAAGCTTAGTAAGATTTCTTAGAAGAAAGACAAGATGTCAATGGGAGATGGATATACCAATCTCAAAATACCACTTGAAGCCTTGCAATGTTGAGAGTGGGATAAAGGCTACATTTGAGACCCTATATAAGGAACAACCTTATTGAGCTTCACTTTGTTTCGAGAATAGTTTTATATTCTATACTAAACAGGGCCAACCACATGAAGGTGGAAGCTCATTTGGCCCCACCCCCCCCCCCCCCCCCCCCCCCCAACATCACTCTAAATTCCCTGTTAACATCTAACATTCATTCATTATTTCATCCATTAATAAAATGTAACATTCATTAATTATCACATGATAACATTCATTAACACATTATAAAATTTATGAACATTCAATAGCACATAATTAAATTCATTAGCATATAAAAACCAGTCATTATCAATTAAGGTGCATAGATGACAATCATTTCTTTTTTTCTTTTGGTTTCTCATTTTTAAGAAGAAATCACTAAGAGGAGCATCGATATCATCATGATCATCTCCCCTCTCATTAGATCTCAATGCACACCTAGTTCTCTGTTGATGCAAGGGGGGTCATCTGTAATAACATATAAAAGGGTTAAATTAAAAATATTTTATTATAATTTGTTACAAGTATTTCGGTACTTTAAACGCCATAATCGTATAGCTCTTTACCTTATCTAGTCACATCATCAACTTTGAGATCAGTTTGTCTAGCCTCGGCCTCAACCTCAACCTGCTCATTAACTGTCTATAGCTGCAATACAAATTGTTACATTAAGCCAAACACCAATTACAATTAAATTTGTTTTACTACACCAATCAATTTAAGATGTTTACTTATATTAATAATTACATATAAAAAATTGAATAGAAAATGTATACCTCCATCAATGTGATGCACATCCTCATTGGCATCATCATGCACAGGTTGTGTACCAGAATCAGGAGGCTGCATTCCAATTTCATACCCATTCATGTTATCATTATTTTCTTACTTAAAACAAATATACTCACTTTATGCTGGAACTTACATCAAATAAACTAATTGGTAAATAATTAAATTTGAAATTGTGTGTGTATGCTAAACACCTTCATGAAATTAGGATATTTAACTAACAATTCAAAGCAAATGCAATACAAATTTAACTAGGAATTGAAACTAAAATCCATGACATCTCATGGTTCTCTAATCAGATGTGGTAAGTGAAGCTCTCAGCTCAATCTCCACTAGTGACACTTCTAAAATGAGAATATATGATGCTACAAATGCTTATTCTAGCTCACTAACTCTCAAATTGATACAAAGATAATTCAAATGCTCTCAATTGCTATGAAATTGTCTATAATAAGGATGTTTTGCAAATGAATTTCTAAGATGATCATTGCTTTCAAAATGCTTCATACTTACAGTAAATTCCCAAGGGTAGGGGGTAGAGTGAATTAACCATGATTTACCTTTGGTTGAGTCAAATACTTTGCAATATTTTTAAATGGAGGGACAATTTAAAGGTTTGTCTCAAAGCTTTGGACAAAAGGACAAAATTGAGTGGATGAGATTGAAACTTTAAAATGAGTGATCAAGATTCATTTATTTTTGAGTGATTTATGTCTTTTTGTCCTTAATTCTCATTGGTTGCTCAACTTTGTTGAAAGATATTAGGATTAATTAAATTCAATTAATTAATTAAATTCAGCCATGTAAGGGAATAGGTTCATTTTGATTTTTGATTTAAACAACTATACAATTAATTGATTAAAATCAATTATGTAGTGCTTTTCACCCCTTTAAGCTTTGATTTAATTATTTAATGTCATTATTTGATTTTTTCTTTTGATTTAATTGATTTTGTCCAATTTAATTTAATAAATGTCCATTTAAATTGATTTCATCCTTTTTTATGAGAATTAGTGCATTTTGATTAGATTTTTGCCATTTTGTGATTTAAAAGCACTTGTCCATTTTTTAGTGTCTACATAAATAATCATCATTTAGCTTACTTATCGCGATCTAGCTTACTTATTGCGATGGATCCATTAGTAGAACCTTGTACACTTCTTATTCTTTCTGCCACGTCTTTATAGCCTTGTTGGAAGCCAATTCTCTTATTCTCTTCTATGAGACTTATATTGAACTCCACACCCTGCATTTTTGCTTGGTACCGTCAAATTTTATTTCATTGTTTCGTCAAAACAAAAAATATTGCAAATTATAAATAAATATTATAAAGATCAAATTATTATTTTCAGTGTTAAAAGCCATCTACATATTGTATTATTCCTCATATAAGTATGATAATATTAACACTTACAACTTGTGCAACAAGTTTGGAATAATCGCTAGAGCCTAGCTTGTGTTGCTCATGCTTTTGTAGTCTTGTCTTTGTTGCCTTTGATGTGTCAGGCAATCTATGAAGAGATTGAAATATGTTAGTTCGTATAAATATGAAAAGTATTTAGTACATAATTACATTCTTAACAGTATCACACACCTTCTTTTGTTGTTTGGTGGTGTAATTTTCTTTTTTTCTTTTTTTCTCATTTGCATCCATAATAAGACATTGCCACTCTAAATCAGGAATGCAAGGGGGGAGCTGGTACTTTGGGTTTTTGGATAATTTACACCTGTACTAGTCCCTAATATACCTCAAACATAACCCAGCTTTCTGAAGGAGCTTACCCTTCTCAAATGCACGAGGTCCAAATAAGTTTGTCATACTCTCTACGAGAGCATCCTTTAACTTTATATCTTGGCCTTTCCACCTTTTAAGAAAAAAAATACAGTGTTAGATTCAAAAATAAAGTGAAATTGCCTTTAATATAGTTAAGAAATGGATGTAATGATAACTATCCTAGCAATGATATGAAATCAAAATGGATTGGGGTTTTAGTTCGGATATGATGTTCCACCCTATACAGATGGTGGGCCCGAATATCCGCAAACACTTGTCACCAAGTTTACCATAAAAAAACATCATTCCTTGCAAAATAATCATGGGATCATTAGTCGAAGGATATAATAGTATTAAATAAGAATACAATAGATGTAAGCTTCTCATATTGAATGCAAGGTGTAATTAACATACGATTGTATAGTAAAATAAAGGTCCAATCTTTAAAGTAACTAGAAGTTTTGCTATTTTCAAGGGAACTCCTTCATCTCTCACAAGCAATATGTAATCCTTCACATTCCCGTACTAGGAATATAAGTACATCCAGAAAATTCACCATCAAGTGATGCATTTCCTATTGCATAAATTGAATCCATTACGAAATGCCCCTAAGAAAGAATACTTCAAGGGAAATAAACATAAATATAATGACAGAGAAAATAAAATTTTTGTATGAGTATGTGGTGCCATGGCATCTATGGCCATGCTACGCATTACCGACATCACAAGAGGCAGTACATATGAGCCTGTCATCGTATGAGGTGGTGATAGTAAATGATCATTGACAGGTGCTGAAGAATAAGATTGTTAGAGCATAATAAAAGCAATGATTAGCATGGACAATATTGTTAGAGAGTAAAAAAAAGATAGTCCGACATGCGATCTACCTGAACCAGCTGTAGTACCCTCATCATGGCCTTGAGGATCAAATTACACAAAAAAAACTGTAAAAACAACACATTCGCTTATTTTTTAATGACATAAAAGACTAGTATAACATAAAAACTATTATTGAACTTTTGTTATAATTAAAAATTACATTAATACTTACTCTATAATTTTGAGATAGGTGCATCAATTTAGTTGCCCTCTTTTGTGACTCAGGAGTCAGAGGGAATATAGATGCCAATTGAGCCACTCTTTTTCAAATTTTTTGGAGGCATTTTTTAATTGCAGGGGTCAGGTCATCATAAATACTGAAATCAACATTTAGGTCCTCATCAAAGGAATCCTCCTGAGGGTCTGTGGGTTCCTTTCCCTTTCTCTATTGACCACCTATCTATGACAACAATATTACTAACACTATTAGAATTAATCTGAAACAGTGATAAAAAGAACAAAATAAAAAACACTATTTAACATTTTTTTTCTATCTAATTTGTAGTACAATAACAAAGAGGTTTACCTGCTGGGAAGAAGTGCCTGCAAGATCATAATTGTCCCCTCTATGTGGCTACTCCATATTTTGGCCCTGTGTTATTATTTAAAGTTAACCAATAATTAGAAAGGAATAGATTAATAAATTTCATTAGAAGATGATGATGGAGATGAGGTGGATGGTGAGGAGACTCTCTAGATGTGGCTGGTAAAAAAACTCAATTATTTAATGGTACATAGTATGTACATGCACCCCCATGATAGTGACATTGTTTGTATCTATGCGATTCAATTGTAATAAAAAAGCAACTCTTCCCCTACACGTATTTATTTTATCACACATACAAATACATGATTTCCCTCGTGCACCTCAAATATGCAATTGGGTTGCTTAATAGTTGACAGAGGTCACGTGCTATTTATAAAACCTACAATATTCCCTGATGCTTTTGGCCTTCTGTCAATGTATATAGCCACTCTTTTACTTTGCTCATTGTCTTTTTGTTGAATATAATTTGCCGAGAGTGCATACCTACACATACTTCTTTTATATTGAACAATTCACATCCAACTTTTGTAATTGTAACAAGGTCCAACATACTCCATCAATTCGACAACTTTTTTGTAAGAGACCTTTATGCCATCCATGGAAAATAGACCCAAACCATGTATTGACGATGGTGCAATGTGATATATCTTTCCTTTAACACTAAAATTAGTGTTTATTAGAGGAAGTTCCACAGGGACCCATTGTTTTTGTAGATATTGGTACCTAGAGGGAACCTTGATGTCGCATTTTCTCTCATCATCATAAGAACATGACCCCCCTTGAGAAAGGAAAAATTTTATGCGTTTATTGAATTTCCTTCTAGTCTTTTGACCTCTAGTTGATCTTCCTAATTCAGACATACTACATGACTCACTTTCTTCTTCCATTCCTATATTTCCTTCACTCAAGGAAGACACATCTGACAAATACCTATTTGCTGCTACCTACACTCCATCAAATGAGCGAGATAGCAAGTAATGCGAGATATTTTGCAAATTGTGAAATACATTAATCTCTATAGGGTGTATTGACTTACACCTGTCGATCCATGAGACTGTGTGGGATGCTCATGAAAGGGGTTTGGGTACCTACATATGTAATTCAATTATCTTATGTTAGCTAAAAACTTCATGATACATATACTAAAAAATACATAGTAAGTACATTAAAAAGCATAAGCATCCCATATGAATTAAAAATATTAAAAGGTACATCACGAATTAATTAGATTAAACATTGATCGCATAACTATACATTTCTATCAAGAAATAAATATTAAATAGATTAAGCAGTGATCACGTAACTCTACATTTCATTAATGTCATTCATCTTCTTCTTCATCCAACTCATCACCATGATCATCATCATCGATGACATCATCACCACCACTGTCATTATCATCATCATCATCAGCATCATCATCATCATCATCATCATCTTCTTCTTCTTCTTCTTCAAGAAAAGTTGCGTCAGGAACATCATCGACTAACTGTCATTCGTGATCATCATCTACATCATCTTCTAGTTGTTCGCAATCTTCTTCTTCCATCACATTATACCTCATCAACCTTCCTCTTGGATCATGTCTAACAACAAATGACCAACCCAATTTATGTGGAACCTTTGAGTAAAATACCTGCTCACATTGGATTGGAAGAACATAGGGCTCATCTCCAATTGGCTCAAACCACCTTGTATTAATAATTGGAAATCCATTGTCATGTTCAATAACAATTCTATCAAGATCATTTGATTAAGTCGTAGCATGTACCATCTGACAAGGAAGAGAACTAATCTGAAGGAATTAAAGTCACACTCAAGTATATCATCCAAAATGCCATAGTATCGATTTTCAGACTCTCGAGAATGTAAGTCATTTCTAGATGAAATATTAGTCACCTGAAAGATTGCACTTATCCCAGAATCACAAGTTTTCTTTGTGTCATCCAACTTTTTGATGCAAAATTTATGACCATTGCAAAACATAGTCTTGTGGTGTTTGACCTGCAAAAATCTATCAAACATGTATAAATTATTGCATTGGGAGTTCATAAACGTACGGGTGATTAACAAATTTATACGTACCTAGAAATCTCTTAAACCATATTCTAAATCTATTTTCCTTTGCGTAACATTTGGATCTCCATTACGATGAGCTTCATTAACCAATGAAGACACAACTTCTCATGTTAATGTGCAACCTAAATGATGACATCGTTCAATCCATACCATCATCCAATCTTGATTGTTTGCAATATAAAAATGTATTGCATCCCACTCTCGAGTAGTTGTACAAAAAATAAATAAATGATTTACAACTGATTAATTTTGAAGATTAAGAATTAATTAATAGCTACCTAACATCTTATAATTTATTACCTCTCACTTTCCTCATTCTACCTTTCCCCACCAAGTACTCCCGTTCAAATTTTCTAATGGTGTCGAGATCCCAAATGCGATATATATGGATCTTTGATGCAAGCTTAGGAAGATATTCAATAATGTACACCATAGTCTAGTATACCATATATCCCTCCACCATAGAACCCTTAGGACGCGCTCTTTGCCGAACCAAACCCTTCAAAATTTTTAAGTGCCTCTCAACCATCCACATTGACCGAGTGTGTACGGGTCCACACAATTCAATCTCCTCAACTTGGTGTATGAGGTAGTGTTCTTGTGCATTGAAAAAAGGTTGAAGGTAGACACTTTTGCATTTCACACATTAGATGAGGAATTATTCTCTTCCAATATTTTATATTTGCTTTATGGATTTCTTTTGATGACAACCACCTACAAGACATTCAAGACACAAAATTATATAAACACGAGACTTTATAATATATTACATAACAAGAAAAACAAATTGTGAATAAAATAAATATATACAACAAATTGAACAGATATCATTGCTTACCTCATGTATTTTCCAAGATCATATATCACTTGTTTGATGTTATTGTCGAAGTTCTCTAGGAGAGATAGGGGTAGCACATACTGCAATAATTATAAAAATAATCATGTCATTCTTTTCTCACATAATACAATGAGAAGTACATGCAGTTTACAAATATATTGTAAATACAAAAGAACATGACTTACCTTGATGAAGGTATGCCAGTTATGCATTTTCAACCCTGACCCAAATTCACATCTTTTATATGATATTGCTTATGTTCGCAGCAAATCCTATGGGAAATCAAATTTTTTGTATGAATTCTTTTATGACATCACTTTGTTGCTCTATTAATAACCAAGGAAGGGCACTTATATTAATCCGTTCTCCATTTCTATTTGATTCAATGAAATTTTTCATTGCATGATTGGATTCATGAATGTCACTACAAATTTTGATAATTTTTTCTTTGTCACGCCTTCCATCCAATATATTCTACAATGTCTCTGTTACATTCTTTCCAATATGCATAGTATCAAACAAATGCACAATTTGCAGTTGCTCATAATAGGGAAACCTACTAAATTGTCTAGGATAACTTTTTAGTCCCTTTGGAAGGTACTCAGTAGTATTGTCTTGACAACATTCACGATCATCAATCACATAATCAGCAAATAAAATACAATATAAATATACAAATTCCAAACATAAACCATTAGGTAGAATGGTAGTACCTTGACGATTAATTCTATTATATTCTAACTTCCATAGGTGAGTTGTCATTCTTTGTGGCTTAGATGTAATCTCTTCTTTCCTATTAAAAAGATATTTTTTGGTAGTTTGATATTTATGATTTCTATGGAAGAAGTTCCTATACTCATCAAACACCTACTTTCCTAAACTTTTTGAATGACGAGATTTCATCTTTGGGCCACAAACTGGACATGCAAATTTTCCCTTTGTTTGAAGGCCTACAAGATAATGATACAATTGTATTAAATATGTTAATTTTTATGTTTAGAATTATCATGTGAAACTTGAATTCACCATAACATACCAAAAAAATGTGTTAGCCCTAGGATATCATGTATTGTCCATACAAGCATTGCATGGAAATAAAATTGTCTATGTCCTATTGGTCTAGAGATGTCATACATAGTGACACCATTCCATAACTCCAACAACTCATCGATAAGAGACTTAATATATACATTTGTATCTTTAACTTGGTATTTACCTAGTTGAATGAACAACAACATTACATAATTATTGTGACCATTTTACTGCAAGATTTATAATTACATGCAGATAACTATTAAATGATCAAATACTTGGAACAATCATTGCCAACATAATGTGCTCCCTCTTTATTGACATCCATGGAGGAATGTTATTGTTGATGACAAAAATAGGCCAAACAAAGTAAACAGATCTTATCTCTCCAAATGGATTGACACCGTCCACTGCCAATAAAAGCTTGAGATTTTGAGGTTCTTCGATAAAGTGCGGCCACTTTTCCTCTATGTCCTTAAATGTAGAACCATCCGTAGGCATTTGAATAATGTCATATTAACTCTTATTTCATGCATGGTAATCCATAAATTGTGCCAAGCTACTACACTTGGAAAATATTTGCAAACGTGGTATAATGGGGATGTAACAAAGAACCTTGTGACGCACCTTTTTTGTTATTTGATTTGTTCGATATCTACTCGTATGTCATTCAAGGCATTTTGTTACAAATTCATGTTCTTTATGATAAATAATATGATCATTGGGACATGCATCTATTGTTTGATACTATATTCTAATATCTTTCATAGTGGCACATAATTCTTGGTATGAGTGAGGGAGAATATTCGATGGTGGTAACAAAAACTCACCTATCAATCTATAGAAAAAATATAATTTGTTAATATTAACAATATTTATTGTACATGTTCCCTTTAATTACTTTAATGACATATATGACATACCTTAGCATACGTGACATTGTTATGTTGGATAAACCATTCATTACCTTCAAGTTCAACAACAATAATACAACAGAGAGAAGAGTTATTTGGGAGCCTTCGTAAAGGGTCATGGTTGCCTTCTCAAGTAGAGGTATATCATGGATGACATCAACATCATCCTAATCATCATCATCATCCTGATCATTATCATCAGTTGTGCCAGTACCAAATGTGTCATGGATCAATGTATTAGTACCATCATCTTCAAATGTGTTATATGGCGCATGATCATCATCTTCCATGGGATCATAATCTTCATCTTCAATATTTGCACCTCCATGATCCTCCACTTCCAAAGCCACATTCTCCATATTCGCACCTCCATAGTCCATATCACGTACTCCCCTAGGGAGGTTGAAAAAATGATGAACACAAATAAACCATGATAATGATCTCATCATCAAGTGTATTTCATATATATATTAATTGTTAAATAAATATAATGAAAAAATTACCAATTGATGATAATCAAACCCCCCTTCAATGTGACCATTATCCCTACAATGTCTCTTAGCTATTTTGATTAGAAATCTTCTAGTGTTTAAGCCCTTACAAATATTGTAGGGACAATGACATTTTTCATCGCCTTTTCTTTTCAAGTTAGACCACAATCTATTGATTGTATCTCCATTATGTGCATCACTTGGATTGTCTGACATGATCCTTCTTCACTTAGATTATCTATAACCTAATTATATATAGAAATTGAAAAGTTAGTTATGAAATGATGTTTTAGTATAGTATACCAAATTGAAATACTTATGTTATTGTAGTCTTCCACCTCAAACTCTTTCCTATTGTGGCAAGAAAGAAAGATATTCAACTAATATACTAGTTTGTAAATCAAAATAAAATATCACACATATTATACACAAAATATATCAGAAGTGCATCAAATTTGACCAAGCACTACTGGGAGCTAGACCCGACAATAAATGGACTTGTGACGATTTTCACAATAATAAATTTGTTGTAGGGTAAGGTCCCAGTAGTGCTTAGGCAAATCTGCATGGTGAAAGTTGTATATGTTGTATATGTTGTGTGTGTGTGTGTGTGCGCGCATAAAAAAGGGGGCCTTTATCTTTGATCTTAAAATGACAAATATGCCTATCTAACACTTTTTGAGGGTGCATGGAATAAAAAATGGAGGAAACTTGAGACCACAAATAGAGGCAAGTTGTTGATTGAGGGTGTAGGGAACAACGCTCATCAATACTTTTATCAAATTGTAAAATTCAATTTTCAACCATTATGTGAATATAGAACATGGATGTAATCTCAGAAAATAACAAAATGTAGACACGACAGATTACTTATTTTGTTATTCTACATTACTTACTATTTCAATTCACGTTCCACCTGCAACTTGATCAAGTCTTGTTTGATGCTTCAATTTTGTGTTGATTGTCCTCATGTAGAAGTACACAGTTTTGTATTTACCCAATATGTTATTCAAAAAACAACAATAGAATAAAATATTTGTTGAGAAAGATCATCATAGGAGTATCAAAAACTCAAGATCCAAAGGTAACTCAACATTATAAGACTCTTACATTCAACCTTCATCTCATGCACCTAATAAATAGGAGATAAAATACATGAAATTGAAAAATTACATTACAAAACAATGAGCTAAAACTACCTACAAAAGTAGTACCCAATTTATATACAAAATATTTAACTAATGAATTGTGTTTATCTTCTCATCTTCACTACCAAAATAATCACCCCTTTAATCTAACTGCACTATGCAAGTCCAGTTTAGCGTCCATGTGTCTGTCATCCTTAATCAAGACTAAGGAACACTATAGGCAACTACAGTCACACATATATACATACAAATTCAAATTGAAAGTGATATATATATATATATATATATATATATATATATATATATATATATATATATATATATATATATATATATATATATATATATACTCATTGTGTCATCCTTACCTTCTTTAATTTTTAAATTTTCCTTTCGACCTGGCTTTCAATTTGAATTATTACTAGAAGTTTCTTATATATAGTTGTATCTCTCTTCAATATAAACAATTTATAATTCATACTCACAAATTCAGGTGCTTCAATGTATCATATGAGGTAGTAATTAAGGCTTCAATGTGTCATATGAGGTAGTAATTAAGGCTTCATTTGGAATATAAGTATCCCAATCAATAGGGTCCCATGGAGAAATAGATATGGTAGAAGAAGAGGCTATTGAAGTCAACCAAGATAGAGATTATATGACCGATAAATTAAGAAAATAATAAACAATATTAGATAAAGATTAAGAAATATTGACATGCTTTAAAACAATTGAGATAGATGAGTGTGAGGTGAGAGATAACTATCCTTTGAAGAAAAGAAGCCAAGGCCTACTAGAATGAAGCTGAGAGCATGTTAGTGTGCAACCAAAGTGATGAGGCATCAAAACCAAGTGATAAAATTGTTGTGAAAGTTTTGAAAAATGATGGAGAAATTGCAAAGATAGATCAAGAATTGATTTGAATGAGAAATAAGTTTCCAATCAATAAACAATTTTTATTCTTTGCAAATTGACTCACTGTCCTGTGGGTACAGTCAGGGAATAGTGACTTCTAATGACTAGTTGAAACATGTTTTGTGATTGATTAATGATGTAGGGATAGTGAATTAGATGTTACTTACCTTTCCTTGCATTCTTTTGTTGTTTCCATTGCATTTTTAAGTTGAATAATTGACTGGTGTTCTTGAGAATAATGACTGGTTAGACACAGTCAGCACTGGTGATTTAAGTTTTTTTAATGTTGTAACTCTCCCACCCTCTTTGGTTACTGTGATTGGTGGGAGAGTACAACCATGTATTATATTCCTTGTGTAATATTCATATTATGCAAGGAATTGAAGAATGTGGTTGGAGAACCAAAAAGTGGTGATAGTTTGCTGACTAAGTAGAGCCCGGATTAGACACCAGTCAACATGAAAGTGGATTGCTTCAAGGAAGAAAGGATTTAGTGATGGATTATGTATGGAGGGAACATTTGTGAAGTGTTTGTGTAGTTGTTTTGATTTGGAGATGATTTTAGAGGTCTTGTTGAGCAGACCTTAGGATGTGTGACCCTAGGAGTGAGGGTTTAGTGGCTAAAGCCATAGGTGAATGGTGAAGTCTTGATGATTTGAAAATTGGTTGTTTTGTAACCCCTAGAAGGACTTTTTCATCCTTTGGAGTCATGAGAGTAAGTGGAGTTATGGCTTGCTTTGTAAATGGGGAAGGATTAGGCCTTGTGAGGGTCTAGGGTATTGGATCTTGGGTATGGTTGAAAGGAGTCAATATTGGATCTTAGAGAGGATTTAAAGATCCAAAGAGGGTATCTGAAACTATCTTTACTTTCTTGGGTTGTTTGGGAAATGTGGGAGAAAAAAGGTAAAATACTGACTGGTGTGGGCTACTAGCTTTAAGGGCTAATGATGTGAGTTAGGGAAGGGATTGGTTGTCCAGGTTTAGTGGGTTGATGGAACATGGTAGATAGGCCATTAGGAGATTTTTTATGGATTTAGAAGGAACATTGAAGTCTTATGTGAGAATATGGTGTATGGGAGGCACCAGGTACATTTGGGGGTAGCCTAGAAGGTGAGTCCTTAAGGGGACATTGGAAGTAAGAAGTTATTGCATCTTTGGATAGATTGCTATTAGTAAAGAATAAAGAGGTCAATACATGCCACCTTTTAATTTGACTATTGATTAATGTCAATTATATTATTTCTAAAATCATTAATACTAATATCAACCAATAAATGTACTAGATATATCATATATATCAACCAATAGTTGTACTAGATATATTGGAAAAACACTATTGAGCATAAGGTTTGTCATCAACAATGATATTACTACACATGCAATATATATTACTATTAAAGTTGTTTGCATTCCACGTTGGTGTCATTCTTAAAACTATTTTAAGATGATCCTATATATTACTATTAAAGTTGTTTGCATTTCACATTGGTGTCATTCTTAAAATTGTTTTAAGATGCTCCTAACATGACTAAGGAATACATATACATGATAATAATTTCAAGAGTCAATAAACACAATGAAATAAAATGCATCAAAGACAATGAATATACACTGAAAGGAAAGGACAGTGTCAATGACTATTAAAATAGCAATGCCATAGTAGCATGAAAGAGTTTAAAGGAAGTGGAAGCAATAAGCAAGGCACTGATAAAACAAGTAATAATGATCCCTATCGCTAGTAGAAAAGTAAAAATGTGAACAAAGGTATCAAATGGTGTCACCAACCGCCAAGGGAACAATGCTATTCACTCTTGGAGATAGTGATAAAATGCATGAAAAATCAATCACTAATAAGAATGAAGATAGTGTTGTATAGCTCTATGGCAGTGATCTTTTAAGTCACAAAATCAAATTGGATACAATGTCAAGAAATGCCAATGATTCTAAAAATAGACATAGAAAACAAACAAATACTCTATGTAGTTAGCAGGATGGTAGTCTTTGTTGAATATTGAAAGGAAGCTATTTGCAGCAAACAAGACAATGTGCAACAACATTTAATGGCTCAAAGACAAAAGGGTATCTAGATCTGTCAATTAATATAAGTATCCCAATCAATAGGGTCCCATAGAGAAATAGATATGGTAGAAGAAGAGGCTAAAATGACTAATGTCATGTACCATAGCTAAAGACAAGAATTAGTCATAGGGGTCAAAAAACATTGAAGCAATGCATCAATGAAGTGACCATGCAAAAATCCTTGAATAACATGAGTCAAAGCAATGGTTGAAAAGGAAAGAAGAGTGGCAATGCGTGAATAACATTGGTGTAGGAGCTACAATGTGCCAATAGAGTATAGTATTATCATGGAATGTTTTGACAAGTCCATGAAGAATACATTATGAAGAAGCCTAAGAATAGTGATTGAAATGCAATGATAGAGACCCAACTATGGACAAAAGTAGAGGTTGGGTATTTGCATGAGATTAAGCATGGTAGAGAGTCAAAACTCTAAGATTAATAGCATATAATATGGTGAAAGACATTGAAATAAAAATGAAGCGACCCTTAATAAGATCAATCCATGATATACATGGATTGATATACATGGAGCTAGGAAACATGTTGGGATTATTCATTTTAGAGGGCTATTGAAGTCAACCAAGATAGAGATATGACCGATAAATTAAGAAAATAATAAACAATATTAGATAAAGATTAAGAACTATTGATATGCTTTAAAAAAATTAAGATAGATGAGTGTGAGGTGAGAGATATCTATCCTTTGAAGAAAAGAAGCCAAGGCCTACTAGAATGAAGCTGAGAGCATGTTAGTGTGCAACCAAGGTGATGAGGCATCAAATCCAAGTGATAAAATTATTGTGAAATTTTTTTAAAATGATGGAGAAATTGCAAAGATATCTCAAGAATTGATTTGGTTGAGTGCTTTATATGGTGAATAGCTACATTGGGGGTTTGTAGACTATGTCAATTCAATACCATCTAGCATCGAATCCCATAACTAATTCTTACCATCCTGATAATAATTTTATATATTTAGAGATCTGGTCCTAAGAATAATATCATGTAGACCAATCCCTTTCCTTGGGAAATTCAGACTAAACTGTCCAATTTAGCATTGATAAATAATCACACCAACAAAACAAGGATTTCCATTCATGGGGGAATTCACATCTAAAATACAAACATGTATCCTAAATAGTTTCATTATTATCATTAAATACATATATGTCTATAAAGACCTTAAGTGGAGGTCAACATCCACAAAAGGAGTGGACTTTTATCCCTAAAGATATTATCATAAAAACATCACTACAATTGAGGAAGATAGGGAGAGTATTGTGTGCAACATAAAAATATTAGAATTAGAGAAGTTATAAATGGAGACAGGAGGAGTCAAAGAATCAAAAGTATATCAGATTTATATTGAGGAATATATGTGATATACAAAGAACGTACAAGGTGTGTATCACAGGTTTGAAGACAATAGGGGATTTATGATCTTCTTATAAAAAGAATATTATGACAATAGGGCATTGCTGAAATCTAACCCTCACCCTTTATTCATGCCTTCAGATAAAACCATCTAGCATCTACAAACATTGTTTCTCATGCCCTTGCCGCTATCCTCAAGAGTATCCATCGAGCCAGCAATAATATTTTAATAGAAATTATTAACACATTTTTTCAGATGAATTTATTCGTGATTAAGGGCACAGATTATAGTTTTGGGGTCTAGAAATCACATACCTTCGGATACCATCATAGATCAAAGATGAAGAAAGTGGATCAACTACAACCCAACCAACTACATTGTCTTCTCGCTCAGTTTTGACCTCAAAATTGCTTCCCTCTCCTTTTCTCTCTTCGACAATATAAATAAAAATGATTTGGCCATTTCACTTTTTTTTCATGTATACCCCAAAACTGTCAGAATTCTGATGGTCTATTTAAAACCCATCGGAATCATGACACCATCAGGGACTATTACAAAAAAAACCCAAATTCATAAAAAAAAATTTATCCGTCGGAAGTTTTTGTTGAAATTTGGCCCCAAATGTAGTAGTGATTCTCTCTCATGCTCTAGGAAGTAGGGATTTTTTATGAAACTTGATCTCTTTAAGGCCTATGATCATGTGGATTGGTCTTTCTGTTAAGAGTTCTTGTTGCTTTTGGTTTCAGTTCTAAAGTCCTTAATCTTGTTCTTTTATTGATCTCTTCAGCAACCTTCTCTATTTTAATTAATGGTTCTCCCTCTGCTTTTTTCAAAGCTTCTAGAGGTCTGAGGCAGGGAGATCCCCTTTCCCCTATCCTTTTTGTCATTATGGTAGACAATTTAAGCAGATATCTTAATAGCCTGATTGAGCAGGGTCAGCTGAAAGGCCTTAATCCCTCATCTTCTAATCTTAGTTGTGCCCATGAGCATTTTGTGGATGATGCCATCTATATGGGTCTTTCGTCCATCAAAGAAGCTAAAGAGCTCCAATATGTTCTCAATTGTTATAGCTCTACCTCTAGTCAGCTTATTAATTGGAATAAAAGCTCTCTTTTCTTTTTTAATACTCCAGAGTTGCGTCAAAGAAGAATTTAAGCTATCCTTAGGTGCCAAATTTCTCCTCTTCCTTCTCTTTACTCAGGCCTTCCCTTGGGTCCCAAACCTCCTGAGAGCTTTTGGAATTATCTGGCGGACAAATTTAATAAGAAATTGGCAGGGTGGAAAGGAGCTCTTTTAAGCCTACCTGGAAAGCTTCAACTATTAAAATCCTCTCTTTAGAGAATCCCTATCTATGCCTTGAGCCTTTTTTAAATTCTTGCTAAGTTTGTTAAGGCTGTCGAGAGGATTCAGAGAAAATTCCTTTGGTACGGTATGGAGAATAAACAAATATTTTCCTTAATTGCTTGGGATAAAGTCTACAGTCCCTATTCTTGGGGTGGCCTTGGTCTCAAAAAGATAAGGACGATGAACAATGCTCTTCTTTCTAAACAACTTTGGAGAGTTTTTCATGATAAGGGGGAATGAAGTTCTATTTGGCATCATAATATTTAACCAATTGTCCTTCTCTCATATCCTTCAAGGAGAATCTTGATCCTCCTTTAGGATCAAATATTTGGAATAATGTGTTTCAAACTAGTCATTCTTTTATACAGGGTCTTGCCTGGAGAGTTGAAAATGGGCTAAGTATTGATTTCTGGGAAGATTCTTGGTTGTTCAACTATCCTCTAATTCTTATCCCTTCTCTTACTCCTTTTGTTCAAATTTGTAAAGATTCTTATGGTTTTTGGGTTGCTGATTATTAGCGCAATGGTAAATGGGTGAATCTCAAAGATATCAGTAATGCTTTTGCCCCTACTCAAGATGCTTTGAGAGTTGTGATCCTCACTAATGAGAGACCTGATCTTCTCATTTGGAAATTAATCCCTTCTGGTTCTTTCTCTGTCTCTTTGACTACCTCTATGCGGTCCACTAAGGTGGATTTGATCCCTTGTTGGGCTCGTGCCTGGACAAAAAATCTTATCCCTAAGGTGAACTTATTCTTCTGGTGTTCTCTTCAGAATAGAATTTTGACTAGTGACAATGTTTTCCATAGGGGTCTCTATCTTATCAATAGATTCTCTCTCTGTAAGAATTATCTTGAATCGGTGGATCACCTTTTTATTCACTATCCCTCTACTGTATTTGTCTGGTCAAAGATTCTCTCCTCCTTTTCTTTATGTTGGACTTTTCCTCGTAGCATTCAAGATCCATTTTTGGGTTGGTGTTATCCTTTCAATGGGAAGTCCTTAAAGATCCTTTGGTCTTTCATCCTTCACACATTCTCTTGGGCATTTGGAAAGAGAGGAACAACAAGATTTTTCGTGATTTGGAGCTTCACCCGGACATGGTGGATTTCAAAATCAGAAGGGTTGTCTCTGAAAATATCAATGTGCAAATGGATTTCACCCTTCCTTTTTCTCTTATTGAGAAAGAGATCTGCTACCAATGGAGATTGAATTTGAAATATACTGGGGTGAAGGTTAGTAATCCAAGGGAGGAAGCTACTTGGGGTTTCTTGCCTAGGGACTAGATGAAGATCAATTTCGATGGTGCTTCGAAAGGTAACCCTAGAAAAGCAGTTGGTGGTGTTATCTATGATGATAAAGAGATTCTAAAAGTTGTTATTACTTCTCCCATTAGTGTCCAATCCAATCACGTGGCTAAAGCGATGGCAGTGTACTATGCGATCAAACTTGGTAAAGATTGCAATTATTCAAAGGTATGGATCTAACACAAGGGAGGATAAGGAGAGGGGCCAAAATCATGCCCTAACCAAGTCCATTTTGCAAAGATCACACATGGAAGCAACAAATACACAAGTGAGAGAGAGAATGTAGATATATTTCATATATTTATCTCAATTTGATTCATACATGTCGGGCTGTAAGGATTTCCTGGTTTAGGCCAAATATAACAATCAAGTACATAAGTCCTCCAACATGTGAGGATTTGCCAATAACCTCTAATCTTCTATCTTCTATCTAACTTACTCCAAAAAACTTACTTCTCAAAATCTAACTAAACAACTACATTTATACAAGAGGCCACCGAACAAGTCAGCCTTCAGATCCACCATCAATGAAAGGAATGACCAGATCTAGGTCCACATGCTTCCCAATGATATATACCATTATTAAATCTATGACCAAAATTAATTGCAAGAGTCAGCCTCAACAGAAATCCAAAACAAACAACTCAATAAGCAATGATAACCGAGCGCCAGACAAGCATCACCGAGCGCCAGGGAAATTCACCGAGCACCAAAGAGATAACCAACCAACACCGGTGAACAAAGGAAATTGAGAAACACATAACCAATTCGGTCAAAGCAAGAACCGAGAAACACTGAACCAACTCAGTCAAAGCAAGAACTGAGCAACACAGAGAAACACAAACATGTTTTTGGTGACATAGGATTGCCAAGGACCCAAGATGCTCTTGCATCAAATACCTGGGGTTATTTGAGAATGATTCTCTGAATCATGAAACATGTACGATCCAAGCTGCATCCAACTCAGATTGTGAAATCCATGAACTATCTTCAATCGGTATATTCTTCCACTTTACCAGATATTTCATATACTATTTTCCTCTTGTACTTCTACCAATTCTTTGCTCCAAAATCTATTCAACTTCTTCAATCTATTTCTTAGGATAATCATTCGGTATTGTCATTTCTTCATTTGACTCATCATACTCATACAAATCAACAATGTTTAAAATAGGTGATATATCCATGTCATCAAGTAACTCAATCTCATATGCATTTCCATTGTCAAATTTCTTCAAAATCTTACAAGGTCCAAACTTCTTCATTTTCAGCTTCCCATATGTTCCAACAGGAAATCTTCCTTTCTTCAAATGAACCATCACTTCATCACCAACATCAAAAGTCTTATGTCTTCTTGATCTATTAGCTTTGTCTTTGTATTTTTTATTACTTTTCTCCAACTTGTATTTCACATCTTCATGTAATGTCTTCATGTACTCAACAAACTTTACTCCTTTAGTACTTCTTTTTCTTTTATCAACAATATCCCTCAAATCTGATATACCTCTCAGTTGTATGCCATTTAAAATCTCAAAAGGTGTTTTTCTAGTACTCTTATTCATTGAATTATTGTATGCAAACTCTTCTTGTGCCAACATAGAATCCCAATTACTTGGTGTGTCTCCAACTAAACATCTCAAAAGATTACCCAAACTTTTGTTTGTCCATCGGTTTGTGGGTGAAATGTAGAACTATATTTCAACTTGGTACCAAAATTTCTCCAAAGGGTCTACCAAAAGTATCCAACAAATTTACTGTCTCGGTCAGAGATAATACTCCTTGGTAATCCATGTAATCTAACAATTTCCTTAAAGAAAAGATCTTCTATATGTACTACATTTGATGTCTTTCTACAAGGTATAAAATGTGCCATTTTAGAAAATCTATCTACAACAACAAATATAGAATCATTACCTCTTACTGTCTTTAGTAAGCCAAGAACAAAATCCATATTGATATCAATCCAAGGTTTCTCAGGAACATAAATTAGTGTATATAATCCAGTATTTTAACTTACTCCTTTTGTAACTTGACAAATTCCACAACTTTTCACAAATTTTTGAACATCTTTATACAACTGTGGCCAAAAGTATTTCTCCTTAAGAAAATTCAATGTTTTATCAACACCAAAATGTCCAGCCAAACCACTACTATGTTTCTCCTTTATCAAATTAGTTCTCATTGGTCCTCTCGGTATACACAACTGAATACCTTTAAACAACATACCTTCTTGAATGAAATATTCTTCCTATTTAGTACTCAGATGATCTTGAATAGGTGCTTTGCACTTTCTCCATGGCTCAGAAAAATCAGGATCAAATTCATAAGAATCTCTCATGTCATCAAAGCCAAGAACTTCAATTTTCATCTCGGTCATCAAATATCTCCTTCTACTCAATGCATTAACAACTCGGTTAGTGACTCCACTCTTATGCTTTATCACAAATGTATAACTCTACAAACACTCAACCTATTTCATATGTCTCTAATTAAACTTATTCTAACTACCCAAATATTGTAAAGCTTTATGATCAATATACAACACAAATTCACTCAGTATCAAATAATGTCTCCATTTCTTCAGTGCTTGAACAATAGCATAGGATTCTTGGTCATACACAAAATATTTCATTTTTGCATCATTCAACTTTTCACTAAAGAAAGCAATAGGTTTACCTTCTTGACTCAACACAACTCCTATTGCACTTCCAATTGCATCACATTCCACTTGAAATACCTTATTGAAATAAGGTAATGCCAAAATAGGCAATTCAACAACCTTCTGCTTCAGAGTCTCAAAACTTTTATCAGCTCCATGTGTCCACTTGAATTCTCTTTTATCTCCTCTCATAGTCTCAGTCACAACATTACAAATTGAACTGAAATTCTTAATGAAATTTCAGTAAAAACTTGCCAAACCATGAAATGATCTTACCTCACTAGCATTATCAGGTGTAGGCCAATTCAAAATAGCTTCAACCTTTTTAGGATCCATCTTCAAACGATCAACTGAAATCACAAATCCTAAATACACAATCTCTTCTTTCATGAATGAACACTTTTTCAGATTTATCAGCAACTTTTCTTCTTTCAACCTTTGCAATACTTGTTTAACATGCAACAAATGTTCTTCTCTGGTCTTACTGAATATCAGAATATCATCAAGGTATACAATCACAAACTTACCCAAGAATTTCTTCAAAACTTCGTTCATCAACCTCATAAAAGTACTCAATGCATTAGTTAAACCAAAAGGCATAACCAACCACTCATACAAACCTTCTTTTGTCTTGAAAGCAATCTTCCATTCATCACCTTCTTTGATTCTAATATGATGATACCCACTTTTCAAATAAATTTTCATAAAATACATTTCTCCAGTCAAACTATCCATTATGTCATCCATTCTTGGTATAGGAAACCTATATTTCGCTATTATCTTGTTAATTGCTCTGGAATCAGTACACATTCTCCATTCTTCTTATGTGCCAATACAACAGGTACTGCACAAGGACTCAAACTTTTTATGATAAAATTTTTTTGCAACAATTCTTGAATCTGTCGGTTCAATTCTTGATTCTCAATAGGTGTCAACCGATGTGGTGCCTTATTCGGTAAACTAGCTCCATGGATTAGATCCATGCAATGATCAATGCTTCTCTTTGACGACAAACCATCAGGTACATTATCAGAAATAATTTCATTGTACTCGGTGAGTAACATATCAATCTCTTCAGGGACACTATCCTTTGTTTTCTTACTCGGTTTGTTAGGAATCACAACAAAACATACATCATTCTTCTTCAAATCCTTAACAAACTTTATTCCTTCCATCAAGCAAAATTTCACAGATGTGAAAACATTACTAACAGGTTCTTCAATCAAAGGCAACAAGATTTGTCTTCTTCCATTAGCCCAAATAGTATATTTATGCAATCTTCCATCATAAATATCATGTCTATCATATTGCCAAGGTCTACCCAACAAAATATGACAATAATCCATAGGCATGATATCACATAACACCTTATCATAGTACTTTCTAATTTTCAAATTCACATAACATTGTTCACTTATCAAGAGTGTATGTTTATCTTTGATCCATGAAATCTGATAGGGCTTCGGATGTTCCAACCTTTTCAACTGCAACTTTGTAACCATTTCTTCAGATGCCAAATTCTCCGAGCTACCAGTGTTAGTGATTACCTTCCAAACTTCATCATAAACTCTACATCTGGTCTTGAAAAAACTTTTCCTTATTGGATCTTCCTTATTACTTTCACTCCAAAGTGCTCTCCTTACCATCAAGTTATTTTACTTCTCAGGTTCATTCAGTGACTCTTCTTGCACCAAGGCATTTTTACTATTATCGACCTTCTTACTTTCATGTGTACACTCAAATGATCTATGTCCTTCTCCACAATTGTAACAAGTTCCTCGAAAACCACCTCGGTAGTTACTGCCTCTGCCTCTAGATGAACTTTCACCTTTCCACTCGGTCTTGCCTTTATCCAGATTTGTCTTTTCAAGTTCAGATCTATTGTTTTCACCATAAGATCTACCTCTTCCTCTAGGGAATCTACCACCTCTACCTCTTTGTCTTTGCTCATGTCTCTTCTTCAATTTCTCCTCAGCTTTCAATGCAAATTGATAAGCCTATTTAATGTTCTCTAATTTGACCAAACTAATTTCTTCTTGGATGAAAACTCTCAAACCATTCAGTATCTAGAAATCCTTTCCACATTGTCTTCATCATGTCTAGATCTAATATCTAATCTATAGAATTCCTCAATATATTCTTTTATCGAACTATCTTTCTACCTCAAACTTTGCATTTGCCTAACTAGGTTAATCTGATAATCATAAGGTAAGAACTTTCCTTTCAATTTATTGACCATCTTATTCCATACCTTGATTTTGTCTTTTTCTTTCCTCTTTCTGTCCAATTGTAGATACTCCCACCACAAGGATGTATGACTCTTCAACTTTGTGCTTGCAATTTTCACCTTCTTTTCCTCAGGTACATTTTCATACTCAAAGTACTTTTCCATCTCGGTGATCCAGTCCACCAATTCATTAGAATCCAATTTTCCACTATACTTAGGAGGATTAAACTATGGTGTAGACTTCAAATTTGTCAAAGCCTTCAACAATCTTTCCTCACCCTAATCCATTGCTGGTGCAGGTTCTACATCACCTTGTTCTTCCTTAATTTCATCATCACTAACATCTTCAATATGTCTTCCTCTTCTCTGGGTTGTTTCAACAACTTCTAATCTAGTAGCAATTTGTCTCAACATGTCTGCCAATCCTAGATCCACATCTTGCCTCCCACAAACCATCTTGAAACCCTCTGTAATTGAAGACCAAGTCGCAATCTGCTACCCCACAATAATTCAACTAGGGTTTGACAAGAAGGAACCCTCAAACCTAGATTTGCAAACCTAGATCCAGATCTCCCCTCTCTATGATACCACTTGACACAAGGGAGGATAGGGAGAGGAGCCAAAAGAACACCCTAACCAGGTCCACCTTACAAAGATCACACACGGAAGAAACAAACACACAAGTGAGAGAGAGAATGCAAATATCTTTCATATATTTATCTCAATTTGATTCATACATGTCAGGTTGTAAGGCCTTCCCGTTTTAGGCCAGATATTACAATCAAGTACATAAGTCCTCCAACAGGTGAGGATCTACCAATAATCTCTAATCTTCTATCTAACTTACTCCCAAAAACTTACTTCTCAAACTCTAACCATACAACTACATTTATACAAGAGGCTACCAAATAAGTCAGCCTTCAGATCCACCATCAACGAAAGGAACAACTAGATCTAGGTCCACATGCTTCCCAATGATAGATACCATCATTAAATTCATGACCAAAATTAATTGCAAGAGTCAGCCTCAACAGAAATCCAAAACAAACAACTTGGTAAGCAAGGATAATTAAGTGCCAGACAAGCATCACCGAGTGCCAGGGAAATTCACCGAGCGCCAGAGAGATAGCTGACCAACACCAGTGAACAAAGGAAACTGAGCAACACCGAACCAACTCGGTCAAAGCAGGAATCAAGCAACACAAAGGAACAAAAACATGTTTTTGGTGACATAGGATTGCCAAGGACCCGAGATGCTCCTGTATTAGGATCAAATGGGATTCAAGTAATATCATTGACTGTCTTAAAGGTGTTGGTACTCCTTCCTAGCCTATTAATAATGACATTTTAATGACTAAGGAGATTATTAATAATTTTGAAGCATGTCATATATCCCATGGATACTGTGAAATCAATGCTGTGGCCGACAGATTAGCCAATGAAGCAGTTAACACGAGAGATTTCATGGAATGGAGGAGTGAGATGGCTATCCCGTACAACATCAAGTTGTTTTTAATCTATGATTGTACTCACAGAGTTCAAACTACTAATTTTAATGAAGACATCTAGCATGAGAAATTTACTTTTGCACTTCCATTATGACGTTAATCACCATTTGGGCATTTATTGGCTTTATTTTTGGCATGCTTTATGGGTCAGTCTAGCCATTTTATGGGCTTTATATTAGATTAAGGATTATTGCTATCCACTTGTTTCTAGCTTTAAGGTTTTTTCTGAGAGTGAGTGTTTATGCTCTAAAATGGGTGGCAATAGGAAGAGAACGAAACCTGCATCCTGTGATAATTGGAAAATCAAGGAAAAAGTCTGGTGTCTACTTAAGAAAGGTGGTCTTGACAAGTACCTGGAGAAGCTCAGGGAGAAAGATTCAATGCTTACCAACTATTTTATCAAGAATTGGAGAAACAAAAAGATTGTGCTTGGGGGCTTGTCTATCAAAATCACTGAGGATGTCATAGCAGAGGTCACTGGACTTTCCAAAGATGGTAGAAAATTTTATAGAGACAGGCATCTCAATGATGAAGCTATTAAACATTTCCCAAAAGAGGATGATGAAAAAGATCATCTGGTTAAGAGTAAGAAAAAGACCTACTATTCTCCTAATGTCATTAAGAAGGTATGGCATAGAGTCCTTTTTGCTATCATGCAATATGTTACTCTTGATGTCAGATTCTCTAGGGTTTATGGGTATCATTTTGTTATCCTTAATCACTTCTGCTATGGGGACAAGATCTCCTTTCCTTATTATCTGTTGAATTCCCTTAATTCAAGCATTAAGGATGCCCAATAAAATCCTCTTGGTAACCTGGCCATGCATGAATGCCTCATGCTTCTTATATATGATCACTTCACTCCTTATTTGCCGGAGCCTCTTAAAGATAATCCCTCAGATTTTGGTGGGGATGATTTCGAAGAGGATGAAGATGATGGGGAGGATTTGGATATAGAGTCAGATTTTGATTCTGAGTCCTCTCTGGATACTACCTCGAACATTAGCAAAAAAGGGAAAGGTGTGGTGAAGGGAAACACTTCCTCTTCCAAGAACCCTACGAGCGAAAAAGAAAGTCCTTTCTGGATGACTCTACATCAGGCAGTGATGAGGATACCATTGGAGTTGATGAGTAAACAACCCACAACTCCCAAGAACAACTGTATGCAAACACCTATCACAGAAAGAGAGAAAGAAGCAAGAAGATATGGAGGCCTGAATGCATTGATCCACGAGAGAGGAGAAATCATTCTTGATGTGCAAAAACAAAAGTTGCAATTCAATAATGAATAATCTATTATGAAAACAAAGGAGATCTGAAAACCTAAAAAGGTAAAACCTAGGTTGCACAATAATAATTAATAAAGTAATTAATTATTATATGCCTAAATTTTAGCTTAAGCATAAAGAGATAATAAGTGACTTATTAATTTAATCAAAGATGACTTAATTAATAAGAAAATAGTACATTATTAATCTAACAACCCCCCTTAAGATAAACTTTGGGAGAAGCTAAAAACCTAGAAAGAACTACTGAAAGTAAATGGGTCCTGACAACAAAAGACCTGATTAGGTACCCAAGTATAAAAGAGAGTCTCTATAAAGTGGAGAAACAAAGAAAACCACATGGGAAAAACTCTACTCCAAAAAGAGACGAAGACTAGTTTGAAGGACTGAAGAAGCCTCCAAAACTAGGAATGTTCCAGAAAATAGGAACAAGAATGAACATGTACAACATCACTAAAGCAAGAAGTTGAAAAATCTATCAAGAAGTAACTGATGATCTGAAGATCCTCCACTAAAATATGACCAGGTAGAGAAGAATGTAGTCCGTATGAGTGCCCTCAAATGACACTACTCGAATCAGGGGGAAAACAAAGTCAAACAACTGAAGTCAAAGATACAAAATACTATAATCTACATGAGTGCCCTGAAATAACACTACTTGAATCAAGAGATAAACAAAGGCAAACACCTGAACTTGAAAATACAGATGGCATAAAAACACCAAAAGTTTGAAGAGTTAATGAATCAAAGCTGGAAGAGTGCATCCAAAAATAGGAAAGAAAGAGTGTCCATATGGTAAATGATCCATCTCACCGGAATGCATAGGTACCTCGCCACTGCATCTGCCTAGTACATAGAATCAAATGCTGAATACATAACTCACACTATCGAACCAAGGAAGTAGTAGAACCAACAGTAGAAACCCCCCCATATTGCTGACAAGGGAGTAATGACAGGTACACTGAAAAGATCATCCAATATGAACAACATGATGAAGATGAATCTGAAACATCGAAGGTGCAGAGAGAGTACAACATAAATAAAGATACCTAAGGCTAATGTTGTTGGCTGAATTCTCACATGACAAAAGTAGATGGCAAACAAAGGAAAACATCAAATCAACCTAGCGCTTTATAATGGAGTGCGAGTACGAAGAGCATGAATATGTGCAAGATCCCATACATGCAATAGAATGGCACTTTATCTCAGTGCATGTGCATAAAAGAATGCTACAAAAATGAAGTATATATTTCTCAAAGAAGAGCGAAGGCTGCTGAAACAAAAGAACAACCTAAGATGAGCCATCCCTCAAAAGGAAAAGATCCCAAGACCTGAAATGTCCAAGATATCCACAAGATTGTAAAAATGAAAACATCTAAATAAAATGTACCTAGAGCAAAATCTGGAAAAATGACTCACAACACTGGAAAGATTACAGAACAAGCTTTCTAGCGATATATTGTTTGCCCAAAACGGAGTCTGGATGCGCAAGATAGAGCTCCTGGAGTGCAAAACTAAATATCTAGCTTTGACAATAAAAAACACCATCAAAATTGCAAAATTAGAAATTCAAACCTCTAGATCTGGATAGAGCTTAAAACCATCTTTCCGACGATATCTCATTTTCCCGATTTCGACACTATATGCTCAAGTTATGAGCAAAACACTACCGAGTGCTCCGGAGGGCCCAAAATGGTGTCAAAAACTTGTCGATGCATGTTGACGTCAGTGATTGATGGGCTTAAATTTGACAGCCAAATAGCTGTCATGGCCAAAATCTACCTGGGGGCTAAAAAACTAGGCCCCTGGTCGCCATATGACCACATGCTGAAGCTGCTGCCGCCATGGGATTAAATTTGATGGCCAAATGGCCATCACCGACAAAAAATAAATAAATAAAATTTGTTATGAAAACAAAGGAGATCAATCCTTATAAAAGGAGATCTGAAAACCTAAAAAGGTAAAACCTAGGTTGCACAATAATAATTAATAAAATAATTAATTATTATATGTCTAAAGTTTACCTTAAGCATAAAGAGATAATAAGTGACTTAGTAATTAAATCAAACATGATTTAATTAATAAGAAAACACATTATTACTCTAACAGATACTATGGATGAAAAGGACTGCACTGTGGAGAGATCCCATGGTAAGGGTAAGAAAAGCAAGAAAATCTAGGGTTTTCTTTCTATCCCTAAGTATTCCTCCCCTGTGGCCCTCCCTAAGCTCCAAAAGGATGCTCCTCGGATTTCCCTTGATAAGGATTCCCCTGCTATGAAGGACAAGCCAATCCCTCCTCTGGCTGCTCTCTCAGTCGAGGCTGAGAACGCAAAGGTGGCTCTTGATTAGGTTTTCACGGAGCTGTGTCATTTGAGGAAGAGCAATGATAAACTCAAAGCTAGAATTGACATTCTCGAGACTATGAGTCTTGGTGACAAACCCTTTCCTATTTTCTTGAATGAACTAACGGAAGCCATCAACAAAGCAAATGGAATTGTGAATTCTTATGACTCCAATCTAGATGCTATGAATGCTCAAATATCTAATTGTGATGAGGGTCTGGCAGCTATGCAAATGAAGGTCCTCAATTTCGAGGAAAAAATCTCTCATTTTGATAATGCGATTGTCAAGTTTGGGGACCAGAGCTGCAGTATTCTTCAGAAGGTGGTGGGTCAGATCAATACCCTCATTAACATGTGGGAAGGGGTTGTGGAAAAATATAAGGATTTGGGGTACATCTCGTGTTTCTAGGAATCATGCTAATCAAGATGTTGATACCCTCAAGGATATGGCTCAGAACATGGAGCTTTTAGCTATTGAAGCTGCAGACCTTCTTAATAGCATTCGGTGATGTCTTTTGGTCCGTTGGTGTTGTCTAGTCCCTCGTGCTGGCTGCTAGCCTTTGTGAGCCTTGTTGGGCTTTTCTTTTGTGGTCTTCTTTGGTTGTCTATCTTTTGGCTGTCCCTTTTGGTCAGACAGTTGCTTGCTATCTTTTGTGCTTAATGTATATCTCTTTGCTCTTTTTGTAAAATGTTCAGGACCTTTCAAATCATGTTTTCCTCTTAATTAGAACAATGATCTTTAATTATAGATACATACTAATCGAAAGAGAGGCATCAATAAGGAGATAAGACAACTTTGTCATATATGATAAAAGAAAATACATTATTGTCAGTAATCATGATAGAGAAATAATGTTCAAAATATATTGTTTAGGAATGGTAAAGATTTGAAATAGGATCAATTGTATATAAAAACAAAGCATCTACTGGAACAAGTGCCATAATAATTAGGTATCAGAAGAAAGCATTATTTTAATGCTTGAGCTATATCTTAGGAACATGGTTAATACTAGAAGCAATGAGAGTAGACACAAATAGATAAAGGTTATATAGGTGTTCATCAATTACTAAAACTGCTACATATTAGAAGCTTTTTAAGTAGTTACATTGTAGTTATAAAATGCATTTACATCAAAATAGTGGTTTGTTTATCATTATTAAATGCAAATATATCGGAGGAAATGATCATGAATGCATACAAAATAAAAGGGTAAATAACATATACCATGTACAAATATAATCATGACACTCATAAGATAACAAGGACATCGATGACACTACCAGAAAATAAATCAGCTGTCAGTTCTAGTATTCTAAGTTATAAAGATGAGGAATTACAGGAAAATAAAACATCAATTATATATGGATTACAAAATTGTTGCTATTGCTAGAGTGTAGTGTGTCTAAAGCATATCAGACATAGGTAATGATGCATTAAAACTCATTGCATCAAGGTTAGATGGATCTTTGCGTGATGTTGAAATGACATAGGTTAATTGAGTCTTCTTGTGTAGAAAATATCTCTTCCTTTGGTACAAGAACTCATTGGTTTGATTCCACATGATAGGTTGGTGGATTTACTTGACTTAGCATTTTCTGTAGATACTATAAAAAGGGTCAAGTGTTTAAGTGACCTTATTGAGGCAAGGGTGGAGCCATTGGCTTTGATGTCACAATTAGCAATATTAATAACTGATATTCTTGCAGGGAGTTGCAAGTTCTCTAAAGTAGGGTACATGAAGTTTTTTTGAAGAGAAACATTGACCAAAGAAGATTATAAGAAAAAACACAGTATGCGGAGACATTTCCACAAGGGTCTCATGATATAGTCATAATTTTTATGTTAATTATAGTTGGAATCAAAATAAGATTGCTCAAGAATAGTGCCACTATCATCAATAAAACAAACCCTCAAAGACCGTGAGCCCTAGACCAAGAAAATGTGGAGTCTAGAATTCATAGCCATGACTAAGCACAAAAGCCGTCGATTTCCATAGTATCAGGAAAGTGTATTAAATAAAGCCCAAAATCCTCACATGTTTTGGTTATCGGAAGAAGGTTTGAATAAAACATATAGGCTATGCCATTACAAAGATACATAGATGAGTAGATGAGAAAATGCAGAAATACAAAGAAACTCATAACGACATGGTAAACTTTAGATTTACAAAGAAAAGTCAGATCCAACGCATGTAACTTCCATGTATGAACATAGTCAAAGCAAAGCCCTCATTTTAAAATAAGGATATAGAAATTCCGCACACATATCACTGATAGTGAAGAACAAAAACTGTAGAGGAATGCATATTTCTTTAGTAGAAAGAAGCTAGTACTTGTTGTAAAAACTTGGTGCACATAATCAACTATCATACTATCAAATTCAAGATTTCTCTAGAAAAACCTCATTGTCAAACCCTCATTCTCAACCATTGGAGTCGGGGGCTAGGGCACCAAGCAAAAAGTGAAAAATACAAAAAAAAAATGAAAGTGGTACGTGAGATTAGGGTTTTTCCCTAGATCTTCACCAAATGAAAGACTTTTTTCCATTTAAACCTTGGTTAAGGTTCATTATTTTTATTTCTTTGCATTTAGATAAGAAAATTGTAATATATTTGCTAAGTTATGTTATCACTTGGTTGATACTTTCAATAATGCAAGAGATTGATAATATAAGGTTATTTTAATATATGGTTCTAAATAAAATGTCTATCATACATTTTATTTAATATTATGCATTAAAATAAATAAAATAATACAAATATTTATTAAAGTAAATATAAATACTTTATTGAATATAATTATTAATTTATCAGAATAATATAATTAAATGTAAGGGGGGTTTGCATGACAATCAAGTTTATATTTTATCCCTAATTTTTGTATGGAATTAAAATGTAAATGATAATTAAAGTGTTCATTTATAAAATGCTTTAATTAAATATTATTTATGTAAAATAAGGAGTGATGCATGAGTGGAAGTTTATTCTTTAAGTCAAATATGGGTAGATACGAGTTTTCCTTTTTGCATGGTTGATGGGAACTTTTAGAGCAAATTATGGCAATTATATGTCAGTTTCTAAGTTCTAGATGGATTTGATATAAGTTAAGAGGTGTTTTCAGATAGTCAGACTCCAATCATTTCCAATTGTAGTCCCCTTTGCTTTATGCTGCATTTGATCTAGATCTTTACATGAGTTTGATGGAGTTTGGTATCAGTCTTGGGTAGTTTATTATGAGTTTTTCAATGCCACATGAGTTTGACATCAATTGGAGACCTTCTTGAGGGAGTGAACTACACGTTTCTAATAGTTCTACTCCTCTTTCTCATTCAATTTTTTCTTGTATCCGACCCTTGAGTTTGGAGGGCTATTTATTACTTCATTTAGATGTTTTAGAGGTTCTCTTTCTTTTTCGAGGCATGTATTGTAGTTTTGGCAAAGCTCTTTTGTGTCCAAGATTTGTATTGGGACCCATTTTCTCAGTTTTGTAACAGATGGTTCTTGAATTTTGCATAAAATAGCAACAACTTCCCTTCTTAGTACTTCTTGTTTCGGATATGGGTGATTGATTTGATGAATTATTATGGGTTATATCCTCTAATTTGTCTCTTTTATTCAAAGTTTGTTGTAGGAAGATACTTGGTTGATGCAGGTCCTAGATTGTGTAGTTGATTTTAATAGTTTGAAGCTAAGAAAACCATCTAGTTTTCCTTCATGCAAGTATTAGGTTCAACCCTATTCAAGGAAATACTTATGCATCGTCGGTTTAGTTGAGTTGTGAGAGTTTTGAGGGTTATTTTGTTAAGGGTTTTGTGAGCTTAATTGATTGTAGATCTCAGATATTACAGTTGGTGCATCACCTAAGCCTTAGATTTCATTTTACAAGCACATCCTTCTATCCCTTTTCTCCTTCAATTTTAGTATTAGGTGATACAAAAAGGAACCGACCTTTGAATCTTAGAGATTCACTCTCGCCATAGGATACCCATAGCTTGAGAGTGTCTCAATGTTCCAACAGGATAGCTGAATTTTTCATTCCGCTACAGGCGCAATCTTGATTGAAAACAAAAGGTGCCATTAAAATTTTATCCACCTACTTAACATTTTGCCATTTATTATTTGTCAAGGCTGGAGTAATGCAAAATTGAACCAAATCTTTTCAAGACCCATCTCCCTCAATTGTTCTAATTATCCATTTGGCTACTAGACACACTCCTCAAATTTGAGGATCTAAAGAACCTAATCCACCTTTAGATTTAGGTTGGATACAATGGAACCATGAAGTATACTTGAATCGAGTGTATGAGTCCAATTAGACCATAGAAAATGCCAAACAAGTTTGATAAGATCATTATAACTCTTCTTGATGGCAGCTAACAAGAAGAGTAACAAACATGTGAAGTCAAAAAAATATACGATGCACCAAACATTTTGAAGCCAAAAATATATGATTCACCACTTGGATCTTATGTGATAAAGATAACTAGCAATTGCATACTTTTGTACGTGCAATGATGAGCCTATATGAGTTTTGATTTTGAAGAAAGTAATAGCAAATACATTATAAATGAAACACAAAATAATGTTCAATCTTGTGATCTTTCTAAACATATGAACATATAATGTGTTTGGCCTTTCTAAATTGAAAACTAAAAATTATATATTATTTTAAAAATATCTATGCAAATATGCAATTTTTATTTTTTGAATTTTGAAATATTTTTATGTTTAAGATTTACAAACAACTAATACATTAAATATTTTTTATAAATTAAAAATTATATATATTATTATTGAAATATTTTGTATATAGATAATTTTAGTTTAAAGAATTAAAAATATTTTAAAATACACATAGATTAAAACTCTAAATATATGTAAAAGGATTATTAGATATAAAAAATAGAAGAAAGAAAGCACAAAATATAACACACCAATTGCACAAGTTCATCTTTAAGGATTTGGACATTCGATAAGAAGATGAAACCAAGTTCTAAAATTTTCAATATTGATCAGTTTCAAAATAATGCACAAAATAAAAAGACAACGCCTGATTCGTTCTTGTTTGAATCTGTTGTACTCCAAATTGGAGATCCAATTGAGCATGGTCCATTTCTGCACTATTTCAGGAATGAAACATAACAAAGATTGTTGAAAATGAATCTTATAATTTCCTAGCACCATTTAAAAATTAGGTTATGTTCTAATTCCAAAGGAATTTGAAAGAGTAATATCCTCAAACAAAAAAATTGAACGTATTTAAGCTTTGTGCAAAATCGAAAACTCTTTGGCTAAGATTGTAACTTTGGGCAAGGAAAGTGGCCCAAACAATCAAGGCAACAAATTCTTGAGCCATATCATCAACTTATAATTGGCAGCATTATCAAGACATTTTAGGTATACAGAACCTCAAATTGAGCTATGACATGATGTCAAAAAATTAGAAACTATCATCAATTATAGTATGTTCAATTTTGAGTTCTAAAGCCCAAGAAAAACTCAACGGGGATAAGAATAAAGGAAAACAATCAATGTAACTTGCTATTTCTAATTTTACAATTGTTTAGTAATTTATAACGAAAAAATAGAGGAACTTGAAAAAAGTAAAGTGTTTTCCATAGCATTTCACCAAAAAGATTTGAGAAAAGTAACAAGTTAGAGAGGCTTACAATTTTCCAGCCAAAAATTTATTTTTGGAAAAGCAAAGCTCTCACAAATAGCATATCGACTAAATATATGTTTTCCCAAAGTGCATAATTTCATTTTGACTTTCACCAAAGCCATATCGAGACAAACCAATGACGTCAAGCTATGGTTGATATTGCTTATATGTACATTCAATTAGCTTTTTTCAATTTAATTTTTTTTTAAAAAAAGCTGTGGCTGATATTTTCTCAGATTGGTAGAAGTCACATTAACGTTTTACCTTCCAAACTATATTAGTTGCACTCCCACAGAAGCTGACTACATTCCTCTGAATTCCGAGTATACGTTTTGGGTTTTCAAGAGCGGGCATGGACGGTAACATAGCCAAAATTCTTGCAACCTTAGTGGCAGCTCTGGCAATACGTATATTTGCTTTACCAGGTCCGGCAATAGTTGGGAATAACCAAAAGGGCAAGAATGAAAACGAAGAAGGCACGAATTCAAGCGAAGAGGAGCTTCAAGGTGGAATTGTTCCAGTCAGTCTTCAATGGAGGAACATCACCTGCACTTTATCAGGCAAGGCTGGTAAAACGGTAAGCTTCTTGGAATTTATGAGCATCACGGCCAATGTGCCACTATCCACTTTGGGAATTCTCTTTAGGGCAATAGCAATGGGACAGGTGGTTTTGTTTTTAGTCAATTTTACTTTCTTAGAGAGATTATCATATTTAACAGTCTTGTGAATTTCGGTAGTTTGGATGTTTTGTAGTACTATCCTGGGCCAGTTTTTGAATTTTCCTTTGATAAAACTTTTAGGGTATGATTATGGGTCAATTTAGAGCATATTCTTAGGATTTTCATTTTTTTATGAACTGTACCTTTTTATGGACCAGTTAGGATTTGAAGCTAGGATCTAGGACCTCCCATGTGCATTAGGGATTCTATAGCACTGATCAATCACCCTTTTTCATGATGAAGGCTTTTTGGTTTTTAAGTCATCAACACACTCTCATGAGCCATGCTTTGGTGCTTGGGGCTCTCAATCTGACTTCCATACCATGTTAATTTTCATGGTTTGGCTAGGAATCAAACTCAAGACCTCCCATGTGCATGCCAGCTTATTCTACAAGTAACCTACCAGCTGACTTTGTGGCCACCGTTTTTACTCTTCTATATGATAAAATTAATACTTTAAATAATGAACAAAATTAGTATTATGTACTATAGAGAGGAGTAAAAGTATATCTTTATTTGCACACGAAATTAGTATAGAAGTGGACCAAAGATGATTAGTGAAGGTTGAGACTGGATTTGACTAGATTGTAATGTACCCAACTACTAATCCTGTTCAAGCACTCTGTAGTTCGTTGTACGGAAGTCGAGTATGCTGGAGCGAGAGACTGATGTTCACATGGTGGTAGGGAGTGACCGTACGGTTATTGGGGATGGCCGTACGGCAGCAAGGGTGACCGTACAATGCTTGGGAGTGGCAGTACGGAAGCGACTATATACCCGTACGGTGGAAGGCTGGTGTGGCGTACAGAATAGCAGGGGGCCGTACGGTGGGAGTGTTATAGCCGTACGGTGCAACAAGGGGGTGATGTACGGTTGGCTGTGGCCGTACAGTGGCTGAGCAAGAGCCGTACGGTGAAACAGGGGTCAAGGCCGTACGGAGGGAGGCCGTACGGTGTAGTGGGTAAGCCGTACGGTGAGACAAAGTGAGCTATACGGTTGGGGAAATACACAGGGCGGAGTGATGCCTTCCAGACACTTGTTGTGAAGAACTCCTTTCCTCCGTCAATCACTAAGTATGTTCCCTGCAGACAGAGCAGTACACCAGCCAAATATATTTGCCAGAAAAGATCGTTATTGAATTTATTGATGGAACTTCGGATTTGCTAGATCCGATACAAGTAGAACGAGTAGAGTAGGGTGAGGGTTGAATCCCACTGAAACTGCAACAAACCAAATAGGGAGGGTCTTTCACCTCTGAAATGGCGAATAGCAGAATCCCAGCAGGAATTCGCAAATACAAATCAAATATAAAACTCAACATATGAAAATTAACCTACACGCCGAGCATAAATACCCGTCGGGGAAAACTCCTGAGAGTGCACAAAAGAGCCGATGGCCACAACTGAACTACACCAACAAAAAGAAAGAATGGGCCCGAGATAAACTAAATCAATCGGGACCCCTAATACAATAGTTTTAATAGTCATTTAATGACGGGGATATTACATAGATCATGCTACTTTTTATGATGATACACAAAATCGACCCCAATTTTATTCTCTAATTTTATTTCAATATATATTTTTTATTATGTAAGTTAATTAAATTTCTTGTAATTGTTGAAAAATGGTAGCTTCGGTCAGATATAGAAATGATGATTGATTTGATAATATGTGTGTATATATATGTCAGTATGTACTGACACATGTATACACACATATATATTTAATTGTATATATATTCATGTCATCATTTGCAATATGTGAAGAGCCCAGCTAGCTCTCATTTACAATCTAGCTCTTTCCTCAAATTAAATTGCACTTCTAAATTTCTTTCAGAATATATAGAAATTAATGAACATCAAATATGAATTTCAATGATACTTCTCAAATTTTTAACCTCTTGATAAATAACTACAACCATTAATTCACCATTGAATGCTTACAAAAAATCAGAATTACAATAACTATCAAATTAATTCCCTATTACAAGCATTCACAAATAAATTTGGGCACCTTTAATTACATGTGACTGTTGGAAAAGAAACGCAGCCCAAGGGAATTGAAGCACAGCTGCAAATGAAGAATGCAACCTCCTAGATTATTAACGCAGCCATCATTTGAACAACCACAACCTCCAATGAGTGATTGTAGCCCCCTGAATAAATAACGCAGCCTGCTGTGAGTAAAATGCAGCCAGAAGGTGAAGTACGCACAAGCTGGGAAAGGTGATGCCAGCTTCCAAATGAATTCGCAGCTCCTAAACAGTGAAGTCTACAGCACTTATTTACCATACACTGCCAGCAGATAGATCACAACTCCTGTAGAAATAGAACAATCTTCTACCAAACAATAGCCATCAGGAAGAAAATCGAATCACCAATTGTAATTCAAAATTTATTCAAATATCCTCGAATTTGATATACTTCAGCATCAAATTCGAATACACAGGACCATAATTGTATTCTCAGAATTCAGTAGAAAAATTCACCATCAATCAGTGATGACTCAAATTGCCAAAAGAGAAGAATCAGTCCTCAAACCCTAGCCATCTTCTTCACAGCCAAGAACTTCATTAAATTTTCATCAAATGAATAATAGATATCTTAGAATGAGCTCTCAAGTCCCTTTTTATTTTTTCTTGTGAAAGCTCAAACACAATTCTTACCAATGTGGGATAAATAGATTTACTTTTCTTTTTAATAATTCATTTACTTCAATTCTTTAAATTAATACCTTGGCTTAGGCTTCCAAGAATTAATTAAATAAATGGCCCCTTCCCATGATGGCTCAACCCTCAACTTAAGTGAAATTATAAAGTTAAATTATAACTTTATAATAAGCCATTTAATGATTTAATAATAATTTGGTCACCAAAATAATAATAACTCCCAAAATACTTATCTTTTTAATATGCCGTCTGAAACAGGAGTCACACCTATTATTTCCCCATGTGACCAAATGCACTTTCCAAAAATAGAAAGGGTCCTTCTCGAACATCAGTCTTACTATAAATAGTAAACGTGGCAAAACTATAGCAAATGAAGTCCGAATGATGCCAAATAAAAGCCAAACCAAAACATACCGAATCCTGAAGTAGATGCCCACTGAAAGAGACCCTCTATCCATCCTCATTAACCTACGAGGGTCACATGATAGGCTAATCCCAAGAGCCTGAAAAACGGGGACATTACAGTCCTCCCTTCCCAAGATTGCTTGTCCTCAAGCAATCAGGAAAAAAACAAGCAACATCACAGTCCACCCGGATCCCAAGGATGGTCATGAGTAATGTCCCAATCCTCACCATACTCTTGTGAAGAAATCCTCAGCATCAATAATACAAACACCTACAACTGAAAAGCCATCTTCAACACCCAAATAACTGACATCACTGAAAACATCATCTGAAGGCCGACTATAGATGCCGACGCAGAAAACAACCCAACAGAACTCAACCCAATTGAAACATCAAATCTGTCAAAACTCGAGTCCCTGTTTAACCGACACTCACACCCAATTGCACTGAGAAGAAGACAATGACCAAATATGCCTGAATCATTGTTACCAACTCGAACCTCTGATAAACTGTCTTGGGTGTGTGGATACTGCAAGAAGTCTAACTTGCAACTGCCAATTCCATCTGCAAAAGATGGTACCAATCCATCCCATAATGGATGGTAAGAAATTGGAGTCGGTCTACACCTTTGTGAAACCAAATCTTCTACCTGTGGGTCAAAAGAAAAATGATGAGCATACCCCACTGTATAATGCCGGTAGAAAGCCCCAATCTCCGTCAATGGCTCATCATTACCCAACTGGGAATCATGAGATGGCCCCAATCTCTGACTCGACATAATCGCAAGTTGGTTAGGATCCTGAGTAACCCTCTTAGCAAACCCAACCTCGAAATCGCCGTGGGGAAGCATAGTAGATAGAGTCTCCACAATCTTCCCTACCAATCTCCGAATAGCACAAGAGCCTCAGATGAGAGTACCCTCAGACACTCTATATGAATCCTCTCGCACATCTGCACTCTCAAGTAAATACTCCATGAATGACTCGGTGTAGTAAAAATTATACGTGGAAGCGTCAACCTGCTCCCCCGCAACCCACAGCTGATCCCTCTGAAAATGTGGCACTGCCAACTGTCCCATGCTATCAGCTATATGAGATGAAGAAATAGATTCACTTCCAGCAAAAGGAAGCAAATCAACATGAGAGCTTGATTCCACTGATACTCTTACCTCATCCGTACCTACTGCACTTATATCCTGAATAGATGTGTCTACCACATCATCATGTCGCGCATCCCCAACCGTAGAAGCAAACTCACCACCAACCACCTCAATGTGCAACCGAACTGGGTTTGGGGCTGGTGTGGACCGAATATGCTCCAACTCCATGGGCACCTCCTCTAATTGAAACTGCGACTCCTGAAGAGCCCGCTGAGTGTCCTCTAAAGCCTTAGAAGTCGCTATGAGCTCCTGAGTAAGCTCACTCACCTCCTCTCTGTCCATCAGTGCCTCATATGCTGTACTCCCCTACTCAACTAGGTGATCTTGGTCGTCTACCATCTTTAAATAATCCTGTCTCAAAATCCTGACAGCCTCACGCAAGGAATGGATCTTTGTCAAGGAAAGGTAACCACCACTGTGCTCATCTGTCATAGGAGCACCCCAATCATAAACAACCAACAGCTGATGAGTGGCATCAAAATGCTCAAGAGTAGAAGTAATATCTCTTTCACCAGCTCGCAACTGGCTAGTCACATGACAACTCTACACAATGGGCCTCCTATGTACAACCTCAAATGCACTGTCCACACTATGAGAGGAAGCTGCATCCAACAAACTCCCCTCAATATCACCGTATCTTTGTGTACTTTCATCCGAGTACACATCTACAAACTGAGCACATGCATCAGACTCGTCCTCATCTATCCCTGAGGAAGCTGCTGCTGAATCCGACTCAACACAATCTCCAGCTACCTCGTCCTCTGCAACCACCTGACAATCCAAATCCCGGGATCCATCCTCACTCACTAACAACTCAGAGTCCTTCCCCAGGGTCTGATAAATCAAACATGTCTCGCTGCAGGAAGAATCATCCTCATGAGTCATTGAAGTAGTAACCCCCTCTCTAAAAGTGGAAGCCCTGGCTGTAACAAACTCCTGCCACACATACGCTTCCCTATCCTCATCTGTGAGTCCTTGTAACAAAGAATCTTGGAACCCACCACCGTCGTATGACAACGCTGAATCTACACCCAAAGTCAGATATAGAAAGCCAGAAACACTACAGCATTCATCATCCTCGCTCTCAACATCGGAAATATCTGTGATGCTAGTGTCCACATTGTCTATCCGCGACTCCTCTACTAACTCTGGCTACATACACGACTCAATGTCGTCATGTGAATCAACTATACTGTGGCATGAATCTATGTCACCCAACTCAACTGCAACACTCCCATCATGAGTGTCATCACTAGATAGCTCCATGCTCACATCCTCAACACAGGAAAAGACCATTGTCTCCTGTACTGATCCCACACTGCAACCGCTATCATGAACCTCAGAGCTGTCAGAGCTCATACACTCCTTGCAGTCATCACCCAACATCTCACAAGGGGTGTCATCCCCAATGCAACTCACAACATCCTCAAAAGTGTCATCAGATGTGTCTATACTATCAACATCCACATCTCCTGATGAAATCTAAATTGCTGACACTTGACTCTGCACACATGACTCAAGGTCAAGCTGTGCACCAATAATGCTGGAGCATGAACCGCCATCAACTGACTCTGCTGTAGTACCCAAATCACCAACATCCCCACTAGGAGACTCCATACATGCATCGATCCCATATGAGGAAGCAGTTGCCTCCTGCACTGGAGCAACACTACTATAGCTGACATAAAAATCTCTAATAACAACTCCCTCCACGGAAGAGTCGAACACTCAGTGATAACTACAGCATCAGCTACCTCTGTACAATCTGCAGCGACTACTCTGGGAGCCTCAACTTGTTGATGTTCAGCGCTGTTGTCAACCAATGGTACTGAAACATTCACATGTTCTTGTGAAATAAATCCATCAACACTGTGGATAGGTTCAACAGGTGCTGTACTAGATATAGGAACATCTGCATCATGGGCACTTGTCGGGGAAATCTCAAGCCTTCTTCCCTGCAATCTTGATGTCAGCCTTCTAAAAGCAGAGACCATATACTTCGCTTCCCTATCTACTGTCACTGGATCCGACAAACTCTCCGCCAATCTCTACTGATGAAATCTAAGTCTTTCCATTCTTTCCACCAAGGCATTTAATTCCTCTCTCTTTCCCATACTGTTACGGCGACTTCCAGAACTGGGCCTCCTGTATTTATCCATAGCTAGGGAAAGTGGAAGTGCTGATCACTTTTAAAATAACTTTATAATATAAATGAATTTAGACCCCACAGGATGCAGGAAAAATGCTTTGATACCACTGTGAAGAGCCTAGCTGGCTCTCATTTACAATCTAGCTCTTTCCTCAAATTAAATTGCACTTCTAAATTTCTTTTAGAATATATAGAAATTAATGAACATCAAATATGAATTTCAATGATACTTCTCAGATTTTTAACCTCTTGATAAATAACTACAACCATTAATTCACCACTGAATGCTTACAAAAAATCAGAATTACAATAACTATCAAATTAATGCCCTATTACAAGCATTCACAAATAAATTTGGGCACCTTTAATTACATGTGACTGCTGGAAAAGAAATGCAGCCCAAGGGAATTGAAGCACAACTGCAAATGAAGAATGCAACTTCCCAGATTATTAACGCAGCCATCATTTGAACAACCACAACCTCCAATGAGTGATTGCAACCCCCTGAATAAATAACGCAGCCTGCTGTGAGTAAAATGCAGCCACAAGGTGAAGTACGCACAGGTTGGGAAAGGTGATGCCAGCTTCCAAATGAATTCGCAGCTCCTAAATAGTGAAGTCTGCAACACTTATTTATCATACGCTGCCAACAGATAGATCGCAGCTCCTGTAGAAATAGAACAATCTTCTACCAAACAATAGCCACCAGGAAAAAAATCTTATCACCAAGTGTAATTCAGAATTTATTCAAATATCCTCGAATTTGATATACTTCAGCATCAAATTCGAATACACAAGACCAAAATTGTATTCTCAGAATTCAGTAGCAAAATTCACCATCAATCAGTGATGATTCAAATTGCCAAAAGAGAGGAATTAGTCCTCAAACCCTAGCCATCTTCTTCACAGCCAAGAACTTCATTAAATTTTCATCAAATAAATAATAGATATCTTAGAATGAGCTCTCAAGTCCCTTTTTATTTTTTCTTGTGAGAGTTCAAACACAATTCTTACCAATGTGGGGAAAATAGATTTACTTTTTCTTTTAATAATTCATTTACCTCAATTCTTTAAATTAATACCTTGGCTTAGGCTTCCAAGAATTAATTAAATAAATGGCCCCTTTCCATGATGGCTCAACCCTAACTTAAGTGAAATTATAAAGTTAAATTATAACTTTATAATAAGCCATTTAATGATTTAATAATAATTTGGTCACCAAAATAATAATAACTCCCAAAATACTTATCTTTTTAATATGCCGTCTGAAACAGGAGTCATACCTATTATTTCCCCATGTGACCAAATGCACTTTCTAAAAATAGAAGGGGTCCTTCTCGAACAACATCAGGTCTACTATAAATGGTAAATGTGGCAAAACTATAACAAATGAAGTCCGAATGACGCCAAATGAAAGCCAAACCAAAGCATACTGAATCTTGAAGTAGATGCCCATTGAAATAGACCCTCTATCCATCCTCATTAGCCTATGAGGGTCACATGATAGGCTAATCCCAAGAGCCTGAAAAACGGGGACATTACACAATAAATTCTTGAAATCGATGATTGCTTAAGTAAAGGCAGTATATGCACACATCATAAGTATGAACTACGAGACAATCTGGAAAAGTCTACATAAAATAATATTGGTTGATTATGCTTCCTTTGATCAAAATGACTCAAGTGTGGCAAATAACATTTTAGGAAAAGTGCACAAAATAATTTTGAGAATGATATAAGTTCAGAGACAGTGCATTATAGTGAGTTGATGGGCAAGTTTAACAAGATAATGGCAGACATTCAAATTTGAGGATGAAAAGATTAGGGCATAAGTTTGTGTTGCTGGAAAACTTAGAGGATTAATTGAAGAACCCAAGGGAGCCCAGGATAACTTCAGTGCATTTTCTATTGGAGCAAAATGTCGAGTAATATGGAGGACTAATTAATATGGCACCGATTCCTTGTAATTTCATGCAGTACTCTAGAGAGACAATATGGCACCGATTCTTGCTCAAGGTTTTTCTTTTACTCTTAGAGGTATTTGAATTTAATCAAAGAAGAGATTTTGAAATTGATCTGGCAAGACAACAGTTGGCTTATAATATATTTTCAAGATTTAATTCATCAGGTAGTTCAAGAATTTCAAGATAGATTAACCTTTTTATTTTCTCCCATTTGTTTGGCTCTAATACCAAATGTGATTCACCTTTTTACTCTTATGTAATTTATCGTTTATCCCAAATGACTTTATTTATTTGATTGAAAGGAAATTTATTTACTTGGAATAAAGTTCTAATGTTAAGGTAATTTATTCAATAAAAATTACATTTATCTATTTTCTCATCTTCAATAAAGTTAAAATATAACAATGATATGCAGCAAATATTTAACCAATAAACTTCAATAACATCAATGTGCAACAATGAATTTACCAATGAAACACTTTGAACATCAATTGCAAATATATTTAAATTGACACATATCTATGAGAGGCTGAGAAGCTGCTATCCGACACTCAGAGGATCTGTTAGAGGTCTTTGCATTTCACGGAAACAAGCACTCCAGGAGGACAGGTTCTTACATAGAACCCCACATGCCTCATGGCATGAGCCAAATAACTTAACTATACCCTTAGGCGTGCCCTCTTTAAATATTCCTCTTTCCTGTACTTTTCCCGGTATATTCTTATCTATTAATTTATGGGTTCAAATAATACCCCAAGGTTGGTTACAAAAGTCACACTGTCATAACAATAATAATGTTTCATAATTATATTTGTTTTAAGTTTTAACATTCTTTTGTTACCAAATTTATTTCAGGGGAAAACTCCCATAACACTATTTTTCTGGAAAATTGCTCTTGCTTTTTTATTTCTGACCAATCATATTATCTAAGGATAATTGATGTGGCCAACCATGTTGACTTTGAATTGAATTGGAATTTCTTCTCTTTTGTCCTTTTCTATCTTGAATTTCTAAAAGTAAAGGGCCCATGTTTTTGAGTCCATGTCTTTTGCCTTGCCCAATATAGTAGTTATTGGTTTTGCCTACTTTAGGTCCTGTGCTCAGTAAGATCTGAAGCTTCTTCCCTAGAAAATAAGAACAATCAAAACATCATTCTAGTTTTTCTTTTGAAGATTTAATATAAACTTCAACTATAAAGCTTAAGCTTTCTTTGAAGAGGCTGTTTCTCTCCTCAATTAAATTTTTTACCATTTGCAAACTGATTTTTTGCTTCTTAATCTTTGCAAACTTAAGATTTTCTTCATGACAGTTTTTTTGTATGTACCTGGCAAAATATGGCTATTTCGGGGATATTGAATACTTCTAGTAATTAATATCATGTTCATGATATGTTGCATGGCTTCACCTTGTTCAAAGATGTTCAACCTATCTTTTGGTTGTATGGATTGCATAGGAAAAGTATTTATTTTTAAGAATAGGATGTTAGGACAGTCAAATAGTTGGCAAATGGCTACTTGACTAGATGGGCAAACATTTTCACTAAGAATGAGCTTTAGGGATAACTTTAAGAAACCCCCTCTTAGGAAAAAGTGTAAAATCCTGGCAAATTGTACATTATTTTAGGGGGAAATTTTTCTTAATGAAGGCGAATTTTTTTTCAAATCCGCAAATTTTCATGGTTTGGATTGGCGATTTTTTCCCTACCGAATGAAATTTCCATAAATTCTTGGCGAATTATACAGTCATGTGGGGGAAAATATATATTGAATTAGGCGAATTTTTTTCTTGTGAAGTAAGAAAATTATAATATATGAGGCGAATGATTTTCTTTTGAAGGGAAAAAAAATAATTGTATTGGCGAATTTTATGTACCATTTGAAAATTTATTTATTTTATTGGCTAATCATTTGTTAATTATGAGAATTTTTTGTTTTTATTGGCGATTTTCAAAAGATGGGACATAACACGGATAGTCACATCGACATGTAACCTAACAGTAACATCCTTTATTTTATAATGTTAAATCTATAATTTGAGACCGTCTGACGATCCAAGATCAATGGTTGAAGTTTAATTTCGGGCCCAATTTCTTGAAGGAAAGAGAGTTCTCCAGGAAGTCACCAGAATGTTGACACGTATCAAATTAGGGTTGTCAACTTGTTTGCAGACTCAACATGTTGGTATCAATAAGCACGACCAGTCACATCGACATGTAACCTAACATCCATTATTTTATAAAGTTAAATCTATAATTTGAGACCGTGTGATGATCTAAGGTCAATGGCTGAAGTTTGATTTTGGGCCCAATTTCTTGAAGGAAACATAGTTCTCCAGGAAGTCACCAGAATGTTGATACGTATCGAATTAGTCTGCACTATAACCACGATCTAATTAATGCAAAATCACGTCGAGAGAATAATGCCTTAATTAGTTACCAACTTGTCTGCATGACTCTGCACATCTTAGAGAATAATGCCTTAATTAGTGCACGTATAACCACGATCTAATTAATGCATGTATCAATTCTTACAACTGGTTAGTACTAGTAGGTTTTGTGGACGGTTGATAATGTATCATAGTTGCAGTTAATAAAAGAAATGTCGTATCACTGACATTAAATTGGGTAATGTTACCTGTCATGACACTTTTTCCAATTTCACACACTCATGAATTTAATATGAAAGATTTACAGAATTTTGAAGGACAAATGAATTAATAAGGCTAGAGATTGAGGGCTATTTAGAATCCACACATACCTAATATTGATCATTCCACCATTTTAAATGTATTACACGTATCAAGTCTTACAAGTGGACGGTTGATAATGTACTGAATGTTGTAGTTAATAAAAGAAATGTCTTATCACTGACATTAAATTTGGGTAATGTTACCTGTCATGATGTTTTTTCCAATATCACACACTCATGCAGTTAATATGAAAGGTTTACAGAATTTTGAAGGACAAAAATTAATAAGGTTAGAGAAAGAATTAAGGGGCAGGGCTATATATAGACGATCTATGCTTCTTTCTTCTTCAATTTTGCCTCTGCTAAGTGCTTGAAAGTCTGCCTCTGGTTTAGGTCTTTAGCCTATATAATTTTATCACATTCTAATTTTTGATATTCTATTAGTGGTTTTCTGAAGATGGACACTCCTATCCGTTTGATAAGCACATATGAGGAGGATCAGAAGGCCTTTTTGGGCCTGGTCTCAGACCAAACACTGCAATCAATTTGCAATGAGAATGGTTCCTTTAAAATTGAGGTTGTGAGGATGGTGCTAGGCCATGAATTTCTTGATAATATTGATAGATACCGAGTTAACACATACATTACGTCTTAGTTTTTGGCATCTCTTTTGGACCTAGAAGGAGAGAAGGTGGATGTGCTCCTTCTGTTAAGGAGGGTATTCAAACAAAAATTCCTGGGTGACGATGTTCAGGTTGCCATTTTTGCACAAATAGGGGTTGGGATCCCTTGGGCAAGTGATTTACCCAAGCTTCTCCAGCCAGGCCAAAATGTGGCTAGGCAACCTTTTCTTTTGAACTTGAATGTTGAGCAGTTGACGCGCCATAGGAAATGGGCGCAGATTGGTAGGGATTTTCTTCGAAAGTGGTTTCTCTTGGATGAATTCGTGGACTACGGATGGTTGCATGAATTCTCAGAGCTTATCATCTCTGAAGAGTTCTACTTAGAGGGAGGGGAAAATCCTTAGTTCTTTGCTACCCAGGACCCTATGGCTTGGAATTTTGAAATCAAAGGGTTTCTTTGTTTTGTTTTTTTGGACTATAGATTATAGTAGGTTTTGTTTTTGCCACTACCTCGCAAGTCGCAACCTCCCTCATTTTGTCTTTAAAGTTTTGGAGGGAGTCAGGGACTCCAAGTCCGAATATTGTAAATTTGTACAAAATATTAATGATAAATTTGCAACTTCATTTAAGTTTTTTTTTTAATGCATTGGATAGTGGATACCCTATAATAGTAGTAGTTTAGTTGTTTTGGGAAATTTTGGAGGAAATACGACAGTTGTAAATTTTTAGAACATATAGAAATAATGTAATAATGTAATTTCGATTCAATTCAAATTTAAAGTCTGAGTTAAACATTAAAAGTTATAATCTTGATAAAAATTAATCAATAAACAATTTGAATCTTTTTTTTTTTTTAAAAATGTAAAAGTTATAATCAATAAAAAATATTATTTTAACTATACTATATACCTCTTCAACAATATTACTATTGAATTAATTCATGACAGTGAATGCCAACTATTGTTGGATGAGCATAGATTGACGATGTACAGTGGATTTTGGGATGAAAGGGAAAAGCAACCCCATTTTTGCAAACCCTTTCCGGAATCATGACACGTGTCCACTCGCACGGCCAACCGACAATGTCATTCGATGATGACGTGTGACTCGTGAGGTGACTAGGTGACTACTAGTACATACAAGGCAAAAGTTAATGGGACCCACGGGGCCACGACACCAGATAGTGACTAACAATGACTGTTGGATGATTATAGATCAACGACTAAAGTTGTATTTCGGGCCGAAAGGGAAAAGAAAACCCATTTTTGCAAACCCATTCCGGAATGATGACACATGTCCACTCACATTGTCAGTGACAAGTGTCATTCGATGATGACCTGTGACTCGTGAGGTGACTAGGTGACTACTACTAGTCTACTACAGACTACTAGTACTAACAAGGCAAAAGTTAATGGGACCCATGGGGCCACGACACCTGATAGAGACTAATAATGATTGTTGGATGAGCATAGATCAACAACCAAAGGTGTATTTCGGGGTGATTTGGGGAACAATCACCTCTATTTGCAAATGTCCCACGAAAACAAGGCACGTGTCATGAATTAACCCTCAACTAAGTATAATTAAAATCTAAATTGGAGTAAACTGCAGAACGGATTATTTAAAAAATGTTGTAATTTCGAGTGTCTGACTAAAGTTGTAGTTTCAAACGATCAAGTGACACGTGCCCTTTAGGTTTTCAATCTAAGTTTTTTCAGTTCTAACTAATATTTACTTTTGGAGATTTAGAAAGGGGTTACGGCTTCTAGGTTGATGATTGAGGTTTGAGGAATGCAACAAAGTCTCTCAGCTCTCTTCCCACTCATAGTCTGCACAAATTGAAATTATGGGTAACTACTAAAATCCTAAACACCTACGTCCCGCATTTCAAAATTTTCAAATCTCGTGGTTTACAACTTTACTGTTTATATTGTAGAAAAAGAATTAGCTTATTAGGGTTTAATTTTGAATCACCCCTGTAAAAAGAATTAGTCTATTAGGTCTTAATATTTGAATTTTCCTACGAGTAAACAGTGAACCAGTTACTAACTTACCACGATGGGCAAAACAAATATCAAGATTATGAGTAAAAGGTCAAGTTAGATAATAGACTTCCACAATCTGCTTAAAACACTAGGTTTCACTAATGTATTCCATGATATTTATGATCTTGTTATCCATGGAAATAAGGGAATAATGGAAATTAGATTTGCACTTGAAAATAAGTGGAACGATCCAAATAAGGGTTCAATTTTTTTTCATTTAACAACATGATAAAGGCAACGTCAAATAAAATTGCACTGTGGGTTGCTGGGTCGGCACGCATGGCGTTACCTCAAGTATTCCCTTACCCAGAAATTGTCATGGTCTGCGCCAAAAATTATGATGAAAATAGAAAAACGATTGTGAATAAAAATACTCAGGAGGAAATTTTGTCCATAACCGAGAGTGAATTTGCTAGTCTGTTGGACCTAGGGTTTCAACAGCAAAACTCAAACGTGAACATTGACCTGGGAAAGCTGGCAGAGGATTATGAAAAAATAGATGCAACACAGAGAGATTCGTATATTTGAGGAATAACAAGCGGTTCTAGTCTGAATCCAGATCATAAGCCTCCTTATGATTATGATATTTTTGTACAATGGGCTCAGGACAATATTTCCTTGCTAGCATTTTGTTTGGGATTGGATAGCAACAAAGAAGTGGGTGCCAACATTCTTGAAATGCTTTTTCATATTCATTTTGAAAATGAACCAGTAAAATATTGTTTTATTGAGCACATTGTTCGTTGCATGCAAGAACAATTACTAATGATTAAAATAGGTTCACATAATACATTTAGATTCACAACCTACTTGTGCTATCTTCTCTTAGCAAAGCATCGTGCAATATTTCAGACAAACAAGCTTTGTAGTCAGGGCCAAAATCCAATATATGAATGGACATCTCAGAGAAGGATGATTGATAATAGAAGGAACTACAACAATTTTGTAGACTTCTTTTTGGCACCAATGTACCATAAAATTACAGGCACTCCAATGCCTAGATTGCCTGTTACTTGTAGAGATTGCATTCAACTCAGAAGTCAAATACAATTGGCTGACTGGTACTTCATGGAAGAGTACACTGTGTTAAGGTTTTACGGTTCAGTGGTAGAACCCTACAAACTTCCAATACATGTGACAGAGAGGGTATTGGCATTGGAATATGTATGGCATATGGAGAGCACAGATGTACTCTTTAATGGTCAGCAAAAGAAAATGATATTTCCTTCCTTGCCTTTCTCATTTGGAGGGTCAACATTTGAGAGAAGAGGATTCAAAGTGGCATAGGCCTTTTTTATCAATTTTTCGCTTTGATGTTGTCAGTCACTGGCAATATGATCCACTCAACATAATTGGAACAAAGCTTAGAGAGAATGGGAACTCTGCAAGCAAATGTCAACATGATAGTATGCCATTGATAGAAAAATTTAAAAACATGGAGTCCTGGGACGAGGTCAAAAATGAGATGGAGAAATATGCCGCTGAAAATTATATTTCAATATAGGAATTGTCATCACAAATTATGGCATTGCACAAACAGAAAGGAAAAATGCAGCCCACGACATCATACAATTTCTACAAGAAAGCTACTCAACCATCTAGAAAATCTATTCCAAAAGACCTAGTGGATGATTGTATGGATGGTAATTGGACTCGAACCAAAATTTTTGATTTTTGGGAAATGAGGAAGAATCTCGGCGAGCCAAAGACCTCTGCAAATCTTTATGACATGGAAGAGGATAAAATATTTAGCGAATTGTGGAATAAGGAGCATCCAGCTGAAGCATATCACGATGATGATGATCGTCCAGATAATGAGTATGAGCAAGATTCTGTGAATCCCACATCCATTAATGTATATTCAATTAGTAGAGGAGTTGATGTGTCCACAAAAGAAAAATATACCAAAGGGGCAGATATTGTAGAAAAAATGGGCTACCCAGGTTGGGGTGGTCTGGGTCCCAGTGGACAAGGGCCTTGGTCTCCACCTAACCCACCAATTCCACCAAAATATGGTGAGAAACCAGGCCTTGGATTTGAATCATCAGACTCATAAAAAAAAAATACTACTCAGTCAATTTCATTTGTTCCAACTTCAAATCCAGTTCCACCTGTTCCAAGCACTCAGATTCAATTTGAATCAATTGCCACTCCCACAGTTGTGGATATCATGGGTAGAACTAGTGGTCTGAAAAGGACATTACAGGTGGACATGGGATTAGTGGATCCCACAGATCAAGGTAGTGTAAAGAAGCAAAAGGTTATGACAAGTAGTAGTACAACAGTGGCAATGGTGACTCTGAGTCCAACAATTGCCACACCTTCATGACAAAACCCTACTGTTTTTGGATTTATAACAGTCCAAAAACTCCACTTGTAATGGGTCAGGGTGTTGCTAATCCTCATGGTGGAATTAGGAGAACCACAAGCAACATAGATGGAAGCTCGTACATCACTGCAAGTGCTATTTCACCTTTCAAACATTCAATTGTGTCAGAAAACCCTGATTTTCGTTACAATGATTTTGTAACTAACTTTGAACAATAAAAAAATAGGAATAGACAAAATACTAAGACATTGAAGAGGGATGCAGTTGCTGCAGCTTGTGATGTGGAACCTGCATCCAATAGGTTATTTTCCACATATGACCCAAAAAAAGAAATGATGGAGTTCATGGTTGTTATGCCCCTAGCTAGAGATAACAATCCACTAGAGAGTCAGTTAGATCTATCTGAATTTCAAGTTAGCTCCCTCCAAATGGATTTATCCAAAATTAAAAATGTGGACAAGATAAATGTGTCAAAAATGACCAACCAAGTGGTCTACAGTTCAGTGATGAAGTTGGAGAGAGAGAAAAGAAAGCTTCAGGGCACAATAGATAAATTAAAGGCAGACCTGGCAAATGAAAAGGCAAAGGAGAAAGCAACAGAAAACAGGTGCAAAGAATTAGTGTAAAGGATAAAAAATTCATCCTCTAAAGAAGCAATTGGACAGCAAGAACATATGGACGCAGAACTGAAAATTCTGAGGGAAAAATTGGAACAGATCAAAAAAAAACTTGAGGTTGAAAAATTCTCTTCATTAAGTTTATACAAAAGCATTGAGAATGCAGGACAAGCAAACAATAACTTAAATAAAGAATTGGAGAATGAGAGGGTAAAAACAAAACAGTGGGAAGAGAAAGCAGACAAAATAAAAAAACATAGTGAACACCAGTTTTCAGAAATGAGAGAAGACCTAAAGAAGGCAAATAATACAATTAAAACTTACGAAAACAGCTTGAATGACCAAGTAAATAATACAGTCAAGCAAATAAAAAAAGACTTTTGGGAGCAAATAAAGGTGTCTGCTGATAGGTTGTGGGATTAGTTTGAACTGAATGAAAGTCTTAGAGATATTTTTGGGAAGCTGAAAGAGCACATTGAGAAGAACAAAAAGTTTTGTCAGAGACAGAATACTGCAAAGCAGATTTTGCAACAAATCAACACAACCAGTGACATGCATTTGGCAAGCAAGGGAATTCAGGACCGTGTTGGTGCATCAATAAAGGCGAACTCTGTCTTTCAAAAATGTCAGAAACTAATAGAAGTAGAGGAAACTCTGGCCTTATTTGGGACAAAGCTCGCCAAGATGAATAAAAAACAACCAAAATGATAACTCTTGGTTTGCCGAGTCCTGCTCCTGATTACTCATCAACGAATTTCGTTGGAAGAGAAGCTTACAAAAAAAAGTTGGAGGACACAATGACGTTTGATTTAGGCAAGCTTCCTCAGGACACAACTAATGAAGGCATTGCAAAGTGCATCAACACATCGTCAAATTTGAATGCAGTAATGGAAGGATCATTGCTTTCAACTCACTCTTCCAAGTATGGATTGCTGATGAGGTTGCAGGTCATTTACTATAACATGACAAATATTGACCTTCCAACCGATGAAGAATGGAGCATACTAAAGAAATTGACAGAATCATCTTGATCTCATCAATCATAGTATGTGAAAGTACTTTCAGTTTCAATCATCTCTATATTTTTTTCTAATTGCTTGAATTGAGTTTAAAGTAACAAGTTTGGACTTTGTTTTTTGAACAGGATCGATGTTGCAGATGCTATTTCCAATGCTAATTTACTAAACCGACCTGTCAAATGCAAAAATGTACAGTTGTAGAGATGTTGTAGTTGTCTTACTGATTTTGATTTTGAGACTTCACATTAGGCAAATTGACCTAAAGTTGTTGTTGCTCCCTTGTTTCTATAAAAGGGAATTCATGGTCATTGGCTTAGGGTAATGAAATTGAAATTGGGCAATGTGCCAATGGGTATTGAGTCATTGACTTTTGTAAACAGAATTACAGAGTTGTGTTCTTACTAATATTAATGAATGAATTGTTACATTGTATCATATTTGTAATTAAATTAATGAGAATTAGTATTTCTAAGAATTGTAACATATGAATTGCTATGTTGTCAAAAAAAATAATGAAAAATCTATGAGAATTGTACCATATGAGCTGAGTAATGCAAATGAAAACCATTATTAATTGTGGAATTGAATCTTGATGACATTATCAACCACCTTCATGTTTTTGACATTGGAATATGCTATTATGCATGATTGATGATGAGATACAGAAATTGACAGTAGACTACAGGAAAAAGTATAATAAATACCTAGGACCTGCTACTTCTACAATGGTTCAAGCTACCACATCATATCATTATCGGGATCCTCGGATTCATCGCCATCAACTTCATAGCTTCCTTGGTTCTTTGATATGTTTTCTTCACTCTACATACCTCCGCTTAACTGATGTTCACCGCTAGTAGTACTAGTACCAGTACATGAGTCAATGACATCATTGTCTCTGGCACTCCCACTTTGGTTTGAAATGTTGCCCAACCCTCTTCTCTGACATTTCTTCCTCCACAATTTCAGTGCCCTTTCGTAAGGAAAAGTATTGACTTCATACCTGGATGTATAGAGCCTCAAGCAATTTTCCAAATTCTTGTCTAATTTGTTTCTTAGCTTTGACTTTAAGAATCCCAAAGCACTGAAAACTCTCTCATCCTCCACCGACCCCAATATCATGGTCAGACATAAATCAACAAGTTTGAAAATTTTTGATATTGAATCAATCAACATTTCGCTCTCAGCTAGATTTTTCCAAAGCCTTGCGATTGATCCATCTTTGTGGGGGGTTTGCATAATATTATATTGTTCCCTCATTGTCAGTGAAAAACGACCTGATTGCTCTCTCAAACGAGATTCATCTAAAATTCCATTTAGAGTTACTCCATTTAACTCTGGTTTTGCAAAAATGATCTATCAAAGTTAGTAGCCTAGTTCGAAAATCTTTCGAATTGTTCATTCTCCAATATCGAGGAAACACAATAGCCATGGATTCAAGTAGTTTGACCAGAGGGAATCTTGCTCTAATCTGCGAGGAAAGATCATAGGCAATGTGCTTCACAGAAGCTATTACAGACTCAACGATCTTGGTAAAGTCTTCCCTTTAATCACTTGATACTCGCTTCTTGGGGTTCTTTGCTGGTTCCTCGTACTCGATCTTGGCAAAGTAGTGCATTGGTATCTCAACTTCGCAAACTTCTGCACATAACTCCCCGTTTGCACCGATTTTTAAAAAGTTATTAGGATTGTTCAAATCTGTGATTTTCTGCCAGCTGGGAAATTTTACATCATCACATGATCAATAGAGATTATCGAGTGTCATGCATTGCAATTTACGCAACGCAAAATATTCTGCAATATACATAGCTCTTTGCTCGACCTTTTTCATTATATTTCTCATTTCCTCAAGCATGGGGAGAAGACCTGCTAATGTTAAGAGTGTCTCTACATTACTTAACATTCACAACAGCGTAGGAAATTTCGGTAGCCCTGCTTCGTCACGACTTGAGTTAATTAGAGCAAGCAACGATTGATATTTTGAAAAAACTCAATGCGCTGGTCCATCCAAAGAGATCCATTTGGTATCATTATCCTTAAGAAGCTTGTTCCCGTCAGTTAGTCCTTCAACAAAGTGTTGAAATTCCCTCAATCGTTTCAGACTTCGACAAAAGTATTGGTAGAGCTCTTTGATTAAAAGTTCAATTTTTTTGTACTGGAATTAAGATGGGAAGGATCAATAGATCGGAAGGAGAGATGGAAGCAGAGATGGATTGATCGATGGGAGGAAGGGGTGGGGTATTACGTTCATAGATTAGTGTGGTTACCTCCCTTTCAAGGAGCATGCTTGCTGACAACTCCAAAAGCTAGATTCATTCTGTGGGCCATGCAGTGAATGGGAGTAACGTAGGGTGCACAAGAAGATTGTATCTTTGTGCAAAGACCGCCCTTGTGGCCTTGCATTATTGAAGCTCCATCCGCTCCAACACACACCAACTTTTGGCAATCGTCATGTCATTTATACCTCCATATTCAATTAGAGAACTCTTTACTAGTTCAAATAAATTTTCTGTTGTCGCATTATCCTTCATTTTAGCAACAGTTAGTAGATGAGGTAGGCGAACAAAATTGTGTACAGTATAAACATGCATGCATACCTAGGAAATATTATCTACTACTGTAACCTCGTATAAAGACAATGCAATAAAATTTGACTCTTTAATTTTTGCCTTTAGATCCTCTTTTTCAACGTCAAGACAACTTGCCCATTCCCATCCACTGTTTACTGACCAGTGACTATTAGGATAGTTACGAACTTTCAGAAAGTGTAATAAAGCACTCAATGATGGGTAGTCTGTCATAGGACGCCCTCTACTCAAAATATTAAAGACAACACTTAATTGATCAACTTTTCCCATTAGTTCTACTTCCAATGCTTTTCCAAAACAAGCTTCAATAGAGCCTTTAACTTCACCAGGCTTTGTGTTTATATTATGCTGAAATTCATATAATTCTGCATTCCTAACATGCTGAGATTCCTCCTTTGTTTTCTATCTTATCACTGATTTTTGAACTCCATCTATGGGTTTCTTTCGTAAAATTTACCCATATGTTTCTCTATGGTGTCAATTTTTAGTTACAACCTCTTTTCCTTCTTATTTATCTTGGTGCAAATCTTACATCTGTATTCTACCGGAGGCTCACCTTCAATTGGATTGCCCACTGGTTCAATGAATGGATACTTTGACACCCATTCTACTTGAAAATTCTTCTACAAATCTCACATTCGATCTTTTTTCAATTCTCTATCATTCTTTGAATTGTATTTTCTTTTCTTCTTCCCTGCACCATCATCTTCTCTGACATTCTCAGTCTCATCCAAGTCGATTATATCATTATGGCGACTCTGGGTATTTAATTGAAAATCTTCTTCAAGTTCATTGTGATCTGAGATATCAGGTTCGCTGACTTCTTCAATATGCCGTGTAGGTTCAAGTTGTGAATGTTGAAAATCTTCTTGTGATGAAGTAGCTTCCCGATTTTGGCCAGAAACATTTCCAACACCATGACCAAAGTACGATGATAAGGTTTTGCGTTTTGCTGGCCTCTCTTGACTTTCCCAATATGCGGGAGCCTTAACCCTTATTCTTGTTCGACATCTTGATTCTTCAACGAAATAAAGGCTACTAGCCTACCAGTGCAAAAAAAAATGTTTACTTGTCGAAAAAGTGACAATAGAACTATAATATATATAAATATGATTCATTGACCCTTAAATCATGTCTGAGGTCTCCCTGGTCACCATTGTTCACTAACTAGTCTCCACTAAATAAGAATGAACTCAAAATTACATAGTCGCAGAATAATAATCACTTACCTTTGCCTCAAATTCAATTGCAGTCGTGACTCGCCAATGCAGTCAAGACTCAACAGTCTGAACTTCCCTATCAATCAAATTGAACCGAACCAAATTGTGTACAATATCACTGATCTATGAATGTATTTATACTAATCCTTTTTTGGCGAATTTGGCGGGAGGTATTAGGTCTACAAATATTTGGTGAAGCTCGCGTAATTATAACATGTCTTGTGTTATTTCCGAGGCGATTATGGGTCGTCCAATACCTTGGTATGATTAATAAAGTTGGCGAAAATGCATTGGTTTGAGACACGTCCGTAAAATGCCAGGCGAATTTGGGGTCGCCTATAAATATATATGTATAAAACTATTGGCGAATATAGGCCGTCCATTTGGGGCCGCTTTGAAATTATAGGCGAATGTTAAAATTTGTCGCGCCCAAAAATTATATTCCATTGACAATAATGTGAAAGAAATGGACAAAATTAAATAAACCGATGGGCGATGGGCCCGGGCATTGGACCCAATTTTAATAAATTCCGGGCGATAGGATCAATCCCATATGTGCAATATATTTGCCAATTCATGGGTTGCCGACATGCGACATTTGCCAAATGGTGAATAATCGCCACTAAAGTTTTTGCTGATGAGCTTTTCATATACATGTATATCTTGGTCAAAATGATAGGTAATATAAAAAAAATTCTGTAATATGCAATTCTTGAATGATGGCACCTTGGTTTTGTGTCAAACAAATTCTTTTATGTTTGACAATAGCCAATTTGTGTATTGAACATCCTTAACACAAGTAACTTTGACACAAAATTATTATGAATGTCTTTACTTTGTATATTAATATCTTGGCCAATGTGATATCCCCCTCTAGAAATGAAATATAATATTAAATTATAATTGATCAATATAATATAATTAATAATACTAATATTTTTGCTAATCAATATAATAATCAATCATTAAACATCAGAAAATAATATTAATATTATTAATATTCATAATATTATTAACCTACGTAATATTAATCTTTGTATTTTAATGTTATAATAACAAGATTATATCGTTGTAGAGTATACAATCTTAGAAAGCCTGTAATTCAAACTTGGGAGAGCTATTCTACTCTCAACGTTGGATAGGGAAAGGCTCTCAATATAAGGGAGTGATAATATAGAACATAAGAATAATAAACAACGGTTATGATTAAATAAACAGACTGTTATGGAGATACAAATTACTCAAGGAAGTGGCTGTTCAATTAGAGGAGGTGCGATTTGGTTTAATAAACCAATCTGTTAAGTAGGAAGAGACATGACTTTTAACATTCAAAAGATGTCACCGTTCAGCCTTGAAGGATATATAAGAGACTTCAATATCACTTCCAGCAGGCAGGGGATCATAGGATATAAAATATATATAGTATGGATTAAAGACAGATAGAAGGATGGTGTAAAATATTTCAGTGCTGACAGCATATTTAATATAATGTAAATTAGTTACAGATCAATACTGGTCTACAAAATATATTGGAGAAAAAGAGGATCATTATTGAATCCTACTATAAGTAAGAGGACTACAAGTCAATGCTTCCTGGCATTGGAACAGTGGCAACATGACTGTGAGTAATTGAATTATCTGTTATAAATAAATAGAATGTTTTGTTTTGTAATCAATTAATAGCAGTTCCTCGACCCTATGTTCATAAGAAATTAAGATAATCAAGAATCCCAAACATAATATAAAATTGATCTCTATTACTACTTCAAACACGAGAATGGAAGGCAGAGTCTACCAAAGAGGGGCAGTCTAAATCCAATAGGGTAGCTCCCAAGATAGGGTAGGGACCAGCCCCCTCTTTAACCTTGAGAGTTTGAGCTCGAGATAGGTTAAAGGCTGAGTTTGTAAACTTTGAGGGAGTCTATCAATGGTCTCTAAGCGCTTTGGTTTGCCTCTAATGTCTTCTCCCTTCTCAAGGATTGAAGTAATAATGTGGTCAGTCTTGTAACATGGATTGGAAATAGCCAAAATTCTTAATTTGTTATTTATTCTTTATTTTTACTCCAAATGGTAATGTTAAATTATTTGGGGACATTACAAGTGGTATCAAAGCTATGATCCTGCCATCCTGCAAGGTGAGTATAAATTAATGAATCATTTTTGTCAATAAAAGGGATCATACTGTTATGTACAGGTAATGCTAAAATCTGAAAACATGATTAAATAAGTGATGAATCTCATGGCTAAGATCTTCATATTACCCCAGTAATTAAGAAGGAAGGATGAAGCAATTTAAGGAATGGCGGTGTAAATCCCAAAAGGATAGTTCCTAAAATAGGGTGGGGATCAACGACCCTCTAATCCTTGAGGACAAAGGTCCCAAGGGAGGGCTTGGATCTGTAAATTTTGAGGGAATCTATCAAGTGGTCTCAAAGCACCTTGGATTGTATTCCGACCTTCTCTCTCCTTAGGGAAAAGTAATATCAGATCAAACTTAGAAACAAGAAATATAGAAAGCATATGAAATTAAATTACTCAATATGAAATACGGGATTTAAGAATGGAAATTAATTTAAATAACGTGTATATTATGTGTATAGTTTGTGTATGCTTCGTGTCTTCCTGCATCAATGTGTATGCTTTGTGTCTTCAATGTGTATGCTTGTGTATTCATGCATTAGTGTGTATGCCTCATGTATACTTCGTGTCTGCATATATTTATATATTTTCGAATGAATGTGATTCTATATTTAATTGATTGGGAATAGTAGGAATACCTAGAATGAACTCAAGATGTACTAATTAATATCAAAATTACACAACGAGTCTCTAGGAAATGAGAGAAAACTTAAATTACCAACTGTTATTATCAAATAATGAGGAAACATGTAATTGCTTGAGGACAAGCAATTTTGGGAGGGTAGGACTGTGAAATCCCCTTCTAGAAATGAAATATAATATTAAATTATAATTGATCAATATAATATAATTAATAATACTAATATTATTGCTAATCAATATAATAATCAATCATTAAACATCAGAAAATAATATAAATATTATTAACCTAGGTAATATTAATCTTTGGATTTTAATGTTATAATAACAAGATTATATCGTTGTAGAGTATACAACGATAGAAAGCCTGTAATCCAAACTTGGGAGAGCTATTCTACTCTCAACGTTGGACAGGGAAAGGCTCTCAATATAAGGGAGTGATAATATAGAACATAAGAATAATAAACAGCAATTATGATTAAATAAACGGACTGTTATGGAGATACAAATTACTCAAGGAAGTGGCTGTTCAATTAGAGGAGGTGCGATTTGGTTTAATAAACCAATCTGTTAAGTAGGAAGAGACATGACTTTTAACATTCAAAAGATGTCACCGTTTAGCCTTGAAGGATATATAAGAGACTTCAATATCACTTCCAGCAGGCAGGGGATCATAGGATATGAAATATATACAATATGGATTAAAGACAGATAGAAGGATGGTGTAAAATATTTCAATCTTGACAACATATTTAATATAATGTAAATTACTTACAGATCAATACTGGTCTACAGAATATATTGGAGAAAAAGAGGATCATTATCAAATCCTACTATAAGTAAGAGGACTACTACAAGTTCCTACTACAAGTTCCTTGACTTGTAGTAGGAAGCATTAACTTGTAGTAGGATTCGATAATGATTCGATAAGGATCATTATTGAATCCTACTATAAGTAAGAGGATGACAAGTTCCTTGACCCTATGTTCATAAGAAATTAAGATAATCAGGAATCCCAAACATAATATAAAATTGATCTCTGTTACTACTTCAAACACAAGAATGTAAGGAAGAGGCTACCAAAGAGGGGCAGTCTAAATCCAATAGGGTAGCTCCCAAGATAGGGTAGGGACCAGCCCCCTCTTTAATCTTGAGAGCTTGAGCTCGAGACAAGTTAAAGGCTGAGTTTGTAAACTTTGAGGGAGTCTATCAATGGTCTCTAAGCACTTTGGTTTGCCTCCAATGTCTTCTCTCTTCTCAAGGATTGAAGTAATAATAAGGTCAGTCTTGTAAAATGGATTGGAAATAGCCAAAATTTTTAATTTGTTATTTATTCTTTATTTTTACTCCAAATGGTAATGTTAAATTATTTGGGGACATTACAGCCAACAGCTAATAATTTCCATGTTTCTGCAAACTGTTGGTTCCCTTACAACATTGTCCCATTTCTTGTTAAAATCACAGAACCCCTCAGTGTTTGTCCTCTTGATTCCTAAGTTTGTATAATAGTCCTAGCATGAGGACCTTTGATGTGCTTTTGGAGCTTCAAGTTTGGCGTTGTCTCTTATATTGTTCAACTCTACGTTGATATTTGATCCGAGATTCATCTTATTGGTCACTACAGCTGTTACTTTGCCTTTGATGTTTGGATTTCAGCTCTTAAGAGATCAAATAAAAGTTGCTCAAACTGAAAAACTGGAGTTGATGACTCAAGTTTATGATGTTTAGGACTTAGGTGGCCTTGGTGCGGGTCCGCATTCACATTCTGAACATGGGGTTTGAGTTAAATTGTGCTAGTTTTCACTCTCTGCGGATGTAGATTCTTCCTTGCTTTCACTCATAGCTTTTTATCTCTACGAGATTGTGGAGCCTTCATGTACTTTCATAGTTTTGCAAACTTGCGAATTGCTCTTGCTTCCTACATTTCTAGTATTTGCGGAACACTTATCTTTGCATGCAGTTTGTAAAGCTACAAATTGCCTCTACATCTCCCCCTTTTACTTCTTTTGTAGACTTGTGGATAGTCTTGCACATGTGAATGATACTGAGACTTAGTAGTTGATCAAGCTTTTGGTAGAAATTGTGTGCGCATTTTTTTTAATTGACATTTTGAATCATTCTTAGTGATTCATTGTTAGTAAGAAGCAATAATGAGAAATGGTGAGCAGATTTAACAATTTGGTTTCTTGTATGCTTATGGAGAGTTCACGGAGGATGGACTAGCACGACAAGGAGTGGTTGCCGAAGAGATGCCCATGTGCGCAGAGGAGTTGGTCAAGATTGGGCAGCCTAGTGAGGAGAAGGTTGTGGTGGTTACACATTGAGTTGCGTCTAAGGCCAAGGCTAAAGTCACAGGAGGAGCACATATTCGAGTTTTTAGGCCATATCCCAATGATGCATTGGATTCATTATAGTGTTACTTGGCAGAATTGGTAGACTTTGCAATGGTTAATCGCGAGACCATAGAGCTTGCTGGGTAGATGGGTATTGGTTTGGCACCCTTGATCATCACCAAAGTGGAGAGGGGCCTCAAATTTATGCAAGATGGTTGCCATGAGGAGTTTGCACGATGTTTTGGAGCTGAGGCATGGCTGGCTACTAAGACTCCAAAGGAGCAGGAGGCTTGATATCCACCCCACCCTACTATAGTAGGTGATCATGGTTGGGTGATTTCTGCATTGCATAGCATAGAGGTATGCTTTAGGGACGTGTATTATGAAAAGAAGGAAACCGTTTAATTGGAATGTGCCTAGATAGAGAGGGCATTCGCACCATGCTAACATGAGGAGGCTCGGCAAGAGCTTTTTGCCATTATATGGTTAGAGAAGGATTGTTGCCTAGCCGTTGAGGCCACCTTGGTAGTGAAGGAGAAGCAGCTAGAGCAATAGAAGGCCGAGATGGAGAAAACTCGGGTGGACTTGAGGAAGGCTGTGCAAATGGTAAAGAGGTCTCAGAGATAGGAATTGCTAGAACATAGAGACCTGAGGATTCATACAGAGTAAGTGTAGCGCCTTCGACAAAAGCTCACCATTTGGGACATCTCTTCCAACATCCTCCACTGATCCAAAATGTCTCTTCACCCTTCTTAGATGTTTGTAATATCATTAGTCTTTATTTTGTTTTTCTGTTGTCTGGAAGACGACTTTTTATTGGGGGGCTGATGTAGTCAACATACTTGCTGAAGTTTTTGGAATGAACACGTTGTTATGGAATAATTAATTTGCGATGTAATGTTATGTTACTTCCGATTAGTTTTGGGTAGTTGCCGACGGTTGGTACCCTTAAGTTCTTAACCAACTATTTGGCACTATATATGTAATTACTTCCCTTTGGAAGGTAGCATTCTCTAGACTGTATACATTGCATTTGGTAATAAAATTGCCATGTTCTTATAAGTATACTTTCTTGTGGTAATATTGTATGGTATGTTCTACTATCTTGTTTACTCTGTGTAATCAAGTAGTTCCCTTTGGGAGTAAACAATGGCAGCAAACAAACTACATTCAAGATCTTTCTAAGACGATTTATAAAAATTGTCTTTCCAAATTGCAAGTACAGAATGTAGGTCTGTATTGGAAGTGAAGCACTGAAAAATCCTTTTTCAATCATAAGGCTTTGTATGGTCAAGTGAGTCAGTCTTTTATCCCTTGATTGGAAAGGCAGTGGTAAATTAAGGATCCTGTGGCAATATGACATTGATGTTGTTAAGTCTTGGAAACTAAGAAACTCTTATGCACAAAAGTTGCTAGGATGGCTTGTAATGCATCCAGGTTTATAGCTGTTTAATCATGGCTGAACAAGATGACATTGTTGATGCCTTTTGCATTGTATGCAGGGAGGAGGCAAGTGATCATAGCTTTTGGGAAACTTGTATAATTAGAGGGTTTTGAGATTAGTTTTGAGCTGAATTCCACTTCCTTGCTGTCCCTCTCTTGGTAAGGACATCTTCTAGGAATTTTTGGATACTCAGACAGCTGCCAGAGTTTATGGTATACAATTTGGTTGGCAGCTGTCGGTTACCTTTGGAGGACCGAACGCAAAGCAAATTTTTTGGTTGATATATCTCCATCCCGTTTGGGGAACTTCTGAATTTTTAGACAAGATTTGGCTTTGATTGTGCAAGCTAAGCTTGACTGGTTTTGGAACAATGATAATTATTTTTGCATTTGGGTGCAAGTCTAAGTGCTTTCTTTCCTTGCATGTATAGTCCATTTTTTCTTGTTATCAATAATCCTCAGCTGATGGAAATGATCATTGGAGTGATATAAGGTGCATTTCTTCAAAAACGTGTGATTGTAGTCTAGTAGCTCAAAATATGTTTATAGTATGATTGACTCCATTCCTCGAGTGGCCCTTTTCCAGAGGCTCAGAGACATTGGGATTTCAGAGACTCTCTTGACTGCTATTATGAGACTTTACGAGAGGGTGGTGGGCAGATTTAGGACCCCACAGGGCTTCTCTGACCCAATCCAGAGCACTATTGGGTTGAAGCAGGGTTGCCCTCTCTCCCCTACACTATTTGGCATTTACATTGATGAGCTCAAGTCTTTCCTCCGGGATCTCTCGCTCCCCGACGACGGTTGTTATCTGTACCAGGTCCTTATCTCCATTCTCCTATTTGCCGATGATGTGGTCCTTTTGGCTTCCTCTCCTGAGGGTTTACAACGGCTCCTTGATGGTTTGGCTTCCTTTTGTGATCTTCAGTAGTTGGTAAGACCCGGGTGATGGTCTTTAATTGCTTGAAGACCTCTCATCTTCACTTTTACTTCCAGGGTATGGAGATCAAGATCTCATCCTCCTACACTTACCTCGGGGTCAAGTTCTCTGGGCCTCGCTTTAGTTTGAGACCTGCTATGCAGCCCCGTATCAACAAGGGGTTAGGCTCCCTGGCTCTGCTTGAGAGACAGTGTTTTAGACATCACTTTCAAGACATCAGGTCCAAGCCATCCCTTCTGGATTCTTTAGTCAGGCCGACTGTGCTCTACAGCTCTGTGGTGTGGGGTCCCTCTCTCCTGGAGTTTGATTTGGCTTCGGTTGAGAGAGTTCAGATCCTCCTTCCTTGGCGCCTCATCAGATGCCACCAATCTACTCCTCATAGCATTATCCTGGTTGAGTTTGGCGCACATCCTTTCAGGCTTGCGGCTATCATCGATCTGATTTGGTTCCTTCACGCCTCAGAGGCTTTGTTGATTATGTTGATGGTCATCAGAGGTATCCCTATCTGGCCTACTGCTCTTCTATGGCGATTGCGTGCTCCGACCCTTTTGGTCGAGCCCGTTGCTGGTATGCCTAGGCTTCTGCCTTGCTTGGGTCCATTGGGATTTCGATTGATCGCTTACCCCCCTTTTTGTTCTCTCTAGATGCCCCTGCCCATCTCCTCCCTCCTTAGTAGGAATTGAATGGGTATATCAGACTTGATATTTACAGACAGTACATTACCACGACATGGAGCAACCCTCCTGGGGTTCTTCGTCCAAGGATGGCCTTCTATGCAGAGCACTATATGGTGATTCAGGATGGGGTCATTGTGCGCCCTCCTTACTTAGCTCGCTGCTGGAGTCACGCTCTCCGTATCTCTTTGGGGTCCTTCAGAGTTGGTTCCCACCGGCTCCGCATCCAGATGGATCATCATATTGACAGAGCCGATCGAACCTGCCGCCTTGCACCTTGATGGAGGTCGAGACCGAGACACACTTCATCTTCCGTTGCCCCATTTACTACGAGATCAGAGGGAGGTTCTATTGCTTGTTCAGAGAGTGCAGATCCCTTTCCTCCTTTAGATACACCGATCAACGATGTCTTGCTCTTTATTTATAGGAGGCCACATGGCTTCGTGATTCCACCCTCCAGCTTTAGTTCCCGTCGGGCCAGTGCCATGACCAACTTATCACATTCTTTTTCACTTCAATGTCCCCGGCCCGGGGTACGAAGCGTCCTCTTGGTCCTCCTTCTTTCGGTCACATCAGGACTGTGAGACCTCGTAGTGGCCACACTCGGCAGCTGCACTCGTTCTCCAGTCGACAACAACACTCCACCCCTAGAGTTACTCGGCGACAATCCGGGGCTCTTTCTCGCCCCGGACCGTACCCTTCGGTGTTGGATTTCTTCTCACCTGGTTAGGGCAGTTTGTTGCTCTTTTTGACTCTTTTGCTTTCTGCTTCCTTTGTTGTTTGGTTCTTTCCCCGGACACCGTTTGGTGCTCCTGCTGTTGGCGGTTGCCTTTTGTATGCTTCCAGTCCCTTAGACCCTTTTGGTGGTCTCTTGTTGGACATTAATAATTTATCTTATCTTATGGAATTGGTAGGAAGAAATCAAACTTCTTCAGGTTCTACATCAAGGATAATTTTACTTTTCCTGTAAAAATAATAATATCCATATATACGATAAAAAGGACTGCCCTTTGAAGCAAAATACATCAAAATGAAAGTTAGTTTATGTTTTTTAGGAAGCCATTACATTAATAGATTAAACCCATGAAACTAGTCAAAGGGCAGGTGTTAGCAAAGCTCAAGACAGAAACCCACTTCAAGCAACTGAATCATAGCATTTGATCCGAAACGTTGGCATTAAAAATTCACAGTCTTAATCCAGAAGCAATGCAATTTGATTAACTGGATCAACATCAAGTATTGAATAGTTTGCCTTCGAGCTAATGAAGGATGCAGTTTTAATGGGAACTTCAATTGGTTCATACGCTCACCGTTATCCCTTCTATGACTGTTAAGTAGAAGACAAAATGACCAGATTGAAGCCTTACTATGAGCATGGAATAGTTTATTTATAATTTTGGAGATCTTTGTATAATATAGAATACACATGCATGTTTGTGTGACCATTTGAAAAATGGATTGATTAATTAGATGGAGACAAGCTGGCTGGTTGCAATTTATTAAATAGATATCTGGTCAACTACATGATTTACTAGTCCATCCATTATAATTTATTAGCCACTTCTGAGAGATTCTGTAGTCAGCAGTTAAAAGGACTGTCATTTACCAGACTTCACTCACAGGGCTACTGCTGCGCATTTGAGAATTAATCGAAGCTTCTAACTCCTGACAAGTTTGTATCGCCTATTAAGGTTGGAGATCATCTGTGTATATGTACCCATATCCAGGCAAAAGCTTCAAAATGATCATATTCACCAGTTTGACCAATAGCTTATTTAACTTCTAAATATTTTTCATGCCATGCTGAATGCTTAATAAGTTTTCCATTAACCCTTTGGTTTCCTGTGGAGGGGAGATACATACCTTAATGGGGCAAATATTAGGCTATTGAGATTTGCAGATAGGAATAGGAAGATCTCTAAGAATTCATGAAGTCTTTTCAAAATTTAAAACATGGACTTGCACTGGAAGAAACTCTCAAATTTTTCTTGTTATTTTTCTGTTGTATGTTTTGAATGTTGTCAGTCATCTAGGATTTTCTTGCAATGTTATCCTGTGAATATTTGAAATGATAATTATGTAAGCTTATTGGCACTTTACAGATGAGATTTCTACTTACAAATGTTAGTGGCGAAGCAAAACCAGGGCGTCTCCTTGCAATTATGGGACCTTCAGGTTCTGGGAAGACTACGTTGCTTAATGTTCTAGCTGGCCAACTTGTTGCATCCCCTCGATTACATCTCATGGGACGACTATATATCAATGGAAATCCATTCTCTTCTACTTCTCATAAGTGATTTAACTGAACTTGTCTTTCTATGGGGATCTCATGGGAGTGCTCTATACTGATATAATGGGTTTTACTTTATAACCCTTGGCTGATAATAATACTGTGTTTTACACATTTTGTAGGATAGCTTATGTAAGACAGGAGGACCTTTTCTTCTCTCAGTTAACAGTCCGGGAAACTCTGTCTCTGGCTGTGGAGCTCCAGCTTTCAAAGTTAACATCATCTGAAGATAGGGAAAGATATGTGGACGATCTTCTTAATCGCCTAGGCCTGGTAAGATATTTGCAAGTGAAAGATTTGAGTGTAGTTGGAATGCTGCTTATTTTATTCCTCAAGAATGCATATGAAACCATGCAGCCTGTGTAAGCGGCCAGACTTAGCAGTTTTAGTTAACTAAATGATAACTGTGAGAATCATACCATAATTATAGTCTTTGTTTACTTGTTTCATCGTAGGTGAAAGTAATGCTTCTTTATTTGTAGCAGATAGTTCCTTAGTGTCTAACCCTCAAGCAATGAGACACATAGGTCATTCTCCAATGGCATCAGGGACTTTGGGAGCTTTATCTGATAATTTCAAATATATTTGCATAAGCTATGCCTAAACATGGCATTTTCTTGTATATTTATGCTATCTATGCATGCATATTTTTTCCCTGCACCATAAAATATTGCTGAATCTGCATGAAGATCTTGCAGGAATATGTACATTTCACTCATTATCTTCTTCTTTACTGACTTTGGGAATTCATTTTTTGTTGTTGTTATTGTGACTATCGGTTTCTTTCTCAAATTGGCAAGTGCTGTTTATGTTTACAAGTGTATGGCATTTTAAGATATTTGGTTTGGCAGGAGGCTATAGGTTTAAGCCCTCGTATTGTAATATTATTTTCAAACGTTTATAATGTAATTCTAAGAGAGACCGAACTTGGTTATACCATTGAATCTCGAAATATTTGGTGGTTAGCATGACTGAGGCCAACTTTTTTGCTGCTAGATCAATGTACTTCCAATTTGTTTAATATTTTCTTCTTGTTCATTGGATCAGGTAAGTTGTGCAGACTGTATTGTTGGTGATGCAAAAGTGCGAGGAATCAGTGGAGGTGAAAAGAAAAGGTTGTCTGTTGCTTGTGAACTGATTGCCAGCCCATCTGTGATTTTTGCAGATGAACCAACAACTGGTATGCACTAGTAATTTGCATTTGTTTGCTCCTGTCAGGTGATTTTATTGAACTTTTGCATCTATTTTTATCCTATATTTCTATTTATTTATTTTTATTTCATCTGCAGATATTGGGTCTTTCAATCCTATGATTATCCCTCCTTTTCTTTTCATATCAGGAGTGGATAAACTCACTTGCTTTTAGATTCTTTCTTCTGTCTCCACTTGCAGCATTGAAGCCTTGTGTTCAATGAATATCAGCGTCTCTTTAATAAATGCTTGTGTTGCTACTCTGCAATGCCACTGAACTTTGATATGCCATTTAGGAAAATGATCCTTTTTGCCCGAACAAAGGGATTAGGAAGAGATGGTCGGCTAATATTAATAACTAGTGATTTCTGAGATATGGTTCTACATGTTTTGGTGAGGTGTTCCCATCTCCAGGTCACCTGTCCTCATATCCATATTCCAATCTCACCAGTCCAGTTTCGTACTATATTCTTTCTCAAATAGTGTTCCTTGGATTGTTTTGGGTAACTTTAACTTCCCTTTTTCTTGATATTATGTTTCCTTATATCCCTCCAAAAGAGGTCTCGGTAGAAAACAGGTAGGGCTGAGTATGTTACAGATTTATAGGTTAAAAACATGTCTACATCGTCATGCCTGATTTCCTGTTATGCATTTTTCCCTTTGTTTCTAGATCATGTTCTCTTTGACTTTTTTTTATAAGATTGTTCTTTTTGTGTGAAACTGAGGTTATTTAATACATTACTTTGGTTTAGACACTCGATCATTAAATAAATATTCTGATCAGATTATCATAAAACTCTCATAAGTTTGCAAAAGAAAAAATCAAGATGGAGGAGGCTACAATGTAAGGTACATGCAACATATGTATAATAGTATTACATTTGCAAAGACTCAGAACAATATGAAGCATAATATTTGAAGAGGACTGCAACTTCATTTCAACTTTGATTTCTGTTGGTGGGTTGATGACATTCTGTGTTAATTCACATTATTTTCTTATTTTAATCAAACCACATATATTATGCATGCAGGGTTAGATGCTTTCCAGGCGGAGAAGGTCATGGAAACACTTCAAAAACTTGCTCAAGATGGACATACTGTAGTGTGTTCTATTCACCAGCCACGGGGTTCAATCTATGCAAAGTTTGATGACTTAATATTATTATCTGAAGGTGCAGTTGTATATGCTGGTCCAGCCAAAGAAGAACCTTTGTCCTATTTCAGCAATTATGGGTTTGTAATTTGTAACTTCATTCTGATCATTTCATGGTTTAATGATATATGGGTTTTGTGGTGTTCTTGTGTGATTATTATTTGTTGGTGTCCAACTTTAGATCTGTGGTTTGGCTATTGTGGGTGTATTTGTGGAAATCAAGTTGTAAGGTTACCTTTCACAAGGACCTATCCTCTCTCAGTCTAGTGGAGTAGAAGATTTTAAGCAGGAGTTGATTTTTTTGCTCAAACATAAATTTAAGTTTTCCATAAGTAGGGTAAGCAATTGCCACTTGAGACATGGACTCCAATGAGAGATTTTCTAGCATATTCAAGAAGAGACTATCCTTGCAATCCTGTTTTTAGACTGATGTAAAAGATAAGTATTGTTTTTCTTTTCTTATAATCTTGGGGATCTATTATGGCACCCTAGCCCTAAAACTATCTGAAGCAAGAGACTGTAAAACAAAGAAAACGCCTGCATGTGCAGCTTGCAAAGGAGTATAACTGGCAAAAAAGAAGCTGACACAGCCAAACAGCTATAGAATGATAATCAGCTATACCTAACAAAACCCAGACATAAATAAACAATATCATTAAAATGGTGTCTTAGAAACCCCCCATCGTCCAACACCTTTTGAAATAGAGTTTAAGTGATCATACACTTTGTTGGAGAAACTGCTGCCAGATATGATCGCCTCCTTGTAGTAACCCCGCTATCCACCCAGCAGGGTCCACTTAACCATCAAATTGAACACCTTTGATTGCTTCAGCCCTTCTTATTGCTTGAACCAGGACATTTCCTTCAAGATGCTGCAGGGTAAACCATTGGAGACTTCCAATAAGCACTTACGGTGCAGAACAAGTTTTTTCATAACCACTATAAAATCTTGACAGAAAGTAGTGAGATCATCCACATCCAAAATCACCACATCTAATTTTGAATGCATTGCCTTTGCTGGTTATGAAAATTTAATAATGGATGTGGATGCAAACATTGGAAGCAACTAAGTGCTGTTTGTTTCATTTCCTTACGCATTCTCTTCCTTATGAAGAGCATTAAATTATAATCTCTTATTTTTCTCTGATAAATTCTTTAGAATAAGAATACCAAAATTGATACCTCTCATTCAATTAGTACCAATTCTAATTAAAATTTAATGATCTATGGTCCTTCGAACTATTCCTTGTGATGAGAACCAAGTATTTTTCTATTCTCCAATTCCCCGAACCAAATCCGTTTTATCAGTATTCAATATATATTTTTACCATAGTTACAAGACTTTGTGAGTCCTGGCAAGTCCCGAGCCAAGTCAGGCTTGCAAAGTCTTTTTGGCTTTTTGGCTCGGCAAGTTTATTCGGCCAAGTACTGACCGAGTCTTGTAGGACTCGCAGAGTCCACGAACTCAGTGGACTCGGCGAGTCTCGTCATGTGGACTCTGTCACGTCCAACATAAAGTCAAAAGCAAAAAACAAATTTTTTAAATTATTTTTAAGCATTCTTTTTGTTTTATATGCCTTGTCTGAGACTTAAAAAGGTCATTCTGTCATTTGCAAACACTTATGAGAGAGAGAAAGACTTGGGAGAAGAATATAGGGGTTTTAGAAAATAGATTAGCAAATCGATTGGCTCTCATATATCGATTGCTGATTGTTTATGCTAATTTCTAGCTTGTATTTGTTGTCGGGATAATTGTATGCACGGGTTATTATATTAATAAAGTATTATGTTAGCCTCGGTCGTTAGTGACCGAGAGGTTAGACAGTTCCGTCACAACGTTTCGGTCGTGGCCCTTCGGGCAATTTATATTCCCTCTCGGAGGATGGACACGGGAGATATTATTGTATGATCCGTACGATGTAAATGTACTTGCCAGTTTGGAATAATTAATGAAAGCATCTATTGTTCTTTGATATATTTATGTATTTATTATGTTTCCTGTACTATGTCTGTGCAAAACTAAGTTTACCCCAGTGGGCAAACATCTAGCGCCGTTGCCTAGACGTACTCAGGAAGAGAAGTGAGGAAACGATTTATGCCCAATGTTTTAAATAAAGATAGAAATAAAAAGGCTCGAGATGACGAAGGCGAGGCCACACAGAAGGCTTTGATCTCTACGCAACAACGTGAAAGTCGGTATAGGTTGAGGCAACTTGCCAAGGACCAGCTTGTCGGAGGGTTGCCCGAAGGGAACCTCGGAAGTGGTACGGAAGGTGCAGAGGCCAATGGAGAACAGTTCACTTTGCTGGAGCATCGGAGAGTGCGGAGTAGGGAAGAACTACTCGAGGAAACAGAATTGAGACAAGTCTTACTTCAGGAAGAGCGAGACCGGTTTGAAGATTTGACCCGTACACCACGTGCGGAGGACCGAGACCACGAAGGGAACCGTACGGTCGAAGGTGACGGTATTGTCGGAGGTGCTAGTGACAGTATGACTGAATGTGCTGCGAACGCACAGGCGAACCCCCTGTTGGAACCAAGGATTCCACACAGTATGGTCCCACCAGTCACACAACTACCGCAAGGGCAAGTGCCACTGGTGAACACCACACAATACTCAAGGAGGAGGTAGTGTTGGAGTACCGAATCCCCCGCGGAGGCAACAACCTACCATGGCTGCGAGTAAGCAGAAATTGCCCAAGTTCACAAGCCAAGTGAAGGAGGATCCTGTTCAGCATTGCCAGACTTGTGAGACTATATGGGCTGCCAATGGAGTCGCAGACTAGGATGAATGGATCCGACAATTCCCCGCGACATTGAGGGAAGGAGCCATCGACTGGTACTCGGATGTAGACAAATCTGGCCCGACGACATGGAATGATGTGAAAAAGGCCTTCTAGACGGAATTTTAGTTGTTAAGGGACGACAATGAGATTCTGGCGGAGATTTACAATAGAAAGCAGACGAAGAGCGAGTCTGTTCGTGCCTACGGGCGGCGACTAAAGGAACTCATTGGGAAAATGGAGTCAACCCCGGCGGACGAACTCAAGAAAAGGTGGTTCGTGGAGGGATTAAAAACTTCCTTTTGGAGGAAAATGAAAATTGTCCCACCCACGTTGTACAACAACGCGTACAATCGAGCAATGGATCTGGAGAGCGAATAGAAGACCTCCAGGAAGACTAAGTCTTCGGATGATGAATCGGAGGCAGAAAGCAGCGAGGGCGAATCGAGTAAGAAAGTCTTGGCCCTACAAAAAGATTTGGAGAGGATGATGAAAGAACTGAAGGCCACCAAGGGAGGCTCGAGCAAAGCAGAGGAAGATACCGTGTGGTGCACAAATTGCAAAGAAGCAGGCCACACGAAAGGTTCTTGTCCCAAGAAAGCCTTTTGCGACATCTGCCAGATTGCGGGACATTCCACCAAAGAATGTCCCTACAACCTGAGGGCGAGAAATCAACAAGTGCTCTTCACCTAGGAGCAACCCTCCACGTCCGGGATCGGCGGTCAACAAAATGTTGCATCATCCAACGGGTACAGAAACTGTAATGTCCCCGTTTTTAGACTCATGGGATTAGCTTGGTTTGGCGACCCACATAGGCTAATCAGGCGATCAGAGGGGGTCAGATGGTGGAGCCAGCGTTGGGATTCCATTCTGGAGGTTCAGATTATCAGGTCTGCTCTTCGTTTGGATCATTTTGGTCGACTTACTATTTTTAGTAAGTGGGTTTTTGGGCATGGTCAGGATTAGCAGGGTGTCTGCACGGAGCGTCAGATATCTCAAGATCGAGTTTCAGTGAATCTCCAGTTTGAGAGACTTACTATTTATAGTAAGTCTATTTTTAGCAGTGGCTATTTCTGGTAGGGCGGTGCCTATTCCTAGCTGGGCAGTTGGACTTGGTGCTTTGTCAGAAGTGTGTTGATTGCAGTCAGACAGTTCTGTGGCTTATATTTTAAATGTGTTATTAAATTAAATTATTTTGATTTAATTTAATAACTTATGACTTTATAACTTAATGTTATAAAGTGAGATTATTTTTAAAAGCCAATTAAGTGAAAATGTTAAAAAGTGTTTTTTCCGAAAAAAGCTACATAACCAACTCGAAAAAGCACTTTTCATTATCTTATGCTATCATTATTATTTTATTGGAATTTGTGAGGACAAAACTTGGCTAGGGTTTCAAGGACTGATTCCTCATTCATGATTTGAGCCATTGTCTGATAATGGTGAATTTCACAGTTGATTAATTCTGAGAACACAATTCGGTGTTGTTGTATATCGGATTGGTGAATGATTCAATCTGGAAATTGAGTTCGTTGTTGAAATAATTCTGTGGAGGCTGCTAATGCATTTATTTCTTGATTATTGAAAGTGATTGGCAAAGGGAGATTATCGAATTTATTGACTGCTATATTGTATTCATGCTGCAACTGCAAACACGGTGGTGACATCCCTTATAGCAGCGTATTCATTATATTCTGGGCTGCGTCAACTAAAATTCTGGCACGTGACTGATTTCTGGGTTGTGTCTCTTTAGCAAAGTTTTGTGTTTGGGTTTCTAGACTTATCCATTCTCCACGCAAGGCTGTTTGGTGATTGCAGCAAAGACGTGTGGGGTCAAGGAGGCTGCAACACTCCTTAATCTTCCCTTGCGATTTGCCAGAGGACCATTTCAATCTGCCTGGGGTCTGCATTTGTATTTGGTTGGTCACGTTTTAATCCAGCACTCACACGTGATGAAATAGGGCTGTTTCCTTATCATGCTGGAGTCGTTAATATTGCAAGCCAGCCACGTTTCACTTCTATTTACCGTGAATGTTCAGAGCTGGAGTCTTAGGCATTTGGGGAGATGTCATAGTTATTGAAAGACATACAATTACAAAGCATTCCAGACATTTGTCAGGTGCTGTTAATTTCATTGATAATAAATTGTTAATGCATCTTGTTTGGAATGAGAATGGAAAATATAAATGAGCAAGGAAAATTTCATTGACTTGGTTAGATTATTTGAAATTAGTGGAAGCTTAATATAATTGCATTTATAATGAAACTATTTTTAAAAACAAATATTGCAAATATATCAAATTGAGCAATAAAATTAGGAAGAGCAAACCTCGGTTCTTCACAGAAACAACCGACGGGGAGGCCGAGGCAATGATGAGAACAAGTCGCGGGTCCAGTATGATGTGAAGGGGAGGCCCATGATACAGTGTAGAAGCTGTAACCAATGGGGACATTATGCCCGTGACTGTCATAATGAGGCTATCGCTCCACTAAAACTGTGTCGGTGGTGCAGACCGGGGGACCATGAGAATGCTAATTGTCCGAAGCCCGGCTGCAACATCGTGGACATGGAAGGAGGGGGCACGGAGAAGGTCCTGGCAATCACACGCGGGCAAACGAAGAAGGCCACATATCCTCACCCTCCGATGGAGAAACAAAGGATGCTCGAGGCGAAGGCCAAGATCGCGAAGGGTATGGAGGACCGAAGGGACTCTACAGACGCTGACACTTCTACTCGAGCAATGGCCGAACAAAATATTTTAAGGCAGATGATGCAAATGGAGGTACCCGTAAAGGTCAAGGACCTACTGGAAACTATGCCGCACCTGAAAACGGTCCTATTCCTAGGCCGAAACATTCTTGCAAGCACGGTTGAACGGACGGAGGTTCCCGGCGGCTCCGCAGCCGACCCCATGATGTTATCAATAAATAATGGGCGGAACCCTGCAGTGGTGGAGATGGGTATCTTGGATACCATCCTCACGAACATGATCATTGACGGTGGATCTGAGGTGAACGTCCTACCGGAGGAAACTTGGAAGAGCTTGGGGAAACCAACACTGGGCCGCCAACCTTCAACCTACTAGGGGCCGACCAGCACGACATCAAGTCCCTTGGAACCCTGATGGCACAATAGGTAACCATCGGGACCCAACCATTCATCTTCGACTTCGTAGTAATTCCCCTGAAGCAGAAGGGGTATGATGCCATCCTAGGGAGGGGGTGGCTGGTGACTGCTAGAGCCAACCATAACTAGAAAAAGAACATCCTGTCATTTGAGAAAGGGGGAAGGAAGTTTGTAATAGACCTCACAACGCAGAAGGTCGGAGAAGAAATGACATCCTCCTCCGATTTAGAATCAGATGACGGAATAGACGGAGGGGAAGAAACCATGGAGCCCAATGCCGAAGGGATACTAAAAGTGGAGGATGATACAGATTCGATGGATGATCTATTCCACTGGCAGATGGGCGATTATGAATTATTTCTGCCATCCTGCAACATATTGAAGATTGAGGAAGCCTAGAGTGAGTTCCCTCCGGAATATACAACATACCAAGAAGGGGAAGTCCGGATGAAAGAGAGCCTTGCCCATGAGTTTCAGAAGGAGGAACCCATCTGGTACAAAGAAGCAAAGTTGAAAGGAATAAACCTCGGGGATGAGAGAAATCCGAAAATCATCGTCATGGGGGACGACTGGAATCTTGTGTGGAAGACCACAGCCTTCAAAATCTTGATTCTCCTTCTTCTTGTGTATGGGCAAGAGGTCGTGGTCCCTGTAGAATTTATGGTTCCAAGCTTTTGGATTGCCATTGAAAACAGACTCGGCGACAGGGAGAGGGAACGACTACACACTCTGTGGACTCTCGACGAACGGATACATGACGCCAACAACGGGACCAAATTGAAACCTTCCCCGGAGAGGATGGACCCGAGAGGAGGGACAGAGCAACCGAGAGGATGGAAAATGACTCGAGCGGTCAGGCAGGCGACCCGAGAGCCGTCCGTACGGGCGACTAGAGAAGCCTCCGGACAAGAAATTAAAAAATACCCGTACGACTATGCATGACCGTACGGTGGGAAAAAAAAGAAAAAAAAAAGAAAAAAAGAAATTAAAAAAAAAAAAAGAAAAAAAAAAGAAAAAAAGAGAAAAACACACCGTATGGCCAATGTTGGAATGACCGTACGGTGAAGGAAAAATAAATATTAAAAAGGAAGAAAAAAGAAAATGCACCGTATGACTGTACGACAAGGGAAGACATGACATCATACGACACTTAAACAAGTGCGGCCAACTTATAAAACGCGCGACCGTACGACAAGGATATGTCCGTACGGCGAAGGGGTGCGCATTGAGACTTCCGTACGGCGCCAGTAGGAGAAGTGGTGTTCCATACGACCAGTTCATGCACGTGGGGCAGTACAGTAGAAGGGTGTGATTGGGTTTTTAATTTTTATAAAGGCAAACAAACGCAGAGACGGCACGAAGTAGAAGGAAGAGGAAAAAATGGCCACCGTACGGTAACCAAGTCAGACGTAGGTAGAAAACAAAGAGGTCGTACGGCTCATAAAGCCACACACCCCCACCGTACGGAGAAGAGAGGCAACGCACGCAGGAGTCACGGCGGGGCTCGGACCGTACGATCACACAACATTTAAACACACTGTACGGTGTACAACAAAGGCAATGATTTTAGTGATTGCACGTTGAGCCAGAGGATATCCAAGTAACTGTACGACATTAGACAGGGCACGTGAGGGAGAAATAGGAGTTGCTGTACGACATACAGAATGTTAAAACATAAGTCTGTACGGTTTACAGTAAAGGGAAAAGGGAAAATAAATAAGAACAAGAAAGGGCTGGCAGAGGGACAAGGTTCTAAAAAAATAAAAAATAAGACGACAAATACAAACAGCTCACAGTGAATAATATATGGTACCGAAGGGAAGGACATAAGGAGGTAGTGAGGAAAATATAAGCGCCTACAAAAAAGAGTGGGATCGGAAGAAAATCACAAAACTGGTGTGTTCCATGGACCCCGTTGGGAGCGTTGCCCCCTAGACCCCCAGTTGGTTCAGTTATCAGTCCTTGGAGAGTGTGACCGGTTGATGAGACCCGGAGCTGCTATAGGCATGGAGTGTCTGTATGTCAGAGGTGGAGAGAGCACTGGAGAAAGCCTTTGGAGAGGGGTACTACGCTTTGAGGCACTCGGAGTAGGTGTTGGCTAGACGTGAGATTGTCTTGGTGGATGCACAGAGAGCTCGGGAGGAGCTGACCACCTAGTTGGAGGCAGTAGAGCGACACTTGGCTTAGCATACCCAGGAGTTGGAAGCAGAGAAGGCAACCTAGGTGGCTATCAAGGTCAGATTGGCTAGGGAGACAGTATTGTGTTAGCGGAGGCTACAGCTGAAAAGTATGTTTTGGAGACCAATTTGGTGCAGGTACAGGAGGAATATGATGTGATGGAAAAAGAACTACGAAGCAACATTGCTGGGGAGGGTGGCACTTCAGCTTTTTCAGGGACGCCCTCCGCCCCTTCTCTTCAGTGATTTTCTTATTTTATGTAGTGTATTTCATCTCCCTGTTGTTGTAAGTCGTCGGAGACGACTTGTTTTTTTGGGGGGGGGGATGATGTTGTCGGGATAATTGTATGCACGGGTTATTATATTAATAAAGTATTATGTTAGCCTCAGTCGTTAGTGATCGAGAGGTTAGACAGTTCCGTCACGACGTTTCGGTCGTGGCCCTTTGGGCAGTTTATATTCCCTTTCGGAGGATGGACACGGGAGATATTATTGTATGATCTGTACAATGTAAATGTACTTGCCAGTTTGGAATAATTAATGAAAGCATCTATTGTTCTTTGATATATTTATGTATTTATTATGTTTCCTGTACTATGTCTGTGCAAAACTAAGTTTACCCCAGTGGGCAAACAGTATTCACACATTGAGAGGAACGGAAAAAAGCATTTGGAGGAGGCCTCTATAAATTGGAGTATGTTCGAGCATATACACTCAAAGAAATGCAATAGGTTGGTAGTGAAAAGGATGAATGATTTTGTGTTTGTGTATTACAAGTACAACCTTTGCCTTCGTCATAGATAGATCTTGGGCACCAACACATCTCCTATCATTTTACAGGAGGTTGATCCACTAGTAGAGTGGAACACTGAGATTGATGATCCTATCTTCAGTGAAGTACTTGGAATGGGTTGATTAGGTGGATCGAGAGGCAGAGGCAGTAGCAATGGTACAGGAGGCTAGAGCGTGACGAGACTCAGTGGAGGACCCTAAAGCTGAGAGTGAGGGATCCGAGGATGATGAGGGTGATGAGGATGCCACTGAGGTTAAGCCTCAGACACATAGACAAAAGATGGTTGCAGAATCTTCCATGACCTATCTTAGGCGTACACGTAGGAAGACATAGGGCCGGAGTCTTCTAGGCTCTAGTTTTTATTTTGATATATGTTTTGAACTTTTGAGTCCATGGATTTCATATTCCATGAATATTGTAGACTTTTGATAGTGACACTTTATATTTCAGATTTCTAATGTGTTATTTAGTAACTAGTTTAAAAGTTAACTTATTTCCTTAAGAAATTTGCATTTATACTTATGTGATCAATATAAACTTATGTATGTGTGCAAAGTAGCTTCTATTTATCTCACATATTTTGTCTTCGATGTTAATTGACTGAATGATGCATGAAAAAAGTTTTAAATCCTTAAAAATCTTTGAATATCTTGGGTTTTTCAATTTGCCCAGTCCGAGTCTGAGCCCGAATCCAGCTTGCCGAGTCCAAGGTGAGTCTGAGTCTTGTAACTATGATTTTTACTGAGCTATATTTCCCATGCTTGAAAAAATGGGCATCCATATCTTTTTATATCCTATTGATAGATTTGTAAGTGACAATTGGAAAGGACATCCCATACTATTCATGTTTAGGATTTTTCATAGAAATTATTAACACTTGTATCATATTATAATTTGTGATAGTTAGCTTTCTTTAATAATATTATTGGCTCCCTGTATGAAATTGTTTGGCTAATGTTTATCACCGATATAGATTAATGATTAATCTTTAGTCAATATTGTTTTTTGTTGAGTCGTCCATAATGACTTCGGTGGTTTGCACCAGACTGCGATCACAACATTGTTATCATGAAATATGGCACCTCCATTAGTATTACGAGACTTGGTGTTTGTTCCCCGTTGATAGGAATATGTGAATCAAACCTCAAATTCATCTTGTGTAATATTTGAGGTTTTTTTTATGCTTAGTATTTCCATTTCATGCTGCTTATGTGGCTCACGTATTTGACGTGATCAAAGAGACAATACTATTTGGTAAAAACTCGATGTCTGTTTATTTCCTTCATAGACCACCGTTAATAACAGTGGAAGTTCAAATGATAGATGAATACCACAGGATTGAGCACTCTTTGCAATTTACATAAATTTCTGAAAATTACGTTTCCATCTTATGAACTTTGATATGTGCAAATCTTGTATATTCCACCAAATATCTCTCTAATTTTTATTAGATCTTTGTAATCGCAAGTTGCTTGACTAGTCCAAGTTTGCAAATCTGACAATTTCATGTCCAACAATGATTATCGACTTCAACACTTTCTGTAAGATAGGACTTTAGTATTTTATTACTTTGAGTATTTAGAATAAAATATCATTTCAAGGTAGAAATTGATTATTAAAATTTAAGGACTATATATAATTTTAATTTAATTATTACTCTTTATTATTTAATCCTATTTTAAGAAGGGGACATGACACCCGCCCATCATCCAACACCTTGTGAACAATAGTTTCAGTGATCATACACTTTGTTGAAGGAATTGCTGCTAGATGTGATCACCTCCTTGTAGTAACCCCATCCATCCAGTAGGGTCCACTTAACCATTAAATTAAACACCTTTGATTGCTTCAGCCCTTCTTTTTGTTAATATTTGTGGCCTTTTCGGAAAGATCAATATGCTGAGATTAATAATAAATAATACATCTCATAATTATTGTATTAAACTCTAAAGAAACATTACTATATTGTCCTAGAGGGACGACTTAATATTGACAAGAGAGACGTTTTGCATATTAAATATTATTTATTAAGGAGGGACGACTTGCACATTGGTTGAGAAGGGACAATTACTTGTGCAAGTTGACAACATTAATGTTGAAGAGTCACACCTCTTAATGCATATAAAGGTAGGGTTATGTTGTGAATATGACAAGCATAAAAAACACATGTTTGCCTAATTCGTACCATAACAACATATAAGAAGATCCATTCTAATCTGATCCATAACGGTAACAATTCGTACTAAAGTTACATTATTTCTAGAGGAAGAATAGCAGACCAAAAGGCGCAATATATAATAGATTTGGAGGACGAAATATAGTAGAATTGAAGAATAAATTGAAGCAGATAGAGGTTGAATTATAGAAGCTTGAAGGCATCGTCAAAGAGACTACAACAGACTTCATAATCGGGTATTATCTATTTTTTTATTTATCTATATTTTGGAAAGGGCCTAAATCTTAGTTTTAAAAGATCATCTATAAGTTGTTATTTCTTTGCAAAGTCTGAAATATTAACATGGTATCAGAGCCTTGGTGAGTGAAAGATCTACTTTCAGATTAAGGAAATCAATCTAACACTTTTAAAACTAAAAAATTCAATATGACAAGTGGAGTTAGACCAGAAGATAGACTCGAAGGAGCCACAAATTTCTTATCTTGGAAAATTAGAATACTACTTGCCTTCAGAGAACTAGAACTAGATTCAATTATAGAAGATTCACCTAAAACTAAAATGAATGAAGATGAAACACGTGAATGGAAAAAGAGTAATAACAAAGCTATGAGAATTCTAATTGATAGCGTAAAAGACCACATCATACCCACAATCTCCTGTCTAGAGTTAGTTCATCTAATGTTCTTTACATTATCAAGATTGTTTGAAATAATACAAGTAGAGTTACGACTCTTAAAAATAAAATTTCTCGAATCAAGATGAGACAAGGAGAATCTATCACATTATTCTTTATGAGAACTACTGAGTTAAGAAATCAATTAGCAACTATTGGGCACACCTACGATGAAAAGGAACTATCTATGATAGCACTTAATGGATTACCTCTTTCGTGGGACTCCTTTAATCATACCCACTATCTATCATAGATAGAATCTATCACTTAATCATACCCACAATCTCCTGTCTAGAGTTAGCCCATTTAATGTTCTTTATATTATCATGAATGTATGAAATAATACAAGTAGAATTACGACTCTTAAAAATAAAATTTCTCGAATCAAGATGAGACAAGGAGAATCTATCACATCATTCTTTATGAGAATTATTGAGTTAAGAAATCAATTAGCAACTATTGGGCACACCTACGATGAAAATGAACTATCTATGATAGCACTTAATGGATTACTTCTTTCGTGAGACTCCTTTACTCAAGGAATCAGTGCATGTCCTAAAATGCCTAAATTTGATAAATTAAAGATGGTTTGTCTTGAAGAAGAGTCGAGACTAATATTTAGAGGATCAAATTTTAAAGAAGACTTTTAAATTTTATACTCTCAATCAAGAAAGTATGATGACTTCAAAAGAAAATTTCAAGACAAAGGAGAAAGAAACTTTAGGAACAAAAGAAAGAAAGATTATCAAAACAAGCAAGAAGGGAACTCTCACATTAATGGATGGAGAGGGAAAGACTATCAAAACAACAAATTTCAAAAGAGAGATCTATCTAAGGTACAATGCTATAGATGTGACAAATTTGGTCACAAGGCACCAAGTTGTCCCGATCGAAACAATTATCAAGCTTTTATTGCAGAAGTAAAATAATCAGAATCTGAACGCCTTGTCCTTTAGTCTTCATCTTGAGAGGGCCTTCATGAACATTAAAAGTCATGTTATAAACTCTTTCTAATTCTTTGTTAGATTTTAACATCACTTGTTGTAAATAACTTAAATATTACCTTACATTGAGAATATGATTCTTCGTTATGTTAAATTATTATGTGAGTATTTTGTTATACTAACATATTTGCAAGCTATTTGAGCATTGAGGCTCTGTATATTTGAGCGTTGAGGCTCTTTTGAGACTCTTGCATATTTGAGCATTGAGGCTCTTGCATATTTTGAGCATTGAGGCTCTTGCATATTTTGAGCGTTGAGACTCTTGGATATTAGAGCGTTGAGGCTTTTGGATAAAATTAGCAATGAAGACTATCTTTCAGAGAACTTGTAGATGTGATTTCTGAGAGCTTGTGGATGGGATCTCATTAGGAGGAGATTTACACTTTGAGGTTAGTGTTTTATTTGAATTTACATCTTGTGAAGATGCTTCCGTTATTGTTTTATCTTATAAGTTGAGACCTATTGTTACATAGATTAAAGATCTATTGTTATGTTGATGATACCTCTTATGATTATTACATAAGTTTGAGATCTATTGTTTTATTTTTTGATTATATAGATTTGAGATCTATTATTGAGATAATGCTATACTTAAAATTGAGATCTATATGTGATTATTGTTTACATCATGCTTCTTACCTCTCATTACATGTAAACGATGTTTGAATAACCTTACATCTTATAGTAGATGATATTACAAGGTTGGGACATCTTGAGGATTACATCAAGTATGAATACATTATGAATATATATTATGATATATTATGTTTTCTTTGATGATTCCATATTCATTGAGATCACTTAGATTTTTATTGAGGACAATAATTCCTATGTCAGATAAAAGACTTGTGATTACATTATGAGATTTATTTGATCTTCCCTCGAGACCAAGAGGGAGTGTTAATATTTGTGGCCTTTTTGGAAAGATCAATATGTTGAGATTAATAATAAATAATACATCTTATAATTATTATATTAAACTCTAAAGAAACATTCCTGTATTGTCCTAGAGGGACAACTTAATATTGACAAGAGAGACGTTTTGCATATTAAATATTAGTTATTAAGGATGGACGACTTGCACATTGGTTGAGAAGGGGCGACTTACTTGTGCAAGTTGGCAGCATTAATGTTAAAGAGTCACACCTCTTAATGCATACAAAGGTAGGGTTATGTTGTGAATATGACAAGCATAAAAAATATAACATGTCTGCCTAATTCTCACTATAATAGTAGATAAGCAGATCCATTCTAATTTGATCCATAGCGGTAACAATTTGTACTAAAGTTACATTATTTCTAGAGGAAGAATAGTAGACCAAAATGCACAATATATAGCAGATTTGGAGGACAAAATATAGTAGAATTGGAGAACAAATTGAAGCAGACATAGAGGTTGAATTATAGCAGCTTAAAGCCATCATCAAGGAGACTCTACAACGGACTTCATAACTGGTATTATCTATTCTTTTATTTATCTATATTTTGGAAAGGGCCTAAATCTTATTTCTAAAAGATCATCTATAGGTTGTTATTTCCTTTCAAAGTCTGAAATATTAACACTTTTTGCTTGAACCATCACATTTCCTTCAAGATGCTGCAGGGTAAACCATTGGACACTTCCAATAAGCACTTACGGTGCAGAACAAGTTTTTTCATAACCATTATAAAATCTTTACAGAAAGTAGTGAGAGCATTCACATAAAAAATCACCACATCTAATTTTGAATGCATTGCCTTTTGTTGGTTATGAAAATTTAATAATGGATGTGGATGCAAACATGGGAAGCAACTAAGTGCTGTTTGTTTACTGTCATCTTCTTACTTGTTTATTGTTCAATGATTTATTCAAACTGGTTTCACTTTTTTGTACTGTTTGGTAAATAACTAAGTGCTGTTTGTTTACTAAGCTTTCTTGCAGTTTATTTGTTTCAAATGTTTATGAACTTTGCACATTCTGATCAGTGCTTAATCATACCGTATCATTTCTAACAACAAAGATAGGAATATATATAATCACAAAATAAGTAAAGACTGTTGGACCACCTGAATTATATTGGCCAGAGCATTGGAGACAGGAAGACTATTGGTTGGTGGCTTTGTTTAGCACAGATATATAACCCGATATCGGGACCAAAATATTGTGAAGACCATACTGCCTGAACTGGCTTCTTCCATTAATATCTATTGAAGTCTCATGCCACTGAAACAGGCTTGCACTTCGCTATTTTCCAGCATATAATGTAACCACGAACCAGAGGCTCCAATAATTTCCAGCATAGAATGTGACCACAAACCAGTGACTTTAAATAAAACTTGCAGCATAAATGTTGCTATTTTCCTGCATAGAATGTAAACTATAACCCAGTGACAAATAAAACACATACCATAGCAACGGTTGGTGCTATCAACCAGTTACATTCCCAATGTTCTGTGAAATTCATCGTGAATGTGCTGCATTATGCAAGCAACAAAGCTTTATCATAGGCACACATTGGCCGTGCAGTTGACTATCCCAATTCAGAAAAGGTAATAACCCAATACAATGAAAACCTATGGATCAGATGTTGTCTAATATGCTCAGGTTCGGCTTTTAAATACAAGTTTTGTCTCTTTGTGTGCTGCAAGTCCACACCCGCACACCCTGTGCACATAGTAAGTTTTCAGTAACGACTACAATACGTCAACTGCGTTCGATAACAATAGATAATTATAATTTACCTACTGCAATGACTTCCCAATGCACTGTCACCTTCTGTGTGTGAAATAAAAAACAGACCATTCCCATACAATTAAGCCAATATATGTGGAGGAATCTCTGCCACCTTGTCACGACAACCTCCAAACTCAAGGGTTCAATAACAATTGCTTTTCAATATCAGTACCTTTGATTCTATTCAAAAGATTTTCTAAAATAGTTACCTTGTTAAGCCTGATGGAGAATCTGTATAATCCTTCTTTGAACATTGAGGACACGTGTTGCATCGTAAAAAATGGTGATTCCCAGGTACTCTACCCAAGGAATATGTAGTAGGAATAAAGTAATATTGTATTACTTCTAGTTATGATTTGTCGGGAGGGTAGTTAGGAGCGAGGAGGTGCGTCCGTTGGTCTTCCCAACCAACCGACTATTTTATAAGCACTTTGGTCTTGGATGTAAAATTGTTGGTTTTTGGTATCAATAAAGAAGATAGCATTTCCTCACCATTCTGGTATTCTGGTACTTTGGTATTGGTATGGTGTTTTGGTATTATGTTGTTTGACATTGATGTTTAATATATTGTTCGTACCATTGATACTAAGTTCCATTCTGTACCTTATGCTTGTATAACCATTCTACATTTTGGCGCCGTTGCCTAAGTTCGAACTTGGAGGTCTCGGCTTGGGTAAGATGGAGTAATGGGAAGACCCTTCCTACCACATGTACTAATAACGAATAGTGACGGAGAAGAGGAGGAAATAACAAGAGAAGATCAAGTGACACGAGACCTGGTGTCGGCCTGGGAAGTCTCTGTTGACCAGTACGTGCAAAGGGAAGCCCGAGAGAGAGTGGTTCTTGAGACCGTGGTACGGGACGAGCTTTCAGTGCCACCATCAGTGTACGATCTACTTGGACAAATCCCTCGACTATTGGCCCGGAATCTAGTATGCGTGTGTTGTGAGGTTTTCACACCATCGCCCCAAAGAATTTGGGGACCCCCATTTTTTTTTTGAGCAAGCCTTGACAATTTTTCTAGATTCGGGTATTTGGGTGCCTTAGCGAATTTTTGGGCGATCCAGAGGTTTTGAAATGAAAATTTTACACCTGGGATATTTTTGAAGTGCTTGGGAGGGTATAGCTTGTTTTCACTTTGTGTGAAACATTGATTTTCCTAAACAGTTGATTTTGTCTTTAGGCCAAACGAAATTCAATAGGAATATTTTATTTCGATTGTTAGAAAAATATCTGGCAGGGCAAATTTGCAAAATTTTCAGACTTAGATGAATTTTGAAAATTGATGAAATTGAAGAACTCGAGATTTTCAAAATTTAATTGTGAAATTGGATATTTTTGGGAAAATCTTGTAAATTTTTTTTGGTGGAGAAAAATGGAAATTAAAGAATAAATTTAAAGTTGCCAATTAGAGATAATAAATTGCAAAAATAAAAAAGGATAAAATTGCCTAATGGAAATTAAATTGCAAAATGATTTTTGGGTTGCAAAATAATAAAAAATTAATTTTGGTTGTCATGATTAAATGCATTAAAATCATATTTTTTGGGCTAAGTGTTTTAGAAATTTAAATTGGGCCCCTTTGTGTGTTAAATTCAATGTATTTTAAGGCCTAGGAGGTGTGAAATTCAAGGCAAGTTATTGGGTCCACAATGGGGAGGGTTTAAAGCTATATTGGAGGCCTAAATGACCTTTTTTCAAAATTTCAATTTTAGGGCCTATGATAATTTCGGATTTGGCTAATTTAAACCGATAATTTTGCACTAGGTTGACCCAATTTTAAATTAAAATAAAATCCCCTAGGGTTGGGCAATTTATTTCATTTAATTCATGTTTAATTTGGCAATTTTAATTTTTTGTTTTTCCCTCCTACAAAGTCGGCCTTGCTTTTTTGGAGGCAAAATTTGGTATATAAGGGGAGCTCTCCCCCACTTCATTTCACCATCTCATTCACTTCTCTCCTTTTCTCTTGGCAGCAAAAAGCAGTCCGAAAAAGCAGAGCGAAAAAGCAGTCCGAAAAAGCAGAGCGAAAAAGCAGTCCGAAAAAGCAGAGCGAAAAAGTAGTCCGAAAAAGCAGAGTGAAAAAGCAGTCCGAAAAAGCAGATCTGAAAAGAAAATTCGAAAATTGGAGAGTTTGATGAAGAGAAGAAGCTTGAGTTGAGGCAAATCAGATTTGTAATAGAAGAATTTATTGATAGAAGATTCATAGCAATCAGATTTTGAGAGTGAATTGGGGAAGGGGAGATTTTCTTGTGGAGATAGAAGATTTTGAAGATCAAGCCCAGCTAATTGCATAGACAAAGGATTCCTAGCCCTTGTTGGTGAGTGGCCTATCTTTTCCTCTCTCTTTAATTGCTTTCATTTCATTGGTGCTAGTTTAGGTGTTGAAAACTAATTTCAAGAGTAGAGTTAGGTGTTTGGATATTAAGTTGATTACTCGATTGTCTTGATTGGCTTTTTTTCCCTCAAGTTCTTGCTTGCATTCCATCATTGCATTTCATTTTAGGGAGAAGATTGGAGTGATAAGTGTAGCCCATCTTAAGGTAACGGCGGGGAGTGATAAGTGTAGTATTCCACCCCTAGGCGAAGATTGGAGTGATAAGTGTAGTCCATCTTAAGGCAAAGGCGGGGAGTGATAAGTGTAGTATTCCACCCCTAGGCGAAGATTGGAGTGATAAGTGTAGTTTTACCAGCATTGTAGAAAAGGCGGGGAGTGATAAGTGTTTAGGATGGCTGATGTTAATGCAAGCAAGCGACCCAAAAGAATTAATGCTGAAATAGGAGACAAGGAAGTCATGATACCCAATTCCAACTTCCGCTCAAAATTGAAATACGTTGGAGACACCAACATTGGTACCTTTGATATGATTCAATTAAGAGAGAGGTTGAGAGACAGCTAGTCCCCTGTGGCAAAGAGGATCAAATAGTATGGATTTGTGCAAGGAAGTGTTCAGTCTACCCTAGCAGCAAACAGGATACAGCAAATCAGAGTGCAACGACCTCATCGTGCTTCTCAGTCAAATTCCGGGCTCTACTGAAGGTACACAGTTTGATCCATGGATGTTTTATTTTATTGAAGAGATTGAGAATGGGTAAGGAAAATTGATTGGATTAGGATCACTAGCATGAATTTAGAGTTGCAACTTAGATAGTGCAAAATCGGAAGCAAGTCTACATGGGGTCCTACTTCTTCAATTCGGGTGCAAGACTACTAGTGATGCTTTGCCAGTCGAACCAAATCTAATCTTGGGGAGATGCATTGCACCACTATGGTTGAGGCAAGTACTTATGCCAAAAGGGCAAGGTTGTGGCAGTTCGAACAGTTGAAGGCAGTCAAGGGTTAACCAAGGAGGAAAGCATTGATGAAAGCAGTTGATGAACTCAGTGATGGGTGGATTGTGGAACAATCAGGGAGATATGGTGAGGGCAGGTGCCCCAAAACCCAAGGTTATTGAAACAAGGATGCATGCATGCAGATTAAATCCAAATAGGAAGGTTAAAAATGGCAAAGTATTGAAGTAAAGAGGAAAGTGATTGAAAGGTTGAGAAGGTCAAGTTTGATTTCAAGGCGGTGGCTAAGAGCAAGGCTCTTAAATTGCACAAGGTTCACATCCAGGCAAGCCACCAAGGTCAAGGCAAGATTACCCCAAGTGCATGGAGACCTCACCCTTTCGAGGTTAGGACATCAAGTACAAGCAAGTTCAAGTGGTGGTGAGAAAATTTCTAAGGACAAGCTCAAGCATCCAAGGCTTCATCTCATCTCAAGGCTTAATGAACTTCATAAGACAAGGTTGATGAGGTGGCAATTTCATGTGCATGCAATCAAATCATGCCAAGTGTCCTATGTTCTCATTGGTTGACAGATTATTGTAATTTTCTCATTGGCCCACAAAGTTGGTGCCTTCATGTAATTAGTTGAAAGATAGTAACCCTAATTAGGGTTTGTAAGGTTTAATCTTGGCCCTTGATTTTGCCTCTTAATCTTGGCCACTCGTAATTTTGAGCCTCTATATAAGGCCATTTGTACTCATTTGTAAAGAGAGTTATGTTGGAGAAATTGTTGCTAGAATACAATCAAAATTGTTCTCTATTCATTGTTGTGACTTGCATGGTGGATATACATGATCATTTTGGTGTATTTGCATGGTTCTTCTCATCTCTCAAATTAAAGTAGAATTTCATTTCATGTTGTTAGAGTAAGAAGTAAATGGTTAGTTGCAATGGTGATATTGGTAAATGTTTGATAGGGATCTATATACTAGGCCACTAGCATCCTAGTAGCTTGTTAGGAAGCCTTGTGTGGTAATCTAGTCCAATTGCTCCCAAGTTCTACTTGCATTTCATCTTTCCACTTGTACTTCAAGTTGGGTTGGAAGATAGGTGTTAGTGTGAAAATCTTAAGAGTTTCCCTTAGAATCATCGCACCGATGGAAGTAGCGCCGCTGGCAAGCTTTCATTAGGTTTGATCCCGTCCATTTGCCAATTTTTCCATTCCTTAGGAGTAGTAGCAAAGCAAGAAGTGGTTTAGTAGTGAGAAGTTGGAGAAATAAAGTTGAAAGTGGTAAATTGGAGAAAGTCATTGAGTATACATTGCAAAGCTAGATCTCATCATAGCGAGAATTTGACATCCTCAAGTGAACAATGTAAGCCCGTCGAAGTGATTACCAGCAAATCACATTTATATAACTGAGTTAGTATCCACAGGTGTAAGGAACCTTGGAGTATTCTCATATACTTTTCAAGAGAGGGTTGAGTGTTTGGTATGCCGTATCAAGTATTTCAATTGCTATATGTTATGTAGTGGTACAAAACTCACATCAACAGCGTGGAGGAGGAAAGAGAGGAGATTGGAAGGGAGAGGAGACAAGTACTCCACCAGTCGGCCAAAAGGACACGGGAAGTGGGGGAGCGTGATATGCCAAGGAAGACAAGGAGGGATTAAAATAATTCATGCCCCTGCTTCCAAATAAGTACCCCAAACGACGACTAGAAGAAGAAATTGGGGAGAAGCCGCGAGGCGGATCCTAGGGTTACGCCAAGAGGAAGAGAGGCGTCGCTATTTGAGAGGCTTGGCTGAGCAATCTCGGAGTGCAAGACAGACTGATGAAATGCTTAGTGAACACACAATAGAGGGTCTAGCCAAATTAGCCATTTCAGAAACCTCGGGAAGGAGGGAAGCATCCTGAAACTCCGGCACGCCGGGAACAACCACGAAGTGGGCAAGAAGAATTGCAAGGGGAAATAGAGAGTACTAGTGCAGGAGGAGGGAGCACTCTGGCAGTCTCGATAGGAAGCGCCTCGGCAGGAGGAAGTGTCCCAGCAGGAAGTGCCTCGGTAGGAGGGAGCATTCCAACAGTCTCGGCAGGAGGAAGTGTCCTGGTAGGAAGCGCCCCCACAGGAGGAAGCGTCCCAGCAGGAAGCATTCCGGCAGGAGGGAGTGTCCCGACAGGAAGCGCTCCGGTAGGAGGGAGCGTCCCGGCAGGAAGCGCTCCGGTAGGAGGGGGTGTCCCGGTAGGAGGGAAGAAAATGGTAGGAGTTAAGCAAAAACTTCTCAAATTCACTGGAGATGGGTCGGAAGACCCTGCACGACACTGTAAAACGTGCATCAACATATGGCAGGCCAATGGAGAAAACGATGCAGATCAATGGTTACAAGCCTTTCCGGCCACCCTAAGAGGGATAGCTATTGATTGGTATATAGACTTGGAGGCTAGTCAGAGAGCCACCTAGAAAGACCTCCGTATTGCATTCGAGAAGGAATTCAGACTCTTACGGGATGATGATGAGATAGTTATAGAAATCTATAACACCAGACAAGGGAAAAATGAGTCAGTCAAAAGTTATACTAGGAAACCCAAAGAATTGGTAGGGAAGTTGGATAACAAACCTGCCGATGGGTTGAAAAAAAGATGGTTTATTGAAGGACTAACTCCATTGCTGAAGCGGAAAATGAAGATAGTGCCACCACCATCTTTTAAAGAAGCATGCACCCTGGCTATGGACATAGAAAGTGAGAATAAAACTTCCAAGGCTAAACAACAAGGAAGCGGAAGTGAAAGTTCAGAAGAAAGTGGGGATGAATCTAAAACCATCCAAGCCCTGAGGAAAGACATGATGCGGCCAATGAAGGAAGTAGCAGGAAGCAAGGAAGAAAAGAAAGAGGGTAGGGACCTCTGGTGCACAAATTGTGAGGAGGGTCATACAAAAGGGACGTGTCCGTGCAAAGCCTTCTGTGACATCTACCAGGTGTTAGGACACACAATCAAAGAATGCCCTTACAACTTGAAGGCAAGAAGTGCCCAAGTATTTTTCACACAAGGAGAACAATCCACACCACTCGTCACACCCCCACGTAACACTAATACCGAAGCATCACCAGGAGGGTACAACAACAATAGAAGGGGAAGTAATAACAACACACCTCAGAGGGCAATCCAGTATGATTCTAAAGGAAGACCCATGATCCAATGTAGGCGATGTAACCAATGGGGACACTTCGCCCGAGATTGCTAGGACGGGGGAGGGAATGAAGGAATGATGTGTAAATGGTGTGGACCAGGCAACCATGATGATGCGAATTGCCCTAAGCAAAAGGGGGTAAACAGGCCAGACATTGTAGACTCTGAGCGAGAAGTTTTGGCCCTCACAAGAATGCAAGCAAGGAAACTTGAGTACCTGGACATGGCTACAGAAAAAGAAAGATTTCAAGAAGCCACAAAAGACATTAGGCATAGTACAGAGGAAAGGAGGGAAAGTATGGCGAAAACCCCAAACAAGGGGCCAATACGGAACATCATGAAACAGGTGTTGGAGACTACCATCCCGGTAAAAATCATGGACCTGCTGGAGATTGTACCGCAACTTCGGGTAGCCATAACACAAGGAATGAGGAATCAAGAGGAAAGTCTCGGGAGGGAAGAGAAAATAGAGAAACAAGAAGAGGAAACAGGGGAGAAAAAGGATACCCTATTCACCATTGGGACAGGAAGGACACCTGCGGTAGTGGAAATGGAGATAATGGGATGTAAACTATCTAACACTATTGTGGATGGAGGGTCTGGTGTGAACATTTTACGTGAAGAGACTTGGAAGGCGCTAGGGAAACCCACGCTCTGGCCACCCACATTCCAATTAGTGGGAGCAGACCAACACGGAATCAAGCCGATAGGAAGCTTGGTGGGACAAAAGGCAATAATTGGTACACAAGAGTTCTTCCTTGACTTTGTGGTGATTACCTTGGAAAAAAAGGGGTACGACGCCTTGCTCGGGAGGGGTTGGCTGATTGTAGCCAAGGCCACCCACAACTGGAAAAGAAACACCCTATCTATAGAGGTAGATGGGAGAAAATATGTAATAGATTTGAGAAACCAGTGTGTGAGTCAGGATCTGGCATCTGACTCAGAAGAAGAGGACCGGGAAGGAGCAGAACCAGATGATGGAGTACTCCAATTGGGAGAATGCTTTGAAGATGAAACTAGCTCCCTCAATGGGTTATTTCATTGGCAGATGGGAGACTATGAGGTCTTCTAGCCAGAATGCAATATGTTGCAAATTCAAGAGACAGAGGAAAGTTACCCAGAGGGGTATAAGGAATATAAGGAGGGTACGACAACCATCAATGAGAAGCCTGCACACATATTTGAAGAAAGGGTGGAATACAAGGAAGCCAAATTGCAAACTGTTGACCTTGGAGGAGAGGATGAACGCAAGGAAATCCTAATAGGAGATGATTGGGAGCCCGTAATAAAGACAACAGCCTTCAAAATTTTCTTGGAGTACAAGGATGTATTTGCATGGACATACAAGGACTTAAAAGGAGTTCCACTTGAATTGTGCGTCCACCGAATACCATTAATACCAGGTGCTCGGCCTGTGCGTAGACGACCATATTGGATGAACAAGAACTATGCTGCCAAGGTGCAGGAGGAAATCACAAAGATGTTGTAGGCGGGGATCATATTCAAGGTACAAACCAGTGATTGGGTGTCCCCCATAGTCATATCTTTGAAGAAGGATGGCGTGGAGATCCGGATATGCGTGGACTTCAGGTGCTTGAATGCAGTAACTATAAAAGATCCCTTCCCTATCCCCTTTACAGATAGTATCCTTGAAGAGGTAGCTGGCCATGAAATATACTCCTTTATGGACGGGTTTTCAGGCTATAACCAAATCAGCATTGCTGAGGAGGACAAGTTGAAGATCACTTTTGTGGTGGAAGATGGGGTGTATGCCTATAATAGAATGCCATTTGGGCTGTGCAATGCACCAACCACCTTCCAAAGAATCATATTACATATATTTCAGGGTATGTCTGTGGGCAATTTTAGATCTTTCCTCAACGACTAGTCGGTTTATAGCGGGAAGGAACACCACCTTAAGATCTTGGGTGAGTGTATGGATAGATGCAGAAGAGCCAGATTAGCCCTGAATCCAAAGAAATGCAGATTCATGATACCTCAAGGAAGACTCCTAGGCCATATAGTATGCAAGGAGAGTCTGAAAACAGACCCCAACAAGATCAGGGTAATATTAGAAATGGAAGCTCCATCAGACGTCACGGGGGTGAAGTCTTTCCTCGGACATGTGGGGTACTACAGAAGGTTCATAAAAGGATTTGCAGGAGTGTCTCTGCCATTAGAAAAGCTCACTAGGAAAGGGGAAAAGTTCTGCTAGGAGAAGGATCAGGAGGAGGCATTCCAGGAACTAAAGAAGAGACTTGTACATGCTCCGATACTCATATATCCAGATTGGGACAGAGAATTCCACGTCCATGTGGATGCTTCCAACTACGCAATAGGAGCTAGCCTGACACAAATGGGAAAGGAAGGACTGGACCATCCAGTGTACCTTCGCTAGCCGGCTGCTCTCCAAAGCAGAATGGAACTACAGTACCACTGAGCGGGAAGCTCTAGGTATGGTTTATGCAGTACAAAAATTCAGACATTACTTACTCGCCACCCCCTTTAAATTTTTTGTGGATCATCAAGCACTCATGTATCTTGTGAATAAACTTGTAATCCAAGGAAGAGTAAGTAGATGGCTAATCCTCTTACAAGAATTTACTTTCAAGATCATCGTTCGGCCTGGGAAAAATCACATAATTGCAGATCAATTATCCAGAATCAAGTCCGGAGAAGCTGCAGGAAGCAGAATAAATGAGGATTTTCCTGATGCCCATCTATTTCGAATTGCCGTATTACCCAAATGGTACGAGGAGATAGGCCAATACTTGTCAACGGCTACCTTTCCTGAAGAAATGAGTATACAAGAAAGGAGGAAGATTGCACTCAAGAGCGGGACATTCCAGTTGATTGGGGGATTGCTATACAAAAAGGGACCAGATGGGATCCTAAGAAGATGTGTGATGGAAGAGGAGATCTTAGGAGTCTTGAGGGAATCTCACGAAGGACTAGCAGGGGGCCATATGGGACCTGATGCAATAGCACGGAAGGTATTATTGGCAGGCCTATGGTGGCCTAGGCTGTACGCGGACGCTAGAGAATGGGTCCTGAGTTGTGATACATGTCAAAGGGTAGGGAAACCCTTGAAAAGAGATTTTATGCCACTGTTTCCATCGCAACCGCAAGAGTTGTTCGAGCGGTGGGGCCTAGATTTTGTGGGACCTCTTCTTGTGAGCAATAACCACATATGTAGGTATAGAGTGGTAGCGATGGAGTACCTCACAAAATGGGCAAAGGCAAGAGCGCTTCCAGACAACACAGCTCAGAGTACTGCCAAATTCCTCTATGAACACATAGTGACAAGGTTTGGGATACCGCTGCAACTCACAAGCGACAGGGGGGTGCACTTTGTGAATGAGACTATCAGGACAATGACAAGTGAGTATAAAATTTTTTGCTCCTTCTCCAGTCCATACTACCCAAGAGCTAACGGTCAAGCTGAGTCAACAAATAAAATATTAGTAACAATCCTATAAAAGACTTGTGGACTAGAAAAGGGAGATTGGGCAGAGCGATTGCCGACAGTATTGTGGGCCTACAAAACTACTTACAAAGCCACCACTGGGCAAACACCATTTCACTTAATGTATGTGTAGGAGGCGGTGATGCCTATGGAATTTGGAGTACCCAGCCTGAGGATAGCAGTGGAACATAGATTGGGAGAGACGGAAAGCTTAAAGGAAAGGCTTAATGCCCTGATAAAGCTCGATGAAAAAAGAACATTGGCCCAATGGGCCACCAAGGTGGCACAGGAGCGACAAAATTTTTGGCATGATAAGCACCTCAAGAGGATGAATTTTAGGACTGGCCAGTTGGTACTCAGGTATAATGGAAAGAATGCAATCAAACCAGGGAAGTTCAAAATTCGTTGGCTCGGACCTTATAAAGTTATGGAAGTCAAAGATAATGGAGCCATAAAGTTAACCACATTGGATAATAACCCTCTAAAGGACTTAGTAAATGGATCTAAATTAAGACCCTATACGCAGAAAAAGGAAAGCGTCCCTCTGTATCACTTGGAAATAGGAGAAGGAATAAAAGAAAAAGCTGAAAAGAATGTTAAGTGGGAAAAAACAAAACCTAATCCTAACAGCCAGGAAGGTTATAAAAGACTCCAGCTGGGAAGCATAATTCATTCCATGTGGCACGAAGAGGAGAGGAGCATTCAGACAGAGTAGAGCACCCATGCTGAGGAAGTCATTTTCCGTACACCATACGGACAGAAGGAAGGAAGACCATTATGCCATAGGGCCGTACGAGGGAAGCAGAAGGAGCCGTATGGACTAAAGAACCAGTGTACGGACATGAGTACGGAGCCATACCAAACAGTGCATTGCCGTACATCGTACGGGCAGGAAAACGGACTGGGGTGCCATACGGGGAGAGTGGATATCGTACGCAGGAGTACTGTACTTGAATAGGGCCGTACGGTAAGAGCGAGGGCCGTACGCAGGAAGGCCATACAGGAGCAAGGCTGTACGGTGGGACTGAAGGTTGTACGCAGGAAATCCGTACACGGGCAGGGCCGTACGGTGAGTTTGGGTGTTGTACACAGGAGTGCTGTACTTGGATAGGACCGTACAGGGGAGAGGTGGACGTATGGAATCTAGGAAGAAAGCCGTATGAGTGGGAATTAGCAGGGCCGTACGGACGCAGAGCAGGACATTCATACGAGCAGGCGTGAACTGAGCCGTACAGAAGGAAGGAATCACATAGGCTGTACGAAGGAAGGGAAGCACACCAGTACGACCAAGGGAGAAATAGGGGAAGAAAAAAAGAAAAACGGTTGGTGCGAATGGAAATTCAAAAACACACAACGGTTGATCAAAAGCTATAAGATGGTGAAAATCAGTGTGGGAAACCTGCGCAAAGGGAAGATCATTGACTACAAACAAAAAAATTAGGTTCTGCAGGTGAAAAAGGGGAAGAAGATGACCAGCCAGAAGATCAAAAAGAATGTCCTTGAGAAAACTACGGTTGCGAATATCAGTTTTGAAAGCATAATAGGAAGTGAATGTCGAGCCTGGTGGGAGAATGCGGAGAAGCACATCCTTAAGGAGGCACTGCGCAAGGCAGAGGTAGAAAAAATTATTTTTATGCCTATCTTTGATCTAAAAGAATTTGAATGCATATTGCGGACTATGGTGGAAGGCTATGACAGGCAAGCTCACAAATCTGTTATCAAGTACGCTCAACAAGATGTAACTATTTCCTACTCTGCGAAGGAAATAAGCAAGGTATTTGGAATACCTGACCGGGGACAGGAAATCACGAAAGCCCTAAAAACACCAATGGCCATGGAGGAGAAGAAGAAGTGGCTGGAGTTAGTCTGTAAGAAGAACCTCACTAATCAGGTATGGAACGATATTCTAAGCAAAAAGAACACCAGGGGTCTGAAAAAAATTTTCATAGCAAATGCAGAGTGGAGATGCATTGTAGACTTGGTGAAGAGCAAACTTACTGCTGGAAGCCGCACATCGGATATTGCCATCTGGATGTTGCCAGTAGTTGATAGGCTAAATAAAGGATAGATATACAATTGGGCACAATTTCTGTCAGACAGGTTACGGGAATTTATGGAATTGAAACATTAATCATTCTATATGCCTCACCATGCAATAGCTTTATTTCTGGAAGCAGTACGCCCGCAGGTAGCAGCAGAGTACAGGGGACCGTTGATTCCAGCAAGTAGGGTGGAACCCTACAAACCAGCTATGTCATACTGGTTTCACTTGGACACCATGGGAACAGGATTAGGTGGGGGCGAACCATGAACGAAGAAACTTAGACAGGAAGCAACAAAGACTCTCTTTGTGGAAGAATCTTCCAGCCAGGAGGAAGTCGGAGAGGACAGTGCAGAAGATGACACATCTTCAAACTCCTAGGAGGAGGACATCCGCCTTGGCCATCTGAAGGGCACACCGCGAGATGTTATTTTTTTGCCACCGGGAGGAGGGCCATTGCCAGGAGGGATACCTGAGCACGCAGAGATTCACAAAACCACTAGCACCATGGCAGAGGGAGGAAGTACCATGATTAGTACGGAGGAGGAAGGGAATAGGCAGGAGAAGCTTCTGAGATGGGGAGCCACAAGACTTTCCTTGCCTGGCATGGCTAATCTGATCTTGGCAGACCAACAGACGCAAACCAAAGTCATAGACCTCTGGGGAGGGCAAGTAGGTAACCATAAGATAAGACTCCACACCTCTCAAGGTATTGAAGTTACCCAACCAGTGGCTTTGGTGGTACAGGCCGATGAGAAAAGGGGCTTAGCAGGTACGGTGGAACAGAAAGATACTCAAGGGAAGGATGCAGGAGGAGAGGGAATTTTGGAAGAAGCTGATAGACTATTGAAGGAAGTGGGAATGGTACCTCCACCTTCACCGCCAACTAGTGAGACCAGAGAGTACACAATAGGGACCCAAAATCAACCCCGTTGTAAGACCAGGATGATCACATTGGAAGATAGGGCAGCAAGTTTCCTTAAGGAGTTGGTAGCTATGGAGCAGGCCACAACGGAAATCATGGAGCAGGCCCAGAGCCAAAATGGGGAAGCCATAGTCGAAGCAGCAAAGTCCTTGGAAGCTTTCGTGAAGGGAGCTTGTGCAACAGATTGGAGCTTACTTCAGCAGGGGGGATACACAACAAAAGAAATTGCAGAAGTATGGGTAACGACAGGCATCATACCACATGAAGAGGGGCAAGCACCACTCATGCACACTTTGGCAGAGATAGAGGGGGCCTTTAGGAAGACCTCCTTGGAGCTCCAACAGGAAAGGGGGCTGGCGAGTAGCATGAAGAAGGAATGGGCAGAAGTAAAGGCTGCTTGGTAGAAGGAACGAGTGGAGTTGGAAGAGAAGGCGGCACAAGCGGAAGCAAAGAAGATGGATGCTTTGCGGGTTCTCCAGGGAGTTCGGGCCAAGCAGAAGCTGGCAGAAAGAGATTTGTCACGCATCCGGGAACAAGCTTCGGATCCAGGGACGTCTTCACAACCCAATTCCGAAGCTTAATTTTGTTTTTAGCTCTGGTTGTCGTCTGGAAGACGACTGTTTTTTTGGGGGGGATAAATGTAGTAGGAATAAAGTAATATTGTATTACTTCTAGTTATGATTTGTCGAGAGGGTAGTTAGGAGCGAGGAGGTGTGTCTGTTGGTTTTCCCAACCAACCGACTATCTTATAAGCACTTTGGTCTTGGATGTAAAACTGTTGGTTTTTGGTATCAATAAAGAAGATAGCATTTCCTCGCCATTCTGGTATTCTAATACTTTGGTATTGGTATGGTGTTCTGGTATTATGTTGTTTGACATTGATGTTTAATATATTGTTCGTACCATTGATACTAAGTTCCATTCTGTACCTTATACTTGTATAACCATTCTACAGAATAGAAGTTTGAGAAATCCTCAAATCAACAATAACGAGATATTATTCATTGATGATTTTCACCAATCTCGATACCAATGATATAATGTTACTTTTCTCGTACAACAATTCTACTAGGCATAAATAATTAAAGTGACTTTATTAATTAAGGCTTAAGTGACTCTATTGATTAATTATTTAATATTTCTTATAATTTTTATTTTAAGAAAAATATTAAATAATTAATTTAATAGTACCTTTTAAAGTTTTGGCTTGGGATAGGGGACATTACAATCTCCCCTTTCTAGAATTTCTTTCCCGTTAGATGATGATGCTAGATGATGTGATGCCCCCTTTTTGAAATAGGATTTAATAATAAGTAATAATAAAAAATTTAAAATATAAAAGAATATGTTAGGAATTAATCTTTATGTGGTAAAGATAATTTCCGCCTTTTGTCTCTTATAGGAATATTCCTAAGGAATCCCTACAATTCTCTATTTGTATATCAGTCACAGGTTTCATCTCTATAGATCTACACAGTTGCGCCTCTTTTTTTCACAATATCTCATGCACTACTTTGTCAATCGCAATCACACACCTCTGAAGCATCTCTTCCTGTATATATATACCACAATACAAAATGTCCTCCATTAAGTTAGCCAAAAGATGTATAGTGTAAATCTTGATCTGTTGGATCCAAACACCATCTTTGCTGCATGTGAAGCATCACACCTAGTTGGCACACCTTCCATAGGATTCAAAATCATCGCCACAATTATTGCGCGCCACCACAAGGACCAAAACATCTTTAATCAACCATCGGATAAGAGATTGCAAATGTATGTTGGCCAAAATTCAAAATGAAGTGTGGAGGCCCAGAACTGTTGTGGATGCCAGATGATACATTACTTGATCACCACAAAACCATATTAGCCAACTGCATCATTGGAACCATTAAGACCGAAGGAATGTAGAGCATTCTTGCAAGTAGGCACATTGTTCTTGTCAACCCAATACTTATAACTTTTTCTGCAGAGCAAATCAAAGTCTGAAAATTGCAATGTAGCTCCTTCAGACACCTGTTAACATCTTATTTCTACCACAATACAAAAATATATCGGTATAGAAAAATGTGGAGCAAAACACAAAACTAGACTAATAGACTATTCACCAGAACAATCACTCCAATGTGTAGAAAACGAAAAACCATCTTTAGAACTGAGAAACAAGCTAAGAACACTAGATATGCCTCATACAAGTTTCTTCAACAACTTTTGCCTATCTATGAAATCATATATGTACATAGTCGATATTGTACAAGTTTTGGAAATTGTAATGACCCCAAATAAGGCCTTTTGTAACTAAAAAATTTAAAATTCTCAATTAGGGTTTAGATTGCACTTGGGAATGGCAATTTGTAATGTTTCATACTAGGAGGATGCCAATTGTCAATAATTATCATATGTCATGCATTTAAATCATATTATATTAAGAATAATCTCTAATTCATAATATACACTTAAGCTCTAATTCCTTATTTCACTCCTAATCACAAACCTTAAGAAAGATGGTAGACTTATTGTGCTAGGACGCTTGCATAGTCTACAAGTGGATTCCCTCAAGGCTCTATCTATCTTGGGATCTTTCCATCATGTGACCGATTTACTCGCCTCTTCGTACACACACTCCCTATCCTTTTAATTTTAATTAGTGAGTGAACAAGGAATAAACTAAGTATATATTTATTACTTATTTATTAATATATTTGAGTTCTTTCATTTATAATAATATAAGTATACTTCATAACAATATTAATGTATTTCATAATCTATTATTTCAATGTTTATTTCATATACATTACTTCATAACCTATTATTCCCAAGTTTATTTCATATTATTATTAATAATATCTAATTCATCCATGTCTGACAAATGAATTAACTTAAACAAAGATATACTTACCTTCTTTTCACTAGGATGTCTTTTCTTTGGCTTATTCAATGTTTCTTTTCTTTTAATAATCTCTTACATTTCCTCCTTGATTTTCTCCTATATTTCTTTTCTCGCTTTCCATTGAATAATCTCCTCTCTGTAATGTCCCCATTCTGAGCGAGCATCTGAGTTATTAGATTTAGCCTATCACTGGGTCCTTGTAGCCCTGATGTGGGTTTTGGCCTATTTTGAGGGACTTACTATTTATAGTAAGTCAACAGTTAGTTCCGATGAGCTTAGATGAATTTAATGATGCTCTCAATTTTTATTTTTGGCTTCCGATTTGGGCTCCAAGACTCTTGGGGGAGCGTCTATTTTTAGAAAGTCACTCTGTCAAGTTCATTCATCGCCTTTCATCATCAGGATCACACTTGTGCTATCATATTTCATTTCTGATGTTTCTTTAGTCATTTTCGCGAGACGGGTGAATTTTCATTATTATTTAATTAAAAAGGCTAAGGTTGCTATTTTTATTGGGATTGTATATTGGGCACCTTGGTGTTATTGTTGGCATCAAGAGATGGTAACTGGTAAGCCTGCTACTGGTACATGACAATTAAGTATTGTCATTGATTGGCAAAAGAGATGTTTTGTCATCTCAATCTAAGGTCCAAAGATCTAACGAGATCTGTATGTAAAGAGGCTGGTTTGGCAACCGGTGACACTATGCAAGGAAGAAAAGACTATATCTGCTCATCAAGAGCAACCAGTCACTAAGCAAAGTGCATCTGCAACCGAGTAAAGGATACAACCAAGGGCAGGGATACAACCGGTGTCAACAATGCAACCAGTAAGCAAAGAACGGAAAAGTGACAGGTTGAAGTTCTTACCTGTTCACTACATAAGGATCTCAACTGATCAAGTGAAGACTTCGGTATGATACGAAGAACCAGGGAAGTCATAGTCAACTATCTGTTTGAACCAACTCTTTGACCGGGATTTACTGCACTAAATCCGGAATGACTTTGAGTTAACATGATGATCGGTTCAAAGCGTGTTTAAAGGTTTTAAAGACAAAGTCTGTGGCTTTAAAACAAGGAGTTATCTCTTGTGAAGGAAAGGTGCTTGACACACATCTATTTTTTTTCTTCACAAAGCAGATAAAGCAAGAGCATGCATCGGATGTTTCCTCAGTGAACTAATACTCCAAGTGATGTATTCGAAAGGGATCTAAAATTAGGTCATGCATGAGAGGCGCAATTAGGGCAAGAACTCTATATATTCTTCTGCTTGTTGAGAATAGAGTTTGCCTTCATTCTGCCAAAGAAAAGAGTGAACCTATATGCTTAAGAAGCTAGGGTAAACAAAAAATAGAAGAAGAGAGAAGAGTGTGCAGAGAAGCACAACAGTAAAAGAGAACACACCTGCGGCAACCGGTGATGCTTCTCAGCTGAGCATAATAGAGATCTTATCAGGCTAAGCAAAGCCATTTGTAAAAGGTCAATCCCTCTATTGTTTCCTAACAACTACAATAGTTAAATTCCAGTATGTAAGTGGACTCTAATAGGTCCCTTGTATCAAATCCCTTAACCGGGTGACATCTTGTAAGGTGTTCTAAGTCCTCTAACCTGGCAGGCACTAACCGGCCTTATTGTAACAAATCCCTTAGGTGGGTCGCATCTAATAATGCGTTGTAATCCTTTAACAGGGAAGGCTACTAACAGGGCGCACTTCAGAAGAGTGCAGAATTTGTGAGGTCTCCTCACACTGTGGTTTTCACCGAAATTGGGTTTCCACGTGATAAATCCGGTGTCACTGTGTGATTGATTGCTTGATGTTATTTTATGCTTGAATCTGTTTAGCTTATAGTTATAAGTATACTTCATCAGATCTATTAAAAGAAGTTTTATAGGTGCTGATTCACCCCTCCCCTCTTAGCACCGGTTGGGACTATCAGTTATAGCTCGTTGGAACCAGGTAGAGAAGTTTTACATCTTGAGCACATAAACAGGGACCCTGTGTGTCAAAATAGCATTATTTTAACGGAAGGGTCATTTTCATCATTAAAGTTGAGGGAAATATAATAGTTTATTATATTTCAAATGTGCAACCATCAAGCAAGTGGATTTTAAGTGAAAAGTGTCATTGAGAAGCTATTGAATTAAAAATTATATATGCAGCCTTATGAGAATTCAAACCTCATTCTTGGATATCTTTGTTTACATTTTGTGGAGAAATTGGTCATGAGGGTTTGAAGTAATTCCATGGCTGGACACCATGTCCGTGCTTGCACTTTGAGCCATTCTTGATAATGGTGAATTGTGCCTACTAAACAATGGTTGAATACTAACCTGGGCGAAATTCTCTAGGAGTAGCGAATCACCTTATAAGCTGCAAATATGGTCAGCATTCATTCCTACCAGGGCTGCATTTATTTACATTGAGTTGGGCATACATAATTTGCAGGGCTGCGTCCATACTTGTGGCCTGAGATTTACATATAGAGCCTGTGACCTATTCTAGAAAGGCAGCGTTTCATCTCTTTGAGCTGCGATCTGTCTTAGCAGCGTTTCATGAAAGGTGCATCATTTTGGTTCAAATATTAATTCAAATGTGTTTTTCAGCATTGAGTATATTTGCAAGTAAATTATGATTGCAAATGCAATCAGATTTCTTATTGAATAAAATTGGGATACTTTGCTTGGATTTAGAAAGCAAATAGTTTGTTTCATGCAATGTTATATGCTAAGAAATTGCAAAACCATCCAAATACAGACAAACAAACAAACATACTTACATTCAAAAATCAGAATTTGTACATTGCCTGGAAAGTGTTTGACTAAATGTCAAATATTCAAAATTGACAATCAAAATCAGAATTGAGATAATATTCTAGTGTGGGATATTACAATGGTATTAGAGTGGTTTCCTGCCATCCTGTGGGGTTTGAAAATCTTGAGTTCCTACGTTTGATTTGTGAGTGATCAACACTCTAGTTTTATTTCAGTCATGGATAAATATATAAAACCAAGTAAATATGGAAACCAGTTGAGCAGTGTGTCACGGTTCAGGAAACAAACAAGTGACTTGGAAAACGAAATGGAGAATTTGAGGCAAACACAGGAAAGACTAAAAGCACAACTTTCAGATCCGACAACTGTCGACAGGGCAACTAGTTTTATGGTTTTCTTCTTCACGAAGTCTTCCTCACGAAGAATGCAGGATGAGAAATGAGAGGTTTTCTTAGGTGAGACATCCAGAAATCTTCATGATGAATTTTCAACAGCTACTGATCATGGTGGAGATGTTCCTGTACTTAGTGGATCAACCACTAGTCCTATTTGCACATCGATGGGTGGAGACTTTTTACAGGGACATGTGGATGTGCCTGTCTTGTTGGGAGATAGTGGTACTAAGTTTCAACATTCCGAGCCTACCAGAGTTAGTGACACAGGGTCTGATTTTTAGAACAATAGTCCTTTATGTGAGCTTGTTGTTGATGCCATGGATAGTGTGAGAGTGGAGGATGTTGTAGATACCACTATGGATTCTGACACCTTAGATGATGGTGTTATTTTTGAGGTTTGCGAGGAGTATATGAGCACTGATAGCTTTGATGTTTATGATAATAGTTGTAGTGTTGAGTCACTACAAGAGACAACAGTCTTTTCTTGTATTGAGGATGTAAGCATGGAGCTATCTAGTGATGACACTCATGATGGGAGTGTTACAGATGAGTCAGGTGACATAGATTCATGCCACAGTGTAGAAGATTCACGCTGTAGTGTAGATGATTCACATGATGACATTGAGTCATGTATGTAGCCAGAGTTTGCAGAGGGGTCTCAGTTAGACGTTGTGGACACTAGCATTGTGGATACCTCTGATGTTGAGTGTGAGGATGATGTGTGCTGTAGTGAGTCTAGTCTTTTATATCAGACATTGAGAGTTGACTCAACATTATCATCTGATGGTGGTGGGTCTGAGGATCCTTTTTTACAGGGACTCATGAATGAGGATGGGGAAGCATATGAGTGGTAGGAGTTTGTTACAGCCAGGGCATCCACTTCTTCAGATGAGGTTACTTCTTCGGTGACTCATGAGGATGACTCTACCTGCAGCGAGTCATGCTTGATTGATCATACCCTGGGGAAGGACTCTGAGTTGTTAGTGAGGATGAGTCCCAGGATCTAGATTGTCATGTGGTTACAAAGGACTAGGTAGCTGTGGATTGTGATGAGCCAGATTCAGTAGCAACTTCCTTGGGGGTAGATGAGGATGAGCTCGATGTCAGTACTCAGTTGGTAGATGTGTGCTTAGATGATAGTACACAGAGATATGATGATCTTGAGGGGAGTTTGTTAGATACAACTTCCTTCCATAGTGTGGACAATGCAGTAGAGATTGTACATAGGAGGCCTGCTGTGTAGAGTCATCATGTGACTAGCCAATTGAGAGTCGACGAGAGAGACATTACTTCTACTCTCGAGCATTTGGATGTCACTCGTCAGCTGTTGCCAGTAAACATATGGGGTGCTCCTATGGCAGTTGAGCATGGCGGTAGTTACCTTTCCCTGACAGAGATTCATTCCTTGCGGGAGGCTGTTAGGATTTTGAGACATAACTATTTACAGTTGGTAGCCGACAAAGATCACTTAGCTGAGTGGGGGAGTGCGACATATGAGGCATTGATGCCTAGAGAAGAGGAGGTGAGTGAGCTTACTCAGGAGCTCACAACGACTTCTGAGGCTTTAGAGGGCACACATTGGTCTCTTCAGGAGTCGCAGTTGTAGTTGGGAGAGGTGATTGTGGAGTTGGAGTGGATGTAGTCCTTACCAGCCTTAGATCCAGTTTAGTTGCATATAGTGGTGGTTGGTGGTGAGTTAGCTTCCATTGTTGGCAGTGATGGATGTGTTGGAGGCATAGTTACATCGATCCTTGAGACAAATGTAGTAGACATAGTGGAGGTGAGTTCTTTAGTGGAGGATTGCAGAGAGAGTTTTGTGGTATTAGGTTCTCCAGTTTTTAGCATGATGACAGATGATATGGACCAGGTTGCTGAGAGGCTTGAGGTAGCAATGTTGGATTCGTTGGAGAGTTGTGTGCCAGTTTCTGACACTACTCCCTTTGATTCACAGGACATGGACAAGGTATCATCTGGTTTGGGGACGAGCTTTCAAGATGATTTGTTTCCTTATGCTGGAAGCAAATCTATTACTTCATCTCACATAGTTGATAGCAATAGACAGTGGGTAGTGCCACAGTTTTAGAGGGATCAACTGTGGGTTGCAGGGGAGCAAGTTGATGCTTCTTCATATAATTTCTACTGCACAAAGTCTTTCATGGAGTACATGCTTGAGAGTCCAGTTTTGCGGGAAGGGCCCTTCGGGACTTCTGAGGGTACTCTCATTCGGGGTTCTCGCAATATTTAGCTATTAGTGGGAAAGATTGTAGATACCTTGACTACAATGCTTCCCCATAGGGATTTTGTGGTTGGGTTTGTTGAGAGGGTTTCCCAGGATCCTACCCAATTAGTTGTTCAGAGTCAGAAATTGGAGTCATCTCTTGATTCAAAGTTGGATTTTGATGAGCCTCTGATAGAGATTGGAGTATTTCACCATGATCACATAGTGAGGAGCGCTCATCATTTCTCTTTTGACCCACCGGTTGAGGATTTGGTTGCACGTCAGTGTGGGTTTGCTCCTAGGTTGTATCATCCTTTATGGAATGGGTTTTTTTCCATCTACAGTTGGAGTTAGTTACTGCAAGTTAGCAAGAGGTGACTTGCAGGGGCAACATATCTATGATGATTTTGTAGAGGGGGGTATTTGGGATAGTACTTGTCCCTGTTGCACAGATGGACTACATACACAAAGCAGATTGGTAGGATGTGCAGGGAGATTTGATCTATCAGTTGATATTGGATATCCATTCTTTCTGGTTGTGGATGGATGTGAGTTACATCTCTATTGGGATCTAGCTAGAGATAGGCTTAGGACTGTGGATTGGTTGAGTCGCCATCATTGGCATGGTGACAATATGCTCAGGATAGCTCTGTGGATAGAGTTATTATCACAGGAGTATGTAGATGATGTTAGGGATATTACACACTTTTCCTTGGGATTTAGGTGGATCGATATGTTCCTTTGGTTCTGGTGATTGCTTGAGGACAAGCAATCTCAGGGAGGGAGGACTGTAATGGCCCCATTTTGAGTGAGCATCTGAGTTATTAGATTTAGCCTATCACTAGGTCCTTGTAGGCTAATACTGGTGATTAGAGGGCCCTGATGTGGGTTTTGGCCTATTTTGAGGGACTTACTATTTATAGTAAGTCAACAGTTGGTTCCGATGAGCTCAAATGAATTAAATGATGCTCTCAGTTTTTATTTTCGGCTTTCGGTTTGGGCTCCAAGATTTTTGGAAGGAGCGTCTATTTTTAGAAAGTCACTCTGTCAGGTTCATTCATCGCCTTTCATCATCAGGATCAGACCCGTGTTGTCAGATTTCGATTTTGATGCTTCTTCAATCATTTTCGCAAGACGTGTGAATTCTAATTATTATTTAACTAAATTGGCTAAGGTTGCTATTTTTATTGGGATTGTATATTGGGCACCTTGGTGTTAAAGCTCGTTGGAACCGAGTTGAGAAGTTTTAAATCTTGAGCACATAAAACATGAACCCTATGTGTCAGAATAGCATTATTTTAATGCAAAAGTTATTTTCTTCATTAAAGTAGAGGGAAATATAATAGTTTATTATATTTCAAATGTGCAACCATAAAGCAAATGGCTTTTAAGTGAAAAGTGTCATTGAAAAGCTATTGAATCAAAGATTATATATGCAACCTTATGAGAATTCGAACCTCATTCTTGGATATCTTTGTTTGCATTTTGTGGAGAAATTGGTCTTGAGGGTTTGAAGAAATTTCATGGCTGGACGCTATGACTGTGCTTGCACTTTGAGCCATTCTTGATAATGGTGAATTGTGCCTACTGGACAGTGGTTGAATACTAACCTGGGCGAAATTCTCTAAGAGCAGTGAATCACCTTATGAGCTGCGAATATGGTCAACATTCACTCCTACCAGGGCTGCGTTCATTTACATTGAGTTGTGCGTACATAATTTGTAGGGCTACGTCCATACTTGTGGCATGAGATTTACATATAGGGCTTGTGACCTATTCTGGAAAGGCAGCGTTTCATCTCTTTGAGCTGCGATCTGTCTTAGTAGCGTTTCATGAAAGGTGCATCATCCTGGTTCAAATTGTAATTCAAATGTGTTTTTCAGCATTGAGTATATTTGCAAGTAAATTATGATTGCAAATGCAATCAGATTTCTTATTGAATAAAATTGGGATACTTTGTTTGGATTTAGAAAGCAAATAGTTTGTTTCATGCAATGTTATATGTTAGGAAATTGCAAAACCATCCAAATACAAACAAACAAACATATTTACATTCAGAAATTAAAACTTCTACATTGCTTGGAAAGTGTTTGACTAAATGTCAAATATTCAAAATTGACAATCAAAATCAGAATTGAGATAATATCCTAGTGTGGGATATTACAATGGTATTAGAGCAGTTTCCTGCCATCTTGTGGGGTTTGAAAATCTTGAGTTCCCACGTTTGATTTGTGAGTGATCAACACTCTAGTTTTATTTCAGCGATGAATAAATATATAAAACCAAGTAAATATGGAAACCAGTTGAGCAGTGTGTTACTGTCAAGGAAACAAACAAGTGCCTTGGAAAACGAAATGGTGAAATTGAGGCAAACAAAGGAAAGGCTAAAAGCATAACTTTCAGATCCGGCGACTGTCGACAGGGCAGCTAGTTTTATGGTTCATGTGATGAAATTGTTCCTTTATTTTGTTTTGTTGATCAATCAGAACATTGAGTTTTCCCTACAAATTCTCTTGTTGAACTCTAGTTTTACTCCATCATGCCTTAAGTTAATTGTGTTGGTTTCTTGTACAATTTGCTGCTGTTCGAGGTTCTCCCTCAGAAATATTGACCAACAAGGTTGCTGTTGTTGAAGGTTTTCTGAGATGTGGTATTTTGTTGAGTAAGGAGTCCATTGAAAGGTGCACATTTTATGCAGGGGCATCAAGAGCCTCATAGAAAGAAACGTTGTCGTTTTTTTTTGTTCTAGGTTGGATAGGTGTTTTTGAGTCTAATAAGGTCATTTATGACCATTTGGGGCCATATTGATCATTTTGGAAAGTATTAGGTCCATTGGTCAAATATTGTAAAAGTTGCAAAACAAAAGTTGTCAAGCAACTTAGCAAAAGTTGTTTTTTGTTAACAAAATGGTTGGTTGAATGGTTGGAGTAGTTTGTTGGGTGGAAAAGGTATAAATGTAACCTTCCAACTCACATTTGGGGTTGGAGAAGTTGGATTTTGCAAGTTTGATGAATGAAACCCCCATTTTCTGTGCATTTCATCACGTTTTTGACTGCTCTTTTGCTTTGTACAGACTGTACGGGCCATATTATGATATAAAACCAATTGGGATTGGTTGGCATGTGAATCTACTTTCATTTGCTTCTGGTCTGATCAGGTTTCATTGAGTATTTTGAAAGTTATTGCATTTTTAGTGAAGATTGGTCAAAACCCTACCTAGGGTAACCACAAGGAGAAATAAATGCATAACTCAGCCATCCACCAGTGAAAAATCACCAAAATTGGTGGAAAGGCATGTATATATATGTACTTTCATATACCAAGTTTGTAAGGCTCATAGTGAGGTTTGCATGTGCTTCTAGTTGATTGTAGGTCTGATCTTCCTGATAAAATTAGACTATCTAGACTTTGAATGCCAAGTTTGAATGTATGAAGGCATAGTTTGGCCTCTTGGTGATTGGAGAAGGTGATGAGAATGTGTTGGACGGTCCCACAAACCTGTTTCAGCAATTGGTTGAGGATTTGTAACAAATAAATGGTATTATATAATGACTGTCCTATGAACACAGATTTGACAGTGATATTGCAATGAATGAAAAAGTGAATAAAACCTAAGTATTAATGAATGGTTGAAAGCCTACATATAGGGATTGTTGAATGTGCTTTATGCCACATTGTAAGGCCTGTCCAATGTCACTGAGAAGATCAAGTACAGTAGGTTCAAGATGTCTCAAAATGAGTCCCAAGCCTAGGGCCTAGTGGGAAGCCCATGAGGAAACTTATGTTGGAGTTTGAAGAAGCCCTTTGCCATTTGTGTTGTTAACCCAAATAGGTCCTTCCTCTGCATCAAATTGGTATCAGAGCCAGGTTAGATCAGTTAGAGAAGATCAAAAGGTCAGAAACAAGTAGAATTGAAAACAAGCCAAGATGCCTCCAAGGATGAATGTAGGAAGAGTAGTTAGAGAGGTGAGGGATTCTCTTGCCCAAGAGTTGAGAGCATTGAAGGAAAGCCTTGATGCAAGACTCACAACAATCGAGACTAATTAGAAAAGAGGAGTGGTCACAGGAGATTTGAGTGACCAAGAAGAAGTGGGTGAAGAAAATACACCACAAGAAGAACATGAAGAAGAAATAGATGTTGAAGAGATGAGTTGGAGAGATTGCTTAAGGCAGTTAGGAGTGATGGTTCCAAGGTGAAGATGAAACTCCTAGTATATTCACGAAATTGGAATGGAGAAGAACTCCTTGATTGGATAGGAGAATTAGACAAGTATTTTGAGTTTGAGGAGATACCTGAGAAGCAACAAGTGAAATTGGCAAGAATAAAACTGAAAGGACATGCATCCCTATGGTGGGATTATGTACACGAGAGGAAGAAGAAAGGCAAAGGAAAGATCACATCTTGGAATAGAATGGTTGCAAAATGGAAGGGTAAATTCCTACCCAGTGATTATGCCATTCAGTTGGATAGAAGCTTGCAAAATTTGAAACAAAAAGAAATGGATGTGAAGACATACACAAGATTTCTACAAATTAAGCATTAGATCAGGCCACATGGAAGATTTTGACTAAGTCGTAAGGTATTTGAATGGGCTAAAGTATAGCCTACAAGATGAACTAAGTCTCACAAGTCCAAGAACAGTTGAAGAATGTTATTGATTAGCCTTGAAGGCTGAAGCAAAGCTACAAAGGAAGCAAAAAACAAAAACAAAATAGAGGTAGAGGAAGGATATTCAGAGGAAGAGGGACCTTTTCTGGTAGAGGACATTCCCAAAAGTCTCAAGGAGAGACAAGTAATGCACAAGAAGAAACCTCAGATTCGAGGGGCAGCTTTAGAGGAAGGGGATTAAATTTTAGGGGCAGACTTGGGAGTAAAGGAGGAACAAGTGGTTTCACTGGAAAGTGTTACAAATGTAATAAATTTGTAGGTCACAAGCATGGCAATGTCCTGAAGAAAAATCATATACTTCTTTTAGGAGTGAAAGAAGAAATCAAATAGCACAAGCTGGAGATGCTGAAAGTGTAAACTCTTCACCACACATTGAAGAACCAGAAGTTGGAGAATCTCTATTGACGAGGACTTTGATCATAGTACCTATGGAGGAGCCACCCCAAAGAAAGTATCTATTCAGAACCACATGTAAATGTCAAGGAAAATGCTGCCAAGTGGTCATTGATTCAGGGAGTATAGATAACTTAGTGGCTGTTGAAATGGTTGAGAAATTGAAATTGAAGAGATTATCACATGCTACACCCTATAAGGTTTCATGGTTGAACAAAGGGCAACAAGTGGTGGTGAATGAACAATGTTGGTTGAGTTCCAAATAGGTAGATACAAGGATAAAGTGTTGTGTGACATTATTCCAATGGATGTATGCCATATGCTTCTTGGTAGGCCATGGCAATATAATGGAAATACCAAGCATGATGAAAGGAAGAACACATATGTCATAGAGAAGGATGGAGTCTCATATAACACCATTGAAAGATGAAGACAAAACACCACAAGTGGGATCTATTGTGATGTTGGTGGGAGAAAAGGAATTCATAAATACCATGAAAGAGGAGGAGATAGGATTTGCAATCATGATCAGGCCAAGGATTGTTATAACAGCAACAAAGGTTGATGATTTGCCTATGGAGATCCAAGGATTGCTGAGCAAGTATGTGGATATAGTGGTAGATGAACTCCCAAACTCCTTACCACCAATGAGGGATATTAGCCATCATATTGGCTTCATACTGGGGGCTAGCCTACCTAATAAAGAAGCATACAAGATGACTCCACAACAAAATAAAGAGATTAAGAAACAAATTCAGGAGTTGCTTGATAAGGGGCTAATAAGAGAGAGCCTTAGTCTATGTGTAGTTCATACTGTCTTAGCATCCAAGAAGGGAGGTGAATGGAGGTTGTGTACGGATTCTAGGGCCATAAATAAGATTACAATCAGATATAGGTTTCCCATTCCAAGGATAGAAGATCTCATGGACTGCCTAAGTGGAGCAACCTACTTTTCCAAGGTAGACCTCAAAAGTGGATTCCATCAAATCAAGATCAGGGAAGGAGATGAGTGGAAGACAACCTTTAAAATGAATGAAGGGCTCTATGAATGGCTTGTAATGCCTTTTGGCCTCTCCAATGCGCCTAGCATTTTCATGAGACTTATAAATGAAGTCCCGAAACCTTTTATTGGTAAGTTTGTAGTGGTTTATCTTGATGATATTTTGGTTTTCAATTCTAATAAAGAGGAACATTTGTATCATTTGGATTTGGTTTTAAGAAAGTTAAATGAGGATAAACTAATGATAAATCTTAAAAAGTGTGAGTTCTTGAAGACAGAGTTGCTTTATCTTGGGTTTATAGTCACTAAAGACACATTAAAGTGGATCCTAGTAAGGTGAAAGCAATCTTGAAGTGGGCTACACCAAAATCAGTTGCTGATGTGATGATTTTCCATGGTTTGGCGAGTTTCTATAGGAAATTCATCAGGGGTTTCAGTCAAGTGTGTGCACCCATCATAGACACCATCAAGGGAGATACGAAAAGAAAATTTGTGTGGATAGAGCAGTCTGGAAGGAGTTTCAGTATTTGAAGAAGAGAGTTGTAGAGCAGCCCATACTTGCTTTACTAAACTTCAATAAGATGTTTACCATAGAGTGTGATGTTAATGGCTATGCCATAGGGGTTTTATTGAGTCAAGGTTACAGACTGGTTTCCTTCTTTGGTGAAAAGGTTAATGAAGCTAAGAAAAAATACTCTTCCCATGACCTAGAGATGTATGCTATGGTTCAATCTTTGAAGAAATAGAGACAGTACCTTCTACCTAAAGAGTTTGTGGTCTGCATTGATAACCATACTCTCCAATTCCTCAATAGCCAAGAGAAACTCAATCATAGGCATGTCAAATGGGTGGAGTATTTGCAAAGTTTCACCTTCACCATCAAACACAAGAAGGGGCAGTCAAACAAAGTGGCTGATGCATTGAGTAGAAGGAGGTTAATGGCTTAAGAAATCCAATTACAAAGTGTGGGGATTGAAGCCTTCAAAGGTATGTATGCTGATGATGTTGATTTCAAGGAGATTTATGCATCTTGTAATTAATTTAATGGTGTTTCTCATGACATAAGCTCTAATTTTCTGATTCGAGAGGGTATGTTATTCAAAGGGGCGTATTTTTGTGTGCCTAGATGTTCAATGAGAGACAATCTCATAAAGGAGAAGCATTCTAGTACTTTGACAGGTCATTTTGGCCTTGATAAGACCTTGGAGCAGTTGAGAAGGAATTGTGTTTTGGCCTAAGATGCAAGTGGATGTAAGGAAGTTTGTTGAGAAATGTACTATTTGTCAAAGGGCTAAGGGCACAAGTACCAATGTAGGTTTGTATCAACCTCTTCATATTCCAAATAGGCCTTGGGAGTCTATAAGTATGGATTTTGTAATGGGGTTTCCATGAACACCTAGAGGATTTGATTCCGTTTATGTGGCAGTTGACTGATTTTCAAAGATGGCTTATTCCATCCCATGCAAGAGACCAATGATGCATCTTACATTGTAGGTTTGTTCTTCAAAGAAGTAAGGATTCATGGTTTGCTGTTGTGTATTGTTTTATATAGAGATAGTAAGTTTGTTGGACACTTTTGGTGGAAGAAATTTGGTACTAATCTTAGTTTCAGTTTTGCCTACCATCCTCAAACTGATGGGCAAACCAAGGTGGTTATTAGGAGCCTTGGAAACCTCTTAAGGTGTCTAACTAAAGAGCATTCTATGTAATGTCCCCTTTCCAGAGCGGAATTTAATGATAATAGGAATTAAATATAAGATTAAATAATTAAATAATGAGAGAAAATATACAATTATATAAATAAATTATATTGATTAAATAAAATAAATAATAATACATTATAATATATAATTAATTTAATTATTATTATAATAATGAAAGACTATTATTAATAATATTATATTATTAATAAATAAATATAAAATATAATTATAATTATAAAATATATAATTATAATTATGTAGATAAATTTAATATTAATAATAATTATTAATATAATATTAATCAATATTGATCAACATTAATAATATTAATCTTAATCTCTATCCATATATAGATAAGCAATATAATTAATATTATTAATATGAACACTACTACTAATATTTCAACGACATTAATTTAATGCGTAGTTATTAGCTATACTATCAATAATAGTCGACATTACTCATACTGGTTAGCCATCGACAACTAGTCAAGGATAATTGACTTGGCTTTGAACAACAACAATGTGTTTAGGGAAGGTTGTGTCCCGTGACAAAACAAGATATAAATTTGACAGAAGAATAAAGCCACGAGAAGAATAGTGGAGAGGAGGAAATATACGGAAGGAATATAGTATACATATTCCAATATCAAGGAAAAATACTCTGAAATATGACTACGCACTCATAACTACAAGCATTTTCTCGTTGGTAGTAGTTGTCTATTTACACCTGGGAACAGTTGATACGAAGGGAATGAACATAACAAGATAAGTCAAGGAATAGGAAGAGAATACGTCGTATAGAGAAAGACAATATTCATTTGCAGCATCCAAGGAAGAGAACCATCATACAAGATGGAATATTGGATGATTCTTATTAGAGTCTATAATCATGCACTTATACCGAACGGTGTCATCAGGCAAACATTAAGCACAAAAATACCTTACGGGGGAGTTTATATCAACTTCAATCATACTCAAACTACTGGTATGAGACATACGTCTTTCCAAAGAAGTAAAATGCGTATCCATTCACAACGTTGTCACCTGGCAAAGGAGAGTTCGCGGGATCTGTTACATTGATTTAATAAAGTATAGACGACTGGTGTCTAGTTGGAAAATCAAATTCTTCAAATACATATTCGGATTTGTAGACGCACTTGTCATACATCATGGATCAAATATATATATCTCCATCGTGGTATGTTGCCAAAAGATTGAGGGGATGTTTTCATGTTGTGTGAAGATCCATACAAGTTTTGAGGAGTTCTTAGGCAATTCATTGATGACCCCATCAAAATGAATTGGTTAATTGGGAGTAACAGTTGTTGAATGGTATCATCTTTATAATATCAGTTGACACTTACTCTTGCCATCGTTGAAGGGTTTCTTGTCTCCTCCCAATAGGTGGACTATTTTGAGATTGAGACTCTTATATAAGAAATTGGTGCATCAAGATAATCATCACTGCTAAAGACAATTCCCATCATAATACAATGGCAGATATTTCTTCATAAACATTGAAATACATAATATTGCATTTTCTTGGGAATAAAGGGATTAATACTTGCTCATTGGCCAAATGAACTAGATAGAAAGAAATCTTTTGCAATCAAAAGTTTAGTCTGAATCGTAAGCGAGGGCCAATGGAGACACTATAGATATTAAGTGGGAAACCGGATATGCATTAGTCCATCAATTGAGGAGGATAATTAGGCATCCTAGCAAGAAATAAGCCTTCAGTATTATGAGCTATAACCGTATGATAATTTTATTATGCAAGCACTTGACTCTCAATCAAGATAAGTTCTATTTTCTAAATTATTATTAGAATCTTGATTTGCATAATATAATGAAGTTACTTACATTTTATAAATTTATGTTTATATATGTATTGCAATTCTCATCGTAAGTCTAAATTTCTATTTCAGGACTAAGTTAAAGATGGATCCGAAGTGGGGACATTACATTCTACTCAATGGGATTTGAGTTTGCCACAAGCAGAGTATGCATACAATGATTCGGTGAATATGAGTGTTGGTAAGTGCCTTTTTGAAGTTGTTTATGGTTTGCAGCCTAGAGGGGGTGTTTGAACTGAGAGATATCAGTGGGATGGAGAGGAAAAGTGTTGAGGGTGAGCAATTTGTTGTGGCTATGAAGGAGATTCATCAACAAGTCAAGGATCACCTACAAAGAAGTGTTGACAAAAACAAGCAAAGGGCTGATGCACAAAGGAGAGAAGTCAATTTTAAGGTTAGAGATTTGGTTTTAGCCCATCTCAGGAAGAAGAGATTTCCTAAGGGACAATACTCCAAGTTGCAAATGAAGAAGATAAGGCCTAGTAGAGTTGTTCACAGATTTGGCCCCGATGCATATGAGATTGAGTTACCAAGTGAGATTGGTGTTCCTCCTATATTTAATGTATTTGACTTGTACCCTTATAAAGGGGATGTTTTTGCAAGTAATGGAACGGGTTCACAAGCATTTTTAGATGAAGACCTTCCACCTAGCAAATCTATGGAGTTGGAGTGCATTATTGACACAAAGGAACTCAAGAAGTCAAGGGAGAAGACCTATTTTTAGTACTTGGTCAAATGGAGGGGACATCCCATGGAAGATGCTACATGGATTTCTGAGGATGATATTGTCAAGCATGGATATATAGTTGCAATCCTGCACTCAAGTGGAACTTGAGACTTTTCTTCCCCTTAGGTGTATGATGCAGGGGCATCATGAGCCTCATACTAGGAAAAGTTGTCATTTTTTTGGTTCTAGGTTGGATAGATGTTTTTAAGTCTAATAAGGTAATTTATTACCATTTCGAACCATATTGAACGATTTTGGAAAAATTAGGTCCATTGGTCAAATATTGTAAAAGTTGCAAAAAAATGTTGTCATGTTGCACAAAAGTTGTCAAAAGTTTTTTTTGTTAACAAAATGGTTGGTTGAACGGTTGGAGTAGTTTGTAGGGTGGAAAATGTACAATTGTAACCTTCCAACTCACATTTGGGGTTGGAGAAGTTGGATTTTGCAAGTTTGATGAATGAAAACCTGATTTTTTGTGTATTTCATCACGTTTTTGATTGACCTTTTTCATTATAAGCCGAGTAAATTTTAGTGTCGACCGAGCATCAGTAATTGTCGAGTATCAGATAATTAACCGGGCGAAGACAGTGTTTGCTGAGTAGAAAAGTTTTAGCGATGACCGATTTATTTAGTGATGATCGAGTAGATGAACACAGTATTGACCGAGTGTCAGTAATTTACAGTTTGTGAAGGAATTGAGAATCCCAACTAACATAGTTGAATTCTTGGGATATGTAAAATGTGTTGACAATAATAATGAATGATCTGGAGCATTTAATGCATGGTAAACTATTTTCTTATGGATTCAAGGAGGAGTTTGGAGAAGTATCTAGAAGGATAAGGAGGAGAACAAAATGATATAAAATGGCCTTATATAGAGGTTCAAGTACAATGAATGGCCAAGATTAAGAGGCAAAAACCTAAAATCAAGGGCCTAGATTGACAGTCCCAACCGGTGTTGAGAGGGGAGGGGTGAATCAACACTTATAAAATTTCTTCTCAATAAATCTGATGAAGTATACTTATAATTGTAAGCAAAACAAATTCAAGTATAAAAGGTAGCATCAAGCAATCAATTACAAAGTGACACTAGATTTATCATGTGGAAACCCAAATCGGGTGAAAACCATGGTGTGAAGAGACCTCACAAATTCTGCACTCTTCTAAAGTGCGCCCTGTTAGGAGCTTTCCCTATTAAAGGATTACAACACACTATTAGCTGCAACTTGGTTAAGGGATTTGATACAATAAGGCCGGTTAGTGCCTGCCTGGTTAGAGGACTTAGAACGCCTGAAAGGATGTCACCCGGTTAAGGGATTTAATACAAGGGATCTGTTAAAGTCCACCCAAAATACTGGGATTTAACTATTGTAATTATTAGAAAACAATAGAAGGATTTGACCTTTTACAAATTGCTTTGCATAGCTTGATAAGATCTCTTTTATATTCAACTGAGAAACATCACTGGTCACTGCTGGTATGTTCTTTTTTGTTGTGCTTCTTTGCACACTCCTCTCTTTTCTTCTCTTTTCTATTTACCTTAGCTTCTTCAGTGTACAGGTTCACTCTTTGCTTTGGCAGAATGAGGGCAACCTGTATTCTTAACAGGTAGAAGAATATATAGAGTCCTTGCCCTAATTGCGCTTCTCTTGCACGACCTAATTACAAATCTCCTTCGGATTCATCACCCTATGGAGTATTAGTTCACTGAGGAAACATCCGATGCATGCCCTTGCTTTATCTGCTTTACAAAGAAAACAATAGATGCGTGTCAAGCACCTTTCCTTTGCATGAGATAAGTCCATGTTTTAAAGCCACAAACTCCGGCTTTAAAACCTTCAAATGCACCTTGCACCGATCATCGTGTTAACTCAAAATCTTCCGGATTTAGTGCAGTAAATCCCGGTCAAGGAGTTGTTTAATAGATAGTTGACTATGACTTCCCTGGTTAATCTTACCATAACGAAGTCTTCACTTGATTGGCTAAGAACCTTATGTTGTAAACAAGTAAGAACTTTGACATGTTACCTTTCCATCCCCTTCTTACAGGTTGCATTGTCGACACCGGTTGTCCATTGCTTGGTTGCCGATGCACTTGGCTTAGTGACTGGTTTCTCTCGAGGAGCAGATATAGTCTCTTCTTTCTTGCATACTGTCACCGGTTGCCAAACCAATCTCTTTACATACAGATCCACCTCTGGTGTTCACCTTAGATCTTTAGAACTTAGTTTGAGATGTCAAAGCACCTCTTTCTTCTTTTGCCAATCAATGACAATACTTAACTACCATGTACCGGTAGGTAGTAAGCTTACCGGTTACCATCTCTTAATGCCAACAATATCCCCCTTTGGCATTGATGGCAAAACCTTAATGGGCAATCATGTCACCTGTCCTAAGCTTGTATCTCTGCTTGTATCACTATGTACTGCCACTGCCAGTCATATTCGGGTTATTGCCAAACTCTCCCCCTTTTGATAAGAATGCCGAAGGCTAGTCAGAAAGACTACCTTTATCAAATCCGCTCCCCCTTCGAGCAACAATCCTTTTCATCAGTTCGGAGAAAATGAGGTGAAATCCTCTGTTGAAGCATAATGAACTGATGAACACCTTTGCAAGTTTATTGATGATCAGGAAGGGGTGTCACCCTTAGTTTAACTTTGAGATACTCAAAAGTACTATTTGGTAGTGGCTTTGTGAAGATATCAACAATCTGTTCTTTTGTGGGAACATACTCCAATCTTACCTCTTTGTTTTGTTCCAGTTCTCTCAAGTAATGATACTTGATGACAATGTGCTTTGTCTTGGAGTGCATGACATGGTTTTTGGATATGTTTATTGCACTAGTGCTGTCATATTAAATTGCAATTGGTTCAGGTATCTGTTCTTGGATTCCCTCCAGTAGTTGTTTGATCTAGATTACCTGTGTGCAATTGATTGCTGCAGCAATGTATTCAGCTTCTGCTGTAGACTGTGAAATGCAGTTCTGTTTCTTACTTGTCCATGATACAATCCTCCCACCGAGAAAGAATGCACCACCACTTGTGCTCTTTCTGTCATCAATATTGCCAGCCCAGTCTGCATCAGTGTAAACCTTTACTTGGAAGCCTCCCTTGTGAGGAAACCACAAGCCATACTCCTTAGTTCCCTTTAGGTATTTGAAAATTCTCTTTACTGCTATCAGATGTGTCTCTTTGGGGTTTGTAGAGAATCTTGCAACTATGCCAACCGCATGTACAATGTTTGGTCTACTGTGTACTACATACTGTAATTTCCCTATCATGGACTGATACAATGTTTCATTCACTTTTTTTGCATCATCTTCCTTTGATAACTTGAGGTTTGTTATCATTGGAGTACCAACTGGTTTGGATTCTTCAAATCCAGAAGTCTTAAGAATTCCTTTTACATATTTGGACTGAGAAATAAAAATACCTTCTTTTGGCTGATGGACCTGTAGTCCAATGAAGAATTTTATGGCTCCTATCATTGACATTTCAAATTCTTTCTTCATTTCTTCAGTAAAGGCTTTGCTCATCCTGTCATTTCCTCCAAGGATGATATCATCCTCAAAGATTTCAACAATTAGGTTCCCATTGTTTCCAGTCTAGAGATACATGTTGCTGTTGTCCCCAGCTCTTGTGAATCCTATGGTTAGGAGGTATGAATGCAACCTCTCATACCAAGCCCTTGGAGCTTGTGTTAGACCATAAAGAGCATTTTTCAGTTTACAGACCATACCACCTTTTTGTGTAGATGTAAAGCCTTCTGATTGTTCAATGTAAACTTCCTCCTCCAGTATTCCATTTAGGAATGCAGACTTGACATCCATCTGGTATACTTTGAATTTCTTGTGAGTAACATAGGCAAGAAGTGTTAATACTAAACCGTTTACTGAGAGGCGGGGTGAATCAATAAATATTATCTTTTTGCATGTTTAAAACTTGTAAACAGATCATTAAATGTAAAACAAAATATAATCAATCATTCACAAGCATAAACAGATCACACAAATCAACTTAAGTATTTATACGTGGAAACCCTTGGTTAGAAGGAAAAAACCACGGTGAGACAGAGCTCACAACTTCACTATCGTAGAATGAAGGCGCCCTGTTAGGAGCTTACAAAAGCACTGATTGAAGTGCTACCCGGTTAAGGGATTTTACAAAAGATCTGTTAAGATCTGAACTCTGTTAGGAGTTGCGTAGTTACAGGACTTTGAACATCTACAAAGTTGTTACCGTGTTAGGGGATTTTACAAAGAACCAATTAGGTTCACCCTGATAGAGGGATTTCAATATGCTTTCATTCCCTATATAAGTAATGATCTTATTTTGACACTGTCTGTCAAATTAGATCATACCTGTTGATCTCTTCTTCGGTTTGCATGGCTGTTGATCTCTCTTTCTTTCTTTACCTCTGTGCCTGCAGTACTTCTCAGAAGATATCTCTCTACTCTATGCAATCATCAACTATCAACAACACTTTTCTTTGTGTCTTATGACCTATATTTATATTAGAGTTCATTGTAATGAAACCCTTAACTCATAGAGCCGCTAGGCTGCAAACTCCGCATTAAATCATGCAATCAGCAAAGAGCTATGCGCTTTGATCTGGAGTTTACCTTCCAAAAGCATCCGCAGAAATAAAGCTAATTCCTGTCAAAAAGCTAACTCTACTTCTCAGCGGTGGATGTCCTGTATAATTCAGCTTTTGACTTAAATTGTAACTCAAATTGATCCATAAAATCCGGATCGGATCTATCTTGCAGTTAGACCGGTATACCCTTATACCCGGTTTGTCCTTGTATGCTTCATAAGACCGGTTCTGCGTTCTTGATTCGGTCTATCGGTGAAGCTATCAAAATAGTCAACCAGTGCATACATTTTGTTCTTCATCTACCGGTGTTGTCTAAGTAATGTGAGTGACCGATGACCCTTTACTGGTGTGAGGTTTGTGAAAAACACTAATGACAACTCATATTGCTAACAATCTTCCCCTTTGTCATTGGTGGCAAAAGCTTCACAAACTTTACTCACTAAATACCAGTACCTTGTATCGGTAGAACGCTACTTCCCCTGACTGAATGCTCCGGTATGCAAAGTGCTGTCTGGTTCTGTCCTGTACAGTACTGTGTCCTTTGCACTGGGTCTGTCCTTTGCTTCCTCGGTATACTCTCCCCCTTTTTGCCTCCAGAGGACAAAGGGTAAAGCATATCTTCACAGTTGAAGCTTGGTAAAGATATCCTTGTATATTGTTCTGCCTGAATGAAGGAATGGTGCCCATTGACCGGTTACATATTCCGAATTCTTTTGGGCTGTTGTCAGAGAAATAATGATATTCTCCATGTCTTCCACAGTTTTGTAGGCTGGTTTATTGATTAGATCTTCAAGAGAAGATGCTGTTATATTCATGATGTCAAATGTGGGTGCCAAGAACACTTGAAATCCAATAATATCTTGGATCCGCTTATTTTTCTCTTCAACAATTTTTCTGAGTGCAAGAGTTAAACTTGTCATTTCTTTGCTGTAGGATATTGCAGTCTTGCTCTTAATATCAAACTGAGAGGACAATGTTTTAATCTCTTCTGTGATCTTGGCAGACTTTTCTGATAGATCTTGCAAAAATACTTCAAAGTTTGATGTTCTGCTCATCAAACTTCCTGCTTCTTGAAGTTGCTATTGGAGAATTTTCAGGTTTGTTGTCACATTCACCTTAATCTCTTCAACCTGTTTGTGGAGTATCTCTAGCCTTTTCTTCTCGTAATGGTTGATCGCCATTGTTTTCGGATCTGTGAGATCCTTACTGATTGCCTGTGCCAACACTTCTAGCTGATCAATGACTGGTTCATCGCTATCGACGTCAATATCAGGAACAAAGTTGCACAAAATGTTCTTTACAGTGGTTAGGACCATGTCCTGTTTTCTTTTGGTCAGCTCTTTGAGTTGCCTGGTTGACATCTTGTTGATGTCTACCACTGTATCAGTAGTTTTACTCCTTTTTGCTTCCTTCTCCTCGGCAAATGACAACTTCCTTTTAGAGGAGCTTGGAATGTCTCCTTGTTCTTGTTGTCCTTGGTCTTGCTTCGGTTTAAGTTGCTCGGTGTGGACTGGGATGTCTTCGTCTTGTCCCTTATCATCTTTTGTTCCTTGATGAACTCTGTTCTCCAGTTGAACTTCTCCTTCTGGTAGATTTTGTTCTTCAAAAGGTGTTTCCTCGGTTTGAGCTTCTTCATCCGGTTTCTTATCAGCATCTTGTTCTTGTTCTCCCGGTGGGACTTCTTTTTGTTGTTGCTCCTCAGTCATATGAAGTTCTCCCATGGGTATATCAGTTTTTGTCCCTTGTTCAACATTTACTTGTGCATTAGTTATGAACTCTTTTGTTTGAGCTTTTTCCTTTTCAGTAGAAGTTGCTTCACCAGTTGTGGGTCTGACAGGCGTTGCTTGCATTTGGGCAGTTTGATCCTAAGGACCTAGTTTATCCAATGCACTGAAGTCATACTTACGCCAGTAGTCTAGAGTTGCTTTGTAGACTCGATTCTTATATCCGTTTAAAATTTCTGCAACTCTATCAAATGTCTTTAAGTTCATGGATGCTTCTTCTAATAGAAGCTTTATTCTTTCTTCACTGAATCCAAGTTTGACCTTAAGCAATGTTTCCCTTGTGATTCTGGTGTTTATGCCTAGACCAGTTTTCCATTTTGATTGTAGCCTGTTATTCAGTTCTGGTGGGAACTTGGACCTGTAGTCTCTTGGAGTCCTATTATAATCCATGAAAGTTTCTACTATCCCTACAATTAGCTTTTGTTTGTCCTCTTCGTTTAGTACACTATACCACTTTGCAACATTATCTACTTCTCCAAAGTCCGTTACCTCAGTAATTATACCATCAACATGCATGGGTTTGATGTTACCTTTGCTTGAAGAGATGAGAACTGTTGGATTTGCTGCCTGATCTTTGGTTAAGTCTACTAATGCCGGTGTTTCTTCTCCAAGTACTCCTTTCCCTTTACCGGTGTCAACTCCCGGTTTAGCTGTTGTTCTTTGAGCTGCTTCTTGTTCTGCTTGATGCTGGGTCTGGTGAAGTTTGGTCCATAGTGCTACTTCTTCATTATGTACTTTCTCAATTTCTCCAATAAGCATGAGACCTATCCTTTTTATGGTTGTGAAGGTTTTCTGATGAAGTTTAGCTTGTTCTGTAGCTTCGTTGAGAGTAAGGTGATTCTGGACCTCTAAAAGGGCTTTTATCCTTAGCTCCTTTTCTCTATCTTCTGTGGCTTTCCACCGGGCTTCAATATTCTGTAGAAGATGTTCAAGTAGAGTCGTGTGCAGTCCACCAGGATGAAGATTAAATTTATGGAGGCAGAATGCTATAGCTTCTTCAAGTTTTCCTTTGTCTTCATCATTGGCTAGTTCATATCTTCTTCTAATAGAACCTAAATTCCCAAATTCTTTCAGTCCTGCCATAATTTTGTCAATTGTGGGTTTGGCTTTTCTAGGTGGATCCTCCTTTGCCATTTTTCCAGTATTCTTCTTTCTAATTAGAGGAACTGTGTCCTCGGTCTCTGTCTCTTCTAGTTCTTCCTTTTGGATGCTGGGTGCCGGTTCTACTTTCTTCCTCCGACCCTTGGGCTGTTCTGTCACCAGTTTCTTCTTTGGTGTGGGCGTCCTTTTGTAGACAATCTTGACTGGTGCCCTTTTTGACAGATTCTGAAGAATCTCAGTATACGTGCCGAACCGATTGGCACCGAGATCCAAATTTGCATCATTTAGTGCATTGACATATGCCTTAGCAACCTTGGCAGAGATTTCGTAACCCAGCTCAGGAGCATACACATCTCTTGGTTCCACTGCTTGAATGATGCAGTTGTCGGTGGTAACCAAAAAACATACGTCATCCTTGTAAAGGTCAAGAATAGTTGATGGTACTCTTTCTCTTTCATGCATCTTCAATTGAAACTCTTCAAAATAATCAGTCATCGCTTTGCTTAACTGATCTCCCAGTCGGTTAGCCATTTCAGTGATTTGATGCATGACCGGTTTATCGGTTGTCCAAGTCACTTTATCGATACCTAGGAAGAAATCCAAGTAGAAAAAGTATAGGCACATCAGGAGTGTTCCATACTTCATGGATTTCTTTTTCACAACTCCAAGCCTCTTCATGTTTTCAAATATTTGGCTTTGAAGCATTGCACAGATGTTGTATTGGGCATTCTCGTGCGTGATGCGGTGCGCAACATGAATTGCACCACCTGGTATGCTGTTCCAGTTGCTTGACTGATAAACCTTGTATCCGATGATAGCAGACGCAAAGCGTACTCCATCATCTTCAATGTCATTCACAGTCATAAGTCGACCATCAGACTTCGACTTGATTAGCTTGTTGTCAATGGTATTGGCGATGGTGCGAAGGGTTAGCGCTCCCCCTTTATCACTCTATCTAGTTACTCTGTGGAGATCTTCTTTGGTGATCTCGTGATATGCGTCTCTGGTGAGCCAGAAATCTGGTTCGTGAAGACGGCTCAACACCAATCTTACTTGGTCTTCCCGGAAGATTGCAGGGTAGCATACACCGTTTATTAATCCAGATGATACTAGATTGGCGTATTTGTTAGGAAGTTTCCCTTCTTCGCATAGTGACAGATACTCTCCTTGAATGTAAGTTTCTCCCAGTTCTTCCTGTTTGGCATGAATAAACGTTGTAACATCCTCGGTCAAGAGAACTCCTTTTGGTATAGAAGAGAGCGCTCCAGCCATGTCGTTTTCTCGATTTTGAACCGACAGGATGTTGTATGCTAGCTTGTCCACCTGATCTCCTTTGATCAATTTCACTGTAGTGGAAGATGAGGCCATACTTGCTAACTGGTAAATTGCTGAGAGTAGCTTAGATTGATATTGCAAATAATGATTCTCAGTGATCAAGGCGCGAGAAAAATGTTTTAGCACAAGAATTCGTAAATAATACAATAAGTAGAGTGAAAACTTGTGAGTAATTCTCCTTTCTTTTATAGAGTTAGGTTATAACGGCAATTACCAAACGGTAACTATTTGTTAAACGGCTACAATAATAAATGCTTTACCTAACTTTACTTTCCGTTTTCCCAACTGGTTCATCATAATTTGCCTTACCGGTTTTTCCTTGCAGACCGAGTGAGTCCGATTCTCACTAGTCATACCGGGAACGGTAGGGAATCTACCGGTTCCCTCCAAGCCTTCTCGGATCAGTTTGTTGATGAAATATCGCCATCAGCAGATGGTGATCTTTCCTCTGTCTTCTCTTCAGTAGGGCTCTTTGATTCTTTTACTAACCAAATCTGTTTGATTGATTTTTCAATCTTCTCTTCCCTGTTGGTTTTTTCTTCAGGTTTGACTGTCCCTTCTCCTTACTGGATAACCGGTTCCTGCGCTCTTTGGCTTTGTGTCCAACTTTGTTGCAGTGATAGCAGACTACCCTGGTTGTCTTTCTTGGGTACGTTCTTCTTGTGTTGGTTGACTTGTCCCAAGAGCCATTGTAATTGTGTGATCCATGGTTCATATAGTTGACTGTACTCCGGTTCTTGTTTCTCTTGGTGAATACCGGCTTTGGGGATCTAAATGCCACTGTCTTGGATCTGCATTCTTCTGCCTTGTGTCCAAATTTGTTGCATGCATAGCAGTAGCCCCTGAAGCTTCCCCTGCTACTACTAGACATAGATATGGGACTGGACCAACACTCACTGGTCTTGTGACCATCTTTACGGCAGTTCTTGCAACGACTGTTATTGGTCCTTACCGGTGCATTTCTACAGTTGTTAGTTTTATGACCTGGTTTCCCACAGTGCTTACAAGATGTGTTAAAGATATTCTTACCTTTTTGTGCTCGTGGTTTCTTCTTATCCTTCTTGATTGCATTTGTCCTAGAAGTCTCACCATTTTCATTGGTAACTTCACCGATGAATCCTAGACCGGTTTGATCTTTATGCCTTCTTTGAGCTTTAAGTTGCTCATAAAGCTTGGTCGAGTTTTTATTCTATCTTTTCAAAATTTCATTTGTTTCTTCAAGTTTGTTCATTTGTTCCCTCAGTTGATACAATTCTAGAGACAGTCTATTGCATGCTTCATTCCTGTTATGCCAGCCTTTCCTCATGTGAGCATTTTCTTGGGTGACACTCTGCATGTCTTCTTGAAGTTGCAAGATGATAAGTTCATTTGCTCCTACCGCTTCCATTGCCCGGTCCCTTGCTTTCTCAGAGGTTGTCAAGGACTTTACTGCTGAATTCCTTTCATCTTCAGCTTTTCTCATTTTCTCGATTAGTTCAGTCATCCTCAGAGCATTGTCCTCTTGATCTCTCTTAAGATTAGAGATTTGATCAGTCAGGATCTGATTCTTGTCCATGAGTTCAGATACTGCCTTCTCAGCTTCATCAGATCCATCCTACCCAAAGAGTTCATCAATGGTTTCATTGCTCTCATTTAATTGTAACGCTAGCTCCTTTCTCTTTGCAAGTGATCTCCTCAATCTATTCTCCAGAGATGTAATGATGTCATTAGCTTCCTCGAGTTGTTTTTGATACTTGTAAACTTCCATGATCTTTTTCTCAAGCTATTAGGCTTGGTAGTATAGAGAACTGAGCTCTGATACCAATTGTTCATACTAAACCGGTTACTGAGAGGCGGGGTGAATCAGTAAATATTATCTTTCTGCATGTTTAAAACTTGTAAACAGATCATTAAATATAAAACAGAATATAATCAATCATTCACAAGCATACACAGATCACACAGATCAACTCAAGTATTTATACGTGGAAACCCTCGGTTTGAAGGAAAAAACCACGGGGAGACAGAGCTCACAACTTCACTATCGCAGAATGAAGGCGCCTTGTTAGGAGCTTACAAAAGCACTGATTGAAGTGCTACCCGGTTAAGCGATTTTACAAAAGATCTATTAAGATCTGAATTCTGTTAGGAGTTGCCTAGTTACAGGACTTTGAACATCTACAAAGTTGTTACCCTATTAGGGGATTTTACAAAGAACCAATTAGGTTCACCCCGATAGAGGGATTTCAATATGCTTTCATTCTTTATATAAGTAATGATCTTATTTTGACACTATCTGTCAGATTAGATCATACTTGTTGATCTCTCTTTCTTTCTATACCTCTGTGCCTGCAACACTTCTCAGAAGATATCTCTCCTTTGCTCTATGCAATCATCAACTATCAACAATACTTTTCTTTGTGTCCTATGACCTATATTTATATTAGAGTTCATCGTAATGAAACCCTTAACTCATAGAGCCGCTAGGCTGCAAACTCCGCATTAAATCATGCAATTAGCAAAGAGCTATGCGCTTTGATTTGGAGTTTACCTTCCAAAAGCATCCGCAAGAATAAAGCTAACTCCTGATAAAAAGCTAACTCTACTTCTCAGCGGTGGATGTCCCGTATAATCCGGCTTTTGACTTAAACTGTAACTCAAATTGATCCATAAAATTCGGATCGGATCTATCTTGCAGTTAGACCGGTATATGTTGGCAATTTGGCTGAGGTATGTACATAGATGTTGTCATTATGGCAACATATGTTCCCTATGAAGATTGCATAAGCTGGAAAGTAAGTATGGAAGATCGCAGACTAAAATTGTCTAAGTATGAAACAGTGTTTTTGATAGAGCACCCGATACAGTTTGTTTTGGCGACGTTCACTGGAGCATGATCAGAGTTTGCGCAGTTGAACATAGACTCTATGGTGTCTAAGGATACCCCATCTCAGTTCGCAAAAGAGTACGGATGGTATGGACAAAGTTATGATTGTTTTACCAATGACAGAGTTAAGCCGACAGAGCAGTTTTGAAGGCAAAACTAGTAAATGAATTAAGGGATTATTTTGCTTGTCAAAATAATGACTAAATATTATAAAGAGATGACATCCTAGATGTTTACTCTTGGATAAAGATATGCAAGCCCACTGGAGAAAGATATTATGTTTGTATCTTGTATAAATATTGTAATGTACCGAATATACTTGAAATGTAACTTGTGATAGTTGTATATTGTGACAGCGGCGAAAGTTGTTGATGCGAAGTTGTAAGCAGTACCATATTGTAATCAGTAATCATTTGTATTACTTGTTTGGGCAGTGAGCTCATCTGGTAATCAGGTTTTGTATCTACAACTCTTAACAGGGTTGAGGCTTCTAACAAGGCCTATAGTCCCTTAACCAGGACTGATACACTATATGTTTGTAATAGACTCCTAACAGGGTCAACATCCTTAACATGATACTTTTGATTAGTGGATCTTTGTGGGTACCATCCCCACCGGGGTTTTCCCTTGGCTAGGGTATCCTCGAGAACATATCATGTGTTATGAGTTCTTTACATTTACTGTTGTGTATGCTATTTAGTCTCTTATGCTTTAAAGTAATCTGTTATATCCATAAGTGGGCAAAAGTAAAAGTTTATGAAATACTGGTTCACCCCCCCCTCTCAGTATTTCCTATTTCTAATAGTATACCCTTATACTCGGTTTGTCCCTGTATGCTTCATAAGACCGGTTTTGCGTTCTTGATTCGGTCTACCGGTGAAGCTATCGAAATAGTCAACCGGTGCATACATTCTGTTCTTCATCTACCGGTGTTGTCTAAGTAATGTGAGTGACCGATGACCCTTTACCGGTGTGAGGTTTGTGAAAAACACTAATGATAACTCATATTGCTAACAAGAAGAATTCTTACTCCTTCCAATCTGGCCATAGGTGCAAACGTTTCTCCATAGTCCAGTCCAGCCTCCTGGGCACATCGTTTGCAGACCACTCTTGCTTTGTTTCTTATGGCCTTCCCTTCTTCATTCAGCTTGTTCCTGTAGACCCACTTTGTCCCAATGACATTCTTATCCTGTGGTCTAGGCACAAGCACCCATGTATCATTCTTTTCTATTTGCTCAATCTCTTCCTCCATGGCCTTGACCCAATTTTCATCTTCTAGAGCTTCCCTGGTGGTTTTGGGCTCTATACAGGAAAACAAACAGATATTCTCTTTGGCCTTTTTCCTGGTCAAGACATTTGCATGTTTGTCACCAATTATATTATCAGTTGAGTGATATGTGACATACCTTGGGAGAACCGGTCGCTGTTCTCGATCAGGTTCATCTGTTTGAACAATTTCTTCATCATGGTCATGAACAACTTCTTGTTCATCATCATGAGTTGGTCTGTCAGCTTCAGCCTCCGACTCTAAATGTTTGTTCACATGTTCTTCTCTTTCATCTTCGGTTGTTACCTTATTGAACTCAAAGAGATTTCCTTCATTGTGACCTTGTAGACTGTCATATTCATTATGATCAGTCTTCTTAATTGGTTCTGAATATTCATCAATTTTTACATTGATGCTTTCAATTATTTTTCCTGTTCTCTTATTTAGACACCGGTAGGCTTTGCTTTTGGTAGAGTAACCCAAAAATATTCCTTCATCACTCTTGGGCTCAAACTTCCCAAAGTACATATCTCTTTTAATGTAACAATTACTACCAAAGATTCTGAAGTATCCTTCACTAGGAGTATGATTGAACCATAGTTCATAGGGGGTCTTACCGGTTCCTTTCTTGACTTGAACTCAGTTCAGTGTATAGACAGCAGTGCTGATGGGTTCTCTCCAGAAGTGACGAGGAAGATCCTTCTGAATCATTAGGGTTCTTGCACAGTCAATCAGCATCCTGTTTCTCCTTTTTGCTACTCCATTTTGCTAAGGAGTCCTAGGTGTGGATAGCTGCCTTTTTATGCCATGTTCCTGACAGTAGTGAGTGAACTCTTGAGAAGTGTATTCACCCCCTCTGTCTGATCTTAGACACTTTAGGCTTTTATCGGTCTCCTTCTCCACTTGAGCCTTGGACCTTGAACATGTAAAATGCCTCTGATTTTTTTCCGAGAAAGAGTGTCCACATCATTCTTGAGAAACTATCTACAAAGAGCATGAATTATCGGTCTCTGTAGTAGTTCTTAGTTCTCATAGGTCCACACAGATCTGTGTGCACAAGATCTAGAACATTTTCAACAGAGAAGGATTTACTGTTGAAACTTGTTCCTGTCAGTTTTCCTACCTTACAATCTTTACAAATACCTCTTTCAAGTTTTGTGATCTCAAGGAGTCCTCTTACTAATTTCTTCTTGCTCACTTTGACAATACTGTCAAAGTTTATGTGGCAGAGTCTCTTGTGCCATAGCCAGCTATTGTCTTCTTTGGTTACAAGACAGATCTTGCTTGATTCTCCTTTGACTGATGCAATGAGACAGGCTCCTTCCATTGAATCCAAGTAGAACAAGTTCCATTTGCTCTGACTACCGGTTGCAACATGAGCTCCAGATTGATTCTTGACAACACAAGAACCTTGTCCGAATTCCAATAGGAATCCTTTGTTGTTCAGTTGTGCAACGCTCATTAAGTTGTACTTGAGTCCTTCTACCCAGTACACATCTTCATAGACAACATCATTGCTGATAGAACCTTTACCTTTGATAGCACGGGGAGCATTATTTCCAAAGGTTACTGATCCACCATCATTGAGCTTCAAGCTGATGAACTTGTTGTTATCACCAGTCATGTGGTGAGTGCATCCGCTGTCAATGATCCAATCATCATGTTGATGAGATCTTGAGATAAGTGCCATTTCACTTACCATTGGGCTCTCTTTTGTTATTGCTGGATCTTCAGAGTCTTCAGATTCATTGTCTATGACTCCTTCTGCAAGGTAGCACTCCTTTGCTTTGTTCTTGAACTGGTTGCTCTTGTCTTTGTTGTCATTGTCTGGACATCTTGCAGCAAGATGTTGTATTTTATTGCAAGAAAAACATTTCAGAGGAAGCTTTCCTTTGTACTTCCCTTTTCCTCTGGCAAATCTCCTAGCGATGAGTGCTTCAAACTCATCTTGCTCCATCTCTTCTGAGAGCAGATTCTCAACAAGATTACCAATCTTACCAATAGAGTAGTTACCAGTTTCTCTTCCCTTTTTGGTGGAAGAGGTATTGATAGAAGACTTAAAAGTTGCTTCCTGAATTGGTAAGCTATTATCAAAATTACTCAATTCAAATGCAGTCAACTTACTGATTAGGGAGTCTAGAGTGACTTGATCTGTGGTCACTGATCTGAGCTCTTGAATGGCAGAGATCTTGACGGCATATTGAGGTCTGAGCGTTCTTAGTATTTTGCTAACCGCATCTTCTTCATTGAGTTTTCCTCCAACGCTTTTGATGCAGTTGATCACTTCTTTGATTTGGTTGCTGTATTGCTCAATGTCTTCTCCTTCATTCATCCTCATGTCATCATACTTTCCTCTGAGGCTTTCAACCTTAGCTCTTTGTACGTTTGGGTCACCTCCATAAACTAGTTGCAGCTTGGCCCACATCTTGTGAGCAGTTTCAAGGTTTTCAATGTCAGCATAAACATGGTCTGGTAGTGTGCTGGCTATCATATCCATGGCAGCCGTGTGCTTTGTCTTGATCTTTAATTCATCGGGAGTTAGGGTACCAGTGTGTTCACTGTAATCAGTGGTTACACGCAAAGATGACAAACTCGCCGAGTAATCGCCGAGTTGGAAAAACTTGCCAAGTTTTCCAGCTGGGCGATTAACTAGGCCAAAAACTCGCCAGTTTAAACTCGCAGAGTTTTAGGAAAAACTTGCCGATTTTTCCTAAAACTCGGCAAGTTTTTAAAAAAAACTCTCCTGCCAAGGTTTGAATGCTATATAGGGCATTTTCGGGCATAGTTTTTCATCTGCAACATTTTGGTCTTTGAGTAGAGGAGGAAAGTTTCCAATTTTCCACTTGAGGGGCGGGAGGATTTATACAAATATAACATTTAAATATAAGTTTGATTTATTTAATTTCTTATACTTTAAGTTATATTTCTATAAATTATAAAATATATATACTTCAGGATGTTTGAGATAGGTTCTAGCTTCATAGGAGTTAAGATGCAGATTCTAGATTCGAAAAATTCCAGACTTAACCAAATTTCAGGATTCATCAAGCCTTCAGCAGGGTTACCTCCCACAATCCATCATGGCTTTCTAAGGTCAAACTGAAGCTGGCAAAAGGATTCCCAAAGGGTTTTAACTCATTTTATCACAAATCGCTTGGTTTCAACCATCTCTAGGACAGACTTAGCTTAGCTCTCACCCAAATCCCAGACAGACATGACTTCCCAACAGGCCAAAATCACTCAAACCTCATTTGTCGGACCTAGGGACTTGAAAACAACCACCAACAAAGATTACCTAAGACCTAGTTATGAAGACTTTGACATTTGGCATTGATCAATGATCAAGCATCATAGATTCATACTAGTTTTGTAGAAACTGTTTACTATTTTGCTTCCAGTCATCAGCATTCCACATGAGAATACGATTTTGTACCCACTTTGCATTTATATATATCTAAACTTAGCTTGTTTCTTTTGTTTTCTCATTAATTAACTCATTGGATGCATCTTCTCATAGAATTTTGCAAAAAAAATGCATTTTTAATTAAATTTTATGCTATTTTTAATTTCCCGAGTTTTTCCAAAAACTGGCCGAGTTTTCCCGAGTAATCTTTTTCAGGGCTTGGCGAGTTTTGGGCGAGTGAGAGTTTGCCATCCTTGGTTACACGAGTCCAATATTGATCTCTGGTGGTCTTCATGTACAACTTCATTCTGCTGCACCACTAAGTAAAGTTTTCCTTTGAAAACTTTGGTCCTTCCTTTCTCATCATCTTGACTTTTTCTTTATGTAGTTAAGTAGTAAAGAAAAGAAACCAGAGGCTCTGATACCAATTGACAGTCTCGACCAGTGCTGAGAGGGGAGGGGTGAATCAACACTTATAAAATTTCTTCTCAATAAATCTGATGAAGTATACTTATAACTGTAAGCAAAACGGATTCAAGCATAAAAGGTAGCATCAAGCAATCAATTACAAAGTGACACCAAATTTATCATGTGGAAATCCAAATCGGGTGAAAACCACGGTGTGAGGAGACCTCACAAATTCTGCACTTTTCTGAAGTGCCCCCTGTTAGGAGCCTTCCTTGTTAAAGGACTACAACACACTATTAGATGCGACCCAGTTAAGGGATTTGATACAATAAAGTCGGTTAGTGCCTACCTGGTTAGAGTACTTAGAACACTTGAAAAGATGTCAACCGGTTAAGTGATTTAATACAAGGGACCTGTTAAAGTCCACCCAAAATACTAGGATTTAGCTATTGTAATTATTAGAAAACAGTAGAAGGATTTGACCTTTTACAAATGGCTTTGCATAGCCTAATAAGAACTCTATTATACTCAACTGAGAAACATCACCGGTCACCGCTGGTATGTTCTCCTTTTCTGTTGTGCTTCTCTGCACACTCTTCTCTCTTTTCTATTTACCTTAGCTTCTTCAGCGTACAGGTTCACTCTTTGCTTTGGCAGAATGAGGGCAACCTGTATTCTTAACAGGCAGAAGAATATATAGTCTTTGCCCTAATTGCGCTTTTCATGCACGACCTAATTACATATCTCTTTCGGATTCATCACCTTGTAGAGTATTAGTTCATTGAGGAAACATCCGATGCATGCCCTTGTTTTATCTGCTTTACAAAGAAAACAATAGATACGTGTCAAGAACCTTTCCTTTGCATGAGATAACTCCATGTTTTAAAGCCACAAACTCTGGCTTTAAAACCTTCAAACGCGCCTTGTACCGATCATCATGTTAACTCAAAATCTTCGAGATTTAGTGCAGTAAATCCCGATCAAGGAGTTGTTTAATAGATAGTTGACTATGACTTCCCCGGTTAATCTTACCATAACAAAGTCCTCACTTGATCGGTTAAGAACCTTATGTTGTAAACAGGTAAGAACTTTGACCTGTTACCTTTCCTTCCTCTGCTTACCGGTTGCACCCTTTCCTCGGTTGCATTGTCGACACTAGTTGTCCATTCCTCGGTTGCCGATACACTTGGCTTAGTGACTGGTTTCTCTTGATGAGCAGATATAGTCTCTTCTTTCTTGCATATTGTCACTGGTTGCCAAATTAGTCTCTTTACATACAGATCCACCTCTGGTGTTCACCTTAGATCTTTAGACCTTAGTTTGAGATGCCAAAGCACCTCTTTCTTCTTTTGCCAATCAATGACAATATTTAATTGCCATGTACCGGTAGGTAGTAAGATTACTGGTTACCATCTCTTAATGCCACCACAAATTACATCCCATAAACCCTAATTAGGGTTACCACCCCATTGACCAATGAGAAGAGGACACCTCATTCAATGGACCAATGAAAAAAACACATAGGTGGCAACGAATGAAATGGCACCCAATGGCTAGTCAATCAAAATCAGACACCTACCTAACCCAACAAGAAAGGAAAATTTGCCACTTGGGCTTACATCAAATGATCTTCTAAGATAATATTTCCTTTGTCATTCATCTTCTTAGCCAAATCGATGAACTTAGCTAGCATGATGTTGATCTCATCCAAGGAAGGGCAAGGAGTGCATCGAATTTTCCTCTCAGCCTCATCCATCATCTTCTTAGTCATCTCAAGTGTCTTCTCCTTCTTAGTTGAACCATCTCTAGTAAACTCAATGAGAACCTTTAGGGATGAGAGAGCCTCCAAATCTTCTACTCTAATGATGACTCCTCCAAAAGATCCCAATCTCTCTGCTAAAGTATTCATGCTTATATTCTCATTTTTAATTTCTTCAATGCCAAAGGCAACTCTTGCTGTACCCAAGGTGTGTGATATCCTGTTGTAGACTGTTGACTTGAGGTGAGCAATCTCATTTCCAATTCTTTCCAAGACTTCCAATCTATGAAGTAAGGCAAAATACCAATTCTCAATAATGCTCATTTCATTTGCCTTAATCACTTTGGATTTCACTAATAACTTATCTAAAGTGTTAATCACTGCATGCAACTGGGGAATAGTCTTGTCTTTGACAGGGAGGAAGTCCTTCCAAATACCATCAATGACATGGAACCTCGCTCTAAGGGCCACAAATGTTTGGAATTGTTCCACAAAATATGGCAAGAAAACTAGCCCATCCTGAATAACTCTATCAACCCAAGACTGAATCTCTTGTAGAGTGACCCTTACATCCTCTGTATCATCAGTGCTTCCTTGTGCTAATGCAAGTGGTGGCATAACTGTCTGATCTAACTGTTGGATTGGCCTGTATGCACCCTTATAACAGTTCTTCAAATTCTGGTTTTCTGCCCTTAACCTCTCATTTTCTTCCATTGCTTGATCTAATTTCTCTTTGAGAGAATTGATGCCATCATGGATTTCCTCACAGTCAATTTCTTTTGTTGTAGTTCCCAGCTCATGCTCAACTATGTTATACTCATGGGCTTGAATATCGCCTATTTCTTTGTTCACATTTGGATTGCAACTTGAACCTTGCGAGTACCTGACTCTCCTCTGATAACTCTTTCTATTGTTCTTGCAGGTTGGCTCTCTTTCTCGCTTTTTTCTCTTTCTATCAACTCTTCAATGTTCTCAATAGGTTGAACAGGTGCAATCTTCCCCTTAGGCTTGAGAAGATCTCTCAACCACGATGGCACTGTGCACTTTCCCAATTCTAAGTTTGGCTCTTCTTCCACGGGCATAACCTCATTATTTCCTTTTGGTGCTTGACTTCCTTCTTCAATTGATAAGGCCTCCACATCAATCAATCCCACATTCTCACTATCTGTAGGAGAAGAACTTCCCTTAGGCTGATTCTGAGTGAGGGGAGAATAATCTGAGCTGTAACTGTATCCCTTGGATGAACCTGAACTCACTTCAATTGCTGTTTCCTTGTCTACCTTTTTGGCAACCACGTTCTGAACTGCGGTGGCACTTTCCTTTGAGGGCATTGTACTTACATCCCGCTTCTTGGCTGGTGGTTCCTTAGATTCCTTTTCCTTTCCTTTCGTATTTTCCATATTCTTTCTCTTTTTGCTACTTGTTGCTGCTTGCTGGACACCAACTTCATCTTGCTGCCCAGTTGACTCCTTTGGAATTTCTTCTACTAACTTCATCTTTTCATAAGTAAGGTGAACTCTTCGCTCCTTCAATTGAGCCATCTTGTTGTTGTACTATTCCTTTGTGTATAAATCAATGGGCTTCATTATTGCCTCTAATGAAGGGTCTTGGTCACTTGACCAATCAATGGGATCCAATTCACTTTGCTTTATGGATTTATAATGTGCTCTTAATGTCTTTTTAACTTCCTCCAGCTGATCTGGGATGTTAAGTCCTCTCCACCTATAACTTCTCATCATATCCACTGTAAGTCTAGAGAAGGCTCTTTTCCTTACTTCGTAGTCATCAGCTGCATTGGCCCAATAGTCCTCTAAATGATGAACATGCCTGTATGGATTCCCATATGCTGTTTTTATTAGGCCATTTGGATCAAAATTCTGTCTTGCATTATACCATGCCAAGTGATAGTATTCCAATTCTGTCTATGCTGCTGCCAAAGTAATGGAGTTGTGGCAACCATCAACTCCAATTGTCAATGAGAAAGTAACTCCTGACTTGCCTTTTCTCTTTTGAATCTTGTCATAATGTGCTAGCTGTCTAGCTACCTCCAATAATACTAGTTTGTCAGGTGGATATCTTGGAAGTCTCTTCAGACTACAAGTATTTCCTGCTAATCTAATATATGTAAACTTTGGAAACTGAATTTACCAACTCCCATACTTTTTCACCATCTTTTCTGCTTCAGGAGAGAGTCTCCTGTGATGTGCCTCTTGCAAAGTTCTCACTGTCTTCATGGCAAATGCATCATAAAATATCTTAAAATCCTTGGTGTTGTGCAAATGTAATTGTGGATAGCACTCATGCACCAAGTATTGTCCGGCCTCCTTCCCAACTATCCCCAAAGCTCTCAATCGTAGCTGTTGGTACAAGCCTGCTATCATATAGAAAAGGTAGGATCCCATGTAGAATACCTTTTGATCTTACACTGTTCTCAAGTGTAGATCTAAGTTCTCACTTATGATCATGGCCCAATCAAATATTCTCTTGCCACTCTCAATGCCTTCGATGAAGTAATACATCCATGTCTCGAATTGCCCACTTTGAGGTGTTCCCATGACTCTGCTCAACATCACCACGAGGTCACCATACTTTGGTTTGAATTTCGATCTTGAGAACTTAGGTAACCTTGTAAATGACTTCCTTAGTTCCTTCAACCATTCTCTACATAACAAGGAGGAATAAAACTCTGAATTATCATTGTAATGCTTAGTTGTCTGATCCCTGGTCACCAAGATACCATTGTTGTGATGTGGGATGTGAAATACTTCTCCGATAACAGGCTCAGTTAAATTAGTAAGCACCTTCTTGTCCTTACCATAGCACACCGACTTGGATTGGTAGTCATAGTGGATGGCACATTCCATGATCAATTCAGGACAAGGCAAGGTAGGAGGGAAAACTGCCGCTTGTATGATTCCACTCTTAAGCATCCTTTTTGCAAGTTGTGAAGAACTTCCAAGCAATTGATCCCTCATTTGTATCATGTTTACTGTCCCTAGGTTGGTGTCAGCAACCTTCTTCAACTTGGAGGAAAAGAGGGACTTAGGCATCATGTCGTCTAAGTCCTTGAGTTGAGCTGCTCTTTGTGCCTGGGAAGAGTTCGTGTCAGCCATACCTCCTACAAAGACCACAATCCACCAATTACTTCCCTTGAATACAAATTGTATATAATATTGAGTTAATTGAGTTAGATAGTCATTGTTGTTTATTCAATTAACTTGGTCAATTTAGCCTTTGCATCAATTCTAACTTAGTTTGTAAATCTGTTCGTTTTAATTATCTAAATTAACATGAATTTTCATTTTAACCTTTGATTCGTGTTAATTATTCAATTCTTGCTCATTTGTTGTTCATTTTAAACTTTCCAACTAGTGACTTTATAGTTATTAATTAATTAGATTAGATAGTTGTTTGTTGTTATCTTGTAGTTCGAAAGAAACAACACCTAATCTAGGAAAGCAAAGAGAACAACCATGAAGTTCACCACCTCGGGGTGAACTTCAAACCAAAACAAAGTTCAAGTCCATTAATCTTATTACAACGGTGCTCACATTGGCACTCTTTACCTTTCAAACTTAAAGATTAAAAGAACTAAACTACGACTACGTAATCAAGGAAGTGAATCCAAGTAGGATTCTCAAATGCAACAAGCTCCTTTCCAAATCGTCGAGTCCACGCTTCCAAATTGAACCTGCAATTCCACATTTCAAATTATTAATCTAATCAACATGTAAATGTGTAAAAAACAAAGCCTTAACTGCCAAGCCATAATAATCATAAAATATACTTCATCCATGATACAACCAAAACTACCCAAACCTCAAAAGTTCAACACTAGCTCACCAAGATGCAAGAAGTTGTCATCAAAATTTCAAGAGATCGCCTCCCAAGTTGGCAACAAAGACCCTTCAAGTTGCCAACTTGATTGAATCGAATTGCCGAGTAGATGCTCCCAATTGACCAAGAGTTGCTTTCTAATTTGTAATATAAATCATTGCCGACATGAAGAGGAGCTTGTAGAAAATTAATGGTAATTCGGTTTGCAAATTGCCATATGATATGGCCAGCCTTCAAAATTTAAGTGCTCCCAGCTGGAAGAAATCTCAGCTACTTAGAGAGGTAATTCGAACATCAACAGGAAGAAACTCACACTCCCAATGAAGGAATAATCGCAGCCTTAAGCAAAGGTGAATCACTGTCAAAACAGAGGTAATTTGGTTCCAATATAGGAAGAAAATTGCAGTCAAAGAAAAGGAGGTGAATCGCTGCTATTAATTATGACAATTTGCACACAATATCAGAGATGATCGCTGCCAATGAAGAAGAAAAAACAAATACAAGCTGAGACAAATTGCAGCCAATGAAGAGACAAACTTGGCCACCGAGAGAGGATGCAATTTGCTGCCAAAGAAGAAGTAAATCGTACTTGAGAAGAACATAGAAAATATTGTTTTTCTTGCCAAATGAAATGGCTGGCTTGTATTTATATGCCCCCTCCTCATTTGAAATAAGAGGGATGACTTGGCTGGGAAAGATAAAATAAAAATCAAACCAAATCAACTGACAGCCAGCTCCTCTCCAAGTTTGAAATAAGATTTAATGTGAGGGGGCTTTTAAGAGTTTCGGTTATTTAAATAAATCAACCTTTTTGACATTGACTTTGTAATAAAACAGCCCCCCATACTCTCTGATTTTAAAGTTATAAAATGGCATCCAATTTTAAATGCACAATGGCTCCCACCTTATTTTGATTTTCAAAATTAAAGTTGGCTTCTCAAATTTTTTATTTAACTTGGCATTTGAATTGCAAAGTGGCCCTTTTGATTTTTTATTATTATTATTTTTTTTTGAATTATAAAATAGCATCCCTTGCATTGAAATTTTAAATTACAGATTGGCATCAAATTTGCTTTGGAATTTAAAATGACATTGATTTTTTAAATTGTAAATTGGCATTAAATTTTCCTTTGGAAAATTAAATATAAAATCTAGCCCAAATTAGCATTTGAAATAAAACATTTAATAGGCCAATTTAAAAGGAAAATTTGCCAAGCATTAGGATTTTTCATTGAAACTATCAAACTGTCAAGTTGATCTCTTCATTGTAAAGATTTTCTTCCCAACTTGCGAAGGTTTTCATGCCAACTTGCGAAGGTTTGCTTGCCAACTTGCGAAGGTTTGCTTACCAACTTGCAAAAGTTTTCATGCCTACTTGCGAAGGTTTTCATGCCAACTTGCGAAAAGTGAATATTAAAATTGCAATTTTGACATTTAGAATTTAGATTTTTCAAAAATTGTTTAGTCAAAATTACAAAATTAAATTGCTCAATTCTATTTTTTCAATTTCCACAATTTGCAAAATTTTGCCAAATTTCCCCAAAAATGTCCAAGTCCACAAAATCCAAAAATTTCTTAAAATGTCGAACCAAGATTATTCATAAATCGAATTGCCCAATCCATATCTTTATTTGGATTATAAGCAAAATTATTACATTTTGGGAAATCAAGTTATAAACTTGATAAAACTCAGCCTTTGTCGTTTTCAAATCAACCATTCATCCTCTTGAACCCCATTTCTCAACTCTTCAAACTTGTTCCAAATTTTACCTTCAACCTTTGATCTGAGAAAATTGCTCGAGCAAGTTAAAATAAGGGGGTACCCAAAATTGTGGGGCGATGATGTGAAGACCTCACAATAGGTGGCTATCCCCATATCCAATTCTTACACTTTTTAAGGAAGCTCCATTGAGGCCTCTTTGATTTCCATTTGCCCTTCTTGCTCATCCCCTATTACCTCCATTGCAATCTCTGTCTTAGTAGTAATCAAGTCCTTTGAAAAAAGTATGACCTCCAACTATTTTCTCACCTATACAAATGGAACAACATATGGGAGCTTATCTACAAAGTCAGCCAAAATGGAAGCCTGCGACTTGAGCAAACCATTGTTGGCCAACCCTTGCTCCCTCAAAATACCCCTTTTAGTAGATTTTTAGGACAAGGTAATTGTAGCTAAAAAATTGTTTAAGGTGGTTGTTTGAGACTTTTTCATGCGATAAGTGGTTGTTGAGAGGGCTTTACTGACTGGAGCTGTGAAATGAACACCAACAACGACCACCACACAAGCCAAAGACTAGAAGCCACACAACATTGCTAGTAGAGACCCAAGCCACAAAATCCAGAAAGAAAATGTCTAACATCCATCACTTAACAAGTCAAAACTACAAAGTCTCATTTTTCTCATGTGTGAACATTTATAAGTAAAACCATCAACCTCTATTACTTCCGATCCCTCCAAATAAGAAGAATGACGATGCTGGTCTAAAAGGGGCCAGGAAAACATTAGGTTAGAATTAAGGTGGCCAATCATAGACATATTAATAAGAAAAGAGCTGTTATTAGATGTCATCGTCTAGGATTAATTGTGTAGAGCATCTAATACTCAAGTTATTCTTTCAGTTACGCATATTTAAAAATTATATTTGGTTCTATGCTATCTGGCAAAGCCATTGCCATTAGTGATTCAATTGTGGAATATTTCTATTTCTATCTTCATTTTAGTCATGAAGGACGCATTTAAATCTTGCATCTCATGAAGGATGCATTCAAATCTTTCAAAGTTTTGATAGGGAAAAACTAAGATAAATTATGTTTCAAGAGAAAACAGTGAAAGGGAACTGTAAGCTCATACAGATGTTTAGATATATTGCATTTAAAAAAAAATATTGGTGATGTTTTCCATTTTATAGGCAAGATAGCAGTATGGTTCACTGTTACAACTTGAGAGGTATGGAGGTCTCATGGCAGCTTGAATGTATTCCAGGTTCATTTGTGATCAGCATGTAAATCCGGCTGAGTTTTTCGCAGATCTCATATCAGTTGACTACAGCTCCAATCAAAGTGAAGAATCATCTCGTAACCGGATTGATTACCTAGTAGAGGTGTTTGCCAAGAAATCTGCCGATGAAATGGATGGTAGCTTGAATATGGAAATGCAAACTACTAAGATATATAGGGCATCTCATAAATTTGTTTCCCCTCGCAAGGTTGGATGGTGGAAGCAGTTTCGCTTATTATTGAAGCGTGCATGGATGCAGGTTGGGCAATTGGCTAACTCTGCTTTTTCTTGGAATGAATTTTTGGTTTTGCATGGCCACAGAATTACCATATTTATGGAATTATTTTATTGTTTATTTTGCAGGTAAATCAAGAATTTTTGTTTGTCAAACTACATAGTATCTTCCTCATTTAATCATATGATTACACATTTCCAGCTGATTTGTCATTAACAACTTGGGTGCATTTTCTATTTTAACTATGCCAATGTATTCTATCCCTCTTGCATAAATGTTACCATTCAAAAGTATCAGAGTTGTTACCAAATGATATTTGTGGCATAAGAGCTTTCCAGTTTCTACCAATGTATTTTTAGGCATAGTCATTGCAACAATCATTTCTCCATTAATTATGTGCCACTACAGGTAAGCTTTTGAAATACACATTTTTTTATGATTAGTAATTGTGATGTGAATTCTTATAAGAATTTCACTTATTCTGTTATGGCCACAATTGAGACTTGTGATGAACAGTGAACCTTAGAGGGGAAACACTCGGTCTGCAAGAAAAGCTTTTTCTCAACACCAGAAAACATAGGTTTTTCTTGAAACATCTAACTGCATTAAAAATGGAAATAAGAAACAGAAATGTAGTGCTTTTGAAATATTAGTTTGGGAAGTATGTATTATAGAACTGAACAATCTTGAGAAGGTTTGGGGGCCAACTCATGTCAAGAATGTCTCCAAGGAGAGTATGGTTGCTGCAGATAGCAAAGATAAAGTGTCAATAGACCTGTGTACAAAAGGGCTTGCATGCAATACACCCTTAATCTAATGCTAAAATTAATATTTATAGGTACTGTCCCACGTTATGGCTCTAGTCTTTTGCTCAGATGCTTAAATTTTTATTATATAAACTTTATTTACTAACAAAACAGTACTATTAGAGACAATAATGTTTGAGAGCTAACAAGAATGTAGCAACGACTATAAGATTCCTTATGAGTGACCTAAGGGTACTAATAAGTAATTTTGTTTTGGATTATGTTTTGGGATCATAACAATATCCCTTCCTAAGACTATGTTGCCTCAATGTGATTACATTATAATATTATTTCAGGCCCTTCCCACATATTGTCCAATGGGAAAATTCAAAATACTTTTGTGGAATGAGATGTACTAAAGATCTCTAGTCTGGCCTCTCATAAGTTGCTGAAATGCATAATAGAATCAAAGGACTGTATATTTTATCATCAATGAGAGGCAAGGAATCTGATATTTTAACTTTTTCAAGTTTGAGACAGGAAAGGCACTATGCCTTTATTCTCTTGTTGGCAGTTCGAGGATATGTACTATGAGTCCCACACTTGGTAGTACCTTGTAAGGTCCAAGTTTTGTCGCTCCTTTTACCTTTTGTGAAACTTATGTTATTAAGGTTCTAATCTCAAGTAAATCTGATTTCTTACTTCATTTTCATGCAGATTATGGTACTGGTCTCGTTGCGACTTCTTTTGTGATGTCCCTTGTCCTAAGTATGAGGATGTAATGTCCCCATTTTCATGAGCATCAGAGTGTGAGGATTTAGCCTCTTATTGTGTCCCTTGTAAGCTAATTATTGTGGATAGAGGGTTTTCTAAGGCAGAGGCTTGGTTAATGGAGGTTCTTGTCTTCTCCAGAATTCAGTATGTTCCAGTTTGGTCTTCGTTTGGCTCAGATTGGACTTCGTTTGAGGCTTAGTTTCATTTACTTACTATTAATAGTAAGTATGAGGTTGATAGAGATGGGCTCTTTCTATTTTTAGTAAGGTAGTCATGTGGACAGGATGTAGTGATTGACTCCTTGGTTCAAACGACTCGTCAAAATAATGAGTATTTAATGAGATATTAATATTTTAATGGCCTTTAATGATGTTTCATTATTTAAGTTATATTATAAAGTTATAAATTGACTTTATAATAAAGTGGGGAGTAATTAATACTCATTGGTTAAAAGTGTGCTTTATTAATGATATATTATAAAGTCAACTCATTATTATAAAAGCAAATATCAAAATCATTAAAGAGCCTTGCCATTGAAGATTCATGAGGAAATATTATAAAAGAGCCTTGGAGAGAAATCAAAATTCATTCTTTTGTGCATTTGAGATATTGATTTTGTGTGTGTTGAGTTTGGAACCAAGGGTTTCAGAATTCAAGAACCTAGAGAATTGGTAATTCTCTGAGTTCCAACACTTTGAATTGGTTGCAGATAACTAGTGAATTGTGTTGGCGATAATCTTATCTAGAGATTATGAATGTGCTTAATTTGGTGGTCGAATGTCATGAGCCATAATCAATGTATATACAATTTTTTTTTTTAATGTGTGTATAATTGATGCAAATGTCATCTTAAATAGGTGCCATATATATTAATCCATATACAATTAATATAATTGTTAGAAATTACGATATAATATATTATTAGACTAATTAAATTAATCAATAATCTATTTGTATTAAAATAATGATAATTATTTAATATTAAATTAATAATTAAATGTATCTTTTTTATTATCTCCTATTAATATAAGTATATTAATAAATGATTAGATTCCCTATATTAATAATTGAAATAGTTTCCTAATTAATAAATAATTAATATTAAAGTCTGGACTACATTGTAAATAAGAGGGAAGTTATAATTTACAAATATCACCCATGAAGAATTATAATTAATAATAATACCACCAATAAAGAGTTTTATAATAATTGAATGCAAATTATTAATACTAATACTATGATTCGAACGACGTGACTAGTCACGTTTATATATATATTGAGTGGGCAAAAATATTATATCATGGGGGGAAAAGGAAGAAACATTAATAAATAATATGGAAATTTTGGGAGAAAATAATATAGGAGAAAATGAAAGAGAAAATAAAGGAGGAAATGTAGGAGGAACTCAACGGAAAAAAATAAATAAATATATTCCGATCAGAAAAGATGAATAGTCATAGAATGAAAGATAAAATAATATTATAATATAAAATGGATATCTTCAAAAGACTAAGAAATATATATTATATCAAGGAGGAAATACTATATATAAGAAATGAACCAGAGAAACTTATACACTTCGATTAGTGATGAAATGATATGGAGGACATAGATTTATATACATAGATATTAAAATCATACAATTATATATGTTGTATAATAAATATATTTAAAGTAAAGTATTATATACATATATTGAATATGTTTAATTATTAATAATTGGAATTATATATATATATTATTATTGATAATTAGAATTATATATACGATTTATATATGTTAATAAGAATGAAATTATATATCGGTTGTGTTATATATATTTATTTATATTTTTGTAATATAAATCATTAATATATACTTGGTCAATTCCTTAATAACTCACTAATCACTATTAAAGGGATAGGGAGTGTGTGTAGGAAGAGGCAGGTAAATTGTTCACATGATGGAAAGATCCCGAGATAGGTAGAACCTTGAAGGAATCCACTTGTAGACTATCCATGCGTCCTCACACAATAAATCTATCATCTTTCTTAAGCTCTGTGGTTAGGAGTGAAGTAAGGAATTAGAGCTTAAGCATATATTGTGAATTAGAGATTATTCTTAATATAATATAATTTATATGCATAATGACGTATGATAATTACTGGGAATTGGCATCCTCTTAGTATGAAACATTACGATTTGTCATTCCTAAACATAAACCAAACCCTAATAAGGGATTTTAGAACAAATCAAGTAAGGGTCCAAAAAGTGATCATTACATGTTTCCTAGAGGCTGTAGCGGCTACACATTTCAATCACTCTTAATGCTACATTCAGCGATCTTCAATAAGGGTCAGCGGTTGCTTCAAATAAGGCACGATTGTAATGTCCCTGTTTTTAGACTCATGGGATTAGCTTGGTTTGGCGACCCACACAGGCTAATCAGGTGATCAGAGGGGGTCAGATGATGGAGCCAGCGTTGGGATTCCATTCTGGAGGTTCAGATTATCAGGTTTGCTCTTCGTTCGGATCATTTTGGTCGACTTACTATTTTTAGTAAGTGGTATTTTGGGCATGGCCAGGATTAGCAGGGGGTCTGCATGGAGTGTCAGATATCGTAGGATCGAGTTTCAGAGAATCTCCAGTTTGAGAGACTTACTATTTAGCAGCTGGCTATTTTTTGCAGTGGGTTATTCCCGGCAGGGCAGTTGGTGTTTGAGGCTCTGGTGTCGAAAATGAGTTTGTTTCAGTCAGCTGAATTCAGAGGCTTTTGGTTTTTAAAATTATCGTTATTAAATTAAATTATTTTAATTTAATAACTTTAATACTTTATAACTTAATGTTATAAAGTGAAGAGGTTATTTAAAAGCTTTTTAATGAAAAAAGTGAAATTGTGCTTTTTCCGAAAAAGCTATATATTCTACTCGAAAAAGCACTTTCATTCATTCATTGTTGATTTGATAAATTTTTGAAGTCTCTTGGCTGTGAGAAACCGGCTAGGGTTTCGAGGACTGATTCCTCTTCTAGCAATTTGAGCCATCACAGATTGGTGGTGAATTTTGCAGTTGCTGATTCTGAATTAAAACCAGTGCTGATGTATACTGGATTTATGTGAAATTTATTCTACAGGCTGAAGTTATTCTGGTGAAGTTTTTATTAATTCTACAGGCAAATTAATTATTTGTTCTCAAGGATTCTGAATTTGTCTCTTGCTGGGGTTTGATCTGTGAATTATGAAATCTATTGTGATTTAATACTGGAGTCATTTATATGAGGGTTTGAATTATGTTGTGGAAAGAATTGGGCAAATCTATTTGCAATCTGATTTGATATTGCCAAGAAATCGAATTTGGAGAGACAAGGGTTTGAGTTTGGTCTTTACTTGTGGAGAAAACTCTTCCAGAATTTCTTGCGCTAAGAATTGGTCACATTTCTATTAAATTGTGAGTTGCTGTTGATCTTAGGCAAAGAAATCATGGCTGTCGTACATCATCTACAGGAAATTACGAACTGTCACAAGGAGTTACTTTTTATTTGCTGAAGCTGCGATTTCCTTTGTTGAAGCTGCATTTCCATTCTTGGTGACAGCTGGGGTTATTTAATGACTGCAGAATTGTGTTAGAGACCGCATTTGAATTTGGTGTTTGTTTGCTGGATGCTGCAATAATTTCTGGACTGCACATAATTCTTATGCTGCGTATGGTGTTCAAGAGGGCTGTTAATTGGCGTGAACTCTTCCAGTTAGACTGCGTAAGGGATCCTCAAGGACTTGGACGCTATCTTTGCTGCTGGCATCACCTCTTGCAAATATCAGAATCTATTAATTCGACACCATTCTCTTAAGATGCTATTTTGTGTTAAATTGCATGAATAGTTATATAAAAGATTTCAGATTTTCAGATTTTAATGAATTTGTAAGCACTCAAACTTGAATAGTTACTATTGTTCTTATTGGAATGTTGAGAAGGTTTACAAAAAAACATATATATATTTTGGGAAACACAAACAAATTGCAATTTGAATTAGGAAAAATCCAGATTGTTTTGAGAGCCAACTGGGTTCTTCACAATGGTATCAGAGCTTTCTTCCTACCATCCTGTGGGGTCTGGTTACGTTAATTTTATGAAGTTATTTTAAAGGGACCAACACTTCTATTTTTCTCTAGCCATGGATAAATACAGGAGATCCAGTTTCGGAAGTCGTCATAGCACTAAGGGAAATAGAGAGGAATTAAATGCTTTGGTAGAAAGCGTGGAGAGACTTAGATTGCATTAGCAGAGATTAGTAGAGAGTTTGTCGGATCCAGTTACAGTAGACAGGGCAGCAAGATATATGGTCTCTGCCTTTAGAAGACCGACATCGAGTTTGTAGGGGAGAAGGCTAGAGTTTTCTCCGACAGTTGTCCGTGATGCTGATATTCCTACATCTAGTTTAGCACCTGCTATTCCCATTCGCAGTGCTGATGATGGATTTATTGCACCGAAACTAGTGGATGTTTCAGTGCCATTGGATGACAGCAGTGCTAAGCATCACCGGGTTGAGGCTCCCAGAGTAGTCACTACAGATTGTACAGAGTCAGCTGGTGTTGCAGTTATCACTGAGTGTTCAGATTCTTCCGTGGAGGGAGTTATTATTGGGGATTTTTATGTCAGTTGTAGTAGTGTTGCTCCAGTTCAGGAGGTAGTTGCTTCCTCAGTTGAGACTGAGGCATGTACGGAGTCTCCCAATGGTGAGGTAGGAGATTTGGGCATTACAGCGGGGTCAGTTGATGACAGCTCTTGCTCTAGCATTATTGATGCACAACTTGACATTGAGTCATGTGTGCAGAGTCACGTGTCAGCAGTTGAGATTCCAGCAAGAGTTGTGGGAGTTGACACATCTGATGACACCTTTGAGGATGCTGTGAGTAGCATTGGAGATGACACCCCCTGTGAGATGTTGGGTGACGACTACGAGGAGCGTTTGAGCTCTGACAGCTCAGAGATTTATGATAGTAGTTGCAGTGTGGGATCAACACAGGAGACAGTGGTTTATTCCTATGTTGAGGATGTGAGCATGGAACTTTCTAGTGATGACACTCAAGATGGGAGTGTTGCAGTTGATTTGGGCGACAGTTTCATGCCACAGTTTAGTTGACTCGTATGATGACATTGAGTCGGGTATGTAGCCAGAGTTAGTAGAGGAGATGCAGATAAATGATGTATATACTAGCATTGCAGATATCTCCGATGTTGAGAGCGAGGATGATGAGTGCTATAGTATTTCCGGCTTTCTATATCTGACCTTGGGTGTAGATTCAGGGTTGTCATATGATGGTAGTGGGTTCCAGGATTCTGTGTTACAGGGACCCACAGATGAGGACAGGGAAGCTTATGAGTGGCAGGAGTTTGTTTCAGCCAGGGCTTCCACTTCTGGAGTGAGGGTTACTTCGTCAGTAACTCATGAGGATATGTCTCGGGATTTGGACTGTCAGATGGTTGCAGAGGACGAGGTAGCTGGAGATTGTGTTGAGTCGGTTTCAGCAGCAGCTTCCTCAGGGATAGATGAGGACATGTCCGATGTTTGTACTCAGAGTGTAGAGGTGTACTCAGATTTAAGTACACAAGGAGATGGTGATCTTGAGGGGAGTTTGTTGGTTACGGCTTCCTCTCATAGTGTAGACAGTGCATTTGAGGTTGTTCATAGGAGGCCTGTTGTGCAGAGTCATCATGTGACTAGCCAGTTGCGAGTTGATGAGAGGGATATTTCCTCTACTCTCGAGCATTTTGATGCCGCTCGTTAGTTGTTGGTTGTTTATGGTTGGGGTGCTCCTATGACAGATGAGTCCAGTGGTGGTTACCTTTCATTGACAGAGATTCATGCTTTGCATGAGGCTGTCAAGATTTTGAGATAGAACTACTTACAGATGGTAGCCAACCAAGATCACCTGGTTGAGTGGGGGAGTACAACTTATGAGGCACTGATGGACAGAGAGGAGGTGAGTGAGCTTACCCAGGAGCTCACAGCGACTACTGAGATTTTAGAGGACACTCAGCAGGCCCTTCAGGAGTCGCAGATCCAATTAGAGGAGGTGACCGTAGAGTTGGAGCATTTACGGTCTACACCAGCCCTAGACCCAGTTCGATTGCACATTGAGGTGGTTGGTGGTGAGTTTGCTCCTACAGTTTGTTTACCCGATGGGTAGACTTGTTACAGATGCACAGACATTAACAGGATATACTCAACAAAGATGATATATATAGAAAAGGACACAATAGCTTTCATTAATCATTCAGAGTCGTACAACAACCATGATGCTTCTAATGAGCAAGTACAATATTCATATACAATCCGAAGCGGTGCAACCAAACGTCGTCACCCTTCACAACTGCCGTCGGCAACTAACTAACCTTCGTTGGCAACTAACATCCGATAGTAACACAACTTTACCTCCGTCGGCAACTAACATCCGACAGTAACACAACTTTACGGCTAACATCATCCCCCCCTTAAGAAAAGTCGTCTCTGGACGACAACAAAATGTCCGGGACAGAACAACAAAATAGGAATGATGAACTACTAAGACTGAGAATTAAGGTGGGGCAGAGGAAGCATCCCTGATGAGGAAGCGTGCTGCTCCGTTGGAGGAACTGGTGTGGTGGACGATCCCAACTGAGCCCGAATCTCATAAACCTGTGTGGTCCGAGTCTGCAAGTGTGCTTTAGCTACCATCTGTAACTCCAAGGCCGACTTAATCATCATGGCAGCCTCCAACAGTTCCTTCTCCTTTGCCTCATTTTCTGCCTGTGCCGTTGCCAACCGTTGCTCTAGAGCCGCTCGTGATGCCTGTTCAGCCATCAACTCCTGGGTACGCTGGAGTAAGTCTCTCTCCACTGCCTCTAACTTGGTGCCTAGCTCCTCCTAAGCTCCCTGTGCAGTCACCAATGCAGTTTGCCGGTTAGACGAGACATACTCAGATCGCCTCAACACGTAGTACCCCTCCCTGAATGTCTGCTCCAACTCTCTAACAAGAGATGCTGCCTCACTCTCAATGACTGGTATAGGAACCGCCCATGCAGCCAACATCTTAGCAGTCTCTCCATCAGGCCATAACCCTTGCTCAAAACAAGCGGCAAATGTTGTACCACAACCTACTCGGGCAAAGGCTAGGAGACGTCTCAAATCCTCAATGATAGTCGCCACAGCTCGGGACTCTGCTACAGCCACCAACCGACGTCCTCGAGTGACCATGTCTGCTAAATAGGTATCACGTCTTCTCTGTCCGACGCCCCAGGACTAGCAAGGGTTGCTGGGCGCACCAATTCAATTCCACAAGGTGCCTTCCTGGCCACCTCCCCTCCTGCCATAGCCCCGTCCTCCGCAGAGAAAGAAGGAAGATCATCAGTTGCCACTCGGACATCTGCAAACTCTATACCAATAACCTCCTGTGGGTCCTCCCGTCGAGGAGAAAGAACTACTACTGGTGGTGGAGTCGGAACTAACTGAAACTGCCGGCTAATCCAAGAACGCATAGCTCCCACCTGCACAGGGTCATGAGGTGGTGAGGGATCCTACAAGAGTGCCGCATCCACAATCACTACGGCGTCCGACCCTATCACTTCCATCCGGACCTGGCCCTCGCCAATATCATGAGTGCCTCCACATACTTCCTCTTTTGCTGCTACCACCACCTCCATCGGAGATTCAAGATCCTCTTTCCCTAGAATGTCCGTGGTTGCTTCCTCAGGTGGTAACTCCACTAGAGGAACTGTAGAACTGACCAACAGTGCCGAAGCTAAGTGGATCAAGGAAGATAACACTAGTGGTGCAAACCGCATAGTGGCTGCCGCGGTGGTGTCACCATCTTCTTTGCCCGAGTATGTGTCGGAGGATTCGCCACTGGCTTCCTGGCCGCTATCAATGTCATCTTGGTCAGATTCTGCCACAATTTGCCGCCGTCGCTTTTGTCCACTGACTGCCCCTCCCGTATCCAAATACCGCCAGTAGAACATAGGCGGGGCTCCTCTCATGAGCTTGCCTTGTGGCTTGAGCTCCAACTCGTCCGCAGGCATCTGTCTAAGTGCAGCCTCAAGAAATAGTCCAATAGCATAATGGGGCATGTAAAAGGTGCGATGCTGTAGCGTCATGAATTCCCACATCCTCTCCGCCAACACCGAAGCCCAGTCATAGACCACACCATTCATCAACCCCTACATGTAGACGATCTGTGGGAGGGCAATGTCGGATGCACGGCTCGAACTAGTCAGCCTGCTCTTAAGGACATCAAGAATGCAACGCCAAGCACCTTTTGCTATGTACTCCTTCCTTAGCCCTCGCGCTTTGGTAGCGTTTACCACCTTTTCCAACTCTACTAGAGTGAGCCGACGACAGACACGCTTAATCCAAAACTCTTTCCTCTCTGCTAACATTTTTTGCTTTGTGGTATCCACCTTTTGTCCATTACGTCTTGGGATGCCAAAGACCCATGTGAAGTTCTCAGGTCCATACGAGACTGTGAGCCTGTGGTTTTGATACATGAATGTACTCTTCTTCGTCTACCTATCGAAACATTGAATCATTATCCTCAAGGTATTTTCCAGATTACGCACAGGAAATAAGGGCATTTGGATAGCCCAGTGAACACCCGCCTGCCGTAAAAATTTCTTTACCTCGTTGTCCTCTGGAGTCTCCTTCCACCATTTTCTACATTTCAGCCCATTAAGTCCTTTGAACGCTACCGTCTGGTAGGTGACACCATCTTTTTCCTTTTCCTCCTGCACCGACTTGAGTTTCTTCCCGCTACTCCCGCTTGCCTGATGCCCTGCAACCTTCACTCTCGATGGTAGAATAGTAGCCTGCCTGTTCATCATTGTTTTTCCTAAACTCCCTGCCTGTAGCTGATTTTTCCAATTATTTCTCTTCCTAGTTGAATGCATTTTTAACCGTTATTAAAATTCAAGAAACGGTTATATACTTTACCGTACTGATTTTCCTCTCCCTTTGGCGGCTATGTTCCTACTCTTATTTTCCTCCGTTCGGTATTATTCTCTTTATCTCATTTCGGGTGTGTGAATCTATTGCTTTCCGCATGGTTGTTCCTGTCCACACTTTCTTCTCCACATATTCTGCCCTTCCACGCTTGGTAGTCCTCTTTCTCCGTACAGTGGTGTGCTCTTAATACTTCCATCTTGCACTTGGCCGCTAGGTTTATATATATCCGGGACTGTTATCTTATTTGAGCAACGAGATGGTGTGGAGATTGATGATTGTTGCCGAGCGAACTCCCATTCTATCCATGGCCATCCATACTGCTAATCCTTTCCCATGATACTCTTCTTCCTCATGGTGATGGCATAAATTGCTTCCGCACTGATCTCCTCAGTCCACCCGTGTTTTAATATCTTCCCCCGTGGCTGGCTTTTCTTCCCTTCGCGTTTTGTCTCCTGCGGCACTGTTCTTTTTGCCCACGCTTTGTATCTTCCCGTGCGTTGGCTGCGGAGGTTATAAGCGACGGTGGACTCTACCGTCGGGTGAGCCACCGTTCGGTGGTTCCACTGTCGAGTGGGCCTGTCATGTCCCCATTCTGGCTGACATCGTTTAGCGTGCCGGATTAGTCTATCACAGGGTCTCGTAGACTGGTGGCGATGTGGAGAGAGTCATTTTGTAGATCAGTGGTCGTATTTGCTCTTGGAGAAGTGATTTAGAGCTTATTTTTATTATTATGAGTTATGCGGGCCCCACATGTTATAATTTTAAGTTGAGTTGCACTTTTTATTTTATAAAGTTATATTATTATAAAAGTGCATTATAATGGGATTTTATAATGGATTCTTCTAGAAGTAATTAGTAACTTCTCAAAAAAGTGAATAAATAGGGGGCTTGGGCATTCATTTGGACAAGCTGATTTGAGGATTCTTCTACTTTTCCATATTGGAGCAATTTGTAGTCATTTGGTCTGCAAATTTTCATTAGATCTTTGGGAACGATAACTCCCTTGGATTTGCATAACTGAGGAAGTGAGATATCTTCTGAAGGGTTGCACATTGGAAGTGGTATTCAGCCATTTCATGTTGAGCTTATTTGGAATCCTCAGATTTACCTGAGGGTTTGAGTTTTGGTTGCAAGAGGAAGAAAAAGCAGGTCCGAAAAAGCAATCCGAAAAAGCAAAACGAAAAAGCGGATCCGAAAAAGCAGTCCGAAAAAGCAGATCCGAAAAAGCAGTCCGAAAAAGCAAATCCGAAAAAGCAGTCCGAAAAAGCAGACCCGAAAAAGCAAAGCAAAAAAAACAGAATTGCAGCCATCTACAATCTGCTGTAAATTGGGATCAGTTCGGGTGCAATTGGAGGTGTCTACATCAGCATACTTCATCATCGATTTGATCAACATTTGGTGCAGCATTTCCAGGTTTTTATACATTGTTTGATATTGATGTTTTGGGTACCAAAATGGTAAAAATCTGCATAAGTACAGTCACTATATAGCAGTCCAGAATTTCTTTGAACAGTCACTGTTATTTCTCATTGTAGTTGGATTGATTTAGTGAAGTGCATTCTATGGTTTGGTCATTACCATAGTTCATTGTTGAAATCTGAATTTGACATAGTTGTCACAGCCCATTATACTCTCAGAATTCAGTCATAGTAATCAGTCTTGGGAAAATTGATCATTGCATTAATAGCAGAGTTTCTCTTTGTTGATATAGTCATTGTAAGGTGCCAAGTAATTGGAATCTCTGAATGTTATTATTAGTGCTGTTAATGTTCATTTCTATATTGGTATTGTTATCTTAAATGCAAAATTGATGCCAAAACAATATACACATTGAAAACATATCATTGCAAGCAAAACCATAGAGTGCATGCCAACTGTTTGACAAATTGCCAAGGATCAGATTTGGGGTTTTTAGTGGCCTTTATAGTAAGGGTCATTACAGTGGTATCAGAGCGGTTTCCTGCCAGCCTGATTGGGTTATTTCAGACTGAATTCAATTGTCAGCATGGCATTAACAGGAGACAAAGAATTGAAAGAGAGAATGCACACTGCATTGAAGAAACTAGATCATCCATTTCAGCAAACAAAGGACCTCCTAAGAATTTTGGAGGAGTTGGAAACTTATTTAGGCAAGGTTGATCAGTCAGATTCCTATGCTATGCAAACAGCTTTATCTCCAGTATTTGGTTCTTTGGTGAAGCCCCGATTATTGAGACATCATGATGAGGTGGTAAGACTTGCAGCTCTCTCTTGCATTAGTGAAATCATGAGGATAATAGCTGGCTTTAATTCTTATGATGATCAGATTATGAGAGAGGTACTTCATGCCATGGTGAAAAGCTTCGAAAGGTTGGATGACATCAGGGACCCTCATTTCACAAAGAGAGCAAGATTACTTGAAGTATTTGCATGGTGTAGGTTTGAAAACATTATGTTGTCAATAGGTTGTATTGATGACATTCGCAGAATGTTTAACACATTTTGGAATATTTTGGATGAGTTTCATTCCAACGATGTATTAGCATCAATGCACTCCATCATGTTCACAATCTTGTTTGAGAAGGATGAAATTTCTAAACTTTTGGCAGAAGATTTATGGCATGTTTGGACAAAAGAGAGGAATGTGTCACCTATGGCATGTACGTGGTTAAAGAGCCTGATTAATAGGCCTAAGGATCGAAGTACCTTCCCTATGACAGGCAGAAACTTGTATGATGAGTTTGACAGACATGCTGATCCGGTATTGGGAGATGTTAGCACATCTTCACGTAATGATTTATTTGCATCATCTTCACAGGCAGAAGTGGTTACAGATGTTGTACAGGTTGAGCCAGTTGCATCAGAAGGTGATATCACAGGCACACCGGATGGCATGAGTGACACTAACAGTGATTGTGGTACAGTTGGTCTTGATGATGTCACAGGTGCTCAAAATAGTAACTACAGCACAGTGGATTCAGATGATGATTGTGAGGAGGTTGTTGTGCATAATGATGAGATACCTATCAGCGATGAGCAGACATTGAGTATTCAGGACTTTGTTGAAAAAGAGTATTAGGCACAGTTAGATGCTACATCACACGAGGTTGAGGCACATAGTACTTCACATGTTTTGTCCAGTCAGCTTAGGGTAAGCGAGGATGGGATTGTGACTTCATTATCTCATCATGACAGGATGCGGGAGATGATAGAGGATCACATCCGGATGATTCAGTTACAGGACAGACATAAGGGAGTTCAGGCAGAGTCCTTTTGTGTTGACTTACAGGCGATCAGGGAAGGAATGGGAGCGATGAAGATGAGTTATTTACATCTTTCAGATCATGACCATCTTCTTAGCCTTGCCAGAGATCATTTAGATGCCTTGAGGAGGAAGGAGGAGGAAGTTGGCAGGCTTTCTTGAGAGTTCGAGGACACTCGAGCATCTTTGTTGAGTACTCCATTGGCATTACAGGACTCAGAGAGACATGTGGATGGGTATGGCGTGGAGTCGAGTTCAGCTTTATCTTACACACTTGATACTCAGCTTTCTGCGACATGCGGATCACATGTGGTTGTCGATAGTTGTGAGAGTTCACCTTGCATCCAGGATTCAGGGATAGTGTCAATTATGGCAGACATGGATGTGGGATTAGCTGATATTGGGATTGAGCAGGCTACTCAGGTACGGATTTTGCTTGAGGTGTCAATCGGTTCCAGTTTACGGATGAGGACTCAAGATTGTTACATTGGCGTTTGGGATTCTGTTGACTGGAGATCTTTATCATCTATTGGTAGCAGTGATTGTTTGAGTGCTATCATGGATTTGATTAGCAGATTACACGGTGTTGTTCTCATTCATACCAGCAGCTTGTCAGATGTTGGTATTAGTCTTTATACACCGATGTTAGGAGTAGTGTACATTTCCAGTCGACCACTCAGGGTGCCGTGGGTTTGTGATAATTTAGGCACATCTGAGGTGTTAGTGATTACAGATGAGTCTCAGGATCGCACTAGCCTTGATAACATCCAGGAGTCTACTGCGGACAGTTTTGATGATTTAGCTTCCTCGGCAGATTCATTTGTTACAGCGGAGTTGGGCAGTGATGCTATAGTTTTTGATGCTCCGTATGTTGGTATGAGCTTTGGAGTTGATTCGCAGAGTATGGATAGTAGTACTCCAGAGATCAGTGGTTTTGAGGATACTCCCTTGGACAATGCGTCAGAGGAGGATTGTAGGAGACAGTCTAGCCAGCGCCATCACGTGTCTAGTCAGCTGAGAGTTAGTGAGCGAGACATTGCTATCGCTTGCCAGCATTTCGATGCTGCTCGTCAGTTGTTAGCAGTTTACGGATGGGGTTCTCCTACTAGTGACGAGCAGGGAGGCAGTTATCTTTCCTTGACAGAGATCCACTCTTTATGGGAGGCTATCCGGATTTTGAGACAGAATTATATGCAGTTGGTAGCTGATAGAGATTATCTTATGGAGTGGGGCAGTACAGCATATGATGCATTACTAGTCAAGGAAGATGAGGTGAGTGAGCTTACTCAGCAGCTCGAGGTGACTTCTGAGATTCTTGAGAGTACACAGTTGGCTTTCGAGGAGTCACAGTTTCATTTGGCTGAGGTGACCATGGAGTTAGAGCGACTACAGTCTTTACCAGATTCTATACAGTCACGGGTAGTGGTGTCTGGTGATTCAAGGATGTCCATGGTCGAGATTGATAGAGGCAGTGGAGATGAGGATATATCTGTCCTCGATACTAGCATTGGCACATCGAGTTCATTTCCACTACAGTTAGGTTCAGTGGAGTTGGGCGCTGAGCATTGTGGTATGTTTGACTTGGTGGTGGTCTCTACTACTGATGGCACGGAGACTAGGGATGTTGTACCAGGGATCATGTTTGATGTTGGTGAACCGGCAGTTGGCTTGGTTCCTGTTTGTGATACTACTCCTTTGGAGGTGTCTTCGAAGGTAGTAGTTGGTTCGGGCTTGGTTAGTGATCAGTTGCAGTTAGTTTCATCTGGATTGCAGTCTGAGCCACTGACTGAGATTGACACATTCTATCGGCCTTACACTGTGAGGTATGCTCATCAGTTTACTTTTGATCCATATGTTGATGAGATGATGATACGGAGATGTACTTTGGGCTCTAGTGTTTGTCATCAGTTATGGGATGGTTTGACGCCACGAGATGAGAGTTGTGATGGGCATAACATGGCGATAGGTTATGCGGTCAATAGCTTGAGAGTACATGACTTTGAGCAGGAGTTTGGGAGTGTTGCTTCAGTGGTTGTTATTGATTCTACTCCTTTGGCTATGACAACTCTTGACTTAGTTGGTGATCAGTCGCAGTGGGTTATATCACCTGTGCATGGTGAGCTGTTGACCAAGGGTGGTTCTTTTTATCAGCATTATACTGCAGGGTATGTTCATCAGTTTGCATTTGATCCTTGCGTTGAGGAGTTGATGGCCGTCAGATTTGGTTTGGGTTCTAGTTCTTGCTATCTATCAAGTGATGACTATTCGCCATCAGCGGTGCATGGGAGTTATAGTTATGGGACAGTGGCCGGTGATCTGCAGAGTTGTGTTGACTGCAGGAGTTGTACAGTGTGTGGATTTTCCATACTTGGTGCAGTTTCATTCAGGAGTGTTCACCACTGTTGCAGAGTTGGATTGTGCGCTCTGCGTAGGCCAGTGGGATGCGTTGATGGTATTTACTGTGTTGGCAGTTTGAGTTGTTTTTACTTGGGTTTTGATATTTTCAGAATTGGTGTCTCGTGGGTTCCTGACTGTGGCAGTCATGGAGTTGGAGTTCAGTTGAGCAGTGGTTCACAATTCATTCATGGATTCCTCTTGGTTATATTGCAGAGGATATTGCAGGAGCTTGCGTTGGTTGACAGCAGTACAGTTCATGACTACATTTGGGATCCAGGTGGATTGATTGGTTTATTGCTCAATCATTGCTTGGGTACAAGCAATTTTAGGAAGGGGGGACTGTCATGTCCCCATTCTGGCTGACATCGTTTAGCGTGCCGGATCAGTCTATCACAGGCTCTCGTAGACTGGTGGCGATGTGGAGAGAGTCATTTTGTAGATCAGTGGTCGTATTTGCTCTTGGAGAAGTGATTTAGAGCTTATTTTTATTATTATGAGTTATGCGGGCCCCACATGTTATAATTTTAAGTTGAGTTGCACTTTTTATTTTATAAAGTTATATTATTATAAAAGTGCATTATAATGGGATTTTATAATGGATTCTTCTAGAAGTAATTAGTAACTTCTCAAAAAAGTGAATAAATAGGGGGCTTGGGCATTCATTTGGACAAGCTGATTTGAGGATTCTTCTACTTTTCCATATTGGAGCAATTTGTAGTCATTTGGTCTGCAAATTTTCATTAGATCTTTGGGAACGATAACTCCCTTGGATTTGCATAACTGAGGAAGTGAGATATCTTCTGAAGGGTTGCACATTGGAAGTGGTATTCAGCCATTTCATGTTGAGCTTATTTGGAATCCTCAGATTTACCTGAGGGTTTGAGTTTTGGTTGCAAGAGGAAGAAAAAGCAGGTCCGAAAAAGCAATCCGAAAAAGCAAAATGAAAAAGCGGATCCGAAAAAGCAGTCCGAAAAAGCAGATCCGAAAAAGCAAATTCGAAAAAGCAGTCCGAAAAAGCAGACCCGAAAAAGCAAAGCAAAAAAAACAGAATTGCAGCCATCTACAATCTGCTGTAAATTGGGATCAGTTCGGGTGCAATTGGAGGTGTCTACATCAGCATACTTCATCATCGATTTGATCAACATTTGGTGCAACATTTCCAGGTTTTTATACATTGTTTGATATTGATGTTTTGGGTACCAAAATGGTAAAAATCTGCATAAGTACAGTCACTATATAGCAGTCCAGAATTTCTTTGAACAGTCACTGTTATTTCTCATTGTAATTGGATTGATTTAGTGAAGTGCATTCTATGGTTTGGTCATTACCATAGTTCATTGTTGAAATCTGAATTTGACATAGTTGTCACAGCCCATTATACTCTCAGAATTCAGTCATAGTAATCAGTCTTGGGAAAATTGATCATTGCATTAATAGCAGAGTTTCTCTTTGTTGATATAGTCATTGTAAGGTGCCAAGTGATTGGAATCTCTGAATGTTATTATTAGTGCTGTTAATGTTCATTTCTATATTGGTATTGTTATCTTAAATGCAAAATTGATGCCAAAACAATATACACATTGAAAACATATCATTGCAAGCAAAACAGTAGAGTGCATGCCAACTGTTTGACAAATTGCCAAGGATCAGATTTGGGGTTTTTAGTGGCCTTTATAGTACGGTATGGTACTGTTTTTTTTTTTTCTATGTTTATTTATTTTATTTTTTTCTCAGTCGACACCATGATGGGCCCGATCATGGTAAATTTTCAATTTCGACCCGTTAACTGCATCGGCTATGGGTACCCCGTCTATCGATGACAGCTTGATTGCCCTGTTGGTATTGACTTCCCGGACTTGATAAGGGCCTAACCATTTCACTTTGAACTTGTCGGGTTTAATCTCGTTTCGACCATTATACTTCAGTACGAGTTGTCCTGGAGCGAATCGGGTGTGGCAGAGATGCTTGTCATGCCAGTGCTTCTGACGTTGCTGCGCTACGTCTGTTGCCCATTGTGCCAACATCCGTTGTTCATCGAGCTTGTTGAGAGCATGGAACCATTCTCGGAGACTTTCCATGTCGCCTAATCTGTTTTCGAGTGCTATTCGTAGGCTTGGCACCATAAACTCTGTGGGGACCACGGCCTCTTGTCCGAACATCAATTGGAACGGAGTATGTCCCGTGGTAACTTTATATGCCGTACAGTATGCCCATAGAACCGACGGAAGTCGTTCTTCCCAGTCTTCACCTTCAACTCCATAGGACTTGTAAATCACAGACACTAAGATCTTGTTAGTAGCTTCCGCCTGCCCGTTTGCCCTCGGGTAATAGGGACTCGAGAGTGAGTGAAAGATTTTAAATTCCGTAGTGAGCAACCGTATCACATGGTTGATGAAATGCCCGCCTCTGTCACTCGTGAGCTGAATAGGAATGCCCTATCGTGTAATGATCTGTTCATAAATGAACCTTGCTGTGCTTATTGCCGAGTTGTCTGGTAAGGCCCGAGCTTCGACCCATTTGGTAAGATATTCTGTTGCTACCACAATGTATTGACACCTCCTTCTCTTGCTTGTTTTTAGCGGTCCGACAAAATCCAAGCCCCATCTCTCAAACAATTCCTGAGCGTTAGACGGATTTAATGGCATAAAATCCCGCTTGAGAGGTTTCCCAGCTCTTTGACAGGTGTCACAGCTCGTCACCCATTCTCGTGCATCGTTATACAAAGTGGGCCACCACAGGCCGGCTAGTAAGACCTTCCGTGCTATTGTGTCGGGTCCCATATGGCCTCCCGCCGGACCTTCATGGGCTTCTCTTAGAATGCCTTGTACTTCCTCCTCCATCACACATCTCCAAAGTACCTTGTCAGGTCCCATTTTGTACAATAACCTGTTAATGAGTTGGAAAGTCCTACTTCTGAGTACCAATTTCCTTCGATCGTCGGGCGGCATTCCCTCTGAGAATTGTCCTGTGGATAAAAATTCTCCAATGCTTGTGTACCAAGGAGGAAGAACAGCAATACGAAAGAGATGGGCGTCGGGAAAGTCATCATTTACTCCTTCTGGCGGCTCCCCGGATTTGAGTTGTGACAAGTGGTCTGCACACACGTGACTTTTTCCGGGGCGTACAATGATGTTGAAGGTGAATTCCTGCAGGAGAAGCAACCATCTACTTACTCGTCCTTGAATAAGTGGTTTGTTTACCAGGTACATTAAGGCCTGATGATCCACAAAAAAGGTGAATGGAGTGGCAAGCAAGTAATGCCGGAATTTTTGTATTGCGTACACCATTCCCAACGCTTCTCTTTTTGTCGTACAATAGTTCTTCTCTGCCTTTGAGAGGAGTCTGCTCGCGAAGTATGTGGGGTGATCTAACCCGTGATCACCCATCTGTGCCAGCGTGGCTCCAATCGCGAAATTGGATGCATCCACATGCACATGGAATTCCTTATCCCAGTCGGGAAATGCCAGGATAGGCGCGGCTACTAACCTGGCCTTGAGGTCTTCGAATGTGTCCCCTTGCTCTAACCCCCAATTATAAGGTTCTCCTTTCCGGGTTAGTTGTTTCATCGGGCGAGATACGAGAGCAAACTGTTTGATGAATTTTCGATAGTACCGATGTGTTCGAGGAACAACTTCAGTCCCGTAACATCCGTGGGTGGTTTCATCTCGAGGATCACCCGGATCTTGTTTGGGTCAGTTTTCAATCCGGCTTTGCACACGATCTGCCCGAGTAGTTTCCCTTGTGGAACCATGAATCGGCACTTCTTAGGGTTAAGCGCCAGCCGTGCTCGTTGGCATCTTTCCATGCACTCCCGAAGGGCCACCAGATGGGTATCTCCCGCACTGTAGATAGACTAGTCGTCCAGAAAGGCTTTGAAGTTGCCTACGGACATTTTATCAAAGATGTGCAGAATTATTATTTGGAATGTTGCCGGGGCATTGCAAAGTCCGAACGGCATCCTGTTGTAAGCATATACTCCATCTTCTACCACAAATGTTGTCTTTAGCTTGTCTTCTTCTGCGATTGATATCTGGTTATATCCTGAGAATCCATCCATAAAGGAGTAAATTTCATGACCAGCGACCTCCTCCAAGATGGTATCCGTGAAGGGAATTGGGAAGGGATCTTTGACTGTAACAGCGTTCAGACATCTGAAGTCCACACATATTCTTATTTGGGTGGTGTCCTTTTTCAGTGAAATCACGATCGGCGACACCCATTCGCTCGTCTATACCCGAAATATGATGCATGCTTCAAGCATCCTTTCGATCTCTTCATTAACAGGGGCTGCATAATTCTTGTTCATCTATACGGACGTTTCCATACCGGGACCGCTCCTTCAACGAGTGGAATTCGGTGGACACACAGTTCCGGTGGTACCCCCTTTAAATCTTTGTAGGTCCAGGCGAATACATCCTTGTATTCTGTGAAAATTTTAAATGCCTCCGTTTTCAACACGGGGTTCCAGTCATCCCCTATAAGAATGTTCTTTGGGTTGGTGTCATGTCCTAAATTCATGGACTTTACTGTCGGTTCTTCATACTTAATGGGTTTCTCTTTGTCGAATTGGTGTGCGGGAGTTTCCTGAATTCGGAGCTCCCCCTCTTTGTACTCCTCATACTGTGGCGGGAATGTAGGCTCCTCATCCCCTATCTGTTCTTCTTCGTCGTTCTCTATCTCCAACATGTTACATTGCCTCAGCTCATAATCCTCCATTTGCCAATGGAATAGCTCGTTTAGTGAATCCATGTCGTCGTCGGAGTATCCTTCTATTTGTAATACACCTTCCTTGTTCGGTTCTTGTCTTCCTTCGTCAACTTCTTCCGTGTCTGATCCCGACGAAGATGCTAAGTCTTCACTAACCAATTAACTTCTCAAATCGATTGTGAATTTTCGGCCATCTCTCTCCATGGAAATGATGTTCCGCTTCCAGTCGTGCTTAGCTCTTGCTTGCACCAGCCATCCCCTCCCTAAGAGAGTGTCATATCCCTTCTTTTTTACTGGAATAACAATAAAGTCCATGACAAACGGTTGGGTGCCAATCATCACCCTTTGTGCCATCAATGTGCCTATGGGTTTAATCCCATGCTGGTCTACGCCTACCAGTTGGAAAGTCGGCAGCCACAGTGTTGGTTGTCCGAGTTTCCTCCAGGTTTCTTCAGGTAGGACGTTGACACCCGATCCTCCGTCAATGATAGTGTCCGTGAGTATTGTGCCCAAGATTCCCATTTCCACTACTGTTGGGTGCCTTCCGATGTTGAGTGCCAAAAACATGGGGTCCTCAATCGATTTTCTCTTTTCGAGGGAGTTTGCCGTCTCCGTCGTCCCCCTCTGCCTGTTCGGAGATGGTACCGCATTGAGTAGGGCCGTTCTTAATTGTGGTGCCGCTGTCAGAAGGTCTCCCAATTGTATTGGGATTTCTGTCTGCATTATTTGCCTTAACATCTGATGTTCCACGTGACCTCCTTGGGAGGTTCCCATGGCATCGTGCGTTTCGTTCCGCTGGGCCATCTCAATGTCTTCCCTCGCCTCCTGTACTCTTTTCTTTTCAGTCTCTAGGTGTGGGTAGGTGGCTTTCCGTGCTTGCTCTCGGGTGACTACCAACACTCCCCCTTCGTTGCCTTCAATGTTCAGAAAGTTCACTCCCGGTTTAGGGCATTTTGTGTCATCATGGTCTCCAGGCCCACACCATTTGCACAGAAATTGTGCCTTTTCCCCCTTAGGGCACTCCCTAGCAAAATGTCCCCACTGGCTACACGTGTGGCATTGAATCATCCGCCTTCCACTTGCATCGTACTAGAGGCGGCTTCGTCCTCCATCGGTATTACTGTTTCCCCTTCCCCCTCGATGGTTGTTTCTGTAGCTGCCTGAGGAGGCTGTGTTCTCTGAATTCTCGGAGGCTGAAGCTTCTTGTGTGAACATGACTTGTTGGCCGCGTGTCTTCATATTGAACAGACATTCCTTTGTGGAATGGCCCGCCATTTGGCAAATGTCGCAGAACATCTTCCTTGGGCATGCGCCCTTCGCATGGCCAGCCTCTTTGCAACCGGTGCACCACAATTCTCCTTCCTCGTTCCGGCTGGTGCTACCCTTCATATTTTTGAATTCCTTGAGCATTTGTTCCATGTCTTTTTGTAGCGCGGAGACTTTCTTCTTTGCTTTCTCGTCACTACTGCTATCGTCTCCTGAAGTATTGTCGTCATTCGACGAAGAAGACTAATTTTTCTTCTTTTTTGAGGTTTTTTGTTCACTCTCGAGGTCCATCGCCCGGTTATATGCGTCAATGTAAGAAGGGGGAGGAACTATCTTCATCTTCCTCTGAAGGTTAGATTTCAACCCTTCGACAAACCATCGCTTCTTCAATCCATCGGCTGGTGGGCTCTCCATTTTGCCTACCAATTCTTTCAGTTGGCGGTCGTAGGTCCGTACAGTCTCCTTCTGCCCTTGCTTGGTTCCGTAGATTTCGGAGACGATTTCATTGTCGTCTCGTAGGAGCCTGAACTCTTTCTCAAATGCCTTTTTCAAAAGGTCCCAAGTGGTCACTTTGGTTTTGTCTAAGTCGGAGTACTAGTGAATCGCTACCCCTCGGAGGGTTGCTGGGAATTGTTTCATCCATTCAGCTTGGTCTGCAACTCCATTCCCCGCCCAAATCATTTCACATGTGCGGCAATGTCGAACAGGATCTTCTTTTCCATCGCCATGGAATTTGGGTAATTTTTCCTTGTTCGTGGCCATATTCACCTTGGGTGGGATGGTGGTTTGTACCACCTGTTGCGCTACTGGTGGAGTCGCTTTGGTCGCCGGAGGTGTTTGCTGTACCACAGGTTGGGGTGCTGCTCCCGTCGGTCCTTCGGAACTGTTTTCCCCGTTGACAGATGTTCTCGAACTACTCGGGGTAGTGTGATCCGCATGTCGTTCTGTCACTTCGATACTTTCGGCGATTGCACACTGCTTCCCCCGTTCGGCTTCCTCTTCTGCCTTCCTTCGGGCTTCTGTCCGTGATGTTAAAGTTAAGGTCTCCAACAAGTTCGTTGCTTCCTCTAGCAGGACCTCGTCATCACTTCTGCCTCTTTCCTGGTTAGGTTCTTCTAGACCGTTGCCTTCACTTATCCCCTCCGGTAGTCTATCAGCACGTCTCCTGAACCTCTCCCTTCGCTCGGCTTGCTGTTGTTCGAGTATTGCTTTTCGAAGAACTTGTTCTCCCTCGGATTCCTTCCTTAAATTTCTATTCTTATTTAATTGATTGGGCATAAATGTCTTTCTTCACACCCACAATCAACACACAATATAAAATAAAGGGACACTTTTATTCATTCATATTTTATTACAATCTCTTCATGAATGATCTTGTCATTCTTATTTTTACAATGTCCTTCCTTTGGTCACTTTCAAATGTGACTATTCCCGATGGGGTTTCCCATCACGTTCTTCCTGGAGTCTTTTGTTGACTCGTTCGTGGTACTCCCGAAGGATTTCTTGCCTTCGTTCCTCCCGAGCGATTTCTTCCTAGCGAAGTCTCTGCACGAGCTTTGCTTGTGCTAGGAGCCTCGGAAGGTGATGCAGAAGACGATTAGCTGTTAGGCCCACGTTCAGTGCCTCCCACACAATATCTTCTGGCACAGTGCCTGTCTTGGCCTCTCTCCGTACGAAGGTTTCAATGGCCGCGGTGAGTGTGACTCGAAAGTCGTTCGTCAGGTGGTCCTCTCCTTCAAAAAGTTTGCCATTTTTCTCTATTCGCCTATTAACATCTACTGGTATTCCCATTTATGGACGATACTCCATTTGCCTTTGTCCTGATTTGAAAGGCAACGGCGCCAAATGTTTTCCTGATGGGTAGACTTGTTACAGATGCACAGACATTAACAGGATATACTCAACAAAGATGATATATATAGAAAAGAACACAATAGCTTTCATTAATCATTCAGAGTCGTACAACAACCATGATGCTTCTAATGAGCAAGTACAATATTCATATACAATCCGAAGCGGTGCAACCAAACGTCGTCACCCTTCGCAACCGCCGTCAGCAACTAACTAACCTCCGTCGGCAACTAACATCCGACGGTAACACAACTTTACCTCCATCGGCGACTAACATCCGACGGTAACACAACTTTACGACTAACACAGTTGGTATTGAGGAACATGATGTTGTGGCAGACACATCTATTCAAGATATGGGAGCACTTGGTACGGTTGAGATAGGAGTACCAGTGGAGTCGAGCTCTCAGGTTGATTTGCTTCCCTTGGCTGGGAGTGAATCTATTTCATCATCTCACATAGCTGATAGCACGAGACAGTTGGTTGTGCCACATTTTCAGAGGGATCAGCTGTGGATTGCGGGGGAGCAAGTTGACGCTTCCACGTATAATTTCTACTGCACCGAGTCATTCATGGAGTATTTACTTGAGAGTGCAGATGTGTGAGAGGATTCCTACAGAGTGTCCGAGGGTACTCTCATCCGTGGCTCTTGTGCTATTCGGAGGTTGGTCGGGAAGATTGTGGAGACTCTTACTACTATGCTTCCCCACAGGGATTTTGAGGTTGGGTTCGTTGAGAGGGTTGCTCAGGACCCTACCCAGCCTGCAGTTATACGGAGTCAGAGATTGGAGCCATCTTCGGATTCCCAGTTTGGCCATGATGAGCGGTTGACTGAGATTGGGGTTTCTTACTAGCATTTCACGGTGGGGTATGCTCATCATTTTTCTTTTGACCCTCAGGTGGAAGATTTGTTTTCATGCAAGGGTAAACCGGCTCCAGTATCCTACCATCCATTATGGGATGGATTAGCACCATCGTTTGCAGATGGATTTGGCAGTTGCAAGTTAGATTACTTGCAGCGTTCACACACTCGGGATTGTTTATCAGAGGGCAGCGTTGACAACAGTGATTCTAGCACGTTTGGTCACTGTTGTTTTCCCAGTGCAGTTGGGTTGAGTTCCGTTGGGGTGTTTTTGGCATCGACATCTACAGTTGGTTTACAAATGTGGTTTTCAATGGTATCTATTCTGTTGATGTTGGTTCTTTCTTCACTGGAGTTTAGTGAGGATCGGGACATTATTTATGACCATCCTTGGGATCCGGGTGGTTTATGATGTTGCTTGTTTTCCTGATTGCTTGAGGACAAGCAATCTTGGGAAGGGAGGACTGTAATGTCCCCGTTTTTAGACTCATGGGATTAGCTTGGTTTGGCGACCCACACAGGCTAATCAGGCGATCAGAGGGGGTCAGATGATGGAGCCAGTGTTGGGATTCTATTCTGGAGGTTCAGATTATCAGGTCTGCTCTTCGTTCGGATCATTTTGGTCGACTTACTATATTTAGTAAGTGGTATTTTGGGCATGGCCAGGATTAGCAGGGGGTCTGCACGGAGTGTCAAATATCTTAGGATCGAATTTCAAAGAATCTCCAGTTTGAGAGACTTACTATTTAGCAGCTGGCTATTTTTGGCAGTGGGTTATTCCCGGCAGGGCAGTTGGTGTTTGAGGCTCTGGTGTTGGAAATGAGTTTGTTTCAGTCAGCTGAATTCAGAGGTTTTTGGTTTTTAAAATTATCGTTATTAAATTAAATTATTTTAATTTAATAACTTTAATACTTTATAACTTTAATGTTATAAAGTGAAGAGGTTATTTAAAAGCTTTTTAATGAAAAAAGTGAAATTGTGCTTTTTCCGAAAAAGCTATATATTCTACTCGAAAAAGCATTTTCATTCATTCATTGTTGATTTGATAAATTTTTGAAGTCTCTTGGCTGTGAGAAACCGGCTAGGGTTTCGAGGACTGATTCCTCTTCTGACAATTTGAGCCATCACAGATTGGTGGTGAATTTTGCAGCTGCTGATTCTGAATTAAAACCAGTGCTGATGTATACTGGATTTATGTGAAATTTATTCTACAGGCTGAAGTTATTCTGGTGAAGTTTTTATTAATTCTACAGGCAAATTAATTATTTGTTCTCAAGGATTCTGAATTTGTCTCTTGCTGGGGTTTGATCTGTGAATTATGAAATCTATTGTGATTTAATACTGGAGTCATTTATATGAGGGTTTGAATTATGCTGTGGAAAGAATTGGGCAAATCTATTTGCAATCTGATTTGATATTGCCAAGAAATCGAATTTGGAGAGACAAGGGTTTGAGTTTGGTCTTTACTTGTGGAGAAAACTCTTCCAGAATTTCTTGCGTTGAGAATTGGTCACATTTCTATTAAATTGTGAGTTGCTGTTGATGTTAGGCAAATAAATCATGGCTGTCGTACATCATCTACAGGAAATTATGGACTGTCACAAGGAGTTACATTTTATTTGCTGAAGCTGCGATTTCCTTTGTTGAAGCTGCGTTTCCATTCTTGGTGACAGCTGGGGTTATTTAATGACTGCGGAATTGTGTTAGAGACCGCATTTGAATTTGGTGTTTGTTTGCTGGATGCTGCAATAATTTCTGGACTGCACATAATTCTTATGCTGCGTATGGTGTTCAAGAGGGCTGTTAATTGGCGTTAACTCTTCCAGTTAGACTGCGTAAGGGATCCTCAAGGACTTGGACGCTATCTTTGCTGCTGGCATCACCTCTTGCAAATATCGGAATCTATTAATTCGGCGCCATTCTCTTAAGGTGCTATTTTGTGTTAAATTGCATGAATAGTTATATAAAAGATTTCAAATTTTCAGATTTTCAGATTTTAATGAATTTGTAAGCACTCAAACTTGAATAGTTACTATTGTTCTTATTGGAATGTTGAGAAGGTTTACAAAAAAACATATATATATTTTGGGAAACACAAACAAATTGCAATTTGAATTAGGAAAAATCCAGATTGTTTTGAGAGCCAGCTGGGTTCTTCACAACGATTTTGGTTGTTGGAGTGTCGTCAAGCACTGGTTCAACGTCATCAACTGAGAATCGTGGGTCTTCAAGGGCTGCGAATTTCTCTAAAGGAATTGCATCAAATTAAAATTCAGAATTCGAGGTTCCTTAAACACTTTCTACATTAGATATCGCTACATATATAATTGTTTGCCAATAATGTTTGAAGGACGAATAATGTAGTGTTTTGCTAGTGATTAATTGCATTTCAATAATCAATTTCCAAGCTTTGTTATTTAAATTTCATATATGGGAAAAAAAAAAGCATATATTTGCAAAAACAACAAAAATTTTTTTTTTTTTCAAGTCAAGGAAAGCACTTGCAGTTGAATTGCAGTGTTAGAGTCATCTAGGCTCTTTATAGATCATCCTTACATCTAACCGAAGCTACTATGCATCAACACTCCCTCTTAGCTAGGGAAGATAATCAAGTATATATCAATGGAGATGTCACCTAACTCGTGATATCAAAGGATGTTTGAAGAACATCAAGTCACATGACTTTCTTCACATATACATCCAAGTTATGGTATGTGCACTAACATCACATCTCATGATGTCTACCATAACAAGTCATGGCATTTCTATGGATATTACGTCGCATAATATCCACCATGATTATCTCATGAGGAGCATAATGATATTCAATGGATATCAAGTGTTGTGATATCTATCAATAAGTCCAAGAGATACTAACTATCATGACATGTCCATGAATATCAAGTCACATGATATTCATCATGATAGTGAACTAATCATTGTAAAGTCGTCACCTTACAATGTTAGATAGAAGTGTTCATTATTTGAAAGATCGTCACCTTTCAATAATGTACACAAGGTAGGCCCACAAGTCATAGAGACACATGATAAAAGAGTTTACACTTTAAACATCTGTATTAATACAAATAAACAATTTTGAGATTCAATCTCAATAACTTACATTTCAACCATACCAAGTTTCTTCCTGAAGTGTTCAACTTTCACTCTGGAGAGAGGCTTGGTGAGAATGTCTGTTGTTTGATCGTTTGTATTAATATACTCCAACTGGATCACATTACTTTCTACCATGTCTCTCGCATAGTGGTAAGGAATCTCTATATGTTTCGATCTATCATGGAATACTGGATTTACAGACAGTTAGATGCAGCTTTGATTGTCATAGTGGATGATAGTAGGTTTCAGAGGCTCACCAATAATCCCATAAGCAGTTTTCGGAGCCATACTGCTTCTTTTGCTCCCAAAGATGCTGCAATATATTCAGCTTTTGTTGAGCTTTGAGCCACTGAAGACTGTTTTCTACATATCCAAGAAATCGTACTTGATCCCAAACTAAAACAACACCCTGATGTGCTTTTCCGATCAGTCACACTTCCAAACCAATTAGAATCAGAGTATCCATGTAGATTTAGGTCAACATTTTTATATTGATACCATATCTAATAGTACCTTGAAGGTACTTCAATATATGCTTCGCATCAACAAGATGTATCTCTCGAGGTTCACACATAAATTGGCTCAAATCATTCATTGCATAGCAAATATCCAGTCGAGTGTTAACCAGGTACATCAGTGATCCAATTATTTGTTTGTAAAGAGTAGGATCTGCAAGTCTGGATTCTGCTGCTGCTTCTTTTAGTTTATGTAAGTTGGTTTCCATGGGTGTCGACATTGGTCTGCAGTTCCACATCCCAAATCTCTTCAGAATATCAATAGTGTATTTCCCTTGATTTAGAAAAATACCATCTAATTTCTGCCAGACTTCCAGTCCAAGGAAGTAATGTAAATTGTTGAAGTCCTTCATATCAAATTCTGATGCTAGGTCCTTACATTGAACAATAAGGTGATCTTCTCCTGTAATTAGCAGATCATCAATATATAGGATTAGTATCTACATATCACCATTAATTATTTTAAAGTAAAGATTTGGATCTCCATCATTCTTGGAGAATCCTAGACCCAACAGATAGTTGTCGATCTCTCATACCAAGCTTGGGGAGCTTGTTTAAGTCCATATAAGGCTTTCTTCAGTTTGCACACATGTGAGGCTACATCATGAATCACAAAACCTTCAGGTTGTTCTAGATAGACTTCTTCAATAGTCCCATTCAAGAATGTAGTTTTCACATCCATCTGATGGATCTTCCAGCCTTTAGCTGCTGCAATAGCTATGACTGCTTTAATGGAGGTATATCGGGCAACAGGTGCAAATGTCTCTTCATAATCAACACCTTCCTTCTGTGAGAATCCTTTGGCAACAAAACGTGCTTTATGTTTCTCTAGATTGCCATCTACAACATGTTTAATTTTGAAGAGCCACTTGGACGAGACAACAAATTTCTCTTTTGGTCTAGGAACTATGTCCCAAACATTATTTTTCAGAATGGATTGATACTCTTCTGTCATAGCATCTTTCCAAACTTGATGGTTGAGAGCTTCTGTAACACTAGTAGGTTCAGAATTAATGATTTCACTCATTAATGCATCATATGTTAACTTGCGAGGTCTTTTGTTCTCTTTGAATGTCCCTTTAGGTGCTGCAAGCATTTTTGCTTCCTGTATCATCTTTCTAGCCCAAAGTGGTCTCTTGTGATTATTGTCTGATTCCTCTTCTTGAATCTCTGGAGGAATGTGACTTTATTTGTGGTTTCATTTGGATACTCCCTTTGAAACTAGGAGCAGGATCCTCTTCCATACCTTTATGTGAATCTGGTATTTCTCTCTCATTTGAACTCTTAGCCTTCTTAAAGACAATGTCTTCTTAAAAAATGACATCTTTACTTAGTTCAATTTGTCTCTGTCCAGCTATGTATATTCTGTAAGCTTTTGAAGTTTCACTAAAGCATACAAAAATTCTTTTTCTTCCAGAAGGTTCTAGTTTCAACCTCTTCTCTTTAACCACATGGATGTAAATTGGGCAACCAAATATCCTTAAGTGACTGATATCAGGTTTTACACCAGTAAAGGCTTCTTCAAGAGTTTTGTTATCCAAGTGTGAGTGAGGACATCTATTTTGAATGTATATAGCTGTATTAGATGCTTCAGCCCAAAATGAGGTTTCTAAGTTTTGATCATAAAGCGTTGCCCTAACTGCTTCTACAATAGTTCTGTTTTTCCTCTCAACAACTCCATTTTGTTGGGGATTATAGGGTACAATGAACTCCCTCTTAATCCCTGCATTTACACTAAATTCTTTAAAGATTTCAGAAGTATACTCTTTCCCATTGTTTGTTCTAAGTATTTTAATTTTCTTCCCAGAAGAGTTTTCTGTGAGAGCTTTGAATTTCTTAAACCTTTTAAGGATCTCTTTTGATTCCTTGCACATGAGGAAGTATATCCAGGTCTCCTTGGAGAAGTCATCAACAAAAATTACATAACAAAAATCCTCCTATGGAGGGTACAAACATGGGTCCACATAAATCAGAGTGGACTAATTCTAATACAACTTTAGTTCTACTCAAACTATTAGGAAAAATACCCTTAGTATTTTTCCCCAAGGCACACCCTTTACATGACCTATTATGAGTTTGATTTAGTTTAGGTAGTCCAGTTACAAATTTATCCATAGAAGTTGGGGCACGAAAGTGAATATGGCCTAATCTTCGATGCCAGATCTCATTTGAGTCAGAAGTCTCATGAATAAGGGCTTGATTTGACTTAGTGCAAAGTTTGTAAGGTGTCCTTGTCTTATGCCTATAGTTTGGGCCCTTCTTTATGGTTGAGTTATTCAACCATGCTAGGACTTTACCCTCCATAAATGTAACCCTGTAAACGTTATCTTCAAGAGCTGATATAGATATTAAATTTCTCTTAATACCTTACACATATAGTACTCCAGTGAGTTGAATAGAGATCCCAAATTTCAACTTGATGGTACAGGTTCCAACTCCTTTTACCGGATGTGCAAAATCATCCCCAATTGTAATCTCTTCATCAGATTCTTCTACCATAGTTTCTAGGTGATCTTAGTATCCTGTAATGTGCCTTGATGATCCACTGTCAATTACCCATGTGTTGAATTTGTCTGAAACTTGAGTGGACAATGCTGAGTAAAAAGCAAATTTCTTGTAATCATGTTCTATATTTGTCTTTCCAACTTTAGCAAATGAGGCTTGTTGTTTTGTTCTGTCAGGGCACTTGACTACATAGTGTCCATATTGATCACACCTAAAACATTGAATTTGAGACAGGTCTTTCCTCTTGGATGAACCTTTTCCATGAGAATTTCTTTTCCTTTTGAAGTTCTTCTTACCTTTCTTATGAGAATTTGTGTTAAGAACATGAATATCCTCATCTATAGGTTTTTGCTTTCCTTTTGTTATTTGCTTTGACTCTTCTTGTAGACAGTCAGATCTTAATCGATCAAATTTAGGAAGCTTGGATCTTGCGCTTATCCCTTGAACAAATGACTCCCATGAATTTGGTAGATGGCCTAAGATTATTAATGTCAACTCCTTTCTATCAATTTCATATCCAACTATTGATAGTTGATCCCTTAGCTCAGTCTTAGCTGGTCTATGGACCAAGGTATGGAGAAGTTGTCACAGAGATAATTTTCAAATTTATGGGTGTTATTTTGGTCTACATCAGCAGCCTAGGATGGGCTGATGTCTTTTTGTGCGCCAATGATGGGTTTTTTCACATTCATGGGAGATAATTTGGAGTTGGAGAGTTGTTTGTTGTTGATAGCTCCTTGAGATACTTCTATCTTCTCATATCTAATGGATGTGACAGCATCATGATTTGGGATCCGTTAATCAGCTTGATTGTGGGAATGTTTCAGAATAACAGAGTTGCAAGCTTCAGCAATGCTGATTACATCAGAGTGGAGCAATGAATTGATATAGTGTTGGTCATAGGGATGGTTTGGGATCTTGGTGGTGCAATAGTAAATTGCTAGAGGGCAAGCAATATTGTGCAGGGAGGACTATAATGTCCCCAATTTTTTATAAAATGACTTAATTAAATTAATTAGTCAAATTGTCCAAATAATTAATATTACAGCAAAAGGGATGACTTGATAAAATAGTAAAATAAGCCACTTTATTAAATAAAGTTCAATTATTAAAGTTGACCTAATCTTCTAGATGTTTCTTGGAGGTCTTTATAAGGAATATCAACTTCACTTTAGAAACATCATTTGAGTTTTTTGTTATTGTTGGAGAATTTACATTATCAGCTGGTCTTGACAGGTTCAACCATTTCTAAAGGCGAAAGCCTTTAGATATTAGTAGATTGGACAAAAAACTCAACTCTACTTTTGAGAGATGGATCCATCCAAGATTCACTATTGTGGATAAATTGCAGGTTTTGATGTTTGAAAGCCATAAGGAGGATTTGTATTGCAATTTTTTACATCATTCTTTGGTTGCTAGGGTTTGGAGCAACTTGCAAGAGATTTGCAAGCAAATTTCCAAGTTGGGTATTTGAGATCTTGTGAGTTATTGAAGATTCAACCAAGAGGGTTTCATGATAGCATTATGACAGTCATGTTATATTTGATGAGGGTTATGTTGCTGGTTTAAGATTGCATAGCTCAGTGCTAGGGTTTTGATCCTTATTTTGAGATATTTTGATAATATTTTTATCAAAATATTTTATATTTTTTTTCTAAATAGGGCAACTGGTTTGGGGAATTTTTGAAAGCATTTGGTGAAGGTTTCAGGTTTCTATCAGCTGTGAAATAAATTATAAATTTATTTCTGCATATGGGTAATTGGTATTTGTGAAGATTGAAGAGAAAATCATCATTTCAATCCAAGCACACCTAGGGTTTGAAAGCATAATTGATATTGCAGATTTATGTGAGAGATTTTGAGTTTCTTTCCAAGTGTTCATTGCTGATTTGGAATTATCACCTACAGCTGTACCTCTTCCAGCTGAAGCACCACCTTTTTCCTTGACAAATTGATCATATGACATCCTATTGTTTTATTATATCATGCATATGATCCGGGTATGTTTGTATCTCATTTGGAATCAATATAGATTACATTATTGAATTAAATATCTTTCTGTTGTAATTATATCAGACCTATATCATATTTGATACCATTGTACCTTCAATGACATTCGAAGAGAAGTGAGAACTTTATTGTGTGTTCCTTCATTGCTTTGCATTCTACATTATTTGTTGTCATTATATACACTTGTTAATGCAAATCCCAACTGAAACACTCGTACGACATTCAACATGAGTATAAATCAGAAAAATAATTAGAATGTCAACACTTTGCACACCAAGTGTTTGACAAAATACCAAACCAATCCAATTGAGTTTTGAGGAAGAACATGAAGGGGTTCATACATTTTCTCATTGAGCTTGGAAGGCTTCATAACTCTATAGACAAGGTTGGTAATATTTTTAGTCCTGCGTATCAATCTATTTCTATTTTTCTTGGTGTTAGTGCCCAATTACACTATCATAGACTGCGAGGGATGATCAGAGGACTTGATATTATAGGTAGACAATCAGGAATTGAGTGTATTTTTATGGGCTATGCTTGTCAGAGGCAAAGGTGAATGCGGGTTCACAATGGTTGATAGGTTGAGTAAACTTTTTAGATGAATATTGATAAGTTGTACAAAAAGTTTGAGAGGATGGTCAATAACTGCTTATAGTTACAGTCTTATAGGAATGTGAGCATATGTGTAATGTCCCCATTCTGAGCTAGCATTTGAGTTATTGGATTTAGCCTATTACTGGGTCCTTGTAGGCTAATACTAGTGATTAGAGGACCTTGTTGAGGGTTATGGCTCCGTTTGGTGGGACTTACTATTTATAGTAAGTCAAGGGATGGTTCTGATGAGCTCAGGTGAGTTAGAGGAGTTGAATGATGCTCTCTGTTTATATTTTTGGCTTCCGGTTTGGGCTCCAAGAATCTTGGAGGGAGCATCTATTTTTAGTAAGTCACTTCGTCAGGTTCATTCATCATCTTTCTTCATCAAGATCACGCCTATGCTGCCAGATTTCGATTATGATGCTTCTTCAATCATTTTCGCAAGATGGGTGAATTATGATTATTATTTAATTAAATTGGCTAAGGCTGCTATTTTTATTGGGATTGCATATTGGACACCTTAGTGTTATAACTCGTTGGAACCGGATTGAGAAGTTATAAATCTTGAGCACATAAAACAGGGACCCTATGTGTCAGAATATCATTCTATTAATGAAAAGGTCATTTTTGGAGCAATGGGGGAGTTTAAATTAATAAAGTGACTTTATTATGTCATCTTTAAATTATAACATAAAGTTGCTTTATGAGAAATGAAATTAAAGTAAATTAAAGAAGATGAAGACAAATGAAAATTGAATATTATAAAAGGGGATTCAGATTTCATTCATTCATTCTATTGTGCATTTGATTTTTGATTTTTTTTTGATCGGTAAAAGGCTAAAGCCCTATAATTTTATTAATAATAAAAAGTTTTTACATACAGAACCCTGCTCAGTGCAGGCGCTGGTAGGAAAGAGCAGGGTAGAGAAAACCTTCAGCCGTGCCTGGGACTTAAGTCCGGATACTAATACATAGTTTCATGGGCTTTCCCATGACTCGATATACATCGAGATTTTGAAAAAATTACATAGTTTTCAGTGGGCATACCCACAACTCGAACTTGTCGAGGGTACATATATGCTTAGATATTTACAATTTTCACTTGTGATTTTAATTACAAGATTGAATTCCATATCCAAATATATGGGTATTAATTTGTAGATCCAGTTCAAATCCTTTGAGAGAGGAGTGATATTGTTGCCGTTGGGTGATTCGATCTGCAAAAGAAACAAAAGGATCCAAAACCCTATCCTCTTACATGGTTAGTGTTTCAAACTAGATTAAAATAATTGTTAAAGACCTTGTTTATTTACCAACGAAGGATAGCATGGGTTACCTGACTCTATGTACCTAGAATAATTTACCAGAAATTCATAGATCATAGTTCATACAATTAAGCTCCCCTACTATCTCAATATGAGTTAAATTATTGTACTACTCAGACAATTCTAATCCATATTCTAACTGATTTAGAAACCTTGAAGCATAGGATCTGAACATCCTTAAACCAAATACATTATTAGAGAAAATAAGCTGCAACCCTTAACTTGAAACCTTAATTAGAAATAATTAGCAGAACCGTGCTACATTAAAGTCTAAACTATAAATCACAAGAAAGGGTGAAAGGATACTCCCTTTAGCTTTAAATGTTGCTTAGCACTAATCACTGCATACCAGATGAAGATAAGCTCCCTATTGCTATAAATAACCCATAGCCCAAACTTATTTGGCCTAAGAAATCTACTCTCCACCTACTGCACCAGGTCTAGGCAAGCCAAAAGAGCAAGACCGGCCAGGCAATTTCCAAATAAATAAATTGTATATATGCATATATATAGAGACCTTTATATATGAATATATGCCATTCTTATATATGAGCAGGTATTTATTTATATATATACCTATATATTAACATCAACATATAAATATTTATATATATCATTAAGTAAATACCTGTACATATATATGTATATGAATATATATATATATATATATATATATCTATATAAGTATACTTCTATATATATACATATATGTATACATATAGATAGCTGTATATATATATATATATAAATGAGGTTTAGAACAAAGCAATCACCAAACATTCAAATCAAGGGTCTAGTTGCTCAATTCTGGTACCATAACAGCCTATATACTCAACTGCTCAAAAAGTTAGAAGCTTGAGAAAATAGGGACCAGGCTTCCATCTTAGCCTTCACTGGCTATCATCTCACTAAGGTCCGATATTATCCATATACTAAATGCTGTACAAATTGCCATTAAACTAAGATTTTTTAGTTTGTAGTTTATAATTCATGATATTTCCTTTAGCACAATTCCTTAGAGCATATTTTCAACAGCAACATCACCTTAAACTGGCTGAAGACATTCATTTACCATCTAAGCTGGAATAAAACAGTAGGCTAATGTATTGGGCTACCAAATCCACTATTTGCACATTACCATTATCTATTCTTAGCTATTCTTATATTTAAGAGTGGCAGGAATGAAGATAGCATCCAGTTCCACAGACCAATCAAACTCTTCATCACTGATACTCATTATATATAAGCTGGAAAAAAAAACACATAGAGGGAGTCTTAGAAAAATAGTATCAATGAAAAAAGGTTATCTTACTGATATTATGAACATGTTCATTATATATAAACGTATACATACTATTACATGTATACATTTATATATACCAATGGAAATTAATGCAGAATTCTATAATTGATACACGTACATAATAGTATTGAAAATAGCCCTCTATGGATAGATTGGTCAAAGTCCAGCATAAAGCCATAAGAATGGTTTTCCATCAGTGCTGAGGGTTTAGCCTCAACTAATCTTTGAATGACATTCTGCTATATATCCATGGCGATTACCAGCTATAAAGGTAGAAACTGATTGCACTGATTATTCTGCATGCCTATAAAAGAATAGGAGAATCTAGTGTGAAGGGATCTATTCAGAGTATCATGAACTATACATATTAGTGTATTAAGAATATTAAGATTTCTACACTCATTAATCATAGAAACTTCTATCAACACAACCTCCTATAGCTCTGAAATAGTGAGGAAATTATTCGGCTTGAAATAAGTTAATAAACGTTAGTGAATCTGATTTTAAGGTCCATTTATGTGTAGAAAAAATATACAAGGACCTGTCTCATATATCTCCTAATCCTGGGCTAACAGAACTATACAATAAACAAAAGCACATCCAATCTAAGTTTGTAGTTAGTACTTAATAAGATCGCTTGGATCTAAAAATTAACAACCTTAAACCGACCTATTAACTATCGGGGCCAAAGGCTTTATGTGTTGAATTAGATAGATATCTGATTGCAGTATTCATCCTACAACTCTAGGGAGTCATAACTCAGGGGGGCTACGGATACTTAATCCTAAATACCATAATCACCAAAAATCTTGCCTATGACAGATCTCGGAGATTTATCTGGCTGTTGGTGTCTATACAGGTAAAAAGACATTTAGAATCAAATGTTTCTCTGTATCTAGCTAAACCTCATTTCTAGGAGGGAGAAGCTTGACTGCACTGGTCGTGTCAAGAGACCTTGGGTTAGCCATTAGAATAAGAAAAAAAAACCATCTAGGAACATTTGTTAATGCAGGCATCTTAACAAACTTGCAAAGGAATCCATATAGAAATATACATATCTATTCATATATGCCAGAATATAAAAACTATACATACTTGCAGAGATTAACATAAGTCTGTAGCAGTTTTAGTATTAGACCATGAAGTACTTCTTTGAGTTGAGAATGTAGTCATCCTAATCTAAAACATTATCATAAGTTTGCACATATAGCCATATAGAAACTAATATACAGGTATTGTTTAGACATTATCTATACTTAATACTGGGACTGTAATCCTATACTATTTGGAAAGAAGCCTTGTTATTTTTGCTTAGTTATCTTCGTTCTTCTGTATGGTTCCATAGCTCCATGAGCTCCCCTCTTTAAACATCACAACCAGTCTTTCCGCCTCCTCATCGCCTTTCTTAGCCCGCCTTGTGCACCTTGTAACCTCCGGAGCTAGTATATGAATGTTGTCTGGCTCTACTTGGTCCAGATCTTCAGGGATTTCGAAGCCCTCCATCCTCCAAAAGTGTAGAATCCATTTCATATCTGTCTCTTCCGTCAAAGCCTCTCTGTAAATGTATTCCAAATTCCTACTCATCTTTGGCCAATGTTTATCAAATCTTGGTTCGTCTTTGAAGGTGATCATGGGAATCCGCTGAGATTGCGGGATCTGGTTTAGCTTTGAAATCTCGGTGTTCATTGTTAACTCAGGGTATGGTATAGTCAACTCATTGTCTATACAATTAACCATTTTTTCCAACCCGCCTAGGTGGTCTTCATTGAAGAGCATTCTTGCTACCTGGATTATATCATTCTTAGATTTTCCTGCGAAGATAGAGATTGCTATAAATTGTCCGATGATTTCCCCATTTGTCCGGTAGGTGAATTCATTATCAAAGTGTTGATCACCCATTGCATGCTCAATTGCTCTTCTCGTGGAGTCTGGCAGTGTTTTGAGGATCTGGTTCCATCTTTCGGGGAGGATGTGTCCTCTGAAGGCCATGGCTTTGTTTCCTTTGGTGTAGAAGGTGAGCAGTCTGGACTCCATGTTTTAAAGTATACCGAAGTAAGGTTGATTTCATACTATGAGGAATGTAATCAGGGCTCTGTCTAAAATTATCGAGGATATGATGGAAGCCTAAGGAAGTTACTAGAATTGTGATCATGTTGAGTTCCATCCTTTGCTGTCGTGGATAGCTTGCAATGATTATTGGTACAGGCCTCATCTGGAAGTGCTACTAGATTGTTCTAATTTGTTCTTGAATCATAGGAATGATAATATGGTATTCTGTAAAAACTTCCTTCCTTTTATAGAAATGATTACATTGTGCTTTGTAAGAGCTTTCGAGAGGGCGCTTGGAGGTTTTAAATAACTTATGCTAAATCCTTATGCCCCGAGGCTTAAATGAGTTTTAGTAATGCCATGTTTATCTAGGAATCTAAGTTAAGCTAAAGCAAAGTCTGTTCTAATATTAGAAGATAGTGCTTGACAATTTGGTTAATTAACTATGATGGTTATTTATGATTCAAGAGATACACCAGTATCGCTATGGGTGAGGCCCATGTTTTCTTAAATTCCCTGAAAACAAGTTAAGCTAGAATAGCTAATCGGGACCATGTCATCTAAAGACTAAAGAAGCCATAGTATAAATGGCTAATCTAAGGAAGATTACTGCTATTAAGGATTCCAATGAATATTGAGGCTAACTTGAAATACCGTTTCCGAGGTGTTTATATTAAATATAAAGGTTTATTGATAGCTGTATTGCTTAAGGATTTGACTGTCCATAGAAGTGAAGAAGCTTCGATTACAATCTTCCTAGAGACTCAGTGGTAATTAGTATTTGATTACCTTATTAAATATAAGGTCTAGGCCGTTATACTTAAGTAATCATGAGTAAAGCAATGTCCTTAATTATGACCATTAATAAGGGTTCTCTAGGAAGTCTATCTTTAGGATGATTAAATATATACCTAGATCATACTATGATTAGTCAGCTTAATATACTAAGATTTAACTATATATTGTAATACTACGTCCCATTAATATAATGATCAAGCGTAGCTCTCTCACTTCTTAAAACTTCTATTTATATTTTTCCTTTATTAGCAAGAGAGAGCCTCCTATATTTATATCTCTTACATGTATGTAGATTCCTTAACTTACATCTGAACTTATCCGGTGCTATAGAAGGGTTTAAAGTCTCGCGATACTAAAAATTCATAAAAAGGCTCAGATTCTACACAATGAAGCTTTGAACCCTTGGTTGTCTTATCTTTTTAAGCTTACATTTTCTATCTTAGTCTACTAATTTCAGCTAGATTTTACTGATGGAAGCCTTACCTCAGCTCTGTCAATCTTATAGTATGTTTAAGCCTAACCTAGGTAGATTCTAAAACTGACGGTTCTAAGAGGTGTCTGTATTTAGTAGGATGATCAATGAGCTTATCTTCCTTCTTGGTCCTTTGCCTAGATCTACCTTCAAACACTTCTTCAACCCTTAACAAGAGTATTTTTCCATAGTTACCACTCCGTTGGCCCCTAGATTGGCTAGCTTGTCAGCCTCTGTGTTACCTTCTCTATAGGTATGTCTGATCTCATAATTTGAAATATTTTCCGTAATTGAATTAATCTCTTCAATTTTTGCGTTCAAGATCCAATTAGGAGTTTTCCTAGTGCGGATGGCATTGATGATAATTTGGGAATCTCCTTCAATAATTAATTTATTAATATTGAGGTCCCTGCATAATTTAAGCCCCTCTAGTGCTGCTGTACATTCTGCCATATTGTTTGTTGTAGGGTTAATGGGTTTCGAGAATCTAGCAATAACTTCTGACTTCCAATTGTGAATGATCCCTCCAATACCTGCTACCCCAGGATTACCTCGCGATGCTCCATCGAAGTTGAGTTTATACCATCCAGCTTTCGGGGGTAGCCATATACAGGAAGCTCTGTCAGCTTTGGCTTTAGATCCCCCTTTGCCAAAGAGGGGAGGGATATCTAATTTTGACCATTTGCATCTGATTCTGCTATCCCAGCTCCTAAAAGAATCTTCCAAATGCTGCGAATCCCTGAGTTTGCTATTAATAATTTCTACTATTGAAGCTTCTATCTTGTTTGCGATTGAGATCCAGGTTAATTTCTGATCCGTAAAAATCCTTCTATTTCTTTCTTTCCATAATTCCCATACAACTATGGAAGGTGCCACTATCCATATATCCTTGAAAAGATTATCTTTATAGAGTGCAGGCCAAGCTTTGAGATTGCTAATTAGATCATAATGGGAAGCAGATTTCCATCCTAAGCTTTGATAAAGCCAATTCCAGCACTCTTGGGAAAAGGGGCAATTTAGGAGAATGTGGTTAACATCCTCAAAATGATTTTCACATAAGGGGCATTTCGATGGTCCCTCGAAACCTAATTTATTGAACCTGTCTACTGTAAGGATCCTGTTTTGTAGAGCTGCCCATAGAAACATACCAGCTTTAGGAAGACATGCTTTATTCCAACAAAGGTTTAATGGTATGTCTATGTTATCCATGTTTTTGTCCCTAATAATAGAATTGTAACCTTCCTTAACTGAGTATTTACCAGTATTTGATCCCGTCCATATTAGAATATCTGATCTATTTTTAAGTGTTACTTCTCTCTTATTCAACACCGCTAGGAGATTTTGCTTTTCCTGCCATCTTTCATCAATTCTATTGAGGACACTCCAACTATCATCTTCCTCCTTTTGTAAGTAATCCTTGATATATACACCTAAGGCTCTTTTGCATTCTTCCATAAATTCCTCGGTAAATCCTAGTTTGTTTATGGGAGTAAGGCCTGCCCACGAGTCATCCCAGAATAACGTTTGATCTCCCCTTCCTACATTCCAAGATAGGTATTTGCCAATTATCTCTCTACATTCTTTGATATAATTCCATATCCGTGAACCTTTAACATGTGATTGTGTTCTGAAGATATGAATGGGGTCCCCTTCGGGGATGTATTTATGTAATAATATAGATGCCCACTTACTGCTTGAATCTTTATACATTCTCCAAACAAGTTTGGCCCCGAGAGCTTGGTTTTGCCAAAGAAGGTTTTTGATGCCTAGACCTCCTTTTGATATTGGTCTGCACAGATTCTCCCATTTGATAAGAGCAATCTTTTTGTCTTCGGAGGGTCCTTGCCAATAGAATTCTCGGAATATTTTATCTAATTCCTTTTTTACGCTGATTGGAAGGGGGAGAACTGACAAGTGATACGTAGGTATAGCTGAGAGTACAGATTTGATCATGGTTGTCCTGCCTGCTCTAGTTAACCACTTCCCTTTCCATGAGCTTTTCTTATTTTGTACTTTAGATAAGACTTGTTGCCATAGTTTGGAAGATAAGAGGCCAGTGTCCAGGTCAATTCCTAAGTATTTACACGGAAACTTGCCGATTTTGTATCCCATTATACTGCAGATATCCTTTTCGATATTCGGGCAGGTATTAATAAAGAAGATTTATGATTTTGTTGGATTAACATGTTGGCCGGAAGCTTTGGCGTAAGTGTTCAGAATGCTTTTGAATGCTCTCGCTTCCTGTCTGTTGGCGGAGCCAGGTAGAATTGTATCATCCGCGAATTGTTGATGGCTAATATTTGGGACGTTTCCTGAAGCCTTTAATCCGATGATTTTTCCTTCTACTTGTTGCTTCATAATTGCTCTTCCTAATGCTTCCGCCATAATGACGTAGAGAAAAGGGGACATCGGATCTCCTTGCCTTATTCCCCTAGACATACTAAAGAAACCTTCTGGTGAGCCATTGATAAGAATGGAAATTCTGGGAGATGAGATGCAATTAAAAATAAGGTTGATCCATTGTTTGGAGAAACCGAAAGCTTCCATACATTTACATAGGAATCTTCAATCTACTTTATTGTATGCTTTTTGGATGTCTATTTTCATTAGCATGCTCGGTTCTTTTGTAATCTGAGCGGTATGTACTATTTCTTGCACTATAATAATACCATCCAGAATCGATCTGTTAGGTACAAAACCCGTCTGTTCTTCCGACATAATTCTTGGGAGGAGGGTTTTGAGTCTATTTGCTAAACACTTTGAGAGGATCTTATAGATGGTATTACATAGGGAGATAGGTCTAAAGTCCCCTGGTTCCATACTTTCATTTTTCTTTGGAATTAAGGTGAAGAAGGTGTTGTTGATTTCACTTAAAAGAGCTCCTGAGTTTCTAGTGGCTTCCACTGCTTGCCATACCTCTACTCCAACAAAATGCCAACACTTTTGGAAAAAGCCTGCTTGAAAGCCATCTGGGCCTGGAGCTTTATCTGGATGGAGTTAAAATACTGCTACTCTTACCTCTTCTAAAGATAACTTGTTATTTAGTATTTTATTGTCCGCTTCCGTAATCAATTTCGGAATGGCTTTAAGCATTTCTTTTTGGGTATTGAGATCTGAAGCTTCTAGTGAATTGAGAAGGGAATAATAAAAATTTGTAAGAACCTCTGAAATCTTTCCAGGGTCCTCTGTAGTCGATCCCTCGCCCGTATTAATTTTGGCTATTCTGTTAATGTTCCTTTCGAAATTGGTTGTGTTATGGAAGAATTTAGTATTGCTATCCCCCTCTTTAAGCCATGACTCCCTGGACTTTTGCTTCCAGAATATCTCCTCTTTGAGGAGAATGTCATTGTACTTAGCCATTAGCTCCTTTTCCTTGTGGTAGCTAAGGGCATTCATTCCTTGTTCTATTACTGTATTATTGAGGTCAATTAATTCTTGTTCTACCTGAGCTTTTTCTTTAAATATGTTATTAAAGTGATTCTTATTCCATTCTAACGCTTTATGTTTGATAGCTTTTAATTTCGTTGTTAAGCAGAACATTTTCGACCCTTTAACCGACACTTGTCCCCACCATTCTTCTAAAAGATTTATGAATTCCGGGTTCTGGAACCACATAAATTCAAACTTAAATGGGCTTCTTGTCGGTTTAGAATTTTCTATAATGGAAAGTCTAACTGGGAAATGATCTGATCCTACTTTTGGTAATATTTCAGTATTGACTGTTTGATTAAAATTCCCGGGATTCGTTCTAGTAAAAAATCTATCTAGTTTTTTAGCTATGTAGCTGAAACCCTCTCTTCTATTATTCCATGTGTAAATTCCATTACTTGTATTTAAGCTTATCAAATGATTATACGTAGCCCACTTGCTAAAATCCTTGTGAGCTTGTGATATATATTGTGAGCCTCCGTATTTTTCTTCGAGATTTAAGATAGCATTGAAATCCCCTCCAATGATGAACGGTTGTTCTAGATTATCAGCTAGAAGACTTTGTAATTCTGACCAGACTTTTCTCTTTTCCTCATTAGAGATAGGTCCATATACATTGGTCAAGTTGAATTTTAAATCAGATTTCAGGCTTTTAACTGTTAATGTCATCCAGTTAACGTTAGTGTGTGTGAGTAGTGCTATTGTTTTACGGGGATCCCATAGTACTGCCAAGCCACCTGAGAAACCTACTGCTGGAACGTATTCTGATTTCCAAATACCAAGTTTTTTGCTGAACTTGATGCTTTCCTCTTTATTAAGCTTTGTTTCCTGTATCAAGATTATTTCTGAATCAAAGTCTCTTAGGTATCTTTTAATTAAGCATTGTTTGTTGGGGGCATTTAAACCCCTAACATTCCAAGTAGTGACTTTCATTGGTCTTTGGGAAGGATCTTCCCCTTCCCTGTATTCCGGATATCCGCTATTTTAATTTGGTTACCTGCATTACCATCCAAATTTCTCAGCTCAACCGCTGACTTTCTCCCTCTTTTCTTTTTAAGTTTATTAATATTAGGTGTGCTAAGACTACTTTTGTTCAAAGCTAATCCTAGTTCTCTGTTCTCATTAGTTATTCCAAATAGGCCTTCAATTGCGTCTTTAACCAGGGTTTCTTCTCTCCCATCCCCTATCTTTGGAGATACCCAATCATCCAGGTCTTTTTGTGCATCTACGGGGAGATCTGAGGGAACAACCCTATCAATGAGTTCTTTACCATATATCTCTATTAGCTCTTCAGTTGTTCCTGATATATCCAGATTTAACTCTTCTAATTCCAAAGGGATTAAAACACCTTGTTCCCCTTCTTCTGATTTTTTAATATTTATGTTTTTTATATAAGTTATATCAACCTCCTCTGCACCCAGCTTGTCTATATCTTCTTTTTGTGTGTCTGGATGTTTTTCTGGATATTCTGCAAGGGATTTTTCTGAAACTTCTGTATCCAAGAGTATATGAAGGAGAGGTTGTTCAAGCCTGTTTTCCTGATCCCTACTTTCTTCTACAATACACTCCTGTATTTGTTTAATTAAAATTTCCTTTTGGGATTTCAATTCCTCGAAGTCGCATATATTGTCCAAGAAACTATCTGTTAAATCCTCAGGTAGAGACACTCCCAGGTAATTGATGATTTGATTTATCTCTTCTTCTGTTTTGTTTACCTAATCTACTAGTTCTACCACTTTAGCACATTCAGGTTCCAAAAGTAATTCTGTTTGGAAATCCGTTTGATCTCTTTCCTCTTGTTGATAGGCTTTGTTATCCTTTTTTCGGGACTCTATTTGAATTAATTTTTTGTCCTTGCTAAGCACACTATCCGATTTCTGTCTAATAGTGTCTTGTGCATTTTTCCTTAAAGGCAACCAGGTCTCATCTATTTGTTGATTTTCTAAAATGTTGATAGGGTTATTAACACTCTGTTCCTTTTGGTCATCTTGATCCTTTGATGTTTCGTTCACCATCGTTGGGTAAGAGGAATTGTTGGCGAAACCTTGCTCCTTTGGGGTTCTACATATAAATCCTCCTCTATTGCTACAGAGACAGATCTCAATATCTTTGTTAGGTTGGGAAGCACAATTTGTGTTTTTATGAGCTTCTGATGTATTTTTATTACTTTCAATAAAGTTTTCTACTATTATTGGGTTAATAATTACAGTGTTATGGTTAAAACATAATTTAATGGGGGGTATATATTTTTGGTGATGATACATATCTACAATGATTATTTTATCAGCCTGTAGAGGTGTTTCCTCAGCAGTTCTTTGAAAACTACCTATTTTATTGCCAATTAAACGAAGTGTTTCTCTACAAGATAATTCCAAAGGCAAATTTTTAAGGATGATAGCTTTTTCTAGAACGAAATCTTTCAAACGTAATGGATTGAATATAGGCATCCAGTCAAAAAAAGAAAAAGGTAGATTTCTGAACTTCAAAGTTTTCTTGCTCATAATGCTTTCTTTCAAGGATTTATTATGACAGTTAATGTATAAAAAATTATCTCTGAGAATTGTTATACTTACCTTTCCCGGGAGTTGTGTTGCTAGTCCACTTATCACTTCCTTTATTGATACACCAGTTCCTTTCCAACAGCAAATCATACCTACTTCGGCTAAAAGCTTTTGCTGCTGCATAATCTTATTGTAATCTAATGAAATTATCTCACCATGTGTTTTACCTATTATTTCTTTGCTGAGGCGCCTATGAGGAGGCGTATAAGATGTATTGATGGTGTCACAATGAAGACTTTCTGCTATCCAGTCATGATTATTTATATTTTCTGCAGCATTATTTATATTTTCTGCAGCATTACCAAATGTGGGTCTCTCCAACCTTCTCCGGTGGGGAGGGCTATATTTATTATTATTGTTCAGATTATAGCTAACAACAGATTTGTCACAAATACTTTGCTCCTTCAATCCTTCATAAAAGGTGAGGGTTTTATTGGAACAGGGGTAAATATCTTTGGATGTTGTTTGGGATTCATCTTTCTTCAAATATCCATCTCTATAGCCCTGTTCCCCTAAAACCCTATCCCTTTTATGGGGGGGAGTGTATGATTTAACTTTGTTATCAACCTCCTTGAGCCTTTCAAAGGAATTATTCGTGGAAATTTTGAAAGGACTTAGAGGCTTGGACTGTTTTAAAACCTTTTTTTTGCCTCTAACCACCTTCCATTCAGAATTTTGCTTTGTCAATTTCTCAGGGAGTTCCTCTTCCTTGCCCTTAATCATATGTCTTATGGAAGATCGTTCAAAAGGCCTTTCGGGATGTATTTGTATAGATACGGCCCGGCCTTCTCTTTCCGTATATGTGGGATTACCAATCATATGTTGTATTTGTTCAACCTTTCCTTCCTTAGCGATCCTGTGACCCAGTGCTTGCCTTGCCTACTTGGTTTTCGAAAAAACCTTCAATTGCCAGTCCAAAAGATGGACTGAGAAGACTTTATGTCTATAATCCCTAGAGGGATTCTTTTGTATGGGCTCGCCTTTATGCATAGATTCGGAACCATAGCCGCACTCCTATGTGAATCTACCCTAGATTCTGCCATATTCCTGTTAGATGGTGAGGTCATTTCCTTACCGCAATTGATCTGTGAAGTATCAAGGAGGGAAGGCTTGGCTCCTGTTCCTTTATTGCTTACTAACTGTTCCATACCTTTGCTATTAGCTTTTTCCCTCTGTTTGGCAATGAATTCTCTTAGGTGATCGTAAGAGGGATGCGGCTGTTCCTTTATCCGACATTCATTCTTTTTGTGTCCATAATTCCAACAGTTGAAACAGTACCCCGTAAATTCTGCATATTCGCTTTGAGTTTTTCCTTCCCCTGGGTTCTTCCTACATTTATCTGCCCTTTGATTGTCATGGCAATTCTTATTTACATCCTTCGCCGTCCGCAGAGTATCATGAATAAGACCTAGATTTATTTGCCTCTACTGAAAAAAAGCCTTCCTTTTTGTGTGAGATTTTCGCATTTTCGCTAGTGCATATAGTTAGAATGAGATTACAGGTTGAGGTTGCTGTTATGCCAAAGGGATATTTCTCCTTTTCTTTTTCCAACAAGGAAGATTTATCAAATGTTCTTTGTGGGGGACCCTTGGTTATTGGGAAATGTTTGTTGACTCTACAAAAATGGTCCCCAAGATGGAACTCAATGACTCTATTTTTGTGGCTATCCTAGTTTGGGTTCAACTTCCTAGCTTGCCAAATTGTGCATTTGATATTATTGATTTGTGTGAAGAGAAATTTGGAACAAGGGTTTTAAAATTTCAGACTTGGAGAATTGTGAATTCTTCAAAGTTTTTACAAGCATTTGAGGTGTTGAAATAAACATTGAGATTTGCTACAGTGTGGACTTCATTCAGAAGTTCAATTTGAGCTTACAGGAGAATAATCAATACAGAGTTTGGTCTTCAGATTTTAGAGAGAACTCTGCAAATTTTGATGAGCAATGAGTGGTATTTGATCAGTAATTTAATGTGCTGCTGGATTGTAATTGTTAGAATTTAATGTGGCTGTCATACATTTTCTAGCAAGGGCCGTACGGATTTCTTGAAGGGCTGTACATGCTGTACGGAATTGGGCTGAGATGTGTGGAGTGGTGTTGGATGCTGAATTTATATACTGTGTTTGCCTTGATTGTAAGAAATCATAGTTGTTAGCTTTGTGGAAGGTTGTGACAAAGATTGGAGGGCTGCGTTTTGGAATCATCATTGTAAAGTGAGGATATAAATTGCTGGTTCCTATTCTTCAAGAGCTGCAGATCAATATTCAATAGATTTACTTTGCAAATTAAGGTGCAAGTGTTTTCTTCTTAACATTTGTAATGTTTTGAAAGTAATAAGTTTCATTATTGATAATTGATGAGCATACAAGGCAGATTGGATTGCTGTTATTAAATGATTATAATGAGAAATTCAGTCATTTTCTATCAATGATTTTTAATTGGAAATTTGCAAAAATAGATTATAAGTTTTGGAACTTAGAAAAATTGCAATTGAAATTGAGATAAGAGCATAAATGCAATAGAGAGCCAGTTGAGCTCTTTACAATATGTGAATAAAATGAATTCTATTGACAAAATACTTTGATAGTTTGTGAAAATCGACTTCTTTTATTAGATTGTAACTCTATGAAGGTATTGAATGAAAGGCAAAAATACAAAACCTAAAAACAGAAAATAAAGTGCAATTAATGATTAATTAGTATGCAATTGCAGACAATTTCCAGGGCCTACCAGGCTACCACATGGGTTGTAACTAGAGATGAGAAAGATCGCATGATCAGGATCCAAACAAGACATTCACCCTTACACCTAACCGTGTGCCATGTCTAACCTCTCACACCTGCTTCCGAAGGTTAGGTTGGAAACAGCTGAAGACTCAAGGTTTCTATTTTCTCTAGATTTACACACAAAACCACTTCCTGCAAAAATAATTTTACCCTTAAAGAGTTTTTGTCTTTTCCATGTGGGATAAGTAGATTTTTTACAAACTCTGTTTACTAAAACTTTATGATTTAATAACAGTAATATAAATTCCATTATCCAGTAAAAAATAATAATGACAATTAATAAATACTGAAGTAGATCATTTTCAATCATCACGTCATCTTCCCTTGAAGTTATGAGCCGGTAGTTAACTTCTAATGAAAATTGTTATCTGTAGGCTACTCGAGATGGACCTACAAACAAAGTACGGGCAAGCATGTCTGTTGCTTCTGCTTTGATATTTGGGTCTATTTTTTGGCGAATGAGATTATCCCAAACATCCATACAGGACCGTATGGGACTTCTTCAGGTATCTAAATTGTCAAGTAGATCTATGAGCATAATATTGTTTTGAACTAGGAGTTTTGTCTTTCAGTAAATGTAAACAAGTTAAAATGAATTCAGAGAATGGAAGAAATTTAAATAGACTTGCTAGGATTTACATAGGAATTGAATCCTGCTTCATTTGGGAAAAAAAGTAATGGTGCTCTTCTCGAAGGTTTCTGTTATTTTGGCGGGTCCAAATAAAAATTTAAATTTTTTGCTTGATCTTCTTTTATGGTGGAAAAAGAGTTGTGAATGAATTGATCTACTCAATTTAATCACTAAAGCTGGCAAGTGAAATGAAGGTGGCAGCTATCAACACTGCAATGGCGGCACTCACCAAGACTGTTGGTGTTTTTCCAAAGGAGCGTGCTATTTTAGATAGGGAACGTGCAAAGGGTTCTTATGCTGTAGGGCCTTATCTTTTTTCAAAGTTGCTAGCTGAGATTCCTGTTGGGGCTGCCTTTCCTTTATTATTTGGTACAATTCTATATCCTATGGCACGTCTTCATCCCACTTTATTGAGGTGAGATTCTCACTCTTTCATCTCCTGTATGCACATCTTATATATGTGATATGGAATGCAAGGTTCATAGCATCTTTTTTATTAGTAGAAATGTATATGTATATACCTTCTATCGGAACGCAATTGCCTGCAATTGTCATTTTCTTTCATGTTGTCAATAACAATTAGTACTCTTTTTTTTCATTTTACTTGGAAACTCGTACTATGTTTAATAGCTATGTGCATTTGAGTTTTAAATAGACGAATACTTGCCTTGTCATTTTAGTCAATTATGAGGGTACTACAATATTGTTTCAAGGGATATCAAGCTGTGAAAGTATGCTAACCTGTCAGTAAGAACATCAGATGAAAATTTCTTATTTCACATGCTTGTAACAGGTTTGTAAAGTTTTCTACTGTGGTGACAGTGGAGTCATTTACTGCATCAGCTATGGGTTTAACTGTGGGTGCCATGGTGCCAACTACTGAGGCAGCCATGGCTGTAGGGCCATCACTTATGACTGTTTTCCTTGTATTTGGAGGTTATTATGTTAACTCAGAAAACACACCAGTAGTTTTTCGATGGATCCCACACATTTCTCTTATTAGATGGTAAAGCTTTATTGAATTATTCCCTTTCTTTTGTTGTATGCTCTATTTTTTAAATCCGTCATTTATTTATTCCACAACAAACATCCTAGCTATGATTGAATCCAGATTCTTGAAAACAATCAGTTCTACAATTATGTAGACCACATCCTAAAATGCTAACTTGTTTTGTTTTTTGGCTTTGGTAGGGCTTTTCAAGCCCTTTGTATCAATGAATTCAGTGGTCTACAATTTGAGAAACAACATTCTTTTGACCTTGAAACCGGTGAGCAGGTGAGATTTGCATCTGTTTCATAATCTTAATATAGGATCAGGGATGTAACAGAATTAAACACATTATTTTTATAAGCTGGTTTGGAAATTTGAATCCTTAGTTCTGGGTAATTGAGCAACCTTGTTTATGCTTCCTACATATCATATGTCATGCAACTTTGTATTCAAACTTAAATTCAAACACAAAAATGATAGTGCCATGCATGTAAAAGATGTATATATTTAATTGTGTTCCAAGGACTGAACAGAAGCTATATGATAAAGGCTATTATATTTCTTTAGGTATTATTCTCTTTCAGTTATATCTTTCACACATTTTGGTGTTTTTATTTATCAGAAGTTTCAGGCAACCTTTTTTAGTCATCAGAACTAGACCATTAGGCTCTTTGAAATGAAAATGAAATTTGTAAAGAAAATTGTTGATCCAAAATACCCAAAACTGTATCTAGTTCATTAGATGTTCCTCCCAAGTTTAACTATGTATTAAGACATCATCAAAGAACACTAACAGATATTTTCTGAGTTGCTTACTAAAACTTGCTTCATGCATGACTGGAAAGGTGCTGGAGCATTAGTGAGTTGAAAAGGTATGACAAAATTTAAAGTTTCCATATTGACACCTAAAATTTGTCTTCTCAACATCTTTATCTCTCATGTGGATTTGATGGTATCTTGATCTCAAATCAATTTTGAAGGAGTACACAACTCTATGCAATTCATATTTGAGCTTGTCCATCCTCGAAAAAGGATATTTTGTTCTTGATGGCCTTCTAGTTTAAGACCTTGTTATCAATGCACATCACCTTGTAATCAATACGCATCTACATAGTTTCTTAACAAGAACTACTGTATATGTAAATGGACTAGAGCTAGGTCTTATGAAGTCCATCTCAAGTTCTTTGATAACCTTACCAATTTCTTCTTTATATCCTCTTGGATGACAATAGATTGTAGTTATAACAGGTTGGGCCTCTTGTTCTAACTCTATAACATGTTGAAATCCTCTATTTGGTGCAAGTCTCAAGAGTCATATCACTAAAACTACACCATGCTTATTTAAATTTTTTGAATGTCAATTTGATAAGTAGTGTTGATGTGGATTTTATGCTACTACAACATGCAAAATCTAAGACTTAATATTCCAAGATGAAATACCGAATTTCCAACTCTCTCTTGAATAAGAATGCTCATATGCTAAACAATGTATATGGACTGTGTTGTCAAATGAGACAACCTCAAGGTTCCTTCTTATTGTGGACTTTCACTCGGTTCTGTGATGTGATTTACTGGTTATCACAAAGGGACTTACACTGTTAATTCAATAGACATAAACTACCCTTTAACCAACAAATTGCAAGGGAAAAATCTTTTTAGAAAGCTAATCTACTCCTAGAATGCAAGAAACTGTAGATGTCTTTGTGACTCTACCAAACTTAGTTTAGCCATCGACATCAACCAAGCTAGTGCAATCTCCTAAGGTAAATGTAAGATGTTCAAACTACCAGCATTCCATAAACATCATCCATTGATGCATATCAATGTGCAAGCAATAATCAAAGTTAAGTTCATAAATATGCCATTCGACCACACAAGGAAATATTACAATCTACAAGCAGCTAGTGGTTTGGTCTAAGCAAGCTCACCAAAGATGCATCCAAAATATCTTCCATTCAACTAAACACATCTAATCAACATGAAATAAAATCCTATTCTAAGTGAAGAAATGTAGAAACCATGCATTACTCCAAAACAACACAAGTAATCCACCATGAAGACCAACAATGGATTATGAATTACTTTGATAGCATTATAGCAACAATTTCAACAAGTCTCCTACTATTCTACCCTAAAACTAGTCTTAATCTCCTCAATCCAATGAGTTGCAAATGAGAAGGCCTTGGCCTTTTATAGTTGTTCAATTACAATGAAGGGCCAAGATTAATTTGAAATCAAGGGCCAAGATTGTGCCAACACTACCCTAATCTACCTAGTTGCTACAAACATTAAATGCTTATCCAATTAAATGAAGGCACCACCCTGTGGGCCAATAAGAAAATTATAATGCTTTTGAGAGCCAATGAGAAAATAGACTAGGTAGAGGCATTATGTGGACTCCACACGTACACTTGGTTTAATTTGATTGACTGTGCTTGGACACATGTAATTTGAGCCTTCTGATTGGTTGAAGATGAATGGGTAACACCTCAGCATGCTTATCTCATAGACTTGATCAATTCTTTGGTGATGAGAAAATATCTCTTGATACTCAACATTATCAAGCCTTCAATTGTGATGACATATTCCCAAATTGCTTCATCTTCTCAAATTTTCACCATCTTTTGAAAATCTTCTCATTGCCATGATTTTAAACATGTGTTGGTACTCCATGTACTTGAATCTTGAACTTGGATTTCCGCAGGAAATTCAAGTTGATTATAATTTCCTCTTACTTGTAGACTTATGCTTTTCTTTCATAACTTGTTCTTGGATATCCATTTTCATAATCTGATCTTGAACTTGGATTAGAATCCTTATTTTAGCTTTCATTCTCAAATCATCCACTTGCCTTTAAAATCCCAAGCTTGATCTTGCTACCACTCTCGGTTCTCTAAGCATCTCCTTTCGTAATTACCTTGCAAAACCAAAAAAAGGAATTGGATGAAATTTGTGAAATAGATACAAAATTCTTTATAAACTTAGCATTTTTTACCTTCTAAGTATGAGATAAAATAGTTGAAATCAACTTTGGAAATTTCTACTTTTAGCCCAATTTCAAACTATTTTAACATGTAAGTGCTAGAAAGTCCGAATTTGAAAGGGGGCAGCCTAATTTCAAGCTTGTATTGCCATTCTACAAGCTGGCGGAAATCAGAGGCATGAAGTTCCAAGTGGGACATGGAGTGGTGGGATTCCGACCTCTCCAAGTTCCAATTCACTCAACATTAAGTCACTCCTTCAATCAAACTTAGTCTGCTTTTTTACTTGGAATATGATGTTTGGGCTGATTCTTAGTTCACAATCAGAAGTTTGATCACTAATTCTTGCTGCTTTACATCTCTAATTTCATACCCAGGTTTACAATTTGCAGCCCTGACTTGTTTCAAATTTAAAAACTTTTGACTTGTTTCAAATTTAAAAACTTCATTTTTCCTATGAAACAATTGATATTCACCTTGAAATGATTATTTCCCAATGCCATGATGCCCAAGGAGTTGAGGTTTGCCCAAGAAATGAGGGCAAAAGAATGAGGGTTGTCAAGATTAAGAATCCTGACAAGAGGTCGGATTTCGACCTAGTGTTAGGATTGGGAATCTCGACAAGAAGTCGAATTTCGACCCTATGTCAAGATTCAACGCTTTTACTTGCCCTTCCATCAGTTATTTGATCTGCATTGGTCAACTTTCTTGTTTCCAACATTCAAACCAATCAATTCACAATGCTAAGGCAGAATTCCTAAGGGTTGTCGATATCGAGAGTCTTGACAAGGGGTTGGAATCCGACCCTATGTCGGGATTAATTCTGATTTTATTTTGATTCTCAACCTGCCTTCTAGCCTTTCCAATCCTTTATACATGCTTTCAAATTCATTCCAAGGGTTGATCTTCATAGTTTTTTGGTTGTATGGGCATTCCTTGGTGGAATGATCCATAATCTGGCAAATGTCACAGAATGCCTTCTTTGGGCAGGAACCCTTCGTGTGGCCATTTTCCTTGCATTTTGTACACCACAACTCATCTTCGCCTTTGCTTGTGCTTCCTTTCATTGTCTTGAATTCTCCCAACATCCTTTCCATGTCCTTTTGTAGGGTGCGGACTTTTTTGTGTGATTCCTCATCATTGTTGCCCTCCTCGGAAGAGTTATCTTCATCAGAGGATGACTTACTTTTCTTTTTTTTGGAAGTCCTATGTTCGCTCTCCAAGCCCATTGCTCGATTATATGCGTTTGTGTATGAAGAAGGGGGCACTATCTTCATCTTCTTCTTCAAGGTGGATTTTAGGCCTTCGACGAACCATTTCTTTTTTAGGCCGTCCGCTAGTTGACTGTCCATCTTTTCAACTAGCTCCTTGAGTCTTTTGTCATAAGCACGCACAGTCTCCTTGTTCCCTTGTTTTGTCTCGTAGATTTCTAAGACAATCTCATTGTCGTCTCTTAATAGCCGGAACTCTATTGGAAATGCTTTCCGTAGCTCATCCCATGTAGTTACTTTTGTTTTATCAATATCGAAGTACCAATCGATGGCTACCCCTCTTAGAGTGGCAAGGAACTGTTTTACCCACTCTGCCTGGTCCACTACTTCATTTGCAAACCAAATGGTCTCGCACGTGCGACAGTGTCTCACAGGATATTCCTTTCCGTCACCTGTGAACTTGGGTAATTTTTGTTTATTTGTCGCCATTGGTATGGTTACTGGTGATGGAGGTTGAGTTTGTCCACCCGCGTTGGTTGTACCAGAATTCCCTCCTGTATTGGGCGCGTTGGGCACGTTGGTACTCGATTGGATATTCAATCCTCCGTATGTCTGTGTATTGGAATGAACCCTTGTGGTAAGTGTGGGGGGTCCTAACAGGATGTTTTGACTACCGTGCGCTTGTGTTTCCTAAACACTTGCAGCCGCACTGGTATCGTCTTCACTTCTGTTGCAGATCTCTTCACCCTCTGTATGGGTTCCTCCTCTCTCACTCCTTCAGGTCTCTCTGGCCTCCGTGTGCGGTGTGAGCGACAAGCCCTTTAATCGATGTCGGGTCTCCTCTAGGAGATGTATCCGCTGTCGAGTCTCTTCAATCAAATCCTTCAAACTTCTTTCCCTACGGTGTTCTGGTGACGCTTAGCATTCTCCTTCGGTTTCTGCACCTTCTATGGTCCTTCTCCGGTGACCCTTCAGTTGGTCGTCCTTTGGCAAGTTGCCTTAGTCTTCATCAACGTTCTACTTGTTGTTCAAGGATTAAAGCTCTTTGCGCAGCCTCCCATTCATCAGTTTGTGCTTTCTTATTTCTATCTTTATTTAATAGATTGGTAATCAAATCAAAACCTCATATTTAACTGAACACTTTTTATTCATTCATTTTTTAAAAAAAAATTTCTCCTTTTCCATACATGTGTCAATCAGATGACATCATTGTTTACAATATTTCAGTGTTCTTTTTATTCTTTCAACAATCTACAAATCACAGATTATTTCCCCTTCGTCGGTTGCCATCACGGTCTTCAACCTCCTGACTGTTGTTCTCTTCGAAGTTTCATAGGATCTGTTGGCGGCGTTGTTCCCACACGGTTTCCTCCTGTCAGTTCCTCTGTGCGATGGATGTCTGGGTCAACAGTCGGGGGAGATGGTTCATCAACTTATTGACCGTGGAGCTCACTTCCAGCGCGTCCCAAACTGCTCGTTCATGAACGTCTTCTCCTAATGCCTCCCTCCAAACATAGGTCTCGATTGCTTCTTGCAAGATGATCGCAGAATCGCTCGTCAATGCATGCTCCCCTTTATACAATTCTTGTCATCCATGTTTATTTGTTTGTCTCCCCTCTTCTAGTGGTTGGCCCATTTCTCTCCCTTCGCCATTCAACTTAGTTACCACCCAAATTCGTACTGCAACAGTGCCAAATGTTTTCCCTCAGGGGTAAACTAGAATTTTTGCAGTCATACAGAATAAAGTACACAATACAGAATAAGAGAGAACTTCAAGTTTATTTCATTTCTCATAGGTTACCATGTACAAGAGTATAATCATAGCAAATTTGTCTCTTCCATTGAGAGACTACATACAAGTAGGGACCTAGAGGGTGCGAGGTGAACCATCGCACTTGTTAACTACCTACCCACGGTTGTAACTACCTAACATAGCAATGACACAATTAAGATAACAACATTTCCGTATATATTTGCCGACAACAAGTGTTTTGGGTCTCATTGTCTACCTATCCCACTTTTGGTTGCCCATCCTTTTGTTTGACCTATGTGCCTTTTTTGGCCCCAATGTCTTTGTTTTTGGTCCCTATGTCCCATTTTGGGTCACATGCCCCATTTTGTCTCACAAGCCTATTTTGGGTCCCCTTGTTCCATTTTGGGTCCTCTTATCCCATTTTGGGTCCTCTGCTTCGTTTTGGGCCCCCTTGTCCCACTTTGGGTCTCATGGACCCATTTTGGGTCTCATGTCCTACTTTTGGTCCTAAGAACCTATTTTGGATCCCATGCCTTGTTTTTGGTCCCCCTTGTCAATAATTATATTATATTAATATATTAAAACCATTGACTTGTTAATATTATATTAGAAATAGATAAGATCCTAAAATCCTAACACTTAACCTACAAACAAAACATTTAGAGTTGGTGAAAACCTAAACAAATTTTAATTCCATGATTATACTTAACATGAAATTATTCAATGGCATAGAGACTAAACTCTAGCTAATAATGACGTGAAAAATCAATATCAAGGAGTGACATTAGAAGTTTCCAAACAAGGTGAAATGGTTTTGAACCAAAAAAAAAGTTGTCAGTTCTCAGGAGAATGGGTATGAGTTTGGGGCCTTAGACATGAAAATGGATTTGTTTATTAATTTTTAAAATATATATTAAATCATTTAATAAATGTTATTGAAATTATATTTGTATTAATTATATCAAAATTAATTAACTAGAAAAAATTATAAATTTATAACTAACAATGTCACTATATTAGTTTTTATATTAAAAGTTTATAAATAATTATATATCCAAACTAAGTAATTTTATGTAATGAACTTACAAAAATTCCTTTACTTTATGAAGAAAAACAATAATATTTTGTAATAATCAAAATATAACTCATAATATATATATATATATAAAATACAGTATTACCCAAGGACGCATTTCCGACATAATTTGACCAATCCCAGAAACAGGGATGTCCCAAAAACCCATCCCCTAGCTGCCCATAAATTAATGCTTGAATTTTGATAAAGTGTTTGACTTCCACTCATGTGAACTCTCAATTTAAATTATTTAACTCAAAACATTATATTTTAAGGTTCTATAATGTATATAAGCACACTTTATTCATGTTTTCATATGAATATTTAAAATTTCCCAATATATTTAAAATTTTCCTTATTTTTAATATAGTTGCCCCTACTACCGTATCCCCGTCCCTCCCATTTCGGAAACTTGGGGTAACATAGAAAAAATATAATAATTTTGTTCATGGTACGGGGTTTCGAAACATTACACTGTCAAAGTCATAGGGTTTGTAATTTCGTTTTGGTTAACCTAAAAGATTGATGAGATAAAATTGGTTCTAATTTAGATTAAAATAGTTAAAAACTATAATCAATGGTAGAAAACTGGTTCCTAATTTACAATAAATAGTAAATGGATTTTTGGTGAAGAAAAATGTAGAAAAATGGATTAATCATGAAAACGGTATTTGTGAAAAATGGATTAAAAAATTTGTAATGTCCCCGTTTTACAGACTCTTGGGATTAGCTTAGTTTGGCGACCCTCGTAAGCTAATCAAGTGATCAGAGGGGGTCAGTTGGCAGAGCCAATGGTTGGATTCCATTCTGGAGGTTTTGGTTGCCAGGTCTGCTCTTTGTTTGGGTCAGATTAGATGACTTACTATTTATAGTAAGTGGTATTTTGGGTATGGTTTGGTTTAGCAGGTTGCCTGCACAATGATATCAACTATTTCAGGATCGTTTATTAGGAATCTCCAGTTTGAGAGACTTACTATTTATAGTAAGCCTATTTTGGTCAGTTGGCTATTTCTGGCAGGGCAGTGTGAGCTGAGGTTGTTGTCATCAGAAGTCTATTTACTATTGCCAGAAAGACTCAGTCGCATCACATTTTAATAAAAGTTATTAAATTAAGTTATATTAATTTAATAACTTATGAGCTTTAATGTTTTAATTTAATGTTGTGATGGTGAAGACTCTTTAATGAAAAGTGTCTTGAAGAAGATTTCATTAAAGCCTTTATATATGCCTTAGAGGAATTGAATTCCTCACCTTATGTCATTTGATGAATTTTTGTTGAAGTTTGTATTGAAGGAGGAAATCGAAATTCCATGGAGGATTGCTAGGGTTTGATTGTTTGGTCTTCAACCTTTGCAGAAAACAATAAACTTCTTTCAGGATTGCAGATTGTATGTGTTGACAATCAAGAATGCCAATATTAGAAGTTACAGAAGTGTTAGCTGAGAATTAGAACCGTACTGCATTAATTTGAGAGTTATAGTTGTGATTGTTGCCCTGGCTGCATGTTTGGTTTAGCAGCTGCATCTTCCTCTGGCTGCGTTTCCTTAATGATGATTGAATTGTGTTTGGGAGGCTGCATCATCAGTTAGAGGGGCCAATGCATTGCTCCCTAGGCTGTGTTGAGTAAGGGAGAGTGTGTTTGGAGCTTGAAAGGGGGTTATACAATTAGTGGAGGCTGTGTTTAGTTTCAAGAAGTGATAATAATTATCAGAGCTGTTTGGTGGTTGTGTGCTCATCTTTTGGTGACTGTTTCTATGAATTTGAAGGCTGTGTTAAGGCTGGAGTTAATCTGCGCAGGGCTGTGTGTGTTCTTCATGGTCTGACGTTACCAGCTGAGAAATGTCTTGTGGTGTATAGCAGTATTTAAGGTGCTGCATTTCATGCTGAGAAGTGGCGTCACACGCCTTGAATCTGTTTAATAAGGTGCTGCTTATCATTTATTATATGTAATGATTTGAATATTTTTTTAAAAGCATGTGCATGAATTGCTGTTGAGCCATGGGACAGAACTAATTTGTTGTCGATGTTATTTCTTCAAGTTCCGAAAAAATTCATTAAAATTTATATATTTTGAAAACACACAAAAACCATTGCAATTTAAATAAGAGAAGAGCCAACTTCCTATTGAGAGCTAGTTGGGCTCTTTACAAAATTGCAGCAAATCATACAGCATAATTTAAACACATTTTTAACATGATTTCAACATAATATTAACACATGTAAATGGAAAAAAATGGGTCAACAAACATAGACCATGATATTGTTTAAAAATTTGAATTTTGAAGGGAAAAATTTGCAACTATGACGATTTGCAATTTTGGTGATTCTACTTCTTTGGGTTTAACACAACACATGGATTCAAGAATTGTCATTGCTTGAGATCTAGATTTTTCAAAGGGATGCACAACAATCATCTCACAACTTGAATTGAGTGAGATGGAATTCAAGCAACATGTTTTACACAAAACGACCATCCCCAAATAATCACTATTGAGGAAAACCTACATTTGTATGCTTAGGTGAAACATCAAGCATAGTTGCACCATATAGGAATAGTTGAAGCACAGTGGTGCAGGGGCATCATTATTGTCTTCATTTATGTTTTGTTGTTTTGGTTCTAGTTACAGTTTATTTTCCTTTATTAATTCCATTGGCGGCAGTTAGACAAATCATAGTTAGTTTGTCCTAGTTAATATTTGTTGATGACAGTTATAGGGGTGAGAAATAAAATGGTGGCTAGCATCTGTAGAAGGGGAGGACCAGATCAGTGGAAGAGAGTCAATCTATTGAGGATGGAAGAGGGCAGGCCCATGTGCAAAAGTGTGGCATCGGGTCAGGAGTCACCTAGCAAGGTTAGAGCTGGGAAGCAATCAGAAGCTGTGAGAAGTTGGTAGTTAGACCAGTGCAAGGAAGGAGAGTTGTCAGTGATTGTGAGGGCGACAAAGGAGATCAGGAAAAGGAAAGATTCAGGCACACATATGGAAAGAGGGATCAAATCATTGCTCTGTAATTCTTTCCCTCATTTTGTAGGTAATACATGTATTGTTAGGAATAGTTTTTCTGTTGTCCATGGTTAGACTTCTATGACCAATGTCTTGGCTCGAGAATGTCACTGTAATTGTAAAGGAAGTTTGCTCATTACATAAGATATTGTCTAAGCCTAGTTTCAATTTGGCATTGTTTGTAATTTCTTGCTATCATTTAAATTGTACTTCATTGGTGTTTCAACATCTTGTAGCCAGCGAACCAAGGAGGCTGCAGATGTTAGTATTTAGTATTAGTTTTTCCATCATATTGGTTCCAGAGCATTAGAACCATGTCACTCTATGAGTTGTTAGTATTTTAAGTATTTGTTGCCTTGAGGACATAATAGGTTTCATTTGTTAGTGATTATGGAAATCTTCCCCATCAATTGGTATTAGAGCTAGTGTTCTTGAGTGTGTAGGCAGCTTCGCCAAAGGGATGCAGTTTGTGCTAGAACTTGCAGAGAGGATTGGTGAAGGGTGAAGAAACCGTTAGAAACAATTGATCGAGTTGGCTATCCTCGTACAAAGATAAAATTGGGTAGAAGGTGTGCAAACTCCGTCCACTGAGAGGAAGTGGGTAAAATAGGTCTTGGAGTGGTGCATCTTCCAGAATCTTATTGGGTAGAGGATAGTAGAGCGAGTTGTGGGAAATAAAGTGAAGCAATGAGAGTCTGAGAGGAGCTCAAGAGACAGAGGTAGGTATGAAGGAGTCTTACAACAGTGAAAGCTTGAAAGACTCGAAGTGGTTGATGGAGAAAAAAAGAAGCAAGGGTTTGTGATTAGTTGGGTTTTGACAATCCCTGTGTTGGAAAAAGGGAGAAAGAAGAGATGGATGACCATGATTGAGAGGGGAGTGCAGAAGTTGAGACAAAAGGTGTGAGAGGTCTTGGAAGAGATAAAGCAGGAAATGAGAATGGGAAGATTTGCAGCAGTGGAGGAATATCCGTTGGAGGACTTGGAAGTAGCAGATGAGCAAAAAGATTCAATGTTTGGTGAAGAACCTAATGAAAAGCGAGTGTTTCTTGAGGAAGAGATCAAGAGGATTGGGCACTTGAGCAGTGCAGTAGTGGAGTAAGTTGTAGCAGTGGTAACTAGAGAGTTTAATGAAGAAAGTAGAGAGAACTTGCTTACAATGGACCATTGGTGGGTGATGGCAAAGAATGTGATGGAGGAGAAAATGCCTCATAGGTTGAGGTAGTCGATGAGGAAGATTTTTGGGCACAATTTGTGGCGATAGAACAAGAGTAGGTGGAGAAGCTTGAAGATATGAAGGCAGATGAAACAGCAAAGGATGGAAAGATGAAGGTTGCAAGTGAGGATAAAGAAGTTGCAGCAGCAAAGATAGAGTATGGAGTGTATGCAGATTTTAGTAATAATATAGTAAAGATATATACAAATGACTAAAGGGGAAAATGAATTACTAGAGGAAATGTTGGCCATCAAGGAAGAAAGACTGGAAATGATGATGGATGTAGAAGGTAAAATGAAATGGTAAGCGCAGATTTATATGTAGCTAACACAGATTCAGATGACTTTGGCTTACAGATGGACGGGGTGAATGAGTTTCGAGACATGGTAATCATTAATTTCTATATAATCATTTATATTGATTTGTGTGTGGATGAAATGGAGAAGAGATTGGAGGAGGATGGTAAACAACAGATACAACTGCATGTGGGCAGAGTCGAGAAATGAGCAGTGATATTGGAAGAACCTAGCAGCTGTGCTTGAATGATGTTGGAAAAAGAGGAAGAAAAGAACGAAGGTAAATCATTGCTACCTTGTGCAGGAGCACATGGTTTTTTTTGTCTCCTGGGGAGTTTGATGCAGGGGCATCGTCTTTGTATTCATTTATGTTTTGTTGTTTTGGTTTTGGTTACGATTTGTCTTCCTTTATTAATTTCATTGGCGGCAGTTAGACAAATCACAGTTAGTATGTTCTGGTGAATATTTGTCGATGAGAGTTATGGAGGGTGAGAAAGAAAATGGTGCCTAGCATCTATAGTAGGGGAGGAGTCGATCAGTGGAAGACAATCAGTCTACTAAAGACGGAATAGAGCAGGCCCGTGTGCAAAAGTGTGGCATCAGGTTAGGAGTCACCTGGTAAGGCTAGAACAAGGAAGCAATCAGAAGCTGCAAGAAGTTGGTAGTTGGACCAGAGCAAGGAAGGAGAGTTGCCAGTGATTGTGAGAGTGATAGAGGAGATTGGGAAAAGGAAAGATTCAGGCATACATATGCAAAGAGCAATCAAATCATTGCTCTAATTTTTTCCCTCATTTTGCAGATAATGCATGTAACATTGGGAATGGTTTTTCTAGTGTCCATGTTTGGACTTTTATGACCAATGTCTAGGTCCAAGAATGTCACTATAATTGTAAAGGAATTCTGCTCATTACGTAAGAGATTGTCTGAGCCCAATTTCCATCTGGCATTGTTTGTAATTTCTTGATGTCCTTTAAATTGTACTGCATTGGTGTTTAAGCCATTGTACTTTCTTTTATCTGAATACTGAAATGGAAGTACCGAACAAAATAATTGAAAGGAAACTCTACACAATAAGACAGGGCACAAGATTTGACGTGGAAACCCAAGATGGGAAAGAACCATGCTGAGAAATGCTGCTAGGATCTACCATCCTAATCCAGCCTCACAGTTAAATCCAATTACAATATTTAAGGGCACCGGCCCTATGGAATCACCAAACCCCCTTTTCCTACTAGCATCAACTCTTTCACAACTCGAGAACCCATTCAACCAATCTAAGCACCCAGTTACAAGTTACAAATGATTTATAAAACAAGCTATATCTCAATTCAAATCTGAAACATCTTAAACCAGTTACAATTCTGTGATTTTCTTTATACAAATATGGATGAACTGAGATTTTGATACATCAAAATAGTTCTGATTATTCCTTTGCAGGGTGACTTCAGTCTGAAATATATATAACCTCTTTGTAGACTGAACCAAATAAAAATAAATAAGATTATAATTACTGCAACTTAATTTCAATCTGAAAATTATCACAAATTTCAGATTCAACAACTCATCCTCCTAATTTTTCTGCAAATTGATTTCAGTCTGAAATACTAATAACCTTTCCTCTGTCAATTGAATTAAAACAAACCCTTTTGCAAATTGAATTTGAACTTGAAAAAGTATCTTTCTTTACTGATGAAATAACACTGCAAACTTGATCTGAAATAATCTTATCCAAAGATTTAGAGCAGACTTGAATCAATTCTAAATGAAATAAATATGCATGACATTTGTTCCTTCAAGTGAGATACCTTCTCTTTTCTGTGAGTGTTTCAACTCGCTTCATAGTGCTCAGATGTGATTACCTTAATGTTGTCACAAAAATTACTCTGTAAAATACTACGCATACTGCTCTGTCATCAATGTGTTATATATTTCAAATGACACACCGATATATCTCTATACAGAAACACACCCATTCAAATCAAAATGAAGTGCATATATAAAGTATGGTGAGTAGAAAGGAAGTTGTAAAGAACAGTTGTAATTATCAACCAATCATCTAACCCCCTGTCAACGTAGATTATGAATCACCACTTCATTAATACCTCTGTGTTTATTGTCTCAAATAGATGCCAAGTCTAACAATATTTACAAATAAAATAATCAACAGTCAACCCCCAGTGTCGCTAATTTCCTGACGCACCTTCTGTTAATTCCTTATAACCCAGCTACAGATTAATTGCACAGTAAATTCACAGAATAGAAAATCTATCTGATTTATAACAATCAATACTCTGGGTTAAATAACAACAAATAATAGCAGAAGCAAAAATAACAAAAGCCAATCAGAAAAAGACAATTAACACAGATATACCCGGGAAACCCTAGTGTGTTGAAAAACCTACAAATGTTGGATCTTCTATTCAGCCTAACAGCAAACTTATTCTTCACAATACAATCCAAGTTTGCTACAACAATCTTACATATATTGAGCACAGCTGCTTTACTTATCTTGCAAGAAAAGAAACTTTCCTTGCTTTCTTTGGCTTTAAATCATATAAAATCACTCTTGATTTTATGCAACCTCACAAACTTAGAAATATCCTAATAAAGAATAAAAAACTAAAGTTGTTGCTAAACATCCAACTCGAGTTGCTTTAAAACAACTCCATTCCACCTTCCTAGCTTAAAAACAAAATTCAACACTCCCTCTTAGCGAGGAAGGTGTTCTGTGCAACACCCAGCTTATCCCTGAAAAATACAAACTTATTCTTCACCAAAGCCTTTGTTAGGATGTTTGCTATCTCTTTGTCCGTAAGAATGTACTGGAGTTTCATTGTCCCCTTCTCCACACAATCTCTGATGAAGTGGTACTTGATCTCAATGTGCTTGACTTGTCATGAAATACTAGATTCTCAAAGAGTTTAATGCAACTCTGATTATCATAGTAAATGACTGTAGGATCTAGCTTCTGATCAAAGAGCCCAGCTAGAAGTTTTTCAAGCCAGATAGCCTCACATGTAGCCATACTGGCTTCTATATACTCGGCCTCTGCAAAACTCTGTGCAACTGACTTCTGTTTCCTATTGTACCAAGAGACAACTCGTAATCCCAAAGTGAAACTGCACCCTAAAGTTCTCTTTTTGTCAACTGTATTGCCTACCCAATCTGCATTGGTAAACCCCTCGAGCTTCACTCCATCCCGCTAAACATACTTTAGCCCATAATCAACTGTGCCTCAAAGATATCTCAAAACATGTTTTGCAGCTATCCAAGGCACACGTTTAGGTTTCACCGTAAACTGATTGAGAGAGTTCATTGCAAAACAAATGTCTGGCCTAGTGTTGACCAGATACATGAGAGAGCCTATCAACTGTTTGCATAAAGTAGGGTCCATTGCCTCTAATCTAGAAGCATCAATCTTCTTCCAGCTGATCACAAGTGGTGTGGACATGGGCATATAGTTCTCCATCTTGAATCGCTTCAAGATATCAATTAAGTGTTTCCCTTGTCCAAGGAAGATCTCTCTCTCTTTCTGCCACAACTCTAATCCCATAAAGTAGTGCATCAACCCCAAATCCTTCATCTCAACTCTCCTGCAAGATCCCGCTTGCAGTGTCTTATGAGCTCCTCTGATCCTGTGAGAAATAAGTCATCAACATACAACAATAGTATGAGAAGTTCACCCTTCACCTGACCATAGTGTAGGTTTGAATCTGCCTCACTCTTGATGAAGCCCACACTCTGCAACTATCAGTACGTGAATACCACACCCTGGGAGCTTGCTTGAGACCATACAGTGCTCTTTTCAACTTGCAAACATGAGAATCCCTCCCTTGTGCTTCAAATCCTTCTGGCTGCTCTATGTAAATATTTTCCTCAATTACTTCATTGAGAAATGTTGTTTTAACATCCATCTGGTGAATCTTCCAACCCATTTGAGCACCTATAGAAATTATAGCTCTTATGGAAGAGTACCCGGCTACTAGAGCGAAAGTCTTGTCATAGTCGATTCCTTCCTTTTGAGAAAACCCCTTAGCCGCAAAATGAGCTTTAAAAATTTTCACACTACCATTTGCAGCATGCCTAATCTTATATGGCCATCTCAAGCCCACCACAAACCTATCTTCTGGTCATGGTACTACCTCCCACACGCTATTCTTCATGACGAAAGAATATTCTTCCACCATAGCATCCTTCTGTACTTGGATGCCTCTTGAAAGCTAGAAGGCTCTACTTCAACTAACTCACTCAGAAGTGCCACATACTCGGAATAACGTTTGGGAGCCTTTCTCTGTCTAACTGAATCTTGTGGATCACCGTCATATTCTTGGGCCTTTCTCAAAGTCTGCTCAGCCGCTCTGTTTCTCCTCTTCTCTATAATAGGAATACGAAGTTGAGGAATTATTTGTTCCTCTTGATCATCTTGTTCAACTTGCTCGCTTATCTCTGCATCTTGTGAGATTGAAGTTTGAGGAATTTGTGTTACCTCAATCGTGGATGATTGCTTCTTCTCATTCATCAAGCGGCTAGACTTCCGAAGAGCCCTCTCCCCCTCGAAATTCACATCTCTGCGAACAACTGTTTTCCTGAGAGTAGGAATGTAAACCCGATAAGCCTAAGAGCTTTCACTGTACCCAACAAGGATACCCTTCTCTGCAATTGGTTCTAACTTGGTTCTTTTCTCCACAGGAATGTGACAATACACAAGGCATCCAAAGATGCAAATGTGCCCCAAATCTGGTTTCTTACCACTGAATGCCTCTTCTGGAGTCAATTTTTCCAACACTTTGTGAGGACTCCTATTCTGCAAATACACGGTTATATTGCAAGTTTCAGCCCATAAGAACCAAGGCAAGTCCTGATCATGAAGCATGGCCTTGGCTGCTCCAATTATAGCCCTATTCTTCAGCTTAGCAGCTCCGTTTTGTTGAGGGTTGTATGAAATTGTTAATTCTTTCTTGATACCTTCCTAAGCACAAAAATCTTTGAAGGCATTCAAGGTATACTTGCCTCCATTATCAGACCTCGGTATCTTGATCTTTCTCCGTGTCTAGTTCTCCACAAGAGCTTTAAACTCTGATACCTTCCTGAGCACAAAAATCTTTGAAGGCATTCGAGGTATACTCGCCTCTATTATCAAACCTCAGTATCTTGATCTTTCTCAGTGTCTAGTTCTCCACAAGAGCCTTAAACTCTTTGAACCTACTAAAGACCTCATCTTTGTTTTTCATAAAATATATCCATGTCTTCCTAGAGAAATCATCAATGAAAGTAACATAATACTCATACCCATTCAAGGATCCTGTTGACATAGAACCACACACATCTGAGTGTACGACGTGCAAAATCCCTTCAGATCTATGGTCACTACTTGGAATATTGGTCTTGGCATATTTCCCAAGAGCACAACCCTTGCACACCTCATGCATTTTTGTCTTCATCTCAGGGAGCTCCTTCACTATTTACTTGAGCACATTAAGTGCTCCATGGTGAAGATGAGCCATCCTCCTGTGCCACAATTCTCCTTGCCCTCTACAGTTGCTTAGCAATGCATGTGCTGGCTCAAACTGTAACCGAAACAAGTTGTCATGCTTGACTCCAATCACTTTTGCAACTTGGGAATTCTTGGGACAAATATAGACTTTTCCCCTTTCAAAGGTTACGATGTAACCCTTGTCTTCCAAAGTAGAAACTGAGATTAAATTCTTTGTCATGCCAGGGACATACAACACATCCTCCAACAATAAAGGTTTGTCAGACTCCCTCTAAAACTTGACAGTGCCAACACTAGTTGCACTTGGCATTGTCACCGAGCTCAATATAGAAATCCAGCTTCTTCTCCTCCAACTTGGTGAAACATTCTCTGACTCCCATCATGTGGCAAGAAGCCCCACTGTCAATATACCAAACCCTATTGGCAACTGAACTTGAGAGACAGGCAATGAGTGAAAACTCATTCTCAAATCGTGATGCAAACTTGTCCACTTCGGCTGTAGCAGCAACTTGCTTCTTCTAATTGTCCTCATTTATATTATTCTGAAATGTTCTTTACTAGGATTCTGATAAATAGTTTTCTAAAATTTCCCACTATACTGAAATGGCCAAGTCAGTTGAGCTGTATTTTATTCAATATTCATGGACTGGGGTGTGCTCACTAATAAGCTGTTCTGAAACCATTGTTAACTGAATGCCAATAACTCTGAATGTTTATTATTTTTGTGCCAATCTCAGTTTACAATATCTTTGTTTTCTAAATGCAATAAAAATATTTTCAACATAAACTCCAGACTTGCACAATGATTAAGAGTATCCAAGATTACACTATAATAGTTTCCTGGAGGTTAATATTTAATAATGAGCAGAGATATGTAACATCAATGCATACCCGACATTACAATAACAGATAGAAAGCTGCAGTTCATAAAGTACCAACTGTAACTGCATGTAATGGAAATCTGGTTACAGATTTGGGGTACCTCTACATAGGCCAGGATGGGCGTGAATGCGTAGGACCATATAATGATGCTGCCACCTCAGGTACCCGCTAGAATAGAATGTCACGCTATCAGGATCTGGCTATGCTCAGATTTCCTTCGCAAATTCCAGGTGTGTCAACCGCCTTTGCGCTGATACTTCACTTCCTCCAACACACTTCCCGCTAACTGGAGTTTATCGTGAATAGAATGCTCATACCCGTGTTTATAGGACAATATATGCTGACTGGGCCCGCGAATGAGTAATAGCACCCGTGAATATGTGCTGGGCTACTCAGAACATGCAGTTATTTCCGTTTTCTCTGCCCCTCTATAGCTAATAGCAATGTAGATCATAAGGTCTCTTCTACAGCCGCCTGTATTGCTAACCTGGGTATTACTGACTCCCGCAATCCCTGACTATCTTACTGCCCAGTCCGTCATTTATAACCTGATTCCTGACCTGACTGGATGTGATTGAAATGGATGCTAGGAATGTGTGCGGCCTAGTGAACCTTTCTTCGAATATTACTTAAGCTGCTCCTTGTCACACGGCGTAATGGGAACCGTAGGTTGTGCCTTCACCCAGCTCGATATTCTACACTGCTTTCTGATGTGCTGACGGTGATGTTGCTAGCATTCTTGGGTTCACTCTTTACTGTACTGAAGGTGCCAAGAAATAATACTGATATTCAAATGATTTCCTCCTATTGCTGATAATGTTGGGAATGAGATATTTCTTACCAATCAAATATGGCTCACTGTGAAAACTGTATGTCTCCACCTTGAAGAGAGAGCTGGGGCTACATCCAATCTCCTCTTGTATTCTTGAGGGTTTGCGTCCTCAGAATAATCAGTCACGTAAAGCAACTAGAATATCTTTTATATTTTATCAATTTCATGGTGCTTTTTTTGAGGTGTACTTTCCTCATTAATAGCCTCGAAGTGAGTGCAAACACAAAAAGTGGGGCAATGTGGGATAAAGGCTCACTTAAGTTGCTTTAATAACTTAAAGTGACTTTACAACATAAAGTGACTTTATAAAATAAAGTAACTTAATAATAAGTCATAAAGTGACTATAAAATAAAGTAACTTAATAATAAGTCATAAAGTGACTTTATAACACACTTCAATAAATAAAGTGATTCTGACTATAGAAGCTGAGCTCGAATATTAATATTTGCCCGTGCAAAGACGTGACTGGCTGACATCCTTCTCAGAGTGGCCACTAGTCCATTCGGATGGCTAGATAGACTAATCCAGTATCTAAATGGTCTATTGCCGAGAAGGGGACATTACAGTCCTCCCTTCCTGGGTTTGCTTGCCCTCAAGCAATCTCAATGCTGGGTGCTGCAAGATCGACTCACCCTCCCAAGTGGCATCCTCATAGGGTAGGTCTATCCACCGAATCAAATACTCACGTACGGTCCTGTTCCGTAGCTTTCTTTCTCTGACCTCAATAACCTCTGCTAAAACTAAAGTCAATTTACCCTCATCCAATGGAGGTAACCCGTCTGAGACCACTATCTGTTGCCCTATTGCCTTCTTCAGGCAAGAAACATGGAAAACATTGTGGATCCTGTTGTCTGATGGAAGCTCTAGCTCGTAAGCTACCTCGCCAACTCTCCCCGAGATGCGGAAGGGGCCATAAAATCTGGTTCTGAGCTTCTTTGATCCACTCTGCTTCAGGGAGCTCTGTCTATAGGGCTATAAACAAAGATAGACCATATCGCCTACCACAAAACTCCGCTCTGTCCTGTGTCGATCAGCGTACATCTTCTGCTGATTCTGAGCCCTCTGGATGTTCTCTCTAAGAGATCTGAGTATGTCCTGGTGATCCTGCAGCCAGTCTCTCGCGATCGGCACCCTGCTGTCCTGTAGAGCCAAATCTATAAATGAAAGTGGCTCGCTGCCATATAGAGCTCGAAAGGGCGACATGCCAATCGTCATGTGATATGTAGAGTTGTAGCAGAACTCTCCCAAGTACAACCATCGGACCCAAGCTCTCTGCTGTCCTGCTACGTAACTCCAAAGATAACCTTCCACAATCTCCATCTGATCATCTGTCTGCGGGTGGTAGCTAGTACTAGGAGTCAATTCAGTGCCGACCAATTTGAACAATTCCTGCCAAAAAGTGCTTAGGAACTTGCTGTCCTTGTCGCTCACAATGGTCTTAGGGAGACCATGCAATCTAAATACTTCGCGAAAGAACAACTCTGCCACCTAGGAAGTTGACCAATCCGTGGCAATAGCAAAGAAGTGAGCGAACTTGGTGAGTTTATCGACCACCACATAAATGTTGTCCCTGCCCTGCACTCTCCATAACCCTGTGATGAAATCCATCGATATGCCCTCCCACTTCTGAGCTGGGATGGGAAGGGGCTGCAATAAACCTGTTGGATGCTCATGCTCTGACTTATTTTGCTGACAAGTTTGGCACTCCCTGACATACTAGAGGACGTCATCCTTGAGGCCCTTCCAAGAGAACCTCTCTCTGACCCGCCTATAAGTCTTAAAGAATCTTGGATGTCCTGCTATGGGCGCATCATGAACAGCCCTCAAAATCTTAACCTTGAGCTGAGAACCAGGCACTAAGTAAATCCGGTCCTTATAAAGGATGAGATCATCAACCACTCTGTACCTACTATCCGAAAACTATCCATCCAAAATTTGACAGGTCTGGGTATTCTTGGTATACTTAGCCAACAATAGGGATTTCCAATCAGCGGAAATCTCTGATAGGACACAACTCGCCTCTGAAGGTCTCCTAGAGAGTGCGTCAGCTACCACATTATTCTTCCCTTTCACATACTCGATGTCAAAGTCATAGGCCTGAATCTTACTGACCCATTTCTGTTGTCTCTCATTCAGCTCTTTCTGCTCCAGGAAATAACGCAAGCTGTTGTGGTCAGTTCTGACTGTGAACTTGCCACCAACTAAATACTGTCTAAATTTAGCCAAGGCATGCATGATGGCAAGCATCTCCTTGTCATAGGTGGAGTAAAGCCTCTCATTATCCTTAAGCTTCCTGCTCTCAAAAGCTATGGGTTGCCTGTCCTACATTAACACTGCGCCAATTCCATTCCCCGAGGCATCACACTCTAAGACGAAGGATCGAGAGAAATCCAGTAGAGCCAAAACCGGACAAGTGCTCATAACGGTCTTGAGCCTGTCAAAGACAGCCTCTACCTCAACTGTCCACCTGAAAGCTCCCTTCCGGGTAAGGTCGGTGAGAGGAGCCTCTGTCTAAGAGAACCCCTTAACAAATCTCCTATAGTATGAACACAACCCCAAGAATCCTCTCAAATCCGAGACATTGCGTGGAGGTGGCCAATCCTGAATAGCCTGAATCTTCTCCTGGTGCACCATAACCCCATCTGCCCCTATCACATGCCCCAAATAGAGAATCTCTGTCAGTCCGAACTCACACTTGGATCCCTTCGCAAATAGAGATTGGCTCTCCATGATGCTCAGAACCTCCTCCAAGTGCTGCAAGTGCTCTGTCCATGTCCTGCTGTAGACTAGAATGTCATCAAAAAATACGAGAACGTTCTTGCGCAACTGCATTTTAAAGATATGGTTCATGCAGGACTGAAAGGTGGCGGGTGCATTTGTGAGCCCAAAAGGCATCACTAAGAACTCGTAGTGTCCGTAGTGGCATCTAAAGGCTGTCTTGTAGACATCCTCATCTCGGACACGTATTTGATGATACCCGGATTGAAGATCAATCTTTGAAAAGTAAACAGCTCCATGAAGCTCATCTAGAAGCTCATCAATCCTAGGAATAGGGTACCTGTTCTTGATGGTTCTCTTATTCAAGGCACGGTAATCAATACACATGCGAAGAGTACCATCCTTCTTCACCAAAACCACAGAAGAAGCAAAAGGGCTAGAGCTAGGTCTGATGTGCCCCATGTCCAATAGTTCCTTAATCGCCTTTTCAATCTCCTCCTTGTAATGCCTAGGGTGACGATAAGGAGTGGTAATTACGGGCTTGGCCCCCTCCTCCAACTCTATGATATGCTCGAAGCTCTTGTCTAGAGATATGCCTGGAGGGATGTCCCCAAAAACCCGCTTATGACTATCCAACACCCCCTGAATGTCAACGTGAATCTGCTGCCTTGAATCCGGTGAAGGACTAGAAGAAATGAAGCACTGAGCTGCCCACTCCATGCTACCATGTCTGAATATGGCCTCCATTCTGTGAGTTGAAACTACCTGTGATCCACTATCTGCCATGGCCTTAAGCGTAACCAACTGACCATCCTTCATAAACTCTAACTGCCTCTGCTGATGATCAATAGTATACCGCTCGAGAGTCTGTAGCCACTGCATGCCGAGAATGGCGTCAAGACTATCTAAGTCTAACGTAGAAGTCTACCTCTAGGAGATAATCCCTGAAATGAATCTGAAGACCTGAGACCTTCCCTGTGCAACTCAGTAGGTCTCCCCCGGCCACCTTGACCTCAAACTCTGAAATGCTATCTATCTGAAGTCCCCTCCTGGAAATCAAACTGGCGCTAATGAAATTGTGTGTAGCACCAATGTCAAGAAGACATATAATCTGTTGTCCTCTAACCACTCCCTTGAGCCTAAAAGAGTGACAGGTGGGAATACCTGAGAGGGATGCTAAAGTAATAGGGAGCTGCCCCGTACGCACTCCCTTCTTTCTCTCTACTGAATGCTCATCTTGAGTCTCAGTCTTGCTGCTCTCATCTCCGATGTCCTCCTGTTGATCATTCTCATCATCAGTTACCACCTCAATATAGTGTATCTGGCCCTTCCCACGACACCTATGATCCGGAGCCCAAGGCTCTCTACATGTGAAGCATAACTTTTTCCTCCTCAACTCATTCCAAGTCTCGAAGTCAAGTCTGGGAGGTGCACCCTTATCCTGGTTTTTATTTCTCTGAAAATAAGAAGACCCCTTGAAGGTTTTCTTTTGTGGCTGTAGGATGGATAACAGTGAGTCCAAGTCATGTGCCAATTTAATGGCGTCATCTAAAGTTTTTGGCTTGAGGACCCTAACAAGCTCTCTGAAATTATCCTGAAGCCCCTCAATAAACAACATAACCTTTCTCTTCGCTGCCATATCTGAAACCATAATAGATATCCTCTGAAACTCATCAATATAGTGATCCAATGATCCACTCTGCTTCAGCAAAGCTAACTCCCTGTAGTAAACCTCAATGTCCTTACGGTCAAAGTGTGTGATCAATTTAGTGCTAAAGATCTCGTAGGATGTAATCAACCCGTGATCCTGGGTGATGAGGCCATGATGCCACCAATCGTATGCTGCACCCTCTTAATGCATGGTTGCGAACTTAATCGCCTCCGTCTCCGACATAGGCTTCAGGGTCAGGAAAGTATCTAGCTTGTGAATCCAAGCTCTAGCGGAAGTCTTACCGCTACCATAAAAAATGGGGAGAGTCAACTTATTCATAGCATGCTTAAGATCTCTATTGGGACCCCTGGGTCTCCTATCCTGCTGCACTCTCTCATAATCTCTCCTTTGTGTCAGATACTACACAAATGACAAGTCAGCCTTGACATTGTCAGGTAACAAGTCCCACTCATCATGTGCGACTGCAACATTGTTGGGAAGCGCAGCTGCTGCCTCGGGCTGGGCTACTTCCTCCTCGGCATGATTCCTTGCCAACATAGGCATAAGGGGCCTATCTGTAGTGTGAGTAGCTGCTATAGCAGCTCTAGGTGATCCTTCCACACTGTTACCGCCATGGTGACTCCGGGGTCTCGCGGCTGCCACTGTCAACTATTGCATAACTCCCGTGAGCTGGTGTAACACGTCAGCGATGTGATCTTGTCCCTAGCGAAGGGCCATCATGGTCTCCCTGACATCTCTGTCCTCATCTGCCATACCTATACCTCTAGTGCCCTGTTCAAAAATAATATTCTCGTCTTCCTCTGTATGATTGTTTTCAATGTCTACCTGTACAGACGGTTCAGACTGTCCGTGTTCAGCCCTGTTATGTCTAAAGTTATAAACTTTATGTTTATCGTGCATGCCTGGACTGCATTACCAACTGAAAACGAAAGCCCACAAGGTTGGCAAGACCTTAGGCTCTGATACCACTAAAATGTTCTTTACTAGGATTCTGATAAATAGTTTTCTAAAATTTCCCACTATACTGAAATGGCCAAGTCGGTTGAGCTGTATTTTATTCAATATTCATGGACTGGGGTGTGCTCACTAATAAGCTGTTCTGAAACCATTGTTAACTGAATGCCAATAACTCTGAATGTTTATTATTTTCGTGCCAATCTCAATTTACAATATCTTTGTTTTCTAAATGCAATAAAAATATTTTCAACATAAACTCCAGACTTGCACAATGATTAAGAGTATCCAAGATTACACTATAATAGTTTCCTGGAGGTTAATATTTAATAATGAGCAGAGATATGTAACATCAATGCATACCCGACATTACAATAACAGATAGAAAGCTGCAATTCATAAAGTACCAACCGTAATTGCATGTAATGGAAATCTGGTTACAGATTTGGGGTACCTCTACATAGGCCAGGATGGGCGTGAATGCGTAGGACCATATAATGATGCTGCCACCTCAGGTACCCGCTAGAATAGAATGTCACGCTATCAGGATTTGGCAATGCTCAGACTTCCTTCGCAAATTCCAGGTGTGTCAACCGCCTTTGCGCTGATACTTCACTTCCTCCAACACGCACTTCCCGCTAACTGGAGTTTATCGTGAATAGAATGCTCATACCCGTGCTTATAGGACAATATATGCTGACTAAGCCCGCGAATGAGTAATAGCACCCGTGAATATGTGTCGGGCTGCTCGGAACATGCAGTTATTTCCGTTTTCTCTGCCCCTCGATAGCTAATAGCAATGTAGATTGTAAGGTCTCTTCTACAGCTCCCTGTATTGCTAACCTGGGTATTACTGACTCCCGCAATCCCTGACTATCTTACTGCCCAGTCCGTCATTTATAACCTGATTCCTGACCCGACTGGATGTGACTGAAATGGATGCTAGGAATGTGTGCGGCCTGGTGAACCTTTCTTCGAATATTACTTAAGCTGCTCCTTGTCACACGGCGTAATGGGAACCGTAGGTTGTGCCTTCACCTAGCTCGATATTCTACACTACTTTCTGATGTGCTGACGGTGATGTTGCTAGCATTCTTGGGTTCACTCTTTACTATACTGAAGGTGCCAAGAAATAATACTAATATTCAAATGATTTCCTCCTATTGCTGATAATGCTGAGAATGAGATATTTCTTACCAATCAAATATGGCTTACTGTGAAAACTGTATGTCTCCACCTTGAAGAGAGAGCTGGGGCTACGTCCAATCTCCTCTTGTATTCTTGAGGGTTTGCGTCCTCAGAATAATCAGTCACGTAAAGCAACCAGAATATCTTTTATATTTTATCAATTTCATGGTGCTTTTTCTGAGGTGTACTTTCCTCATTAATAGCCTCGAAGTGAGTGCAAACACAAAAAGCGGGGCAATGTGGGATAAAAGCTCACTTAAGTCGCTTTAATAACTTAAAGTGACTTTACAACATAAAGTGACATTATAAAATAAAGTAAATAATAAGTCAAAGTGACTTTATAACACACTTCAATAAATAAAGTGATTCTGACTATAGAAGCTGAGCTCGAATATTAATATTTGCCTGTGCAAAGACGTGACTGGCTAACATCCTTCTCAGAGTGGCCACTAGTTCATCCGGATGGCTAGATAGACTAATCCGGCATCTAAGTGGTCTATTGCCGAGAAGGGGACATTACATATTCTTATTCGGACATTGACTGGCATAGTGACCCATTTGATGGCAGCAAAAACATTTTATCTTTCTGAGATCTTTCTTCTACCCACTCTTGGAGGAAGAACCTTATGCTTGCTCTTTATTAGATGTCTTACCCTTGCTTCCAAGAGCAAGATTTTCTTCGTCTTGACCCTTCTTTGTCTGGTCTCCTCAATGTGCACCTTCATGGATTTCCTCTTGAACAAAATCATGTAATGTTACCACTTGGCGTACGAACTATTCAAGGCCGTGCGGGTCGCTTGGAGCCGTGCAGACCACTCGAGGATGTGCAGGTCACTCCGAGCCGTACGGACCACTCACGGTCGTGTAGACCACTCCAGACCATGCAGGTCACTCCGGGGTTGTGCGGACCACTCAAGGTCATGTAGACCACTCGGGGCCGTGCATACCACTTGCGGCCGTGTGAGTCACTCCGGGGTTGTGCAAACCACTTTTGGCCATGGAGGTCACTTTGGGCCATGCTGACCACTCGGGGCTGTGCGGGTCACTCTAAGTCGTGTGAATCACTCCGGGGCCGTGCGGGTCACTCTAGGTTGTGTAGACCACTTCGGGCCATGTGGGTCACTCTGGGCCGTGCGGTCACAACGGTGTCACCCGAACATCGTTAAGCCAAGGATGTTTGTTGTATGGTGTTGTTCAGAATATTGCAGATGGAATTAATGTTTTATGCCCGTAGTATGAGCAAATCGCCAAAGTCAACATTCAATGGAAAGGAAAGTTTGCACATACACCAGAAAATATATTCAATAAAGGTAACACTCCATATTACAATAATCTCAAGAACAAAGTAGAATAAGGTCAGGAGTTACTCCTACCGAAACTACAAATATCAAATAGGGAGGATCTTTCACCTCCGAAATGGTAAACAATAGAACTCCAATTGGAATTCGCAAATTACAAATAAAAGCCAAATCGCATACCTACAACAACCTACAAACTGGCCTTATATATGGCTTTGAGAAAACTTCCCAAAGGATTACAAAATGTGCTGACACGACCAACATGCTATGGACAATAAAATAAAAATGGACCTGGGAGGTAATAACTTTAATGCGGGGCCATACATACAAAATTATTAAATTTATTTATTTAATTGCATTGGGGACATTACAATCCTCCCTGCTCAGAGATTGCTTGCCCTCAAGTAATTGCAACTTCAATCTTAAGAATCCTGCTATGGGAGGATCATGAATCTCTCCTGTGATCATCAAACAGTTTGCCGAAGAAATGTCACCATTAGCAGATGATGATCTTCCCTCTGTCTTCTCCTCAGCGGAGCTCTTTGATTCCTTCTTGAACCAAATCTTCTCGACTTCTTTCTCGGTCTCTTTTCCCTTGTCCTTTTGATTGGGAGACAAGGTCTTATTCACCGGTTTGACCAATCCTCTTCTTTTGTTCACTGGTCGGTTCCCATAATCTTTGGCCAAATGTCCAACTTTGTTGCAGGTGTAACAGACTATCCTAGTTGCCTTCCATGGATTTACCCTTCTTTTCTTGGATGAATGACACGAAGAGTCATTATGGCTATGCATGCCATAGTTAGCACAATTGGTTGTACTCCACTTCTCATTTCTCTTAGGGAATATCGGTCTCGGTGGGGACTTGAATGCCATTATTTTGGATCTGCATTCATCAGCCTTGTGTCCAAACTTGTTGCATGCGTAACAATAGCCCTTGAAGCTTCCCCTGCTTCCGCTGGACACACTGTTGGGACGAGACCTACATTCAGAGGTCTTGTGGCCATACTTGTAACAATTTTTGCAGTAACTGTTGGTTGGCTTTACCAGTGCATTTCTGCAGTCACTTGTTCTATGTCCCGGTTTGCCACAGTGATTGCAAAAAGTATTGATGGACTTTTTACCCTTTTGTTCTACCGGTTTCTTCTTTTCCTTCTTGCCTTTCTTGACTCCAGATGACTCATCGGTTTCCTTGGTGCTTTGACCGGTAAACCCAAGTCCTGTGGGATCTTTGTGCTTTCTTTGAGCCTTCAGTTGCTCATCAAGCTTTACTGAGCTTTCATTGTATCTTCTGAGTGTTTCATTTCTTTCTTCGAGAGCTTTCATATGTTCCTTCAGTTGATACTATTTAATTGCCAGCCTCTTGCATGCATCATCTTTATCATGCCAATTCTTTTGCGTGTTTGCATTTTCTTGAGTGACTATCTGCATGTCTTCTTGAAGTTGCAGAATGACAAGATCACTTTCTCTTATTGCTTCTTCTACAAGATTTCTTGCTCTCTCAGAGGCTGCTAGTGATTTCACTGCAGTGTTTCTTTCATCTTTAGCTTTCCTCTTTTTCTCAATTAATTCAGTCATTCTTCGGGCATTATCTTCCTGCTCCCTTTCAGGTTGGAGATTTGATCGATTAGGATCTGATTCTTCTCCATAAGCTCAGAGACTGCCTCCTCAGCTTCATCTGATCCACTTTGCCCAGAGAGTTCCTCAATCGTTTCATTGCTCTCACTCAATTACAGAGCCAACTCCTTTCTTTTAGCAAGGGATCTTCCTAGCCTATTCTCAAGAGAGGCAATGATGTCATTGGCTTCCTCGAGCTACTTCTAATACATGTAACCTCCATGATCTTTTACTCAAGTGATTAAGCTTTATATCTTTGAGAACCAAATGGCTCTGATACCAATTGTTATTCCTAACCGGTTACTGAGAGGGGGGGGTGAATCAGTAAATACTATTTCTATATCAATTAAACCTTGTATAAACAAAATATAATTAATCATTCAAAAATAGAAATAGAAATACTCAGATCAACACAGCATATGAATGTGGAAACCCTCGGTTAGAAGGAAAAAACCACGGTGAGATAGAGCTCACAACTTCACTACTGCAGTAATAAAGGTGTCCTATGAAGAGCTTACAAAGCACTTGTAAGAGTGCTACCCGATAAAGGGGTCTGATACAAGATTTGTTAGGATCTTGACCCTGTTAGAAGTCGCCTTGCAAAAGGACTTTCAACACCAATTAAGATGCTACCCGGTTAAGGGATTTATACAACGAACCTATTAGGGTTCACCCTGATAGAGGGATTTGAATATGCTTTAACAATGTAAAAGCAATTATCTGAATTGACACTTTCTGTCTGATTAGATCATACCTATTAACCTTTCCACTCTGCTTGGCTGTTGAATCTCTTTGCCTTTCACCTCTTGTGACCGTAGCTTCTCTCAGAAGATATCTCTCTCCTGCTTTGAATATTCAACAACACTTCTTTTGTGTCCTATGACCTGTATTTATAAAAAATTAATCATAATAAAAGCTCAACTCATAGTACCACGAAGCTGTAAACTCACCCATAAATCATGCAGCAAAAAGCTTTGCAAAATGATCTTGAGTTTACCTTGAAACATCTGCATAGAAATAAAACTAACACCTGTTAAAAAGCTAACTCCAGTTCTAACTGTGAACACTCTGTATAATCCGGTTTTTAACTGAAACAGCTCCGCATAATCCGATGTGGATTATCATGCAGTTGACCGGTATAGATCTTGTACCCGGTTGTTCATACATCCCCTGTATGTTTTATAAGACCGGTTGTAGACACTCTGTTTGGTCTACCAATACATATACTCTGTTAGGTCTAGTGGTGCCTATTAAGGAGTATGAGTGGTCTACCGATTTACCAGTGGGATTGATGTTTGCCTTAAACTTATCCAATGACAACTCAAATATGCCAACACAGACAACATGAAAATGATTTTTAAGGAGAAAATTAACAAACCCAAAAACAAAAACAAAAACAGATTTAGAAAGCGCAAAATGCAACTTCGCCTTGGTCAAGAAGCTCAGCAACTTGTGCTATTGGTTGCGAAGCATTTTGCTTCGCTTGGGCAGCCAAACATTTCCGGCACTCGAACTTCATTTGGCCAAACTTGTGACAGTAATTACACTGCATATTTTGCTTCATAGAGCCATCCAAGGATTGAGCAGAAGGTTGATGCTGGAAAGACTGATAGTTGCCGATATTCTGTTGAAAGGATTTAGCAACAAATGCCTATTCTGAGGAGGCTATAGAAGCACTGCTACAAACTGTTGTTTCCAACGATCCTGCTGCAAGAGTTTGGTGCATAATTTTGGAAACTTCAAATCAACACTAGTTGACGTAATGTTGAGTGATTCTATGAAGTGCTCATAGGACGATGGTAGACTTTTCAGAGTCATGACTACCATATCCTCTTCCTCCATAGCTTCGAGCTAATCGCGGATGTCCTTAATTTTTGTTAGATGCTCCTGCAAGGACATACGCTCATTCATCATAATGGAGAACACTTGATTCTTCAAAAAGAATGCCCGGCTCTTGTCAGATGTTTCATGCAGCTCCTTTAGATATTTCCAGATTTCTGCAGTTGACTTGCCGGAAGGAATCTACGGTAGCTGATCATCGATAACAGAGAGCTTGAGAAGCATAATAGCCTCTCGATTGCGATCATCAAATTTGTCCTGGTCAGATCCTACTTATTGAGGACATTTCGTAGTGCCCAAAATGAGCTCATCCAGGTGACGATACTCAAAGATAGTGAGCATATGTTGCTTCCAGGTGTTATAATTGTTGCCATTGAATTGTTGACTGCCCTCCAACCTCAGATTAGTCAGTGACACCATCTTGCACATTTCCCAATGCACGGAAAACAAAGATACAGAGAAGAGGCACTAACACATACTTCGAGGCAAAAAACTGGAAGACCCAAAAAAAATTGAGAAGTACTCAAAAGAGAACTCAAAAAACCCAGAAATAATATGTTGTCGAAATCTGGATACATTGGCTCTAAAATTGAGGCACAAAAATCAAGGCACCCAAAAAAAACGGACGACAACCCAGTTGAGCTCTCAAAAAACCCACCAAGAATCTGTAATCAAAAAAAAAAATCGAGCCCATAAATTAGGGTTTCGAAAACTACAAAAAACCTCCAAAAAATAATGGCGGATTTGCAGAAAAAACGTGGCTGAACAAGGCCGAAAACTAGCCAAACTCACAAACCCTAGATGTGAGTAGCAGCAGATCCCACAATGTGGGAATAAACAGAAATTAATTTGAAAAATTTGAGCAAATAATTTCGAAATAAATAAATTTTCCAAAAAAATTTAAAGAAATGGCTCTAATACCATGTTACAAGATTCAAGAATTGGCAGATTAACAGATTTCTGAATGATTGATTAATTAACAGAGGAACAAATGTGTTCCTTATAAAGAATTACAAGGACATTGTTTCTAAAAGAAACAACGTAGACTGAAGACGAAATTAGAAACAAAACTGAAGACAAGATAGGAAACATTCCTATCTGGACTGAAGACGAAAGAGATAGGATAGGAAACATTCCTATCTAGACTGAAAGACGGACTACAGACAAGTAGTTGACCATTATAGAAAGTATTTAACTTAGGAGATAATATCTTAATAAAGATATTAAAGATATTATCTTAATAAAAACAACCTTCATAGGGACTTGGGAAATTTCGCATGCATAAGGACAAGTAGTGATTCTTGATCCATCAGGACTTTCCTGACTTCCTAGCGCAAAAATATTTAAAGTATAGAGTCTAGTGGAAAATCTATATGCATAGTGACCCTACACTTTGTCCTTGTTCTCCATGTCCAAGAGGGGAAAAATGACCTCCATAGGGACAAATTGGCCCAACACTTAGTTTTTTTATTGCAAGTCTCTCCTCATGAGTGGAAAAACGACCCCTATAGGGACTTTCATGATTTTTCAAGTGGAAGTTCTATTTCCATAGGGTCTTTGTGCTTTTTTGGAGTGGAAACTCACCCCTCATAGGGATTTTGTGTTTTTAAAAGGAAAATTTAATTTATATAAGGTTTTTGCATATTTTAAGTATGGAAAATCAATTTTATAAGGATTTTAAAGGCCTTATGCACAAAATATGTCTTTATAATGTATTCTGGAATATTTGACTAGCCAAAATATTAATTCACTTAGGAATTTTAACTCAACCACAACTTGTCCTAGTAAGACCATAACCTTGACACTCCTATCTGCACTTGCAACTTGACAACTTAATCACTTGACCACACTTCCTAATTCTTTTGAGCTCTGAACTGTCACCTCAACTACCAAAACCTAACAACTACGAACGAAAAGAGGGGGTCCCCATTTGCAATGGGGCGATGGTGTGAAAACCTCACAACAGGACCCATATTGCATCTTTCTCATTTTGCATAATAATCTTCTTCCTAAGTTGCACTCAAAGAGGTGTTGGAGTAAATGAGTTTTTTTTTAACTCATGCTTGAGTTTACTTGGGCATTATTTATTAGTTTAGTAGTGCATTTTTAGTTGCTGAAAGTTGCACAGTTATTTCTCCCTGCCAGCTCTCTCCTCTCCTTTATAAGCAAGGCTCTGTACACTATGTTAGCATCTCAATACATTTTTCATCTACTGGTGAAATATCTCTCTCCATGAAGGTTTCCTTCAAGTTGTGCATCTAGTAGATTGATCACTCCAACACATATAACTATAAATCATTTTCAATAAGCATGACCCAGACAGCAAGATGCAGAAATCAAGAATGATACACTATGCCAAACAAATTATAATAATCAACAGATAAAGTGAAATTGGTGAAGTTGAAACACTTTAATAGTCCAAAATTATAAAATCATGTTGTTTGCATCCCAATAATACAGAATCGGACAAGAGATGCCAATATAAATCCTTATTGAGAAGTACATTGAGAGCAATAGAATAAGTGTAGTAACATAATCAAAGTAAAAATCAACAAACATGCAAAGCAAAAATGCCTTAGGCATTGCATCGACACCTCAGCTACCCTTCAAAAAACACTACAGACCATCATGCATCAAAATATACTATTTTACAATTTCTATGTTTACAAGTCCTAGACTCCTTTATTGCAAGTATTTATCCATGATGCCATTGGTCTAGCTTCATTTGAACCGATTTCTGGCTTAACAGCTTACATGGCTTACAGAATAAAATACCAGAGACACACTATGTCTTGAGTGTACATTTACCTCTGATGAAAAACTTTAGTAAGGACAATATGTGCTATGAGATACAGACCTTGATATAAAAGGTGCTAAGTTGCAAAACATGGTTTTCTTCACTTACAGTTGTTATCATTCATTCTTTGTTCCATTGAAAGTATTTCCCCTAAATGAAGTGCTATTGTTAATTGTGAAGAACAAGTAAAAAATTAGCTACCTATCTGCCTATTGAGTTGCACAAAGCATGGTATGGAAGTAGTGACTTCGATGTCTCATATGGAGCAAGGTGGTAAAAATCAGATTAAAGGAGTTTATTATGAGTGAAAAATGTACACTAGGATGTAGACAAACTTTCCAAGTGCCAGTTAGGGTTTCATGCAATTGTTTTAAGGATGTATTGTAGTATTTAAAAAATACAAAGTGATGTGTGCACTAGAAAATATGACGAGGGCAGGAAGCAAACAATTACCTTGCAGCTGCAAAGATATGTATCTTACAGTGTATCTGGTCTTCAGTACTATGAGTGCATAGTATTTTATGACACTGCAGTAGCTGCCACTAAAATTGTTTGTTCTAATTGTAACTGGCTTGAAAGGTGCGGCAACTTGATTTAGGAAAAATACTTTTTCCTTTTATGTATGTGTTCTTAGCGAAGTTTAAGAAAATTATGTCTTAATATCAGGCAAGTTTTGTGCCTTAACTTCACCTTTGGAGACATATCAAATAGCATCATTGCATGAACATATTTCCATTTTTACATGAATGTTACCTGAGGGAATTTCTTTATATATCTTTTTGTGCCCCTATACTACTTCCTCAGTTCTACATTCTTCTCTGCATGATGCTATGCTCAGCATGAGGCCGAAAAAAGTTGAACCTGTGAGAAGTTTGCTTCATTTTTTAATGTGCCAATTCAAACCAATATATGGGGTGCAAATGCACAGTAGCATTAGATAATATTACTATTAAGATAAATGTGAAATGGTTAAAGGATGAACACGAACTGAAAAAAACTCAGATGCAATTTGATAAATTGAACATCTTTGGTTTCTTTTATAGAATGTTCCCAAAATAAAGAGAAGTTGGAACTGTTATAGGGAATTATGATGAGGTGATTTTAAACCTTCTCTAGATCAAATTGGTCTACAGGACTCAACTAAGTGTGCGGACAATGCAGTTTACACATTTTGCAGAGGATTTAAAACGAACTGCATTGTCTGCACAGTTTGGGAGGTGTCCGTGGATTGTGAAAGCATTTCTGTTTAGATGAGTCCAACGATTGCAAAGGGTCACCATGGTCATTAGTAGTTAGATAAGATGATTAGATGTCTAGACTTTTCATATCTGCACTTGCAAAGAGCTCCATATCCCTTTAAATTGTTGGCTGGATGGGCTTGTCATGCAAAGCAGACCGTAAGTATGTCCTTAAGCTGAAAATTTTATTTTTGTTTGTTATCATTATTGTGTTATTGACTTTTGCTTATGCATCTTGCAATGGGACTATAATTTACAGTGCACTTTTCTTCAAGGAAAATGATCTTAACCCTATTCAGGATATATTGCCTGTGTTATCAACATGGCCTTCTTATTAAATTATATTTCTGAATGTTGAGATAAAAATTAAGATGTGCCATTACTCATTGCAGGTGTTGGAAAGGCTATCATTTAGTGGGAGTTCAGTGAGCAATTCATTGGCTCAAGAAGGCAGAATACTACTATTTTGGTACTGGATGACTTATGTTCTCCTGAAAACCAAGAAGCCTAAATATCAAGCACTAGAGATGCCACAGGCTGAACTCAAGCCTTCACTGGTGTTGAAGGAAATAAACGAATAAACTTTTTCCCCCTTGAAAAGCCAAACAAAAAAATGTATGTTCTTGTTATGACTGGGACACCATGTAAATAATTACGTTGTTATACAATTTCAAGTTAATTACAGCTGATATGACGAATTTAGCACTTTAATATGCCAGTGGCATTTTTTATGGGTTATTTTTTTCCCTAATCAGTTTAGTTTATCAAAATTTGGAAGAATAAACATTTACCAAGATTATATATAAAATTTACATAAATCATTACATTCGCCATCATATGTGGACATTCATAGTTTTTCCCATGGTTCTGGGAAGAATGGTTCTATAATACATTTTTTCTTATGGTTGCAAATGTCACCATCCATTTGAGTGGGACTCTTTAAATTAAGATCCCATGTGCCCTGTACAGATTTAGTATATCTTGTGGGATGACTGTCACTTGGATGTTATGACCAATAAGTACCTGTTTCCTCAAATTTACTTACATTCCATTTTATTTTTCTTTTGATGGGCTTAATTGATTGCTTTGCTGGCTGATCAGCCAAATTTTACGATGAATTAAATTTATGTAAACTATTTGATATACTTTATTCGACAAAAGAATATTTATACAAATGCTAATGGATAACAAAACTTTAGAATGATCTAATGTTTTCTAAACAAACCCTTTGTATGTTCTATGTGATTGTTGCTACAAATTTTCAATTATGAGAAAGATTTAGTAAAATTTTGATAATGGTATTGATATGGAAAGGAGTATGGATCATTGTAGCAAGTGGGCATCTTGAGTTTCAAGATTGGAGCATATTAAGGGAAAAAGAGATCAAAAGAAGGTTTGAAAAATGATGATTTATGTGTTTTATTTTAGTGTAATGAACTTTTATGACAAAATATGTTGAACTTAAAAATATTTCAAAAAGAGAGTATATGACCTTATATGACAGCCTAAAACATTATTAGACTATATAGATTGTCATATTATATTTTTAATAAATTGTAAGAAATAATTATAAGAAAATACAATATAGTATTCTAATTTACTTTATTGCATTTTCTTTTGTTAGTATTAAGCTTTTCTTATAATTTCTAAAGTTTAAGTTTAAGTTTAAATTTTAATTTTTAATTATTAAGAGTTTCTTCATATATTTTTAACATTTCAAAATATCATTCTTAGAAATATCAAGTTTTATTTCTTTTAACAATTAATTATTCAATCTATTTTTTAGTTTTAAAATAAAAGTTTTTTATTAGAGTAGAAGTTTCTGTTAAATTAAATTAAATTAAAATATTCTTTTAATCATATTTAAGCAAGGGATTTTTTTTGGTATTCTAAATTTTGTAATCATGTCCACTTTAATTTCGAAAATTAAGTTAAATAGTTCTAACTATCACTTAGGAAAATTACATATATCGTTTATTTTTTGCTTCAAGCACTTGTTAGATGTTGCCACAGATACAATTTCCAAAGTGACTTCCATGGCCACACTTGTTGAACAACAAAAGTGGAAAGCTCAAAATGAAGAAGTCCTTAGGCTTTATTGGAGTTCCAATGGTTCTTGAACTATATGTTCTTATTGGGAATTGCATGAAAACCTATGAAGCATGGGAAATCATAAAATCAACTTATGATAGTTCAAGTGAATTTAGAAGGATTCAACTTTATGATCAATTTGAAGACCTCATGTATACTAATTTTAAAACTATTGATGAGTTTTTATTGAAATTTGATTCGTTAAATGATTGATTAAAAGATTTAAGAGTGCAACTTGCAAATCTTCATTTGATTCATATTATTCTTTAAAAAAATGTCTTCTTAGGCAATTTCAACATTTCATTACAAATATTCATGCTCAACTTGCTATTCCTTTCTTAACTCATCAATTAACGTACAATATGTTTTGTAATTTGTTATGTCAAGAGGAAGCCATGTTGATTCAATTTGGTACTATTAAAAGTATTGAACATGCTTTCATGTCTAGAAATCGTAATCAACATTCTAAATCTCATAACAATCAATTTAAATACCATTCTAAATCAGAAAACTTATCATAATAATGGTAACAATCCTCAAAAGAGTAGTTCTAAGAGGCTTCATGGCTCTTATTATGGTAAGGATGGTCGTTAGAATGATTTGTGTTTTAAGAAACAAAATGAAAAAAAGCCAATGAATCAAAATGAAAATAATTAACAAAATAAATCTAATTCTAAAAAGTCTAGTAACAATGGTAATCAATTTCGACATGCATTTACTTGTAGTTTCAAAGTTTCCAAAACACTTGAATGGATGATTGTTTCAGGTGCTTCTCAACATGTTACTTCTTATAGAAAGGTTTTTGATTCTATGCAACTCGATACTTATAATATTTCTCTTCAACTTGCAAATAATCATAGTTGTAAAGTTGAAACTATTGGTGATGTTAATATGCCTAATGGTAAAATACAGGATGTGTTGTATGTTCCTAAATTGAAGACTAACTTGCTTTCAGTTTCTAAGCTATGTCAAGATTATAAAATTGAATTCTATAAGGATGTGTTATGTCATTGATCCTAAGGAAAATATAGTTATCGTTAATGCTAAGTTGGATAATGACAATTTGTTCAAGTTTTATGAATTTTCTCAATCAAAATATTATTTCCTTACTACCACTGATTTTAATATTTGGCATGAAATACTTGTCCATATAAATTATAACAATATGGCATTAATGCAAAACCCTGAAGTGGTAGATGGATTATCTAGCATTGTTCCTTCTAAGATTGTATGCACAAGATGTATAAGTGGTAAGATGCATAGGGAGTCTTTTCCACATGGTCACACATGGAGGGAAACACACAAGTTGCGCCTTATTCATAGAGAGGAATACCTTTATCCAAGGATCGAGGTATGATCTTAACTTTATTGATGATTTTTCAAGGAGAACTTAGATCTATTTTCTTCATAGTGAAGATCAAGTTCTTGATATATTTTTTGAATTTCAGAGTTTATTGAAAGGCAATTTAGTTCTAAGATTAAAATTCTATGAATAGATAATGGAAAGGAATATGTGACTAGTGCTTTCAATGGTTACTTGAAATCATTTGGAATTAAGCATAAGCTTATTGTTCCCTATACATCTCAATAAAATGATGTAGTAGAAAGGAAACATCGAACCATAGTTGAAATGGCTAGATGTATGTTGCATGCTAGAAATATGAGTTATAAATTTTGGTCTAAAGCTATGGCTTGTGCAACATATCCTACCAAAGATCTAAAGGATGACTCCTAAAGAGGCTTGATCTAATAGGAAGCACAATCTAAAACTCTTGAGGATTTTGTATTCCATTGCTTATATTCATCAACCCAATGAAAAAAGGAAAAAGTTAGATTCTAAATCTTCTTCTTATATATTTGTTGGTTATGATGAACATTCTAAGGCTTATAGAGTATACAATCCTATCACTAACAAAATAAAAGTTGCTACAGATGCTTTTATTGAGGAAAATGGTGTTCATGGTAGCTCCAAAGTTGATCATAGTGAAGCTTCTCAAAGTAAAATTGTGGTTGTGGAGGACAATCCTCCTTCTCTTAAGCCTCCTAATGCTTATATTACTCATAGTGATAGTGGTAATGATGATGATAATTCTAGTCCTCATTATTCTTCTATTAGTGATGATTCTATTACATTTAAAAGGAGACCTAAATGGTTGAATACTTTGATTCAAGAAAGTGATTATTATTTAACTAGAATGGATAAATTTAAATTTAGAAGAGCAAATTATTGTAATTATGCTTTGATGTCTAATGTTATAACTACTAATGATCCTAAATCTTTTGAGAAAGCTTAATCTCAACCACGTTGGGAGAAAACTATGCAAGAGGAATATGGTACTTTGATTGCTAATCAAACTTGGGAGTTGGTTCATCTCCATCAAAGTAAAATCTTGTTTCTTGCAAATGGTTGTATAAAACTAAATTCAATGCCAATAATACAATTAGTAAGTTTAAAGCTAAATAGTTGCTAGAGGATTTTCTCAAATTAAAGCCTTAGATTAATAATGAAAGTTTTGTTCATGTAGCTAAAATGCATACTATCAAATTAGTTCTTGCTTTAACTTCTAATGTGCATTGGTCTATTCATCAAATGGATGTCAAAAGTGCATTTTTAAATGATGATTTTCACAAAAAAATCTATTTGTCTCCACCTCCAAGTTTTGTTAAGGAAGATAATGAACATCTTGATTGTAAGGTAAAAAAATCAATTTGTGGATTAAAATAATCTCCTAGAGAGTGGTATTCCAAAATCAATTCTTTATTTATTTCTAAAGGTTTTATTGGAAGCAAAAATGATAATAGTCTTTATATTAAACATAGTGAAGTTGAAATTGTGATCATTATTTTATATGTTAATAATTTAATTATCACTTGAGTTCTCACCATTTAATTTGTGACATTAAGTCTCAACTTATTATTCAAATGATTGATTTTGGGTTTGTTAAATTATTTTTTGGATATGCGAATTTGGTAAACACCTAAGGGTATATATCTTTCTCAAAGTAAATATGCTCAAGATCTTTTAGATAGATTCAAGATAAATGATGTTAACCCTATTTCTACTCCTTGTGAGTTAGGAACTAAACTTATGATTGATATGAAGACTTCTTTTGTTGATGTTACTTTGTATAGGCAACTATTTGGAAGTTTGAATTATTTAACTCTAACTAGACCTAATATTGCTTATAGTATTAGTTTAGTTTCTAGATTTATGTCTAAACCTCAACTAACTCATTTTAAAGTTGTAAAAACAATTTTAAGATACATTAAAGGTTTTCTTAATGTTGGATTATTTTATGATGTAAATTGTGAGTTTATTTTAAAAGGATATATTGATTCAGATCTAGGGGGAGATTCCAATGATGGGAAATCTACTTGTAGATACTATTTTTTTTGTAGGATCGGGTGCAATCTCTTGGAGTAGTAAAAATCAACAATCTACTTCTCTTGGCTCCAGTGAAGCTCAATATAAAGGTTGTAACCATGTATCCGGGAGGCTCTGGTTAAAAAAGACTACTTAAATATTTGGGTTTACCTCAAGAAGCTCCTACTCCATTATATTGTGACAATCAAAGTGCCATTGCCTTGGGAAAGAATCCAATCTTCCATACAAGTACCAAACACATTACTCTTCAACATCACTTCATTAGAGAGAAAATTGAAGGAAGAAAATTTCTCTTTTGTATTGTAAGGATGAAGATCAAGTTGGAGATATTCTCATCAAACCTCTTTTTAAAGATAAATTTCTCACTCATTGTAAAAATCTTCGTTTGCAACCCATTGAAGGGTTTGACATAAACTGCCCAAGTAAATCTTAAGGGGGGGTATTAGGAATTAGTCTTTACTTGGTAAAGTCAATTTCCTCTTTTGTCTATTATAGAAATATTCCTAAGAAAATCCTAGAAGTTATTTGTCTTCCAATGAGTTCTTTATTTCAAATATGTAGAATATTAGATTTCCTCCTTATGAGGTGACACATTACACCCACATGGGATGTTAGATGGCATCATTAGACTTGGGAGTTACTTTGTAACTCCTCTCTTTCACCTCTATATATTGAGGTGTGTCTATCTTTTTCTTTTAAGTTGTTGTAGCATTTTGTGTGCTTGTTCTCTATCTTTCTCTCATTGTAATTTCTCTAGGTGTTTGCAATCTATATAATAGAGGGAATTTTTTCTTTGTTTTTTCCCTCTTACAAATCTGGTGTCTCCTTCTTAGATGTTGGTGTGCGTGCTCTTCATTTAAGTTTCTTTAATGGTAACATTTACTTTTAAAGAATAGCTCTTGATTAGTTCATTTTGATTTGCCATATTATTATTCTTTCAAATTGTCTTAAATATGAATTTAGAAACTTGTGATTTTGACATTAATTATTAATAATTATAAATTAATTATATTTTAATATTAATATGTAAGACATAATTCTATAATGTTTATTGTAAATAATATTAATTTAGAATATTTTTAAAATTGGATATAAAAACAAGATTTTATGGCATGAATTTTAAAATTTAATATTTTGTATATATTATTAATTTATCATTGCTTTTTAATTTTACATTTAAGATATCCATATGACTAATTAATAAACAAGATTTTCATTTATTTTCAAGAAACAAATGCATATACATTTTACTTAGCTTGCTTCATGATTCATACAATTATGTACTAATCTTTTTATTATCAATAAAATATATGTTTACAATTGAACTTTATTTATTTGAAAAAATGAGTGCATGTGTTTTGTAAACATTGTCAAGTTTGCCATAAACTTATTTTATAAAATATTATTTTACACAATTAATATATTGGTTGTCAAGTTTGCCATAAACTTATTTTATAAAATATTATTTTACACAATTAATATATTGGTTTTTGTTTTGGTATTTCATTAAAGTCTTAAAAGAGAAAGAAACAAGTTACCATTGGAGAAATGTATAGGTGGACTCAAGAAAGGGGTTTTTCACAAACAATCTCATAACAAGTATTTGAAAGAAAAACTTAAAGAAATATTTGGGTTTTCCAAATGAAGAAAAATATCAACTCAATATGTATTTTTGGTTAAATTGATAAAATATTTAAAGATTAAAAAATAGTATAAATTTTACTTCTAAATTTAACATTTTTTACAATTAATCATCAAATGAAAGGTATTGAAATGACCAAATTGTCATAAAAAATTTATATGATAGGTAGGGGTGACTGTCAAATTTGAGGGTGACTCCAATCGCAAATATTTCAAGGTGTCATTTAATGAAAATTCATTATAGTATATAGAGTTTTGTCCAAAGCAACTACTATCATTCCATATTATTATAAGTAGCATATCCCTTTATTGATGTACACAAGTGCAAAATATAAAGCATATCCACCCAAGTAATTCTAGAAAGCATGTACAAAGGGGTACATAATATTGCTTTCTCCATCAAAAAGATTGAGATGAGGAAAGCTAGAGAAAATCCTTGCAAGGTCTTGTGCGGCATTGTCAAGTTGTAGGTCAATCCACTAGATTAATAACTCCTCAATGGAGTGATTAAGATGTTGATTGGTGTGTTTGTCCAAGAGAAACTCATATTCCAAAAATATTGAGCTCTCCTCATATAACTTAGGTAGCTTTGTTAGTAGTTGACTAAAATACCAATATTTTCTCAAAACAAGAGGCATGATGAATTGGGTGGTGTCATGTCCCTTCTTAAATCAGGCTTATTTTAATTTTTTCTATTAGCTCTTTTGGTCCCCCAAGAGCTAGTTATCCTTTTAAGGGGTCCATTTAAAGCTCACACTTGTGGGCCACCTTGGCTTAAGTAGGACTTATTTTGAGTTTATGTGTTTGTGGCACCCATTTGGTGTTAGGATTAACAAGGCAGAAATAACAATTACATGCAAATATAACCAATTGTCAGAAAACAATAAACCACACAGAAGAGAACACAAGACACAAAGATTTAACGTGGTTCACCCAATCCCTGGGCTATGTCCACCAACAGTGAGTCCGATATTATTATTATCCAGTGATTACAACCTGATTACAATATGTAATCCCTTACAGCTCAATTCCGCCGCAAGTACTAAAACCATACATTATGAAATCCCTAACCCTAAGCCATATTATACAATATTTTGCCGCTTTAGGGTTAGAAGGAGTTACAACATGTCGGCCCAAAAATAGCCAAAAATATGTCGGCCCCAAAATAATTCACCTCGGGGGCTGCGCCCCCAAACCCCCGCTCTGAGGCCAGGGGCAGGAGGAAAAGTGTACAGTACTTTCCTAATCAGTTACCATAAGCTAACATTTGGGTTAGCCTAGCCTTTTGAATTATAGGTATTATAGATTCATGTTAATATGCACTTGAGTGTAGACTATTGTCACCATTGAGCATTACATTTTCTTGTATTTGATCATAGAAACTACATCATCATCCTAGCATAGCCAACAACATCTTGGCTCAGTTTAATACTACCAATGACATTTTTATATCTGGCATCATTTGATCATTGCATTGCGACAATATTGTGATGCCAAGGTATCAAACTATCCTATTTTTTATTGTAGCATACATGATGAAGGTCTATGATTGGTATCTACAACCAAAGTTCATTGATGCAACACTTGAAACTTTTGCATCACAAGCTTCACTTCACATAGATTGATTTTATCATAGATATATCTCTGTATACTTGATTGGCATTTGGAGTTATATATTATATTTTTTAATTTTGTATTGGTATCCACAAAACATTGCACGAATACACACCATTTGCAAATTGTAATAACATTTTGAATCACTTGTGTAAGGAAACTTACAACCAATAACATGACAATTTTTAAATAACCCACATCATGAATTTACCATAAAAGTACTTTAAATCCACATGCAAGAGAATAGACAACATACCCACAAAAAGTGATTGAAGATATATCCTTGGAAAACCTTCATGAGGGGAAAATCTAGCCTCCAAAAGCATCCATCATCCATATATTATTCAACAAAGCAACATTACAATACAACCATAAAAAATTTTGAAGCCCCAACTATAAACAAACACCCCATGTGAACAAGCAAGCATTAAACACACATCCCATACCATGCTTCCAACTTCCACAAATGTTAAACTTGAGTAACCTCAACAACTACCTTTGTGGTTGTTTTTATAGAAATAAGCTCCCACAAAACCACCAAGCAGTATTACATATATAAACCATGTGCTACCTAACCCCTTTGACCCACATTAAATATTGGGTATTTTATTTAGTTGATAGGCTATTAATTTGAACTTTTCATCTCAAAAAATTTTCTAACGCCAGAAAATTATCTCACGCAGTCGAATGCAACAACTGGAATTAGACAATTTTCTAGCAACATGATAATGGGGTGATTGTGTGTGCATGAGACAACCTTCTAGTGTTAGACAATTTTTAGGGAACAATTTTCCAACATGTCCAACATTGCGTCATAGTTGAAAATGAATTCTGGTCATACATTCATAGGTGTCATTTGGCATGAATGCAAAATGTTTTTGAATTCTTTTTATCAGATCATTCCCCCTGTTTGTTCAATCACCAATCAATCCCACCATATGCTCATTATATCAGTGAACAAGTCCATGTCTCAGTTTATTCCCTCCTTTCTCTACATGAGGAATATTATTGTTTAAGTTTTGGTTAAAATATTATTGTGACCTTGTTTTTTGCCATTGATTTCAATCTAATCCTGATATATTGTGGTATTTACATACTAGAAAAATGACAAAGAAATGAATGTCTAAACTGCAATTAATCCCAACCTTTTCCTCTACAATCAAATGACACTTTAAATCTGCAAAAGCCTAATATAAACTCTTACTCTAGATTGCTAGAGGATAATGAGGATCATGGGGAAATCAAAGGTAAAGTTAGATTTCTAGTGGCACAATTAAGAACCGAATATCATCATCTACATGCAAGATGAGTAAATGGACAGTTCTCAAGGAGGTCTGAGAAGAAAGAATGAGTATTTTCTATAGCAAAGGGTGTGTTGAAATAAAATGACACTTTATTTTTTAATATGTTGCCTACCAGGAAATATGTGAGTAGTATGACAACAAATTGAAGGAGGGTCATCTACACCAACTTCTGGACAAAGCAAGACTACACCTAAACCATTGGTTTTTTGATAAACATTCATAATAGAAGGGTTGGCATTGAAAAGAACATAAAAATGGTAGAGGATTTTATTCGAACTGTTACCCCATGTCCACATGCGGCTACTTATGCATAATTTTTGCTTAAATTTAAGCAGCTGGAGTATTCCCATGTAGATTTTAAATTAAGCGGAAAGGATAAATTAGAATCTTTTCCTATTGTAGTGGAGCAGCAGCTGCTTAAAAACTAAAAATAAGCTCTAAAAAAAGGTGGGGCTGAAACTAAGTAGTAGTTGCTTATTGAAAAAATAGACACGTCTTCATTGTATTTTTTTATGTCCCTTTTATTTGCCTAAAATTTTGCTTCTGCAAGAAATATAATAAAATTTTCATTTAAAAATACCATTTAAGAACTACTAAAAAATAAGCAGCAAAATTTGTTATCCATGGGGCTACCAGCTCCCCAAATTGCTCCTAAAAATATTGAGCAATGACTGCTAGCTAAAATAAGCTTAGCAGCTACATAGGGACCTGCCCTTAGTCTCATGAATGCCATTAAAATTCCTCCATTCACTCATTCATTCTAATGTGTTCAAACAACTTAAATTTTGACCTAAACATACATAAAAAGCCAAATCGGTCCTTTAGTAAGTTTTGGAAACTTTAAACCAAGTCGGAGATTTTTATGGTTCAAGAACCATGTTGATTCCTAACAAGTCAATCGATACTGAGAGATGATATTAGAACCATGTCAGACATTTTTGTGGCCTAGTTTGGTGAAGCTTGAGCTACATTTTGAAATAGGTTGAGCAAGGGAACTGATGAAAAATTACTATCAGACATTTTGTACAAGATGTTGTACATGCACTCCAAGCTCTTTGGAATTCCCATTAAGCTCCTTGGAATGCATGTTAAGCTCCTTGGAATGAATATGTGGCTTACACATCCCCAAATTGGAGCTGTTGTACTGGATTCCATTGAGCAGGCATCGGTGAGAAGAAAGGAGATGGCGAGAAATAACTTGGCGACAACATTAAATTAGCGCATTGGGGACATCTAATTAGCACAAATTCTCTATCAGATTACGGCCATTCGTGATGCCCCAAAATTGAAATTTTCATTATTACTGTTCTCACCGATTGACTTAAAAATGCTCGAACATCTTTACATTGTGCCCAACAACCTGTAAATTGAGGTCATACTTAATGTTTTGCGTTAGGGGGAGGTTTTGCACAATGCCCATGAGGCTACATTTAATGTGTTTTAGGGTTTTGGGTTCCTCCCCTAATGTCAAATGAAATATACTTGAGGGGAGTCTATGAATGGAGTCTCTAGTAGGGGGAGTTGTGTAGGGATTGGAATTTCAATTCCATAGTATAGTCACACATAATTTCATCTTCTTAGTAAGTTGTTGATGCATTGTTTGTTGCAGCTCTGGGAAACCTTCCCTTCCAAATCTGTGTTGAGTAAATAAGATCGGAGGTAAATGCAACATGAAGCTAATGTACATCGACATATCCTTGCTACAAGGTATGTTGTATTATTTCTCAAGGCCTTCAATTTTTTTTCACTTTCTTTATAACTCATCATCACCCCAATTTAAAATCTCTTAGGAGCTCATTCCACAAAGAATAGGGGTTTTGGAGGCTCTAACAAAAGGTGTTGATACGTAGTTTCATGTGACTCTATAGAGGACCTAAGATTAACACGCTACCAGTGAACCAAAATATAGGTAATATAGAAGTCTTCATACTATGTTACCACGTGACCTAAGGATAGGCCACCCTTAAGATATACACACTACATAACACAATTACCAAAGATAAGTAAATTTTGGAACTGATGGAACATCACAACCAAGTCCATGACTCGATCAACAAAACTTCTGAACCAACTAATAGATGAAGGCCAACAGAATACATCTAGAAATAAAATATAACTAATGTACCAAAAACATATGATGCACCACAAGAATGTCTGGGTAGCAGGGATACCCAAAAGAACTCTAAAACTCAACAATCAACAAATACCAATCATAACTTCATGCTTCAGTGATCACCAAAACATACAGATGTGCCAAAGAAATAATTCTAATGATAGGAACAAGTACATCTGACATCATAACCCAAAACAACATGTATTGAATATGTCATGCATATAATTGAAACATTGATATCTAATCAACAACCAATTGACAATCAACCGATACCAAAAACAATCAACTAATATAGATATGCAACTAGTATAAAGGTTTTGACACCAATGATGACATATTCTTAATATGTTCAAGAATCTCCCCCTTTGACATTGATGGAATAACAACAAAACTTTCAAAAAGGCTCAAAACACCAAAAAGTTCCAAAAACATAAAAATTCCCCCTAATATAAATCTCTTTTTTATTTTCCTTATTCTCTCCCCCTTTTTGCCACAATGTCAAAGGGCCACAAACCAAAATTCAGAGAGTCAAAGAAGGATATTAGTCCTAATAATATAAATTTTCTTATACCTTTCTTTGATGATGGAAAGCTTCTTGTTCTACTTAGCCACAACAACACCCATCTAGGTGCACAAACTATCATGCTCCACCAACATGTCGATTGATGAATTCAAGTTCAAAGATTGGAACCACTACTCATAATCTTCTACATTAGCAAGAATACCAGAAACATTCTCTAACCAGACTTCAACCAAGTCCTTCACCAGCCAAAAAAATTTCACCATATCTTCTTTGTCTCTGTAATTGTAGCATCTCACCTTGAAGTTGTCCAACCTTTATTCTCAATTTTCCTCCTTCATCCTTGAATTAATCATAGGTATTGTCTGACTCATTCAGTTTTGACTAAATGACCTCAATTCTACCTCTAAAATTGTCAACAATAGTAGGCCACTTAAGACAATACCAATATATGTTTGAAATTTATTTTATACAATTCTTTGTTTCATTGATCATCCTAGTTAGTTTTTGTTTAGTATTGGTACACTTCTTCTCAATGGAATCTTTGATTATGCAATAATCTGCACCATATTGTAGAAAAATTCCTTCAATAATCCTAACCAACTCAATTGGTAATATACCTCATATACTGGAAACAATAATCTTCTTACTGACCAAGTGATCAGTCATCATATCCTATATCTCTATTATGTTCACCTAAAAACCACTAAACCATAAGTCGCCAACTCTGTCAAACTCACCATCTTCTAACATAGGCCGAACCACATCAAAACCCACAGAGCCAAGTTCTAATGGAGAAACTACATTTATTCTTCTTCCTTCTCCTCTGATTCCTTTGCATCCTCATCATTTTCTTCTTCATCCTCTAAAATGGTAAAAATCTATTTACCTTTATTATTGATCTTTCTTCTCTTTGGTTCTAGAAAGGAACCACCAATAGGAATATCCAAACTCTTCAGATCAAAGGAGGAACCCTCATCAACACAACTCATAGGCACAACACTAGATACAACTAAACCTGAACAAATATTCATATGAAATGATGCAAAATAAGACTTGTAAGAAACTTCTCTATTTTCTAGAAATCCTAGATAGCTGTAGATTTTCTTATCAACAAGGATGTTGGACCTCCACTCTATATTTTCCCTACATGGTAGAGATCACAAGAAATAGAACACTAAGCTCATAACCAAATAAAAAAATTGAAAACCATAACCATCTTCTAATGTCATCTTGACGTTTTCAAGAAAATTATTCAACAATAGTTTACAAAGATCAAATTGAACACCTTCCCTAACCATTTTATGTGCAATTTAGACCACTACAATAGATGTAGCACCATTTTGATTTTGAAAGTAAATTTTGTAAGCGATTCCATAGGCAGCATACTTCAATTTATATCAACAAGTGTGTTTATTAGGAGAGTGTGTTGATCTCTATTGATGCTACTCAATTCATATACTTCCTTATACTTGTTAGTCTTCTTTCCTAGAAGGTCTCCCACACTGGATAAGCCAGTGATATTTGTAATTACCTCTTTTGTTACTGCATAGGATTTATCCAACATCAGACTTCCATTCTTAAACCAACTTAGCAAGAATATAATAGACTCATTATCATTAAACCAGAGAAACACTCCCCAAATATCCAATCCCAGGTTACGAACTTTTTGTAACTCATTTGCAGACAATCCAATTGTTAGGAATAATAGTCTACCAACACAACTAAGAGGGGGGAAAATATTACACTTTAATCTTTATAAACCAAAATACTTAATCAAAATATCAACACAATGAATGCAACACCATTGTTAGATAATTGAGAGGGGGGGTGAATCAGTTAATTCCAATTATCCTACAATCCCAAATCTCCTAGATGTATATATTCAAACTTTTCAAACAAATAATCCACTCGATAAAATGTCAACTGTGTCTTTCTCTTTATCTATCGATTGCTAGTAAATTCAATATTGTGTTCACCGATATGTCATGAAATGTGTAAAGAAAAATAACAATTCAACACATCATACACACATAACATAGATTTTTAATGTGGAAACCATGTTAAGGGAAAAACCTCCTGGGACTGGTAACCCAAAATAATTCACTCTTTTGAAGTGACTTTGGTTAGGAGCCAACCCTATTAAAGGTTACAAAGAACATTGTAAGGTGTGACTTGGTTAGAGGATTTATCACTAACAGTTCTCCTTTGACCAACATTCACTATGGGGTCAACAAGAAAACAATCAACATTCATTGAATGTCATATTGAAATACAAAAATATTGTTAAGTCCCACTCGGTTAAGAGATTTATATGTAACAATGGTTAAACTAATACAGTAATGATCTAATTCAAAAACAACTATGATTTGTAGATTTTCATATGTATGCTAAGCTCTAAATACCTCCTATGATCAATAATCAATTCAATCTTTCATATCCTCCAGCTTTATTCCACTCAGTGTATACTTCTCTGATGCTCGGTAATGTCTGCAGTTCAACTCGGTTCTGTCTTTAACTAGTTTGATCAATAGTGCATGAAAATAATCATTTTCACGCAAATTCTCTTGCAGTATCAATAATCCCAGACTCAAATAATAAATTTCATATCTCTTTAAATAGACAGCATAAATCATTTTCTTTTCATTCGTTGATTTTGCCTCTTAATCTTCATTGTTCATTTTATCACTTTAAGCTTCATCAACAGTTGTGTCAATAATACGTTTCACTCTCCTTCATCTGATCAATCTTGAATTTTGTCAGTCGTTAGATCATTATAACAAACATTATCTTCTACCTCGAAATCATAAGCAATTGTCCAGCTCATCAATTCAGTCGGTTGTTATAAACTTTATTTCTTTCTTTCACTTGGTCAATACTAGAATGTGTTGGTGATTACCTTCTCGGTTAATACTATACTCGATATACACTACACTAGCTCGGTGTATACAAAAATCTTCATTTACCAACCACATAAACTTGTTCAATTCTGATCTTCAATACATAACAAAATCATGTAATACAATCAAGTCAACAACATGATATCATAGACTCATTAATAAGTTACCCAATGTCTACCATAGCCATATCTTTCATATCCATCTTATCTTCATGTAGATATCTCATTCCTTTACCATTTTCCTTCTTCAAATGTTTGTAACCATCATGATAAGTATAGTCAAAACTAGTTGACATCAATGACAATACATTGACTGATTTAATTGTCTTACATATCACTTTAGTAGCTCGGTGACCTTCAATCACTGTCTTTCACTTATCCATTCATTCCATCAAGATATTCAATCAGTTGCAGGTTATCACACCATAACACAATATTTTTTTGCCAAGGAAACCCTATTAAAGGTAAAACCCCAGTGGGAATTAGCACCCACAGATGATGTACTGAAAGTATAGTATCCATGCTAAAAGATTTAGCCATGTGAGGATCTTATTAATGCACATAGTACATAGTCCATGTTAAAGGAAAAACCCTATTAGGAGTCAAGAGAAAGAAATGGTAGGAACACTGCCTAAAGAAGGTTAAATCCACCTTCAAGACTCACTATTTGAAATATAATTATATAGAACATATACAATCCAATGAACTGTTTGCTAGCAACTATCTTTGCTTGATCAGTTCCAATGAAGCTCCTTAATCACAACCTCTTCTCTACATCAAGAAGACTTCACAAATACAAGCTCACGGATTTCATACCTACACCACACTTCATTTTCCAAAACCAACTCTTCTTTATACCATGTTACAATAATTAATTAGGTTGGCCAATTATGACTTCCCCAATGAACAAATAATTAAATATACCCTTGCTAAGATACACACGGTACCTGTAACACAAGTATACAATAGTTACAATACATCAAATATACACTAGGATCCGAAATCCATCCTCGCCATCTTCACAACACGTTACACATCTCCAGTCAACTCCAAATAGGTCTTCACAAGACCACACACTTCAACTGACATAACCATAAACACAATAACTTCATAATCACAAATAATATTCTCCAATATGTCTTCTATCACTCCTTAAGATCTTAGGTCACAAATCATGCTCGCATAAGAGTTATCTCAGAGATACAGAGACTAACTTTGTCACTATCCACTATAGCAATCTAGCAACTAGTCTTCACTAAAACATTTGTAACTCACTCCATTGACAATATTAATCCAACCGACCTTAGACATAAGGTAACAACTCATCCATGTTAATATTCCTATCTTCGCAGGTCACAAATCTTGCTTGCATAAGAGTTATATCAAAAATACAAAGACTAACTCTGTCGTTGTCTACTGTAACAGTCCAGTAACCAGCCTTCACTAAAATAGCTATAACTCACTCCATCTACAACATTTACCCAAGTGACCTTAGACATAAGGTCACAACTCATCCTTGTTCATATTCCTATCTTCGCATGCTCTAAAACAACTGTATAGTAGCTTTACACTTCTGTCAGTCATCCATGTATCATTGTTGCCTTCATCTGAACCATATGTTGGCAATAATGAGAATCAACACATATTACAGAACCAATTCCAACAATCTCCCCCTTTGGCATTGATAACAACATATGAGAAAATCCATCAACCCAAAAGTACTCATCACAATACAACTTTCTCAATATCCTCTTTTTTTTTACAATCTTCTCAATATCCTCTTCCCTAAAATAGTAAGGATTTTCACTGAATTTCTCCCCCTTTGACATCAATAGAAAAGGGTGACATTATCCAATGTCTGATTATCTTATCTTAGGTGCAAAATCACCCAAATGTGCTTTGTTTTGTTCATGTGATCACTCCCCCTAAGGAGTAGATCCAAGCATCAAGTCTAGAAGTGATATAGCTCTAATAACCACTAGACTTATGCATTCCTACATCAATTAATTCTCACAAGGAGGGGATCTCACCCCTAGCATACCTCTGAGATATTCAAAGGTATATTTTGGCAAAGGTTTTGTAAATATGTTTACTATATGTTCTTTTGTACTAATAAACTCCAATTTGATCTCTTTCTCTGCTACCTTGTCTCTTAACAAATGACAATTTATTGATATATGCTTTGTTTTAGAGTGCATAACTAGATTCTACGACATATTCATTGTGCTAGTGTTATCACCGTGTATAACCACATATTTTTCAAAAATTATTCCAATGTCTTTCATCATTTTCTTCATCCAAACAATTTGAGTGTAGTTTATAACAGCAACAACATGTTCTAACTCAGCATTAGACTGAGCTATACAGTCTTGCTTCTTACTTAGCCATGAAATCGATCTTTTCCCAAGGAAAAATGTACCTCCACTAGTAATTTTTTTGTCATCCACACTTCCTACCCAATCAACGTCAATATAAGCATGTAACATAAAATCATTAGATTTTTCATACCATAATCCATACTCAAGTGTTCCCTTCAAGTATCTGAATATCCTTTTCACAACAACAAGGTGAGTTTCTTTAGGATTTGCTTGATATCTCGCCACAATTCCAACAACATTAGCTATGTCAAGTCTGGTATGGGTTAGATATTGTAGGCCTCCAATCATTGATTTGTACTTTGTCTGAAAAACACTTGCACTTTCATGAGTATTAGTAATTTTATAACCAATAACCATGGGTGTTCCAACAAGTTTACAATCTTCCATTCCAAATTTCTTTAACATCTCTTTAAGATACTTTGACTAGGAAATGAAAATTCCATCTTTATTCTGATTAATTTGTAAGCCAGGGAAAAATTTCATTTCACCTATCATTGACATCTCAAATTCATTTTCCATTTCCTTAGAGAAATTCTTACTCATCTCATCATTGCCTCCAAAAATAATGGCATCCACAAAAACTTCAATATTATAATTCATTCTTTACTAGTTCTCAAATATAAATTACTATCAACATTACCTTTTCTGAAACCAAGACTCGGTAGATACTTATCCAATCTCGCATACCATGCTTTGGGTGCTTGTTTTGCTCCATACAATATCTTCTTTAGTTTACATACCATATCCTCATTTTCTCTCAAAGGAAATCCACCAGGTTGCTCAATATAAACTTCTTCCTCAAGATCACAATTTAGAAATGCAGATTTAACATCCATCTGATATACTTTAAAGTCTTTATGTGTAATATAAGTAAGAAATATTCTTACTGCCTCCAACCTAGAAACATGAGCAAATATTTCTTCAAAGTTAGTGCTTTCTTGTTGAGAGTAGCCTTTACAAATAAGTCTTACTTTATTTCTTACAATTGTCCCCTCTTCATTCATCTTATTTTTGAAAACCCATTTAGTTCCTATCACATTCTTGTCTTTAGGTCTAGGAACCAAATCCCAAGTATTGGTTTTCTTTATTTGAACCAATTATTCCTGCATTACTTTAGTCCAAGATTCATCCTTACAAGCTTCATCAATAGTTTTAGGTTCAATTTGAGAAATCAAACAAATTTCATTCCTTAGTCTAGACCTTGTCAACATTCCTTTATTAACATCACCAATAATTTGATTTTCAAGGTGGTTCTTCTTTACATACCTTCGTGTCTTTTGAATATCAATAGAGTCATTCAAACATATTTCCATTTCATGATCAACTTCAAAAGGTTTTGATATGTAACAACTTCTCTGTTATCTGAATACTGACTATAATCATAAACTCTTTCATGAATCTAGAACTTCTCATCAATTCTCACATTAGCAGTTTTAATTAGTTTTCTCAATCTCATATTAAAACATTTGTAAGCCTTTCTCTTAGTAGAATAACCAAGAAAGATCCCTTCATCACTTCTAGCATCAAATTTTCCTATGTCATTATCTCTTTTGATATAGCATTTACTACCAAATATTCTAAAATATTTTACAGTAGGGGTATGATGAAACTATAGTTTATAAGGAGTCTTACTTGTACCTTCTCTTATTCAAATTTTGTTCAAAGAATAAACAACAGCACCAACAATTTCTCTCCAATGAATATGTGACACATTTCCTTCTAGCAACATCTAAAATTATTTTATTTCTTCGCTCTGCAATCCCATTCTATTGTGGAATCCTAGGAGCTGATGTTTGTCTATATATGTCATGCTCTTCACAATAGTTATTAAACATAGCTGAAGTAAATTCTCCACCTTTGTTTGATCTCAAACATTTTATTTTTAAACCAGATTCATTCTTAACTTTTGCTTTTGTTAGCTATTTTTCTTGCTGAATCCTAATACAAGCCCTGAGTGCTTAGATGGAACTCTATGATTCCTAAACTCCTAATTCAAACAAGAAAAGACTAATTAACAAGGACCAAGTCATTCTTCAGTTCAAGCTCCACACACTCAGGTGAGTGTACCTAAATCAAACATGAATCTGCATCTATGATAACTTCTCTTTGACATAACCTTTACTATGCATACTGTAATGCCCCACCAGGGAACCCAGGAGAACTTAACCTAAACATGCATCAAAGTTTGCAGAATCAATTTATTTTTTTCTTAAAAGTTAACATACAAGATAAACATTAATGCGGAAGCAATTACCATTAACTCACATTAATACCATAACCAACACAAGTTACAACTCTCAAGGGTTCCTCGATGAAGATTACGTTAACATTAATTAATTAACTTAGATTAGGTACAAATACAAAAATCATATAAACAAATAAAAGATAAAAGCAACATCACATATAAGATAACATAAATACAACTAGTACCATAAGGTATTCATAAATCTACATCCACTACACATGTCATAGGGTATGTAATACAATAACTGAAAAGAAGTACACATGGTATCTCTGAATACATGATACAAAGATACAAGATCACAAAGAAGAAGAAGAAGAAGAAGAAGAAGAAGAAGAAGAACATAACTCCATCGATGAAGCTCAAGAAGGAACAACTACCACATGGATCATCTAGCACTGGTACACGAACGTCAGAATCTCAAATGGTAAAAGAATCACTACCACCTGACCTCGTGAACCTAAATGGTCCACTCCCACCATGCTGAGGAGATAACAACAAATCCCACTCAAATAACCAATACCAAAAACAAGGGTAAAACCACTGAGAAAGGAATCCTGAAAGCTCTCTAACTCAAGGTAAACAAAATATAGCAATAGGTAAGACTTACTAATCCAGAGGCAACCAACACATGTAGAATAACTAGACTATGCATAGGAAGGTGTCATCATGTACGTCTAACCCTTGATTCTCATCTTGGTAATCACTCTGGATCCCGCCACTCAAGTGACCATACACGGATCAATGACTCCTCATACAGATGAAGTCATTAACTATGCTAGACACACCTCTCAAGGCTGTCAGCATCATCTCCATTCCCATTTTAGTCTGTACTAGCACTCAAACATGGGCGAGGAGCCATATCTTATTAAGTTCATTTAAATACCCCTTAATTATATTAGGTTATCACTTGATTACAAATACTTACAATAAGTGATCCTAGCAGCCACTTGTGGGCCCCGATGCTTATTGCAAACCACCCCTACTACATATCTAAGTAAACTACCCTAGGCTCACAAATCTCACATAGATCACAAAATGATAATAATGTCCCTTAGGACTATTCCATAAAATAATAGGAACACACTGGTTCTCACATAACCATAATATCACAAAACACTCTCCAAGTGTTCACAAAAGAATATACACCTATTCCCATGGATCGGACATAAAAAGTCAACACCATATTCTCCTCTATAGAATATGAAGCAAAACTCAATACAACATGAGCCTAAATGGTCAAATCAGGGTGATGATCGGAACACACACACTCACACCAAAATATAATATTGAAAACATGAACAACTGATACTTACCCTAGCCTCTATTTTTCCCCCTAGGTCTTTTAGAACCCGATATCACAATGTGCACAAGAAGACACTTCAGGAACGAAGAATACAACACTCACATCATAAAGAACTGAAATTGAACCATAAGTATTTAAATTTCATATTCATCATAATTGAATCCAAGCATAGAAGTATATAAACTCACCAGGAGAACCTTCACATGAACATCACATCAATGCTATAATCAAGTTATATTCTCTATATTCATTCTACGAATTCATTAGAACAAAAACGGCCAATTGTAGTAAAAACATAATACTAGTAAAATACATGTTGTCAATAAGATTATTTTTGAACCTATTTCATTAGGTTAAGATATGTACCTAAATTAAGATACATACAAATTACATTTTAAATCGATAAGTAAACTGAGTCTAATCAAATTCCATTTAATCCAAAGAAAATAAATTATCATATTTCAATATACTATTAAAATAAATTTAATGCATAACAGCATATTAACCATTAATTCTCATAACCAATATACAATACAAACCAGAGTATTCATTTAAATAATAAGCATTGATCAAATAAATGAAACCTAATTACATTATTATATAAACATTAAATTTTAATTAAATTAAACAAATTATTAAATAAAAATTAAATTAATTAATAAATAAGATTTTAAAAAAATTACTAAAATGAAATTTTAATTATAATTTTTTTTAGCAAAAAGCAAATAATATAATGGGGGGGGGAGGGTACTGGCCCCACATCCCATCTAATTCCCTGTTGCACGGTACACAAGTGTACCGCCAGTAGGCCTAAGCCCTATCGTACGGTACCCTTGGGTACCGTCGCAGGCCTAGCTCCTGTCGTAAGGGGGCTTACAAGGTACAGTCCCGTGCCCTTCCAAAAAAAATATTCAATTTTTTTAAAAAATAAATTTGTTTAAAACAAACCAAAAACCCCTTTTTAATATGAAGTTCTATTTTTTTTAAAACACATTTTTTTAATAAGCACGTTTTTCGAAAATAACATGACATTGATAATTATTATTATTTTCTTTAATAATAAATTTCTTTTAAAAGAACAAATTTTGTTTTAATCTATTCTTCAAAAGCAAGCTTTTTTATTATTATTATTCTAAAATAAAGGAAAGTGCTAATACCCAAGTCATGCATTTGACTTTAAGTTTTTTTTTTAACTGGTTCAATTCTGACTTTGTACTTTCCAGTAAGGGTATTTTAACCAGAATTGGGTTTCTCTCCAAAATTGATTTCCTCTTTCTAATGGGTAAATTAATTTTTCAAACCCTATAGTCAGACTATAGTTCTGGTTTAATTATTCCATTTCTAGGAAAACTACAAGGAAACTTTTAACAAATTTTGCTAACATAACCCTGCTGTGCTAAAATTTAATAAAACCTAAAATATCAAATACAAGGGTTTCTCTAATACCCAAAACAAGGAAATCACAGACAGATCTAAGGAGATAAACATGAAATTATTCAAACATAGAAATCCATCAAACTGCAAAACAGAAATCACAGAAGAAGTTTTCAAATCTTACCTTAGATCCAATGCACACAACTGAAAATTGAAAACCTTAGAAGATTTGAAGACCAAGATTACTCCCAGAATGAATCCAACCTGCAGATCCCAAATTCACGAAGAACACAACACCCAAAATTCTTGATGCACAACGTAGCCAAAAATAACAAGCAACCACAACAGGCAAAAGTCTCCAAAATCCAAAGCACAAGCTCTCCTCCAAATTCTCCTCCCAAAACCTGTCTAATCTCCAATGAATGCAATTCCCCCTATTAGGGATTCAATTCCCCCTTTCATGCAAACCCTAGAGATGACTCAACAATTAACTCCTAATCAAACTCCAATTCAAAAATTGAAAGAAAATCTAGTTAATAAATTAAAAACACTTTATGTGCACAACTCAACTTTGACTTTTAGAAACAAGTTGATAACTTTCGAAAACCAATTCACTTTTCAATTAATATTAATGCACATGTTATAATTAAAATATGTATTAAATAGATTAAATATTTAATGCATCCTAAAACCATGCAATCAAATATTTAATTATTTAATAAAGCATGCAAGCACATTACAATCTAATTTCAATTAAATAATCTAATAATTCCAAATAATCAAATAATTAACTTTAGATTAATTTTCTCAATTAAACATAGGAGCATAATTAATATTAAATTTCAACTATAATCATTAATCAATAAATCACATAAAATCACCCACATAAGCAATAAGTCAACTGAAGCCAAACAAGGTAAAATCAAACCAAGTAAAACCAAGCAACACTAGAAAGGGATCTACAAATTCCTATCAACTAGACAAATTCAGGTAGGGTAGTCAAACTGATACTTGTCCAATCCTAGGACAAATGAGCTTAGGTTAGGGTTTTGGATCTGTGTTATCTCCCCTCTCTTACCATTTGAGACATTACGATAGGGTACACTCATCTTGACAATTCAGGGAAGTCGATGCCCGGTACCTACATACAAAACCCGCATGTACATACATATATAAATATACACTAGTACATTTTGCACCATTTTTCGATGCAATATTGGTCAAAGTTTCTACCCAACATGGTCAAATAGTCAACCAATTGGTTCGTTGCTATTATCTGCATTGAAATATCGACCCATACCTGAAACCGTCAAAAGATCGACTCCCATATTGGTCAAAAAAGAGGGTAATCTGGGCCGAAAATAACATTGGCATGTGTTCGTGTATTGGTCGATCTTTCAACCAATATAAATTAATATTGGTCGAAAACTTTGGTCGCTCCGACCAGGATGCCAAACTCGCAACAGTCATATTTCGACCACAGTTGGTCAAAATATTTAGTGGATCCGACCAGGATGCCAAACCCGCGACACCACATTTCGACACAGAATGGTCAATTTTATGCCAGAGTTTCAACGCATGTGGGTCAAAATTTTGATGAAACACGCAGTGTTTAAAAAAAAATTGAAGATAAATATCCAAACTAATCACCAACAACATCCTGATCAGTGATTAGTCTAGATATTTATCTTCAGGTGTCCACACTCATTCTATTGCTTGTTGCCAGCGGGTCCCTGCTCATTCTATTTTCCAGACTGCTTTGGGCTCTAGCAATCCATCTGCTCTGCTCTGCGTGAAACTGTGGGTTTTTTCATTTTGTTTGAACTATTTGAGAGATAGGCTCTGACTAGTGATCTATGAATTGGTAGAGCTTCCTCTTAGATTCCCACAACTCTTCAAATCTATTGGTGTAAAGCCCCCAAAGGGTATTCTACTCTATGGGCCTCCTGGTTCTGGGAAAACTTTAATTGCTAAGGCAATGGCAAATGAAACTAGTGCCTTCTTTTTCTGTATCAATGGACCTGAGATCATGTCAAAGTTGGCTGGAGAAAGTGAAAGCAATCTCCGGAAGGCTTTTGAGGAGGCTGAGAAGAATGCCCCGTCCATTATATTTATTGATGAGATATTACAGAAATTTGTCAGCAGGCTTGCAAGTATGCTATTAGAGAAAATATTGAGAAGGTGAGTTTCAATTGTGGCGGCTTTTGCAAACTAGATTTGGTTATGAATTTCTTAATGGTTTTTTTTGAACTAGTTTGTTAGAATTGTACATTTTTTTATTCAATTTTCCTCAACTTGTATCTTATTTTTTCAATTTGTCATGTTCTCTTTCCTCTGCACTTTTACAGGATAATATTGAACGTGAAAGAAAAAGAGGTGAGAACCCCGAGGCAATGGATGAGGATGATAGTGATGAGGTAGCCGAAATAAAAGCTGCTCATTTTGAGGAGTCAATGAAATATGCCCGAAGAAGTGTCAGTGATGTTGATATTTGTAAGAATCAAGCCTTTGCACAAACACTATAGCAATCTCAAGGCTTTGGTTCTAAATTTCAATTTCCTAGTGCTTCTGCTAGTGCTTCAGATGTATTTTCTACAACAGATAATAAAGATGATGATGATTTATACAGTTAGGAAACTTAGTACACAATTGTCATCTTAATGAAGTGACAAATGTGTCTATTCTAGCCGAGGACTTACTAACTTGTAAGTCTTTAGAGAAATATTAACTATGGAAAGGAAATTTAGCTATGGAAACTTTTTCTCAAGTGGTAGATAATGCTACAAAAACCTTGCTTTTAAAAAAAATCCTGCTGGAAAATATTCTATACTAAATCAATTCTACAACAAAGAAAGTCTAGTTCAACTAATTCTGACTAGTGATCTGTGAATTGGTAGAGCTTCCTCTTAGACACCCACAACTCTTCAAATCTATTGGTGTGAAGTCCCCAAAGGGTATTCTGTTCTATGGGGCTCCTGGTTCTGGGAAAACTTTAATTGCTAGGGCAGTGGCAAATGAAACTAGTGCCTTCTTTTTTTGTATCAATGGACTTGAGATCATGTCAAAGTTGGTTGGAGAAAGTGAAAGCAATCTCTAGAAGGCTTTTGAGGAGTCTAAGAAGAATGCCCCATCCATTATATTTATTGATGAGATATTATAGAGATTTGTTAGCGGGCTCTAGCAATCCATCTGCTCTGCTCTGCATGAAATTGTGGGTTTTTTCATTTTGTTTGAACTATTTGAGAGATAGGCTACGACTGGTGATGCATAATTGGTTTGCATGTTTGCAATGTGGAAGCAGTGTTGGAGATGCTAGTGGTGTTGTAGATAGAGTCCTTAACCAGTTTTTGACGGAGATGGATGGTATGACAACCAAGAAAATAGTTTTCATTATACCTAATGGCATTGGTTTGTTATACCCAAGGATTCAATTGAGCCAATATTAAAGAGATCTATCGGTGGGCTTGCAAGCTGTATGCTATTAGAGAAAATATTGAGAAGGTGAGTTTCAATTACGGTGGCTTTTGCAAACTAGATTTGGTTATGAATTTCTTAATGGTTTTTTTTTAACTAGTTTGTTAGAATTTTACATTTTTTTATTCAATTTTCCTCAACTTGTATCTTATTATTTCAATTTGTCATGTTCTCTTTCCTCTGCACTTTTACAGGATATTGAACATGAAAGAAAAAGAAGTAAGAACCCCAAGGCAATGGATGAGGATGATAGTGATGAGGTAGCTGAAATAAAGGTTGCTCATTTTGAGGAGTCAATGAAATATGCCCGAAGAAGTGTCAGTGATGTATTTGCTGCTTCTGCTACTGCTGCTTCTTTTGATGTTGCTTTGGATGTATTTGCTAAGATGATTTCCCCCACCAAGATTATGTGCATCTATTTTATGGAGATCTACTAAATGTTTTATATGATAAAGATCACTACAAGTTGGCCCTTGGCCAGATCAATATTGCTCACAATCTCATTGCCAAAGTGGCCAAAGACTATCTTAGGCTGATAAAATATGGGGATTCTCTTTACTGCTGCAAATCTTTGAAGGTTGCTGCACTTGGACGAATATGTACCATTGTTAAGAAAATTGGACCAAGTTTGGCTTACCTCAAACAGGTGAGGCAGCATATGGCTATGTTCATTTTTCTATCTATCTGGTTTTCACTACCTATCATTCCTTGGGATATCTTGCAAGTGTTCTATAAATTGATGGTCTATATTTTGGTGGGTGTCTTGTATGGGCCTATGAACTTTTTTATCTTGTCTTTTTTTTCAATCCTACAACTAGATTTTGATACGTGGATTGCTTGTAAGGAACTTTGATACTGCCATTTCAGTAGTTCTTCATATGATAGTTTTCTATGCAATCCCCAGTCTAGGCTTTATTTGTAGATTTTTTATCTCAATATTAAAAGGATTAATTTAGTTAAATAAAGCTTTATGTCCCAAACACAATGACAACTAGGATGTGAATTTAATCTTTCTGGCAACTAAAAAGTCAAACAATATAACAGATGGTTCAATATAACCTACAAATTTGTCCATGTAAGAGTTGAACTCTAAAATTTATGGTATGAAGACCTGCAACTTGTAGCTAAGAATATGATACTGAATAATTATGACTTATTTTAAAAATTTAGGAAAACTTAACCATTTCTGTAGCGATTACTTAAAAAAAAGTATAACTGATCGATGACTCAATATTTGTAACCTCTCAGAAACTTTTCCTTTCCACTTCAATATATTTCCTTGATAATTCTTGATCTCCTCAGAACCACTAGAAAAAAAACAATTACAACAAAACTTGCTACTTTAGAAAATTGCATCAATACTTAACTTAAACATTACAGTCATGAAGGGTGTAACAAAATCTAATATGCTAATAGACAAACTCATTTTGCACAAAATGGCATTAAGCATGGATTTTGGTTTACATGTGGTACATCAATTCCTTCATCGAAGACATTATCTATTACATTTATAATTGTTTATTTAGGTTCCATAGCACTAGCATATACACAAAAAGAATCTGTATTAAAAAAAAACATGGACACTACATATATATATATATATATATATATATATATATATATATATATATATATATATATACCTATTAAAAAGAAAAGAGGCCACTGAGGACAATTGCACAGGTCTCCAGAAACAACATTACCCAACTCTTTCTCTCAAGCCAAAGACTCAGTGTGTTCAATTGCCCAAACTAGCAGTCAATTCTATGTTGAGTATATATGTCAAGCCCTCCTGCAGTTTGAACGAATTAAGAATAGAAGATAGGAACTTATTTAACACTTCACCTACTCAAAAACACAAACCAATGAAATAATTCACATTAGGCCAAGAGAGGTTGATGCATTCAATACGAGAATACTTACAAAAAATGAAGCCGAATCATGCCAGACAATGACAATGAGAAGTTGACTATTGCCCCTTCTAATTTTTTATTTGATAGTTGCCTAACAATGACACATTCAAAATGCACTTATGATCAAAGACCTAGAACGAATGAAATTGATTAAATAATGAAGGTATGTTAGTTTGAGCTTCACTTGGTTTTGAGAATACTTTAATATTCTCTACTTAACAAGGCCAACCACATGAAGCTGGAAGCTCATCTAGCCTCACCCCCCCTCCCCCTAACATCAATCTAAATTCCCCATTAACATCTAATTACACACTTCATTCATCCATTTATGAACTATAACATTCAATCAATACAATCACATAACATCCATTAATATGATATAACATTCATTAATACGCAACACTAATCAAGAATTCATTAACACATAACAATACTCATTAACATGACATATAATATAATTAACTGATGAGGATATCCCAGAAATCCTTAATATAATAAATATGGTGAAGAAAACACTAAAGAAGAGTCAATGTAGAAATTATTACTATTTTGCATGATGCTACTACTAGCCTCACCGCAATGTCCATGACCAGGTAATTGATCTGTCCTCTTCAGCATCTCCTCGGTTGGATTTGCATCTTCCAAAATAGTAATAAATTATGCATTACTCTTTTTAGTTTTTTCTTCACCATATTTAATATATTAGGGATTTCTAGGATATCCTCATCTGTATCTACAGCTATTGCCTCTGTTGTTGCAGGTGATTTTCCCCTATCTAATATTTATCTTCAGGTGTCCACACTCGTTATGTTGCTTGTTTCCAGTGGGTTACAGTCAGTGATTGGGAGAGCCCTATTTTGGCACCAATCATGTAGTACAAGCACTAAAATTGAGTTTTCTGGCACGGGCTGGGAAATTTTTCTATATCAACATCCGATAGAGTTTGGGAATTTTTTAGTATTTAAATACATGTATGGGATGTATTTCAGAGTTTGAATATATGGGAAGAATGGTTGTGAAAAAGATATTTATGCTTTTCATTCTAAGAAGATCTAGAGTGATTTTGAGTCATAGAGGAAATGCCCTAATCCTTCAAAAAGTGTTATTTTGATGAGTTCTGATCACTTGAGGGACAAAAAATTATCTGTTGAGTTGAAAAGAAAATCAAGTGATCAATAGATAATTTTATGTCCCTCAAGTTATCAGAACTCGTCGAAATAGCACTTTTTGAAGGATTAGGGCATTTCCTCTGTGACTCAAAATCACTCTAGATCTTCTCAGAATGAAAAATAGAAATATATTTTTCACAACCATTCTTCCCATATATCCGAACTCTAAAATACATCCCACAGATGTATTTAAATACTAAAAAATCCCCAAACTCTATCACATGTTGATATACAAAAATTTCCCAGCCCATGCCAAAAAACTCAATTCTAGTACTTTTACTACATGACTGGTGCCAAAACATGGCTCTCCAAAAACTCTTTTGTTCCTTCAACTTCTTCTCCACTGTATAATGATGGTGTGAGACATCATCCACCAGGATGCCCTATCTGAATACACCTCCTGCACTGGAATGGAATCCCTTCGTAATCCCTTTATTAAATTATTGAGCTTCTCTTTGTTTCGAGAATAGTTTAACATTCTCTACTTAACAGGGCCAACCACGTGAAGGTGGAAGCTCATCTGGCCCCTCCTAGGAGCCTCTTATGACCCTTTACGACATTTTAAGACCTCTAAGATGTATTCTTAGGAATCGTAAATGGTCGTAAAGGGTCATAAGGCATCCTTGGACACAACAGCTGAGAAACATAATTGTAGGCATCATGGTCACATTTTTTTGGAGACTATGTAATTGAGTGGTATACCGAGATGATGGAGAGCAACTTCTGCACCTCCAGTTCCAAGTTGTTCTACATTCTGCAGTGTCAACTTGGAATCAGAGGAGCAGAGGTTGCACTCCATCATCATCGATATACAACTCAATTATGTTGTCTCCAAAAAAATGTGACCATGATGCCTACAATTATGTTTGTCAGCTATTGTGAAATCTTTTACAGTGTGGCCTTTGTTTCCTTTGATGTGCCCTACAAACTATGAAAAGTTTGAAATATGTTACATGATATAGATATAAAGATCACTAATTAGTGCATTATTACATTCTACTAGTAGTTAATACTATTGCATACCTTCTTCTCTCATTTGCTGGTGTAATTCCTCTTTGAGTATCCCCTTTCTCTTTTGCATCCAAAATGAATTCATTCCAATCCCTCACTGGAATAAAGGGAGGACACTCGTACTTTAGGTTCTGGATGAGACTCCTTCTATATGAATCCTTCATAGTCTTAAGATGTTTGGCAGATTTTTCTAAAATTTTATTTTTCTAATAATGTATGTATTGACTCTTTTTAGTTTTTTCTTCAACATATTTATTAGATTAGGGATTTCTGGAATATCCTCATCTGTATCTACAACTATTGCCTATGTTGTTGTAGGTGCTTTTTCCCTATCCTGAACATCAAATTGTGACAGGAATATCAGTAAAATTATCATAATAACTCCAAAACCCTAAATAAAATAACATAATAATATAACATTTTTCAACTATCTAATTTGTACAATTTCAATAAGGTTTACCGTTGCTAACGAATGGGTGGGAGGAGTATCCTCGCGGCCTCTATCATGTGGGGGATCCTTGTCACCTGCTCTTGCATTTCAAACTTCAGTGAGACTTCATACCACACAGTGTTTTTAGATTACGTTCAATGCATTATTTATGGTTGTATTGGTGGGAAAACTCTTGAAAATGCACAAAAGAGATTGCATTCAACCATGTTGTTTACATGACACATGTAGTTTACCTCCAGCCTAAATCAGTGTTGCATACAAATCTACAGACAGTGCGTGGTACGAAGCCTCACTGAAGCTTGAAAATGATCCATGATCTTAGGAATATCATCTTCTTTCCACTCTTCTTGCCTCTCTTTTCCCATCTCGCAGCTTGGGCATTGCAACATGAATCCTATTTTCCACAACTACTGATGGATCCTTAGGTGTAGTTGAAATTACCAAATGGCCTTCATAGGTCAAGGAACAAATGGAATAACCAAGAAAACACTATACGTTAAATCATGTGATTGATAGCAGATTGGGGCTCACCTAAGCCATAAACATGAAGAATTATTCTAAAAAAAGATGTAAACCATATATATGCGCACTTGAGGCAAAGAGAAGTTACATCATATCCATATTAAAATATTAGTTACAATATGAAAATACTAAACTAACTAATTCTTGAGTTCATCTTTGCATATGGTCGCAACAAAGATATGCTATTACAATACAGAGAAGGCATCGTAAAAATATAATTTTGGAATTTTCCCTAGTCTGACACGTTTTGCACTCAAATCCTTCATCGTGGATAAGTGGAGATGGGCGGATAGATGCAGATGAGTTGTCATCGACCCAACTAAAGTATCTGTGGCCATTATTTCCCTATGATGCCCAATCTACATTAGTTCTTATAATATAATGAATAGTATTTACATTGGAAACATTAAATATATACACATTAGCAACCTTTTTTCTATTTGGGTAGCACCAAAATTATCGTCCAGGGTTGCTCTGTGTCTGTGAAGTCTTCAACACACATTGCCCACCACCACATTGACAGTTTGGCACATTGACAAGAGCCATCGAGCCTATATCAATAATGCACCACACCATCGGTACTACATTTATTATTTTTATATGATTATTTTTATATGGAATACACCAAGGAGTACCATCAGAAATATTAACCATTTACAATAATGAAAAGTAAACCTTAATCAAACAGCTCATTTTTTTATCAACATGTGTAGTCTTTGTGTATATGAAAAATGAAAGAAATATCAAGCTGAAATAAAATAGTGAACAAAATAGTATTCCACATAGAGTGAATGAAATATACCATCAAAAGAAGGTGACAAAATCCTGTCACGAAGCACAGACATAGGAACTCAAAAAGGGACAAAAGACAAGAAATAAGAAAAATCATTACGACTATAGAAAAATCATTTATACTATAATAAAAAAAAGAAACACTCTTTGTCAACAATTTTCAAAATCATTAGGACTATAGAACAATAATTAAGACTATACAAAATCAAATTTTAGAAATGGACGGTTCTGATGCTTTGCCATTACAACAATTTAGAATTCATCATTTGGTATTGTGTATTCCATTTAAGTATGTCAACAATGTTCAAGAAATAAGAAAAATCATTACGACTATAAAAAAATCAAGTTCTAGAAATGGACGGTTCTGATATTGCTTTTCCATTACAACAATTGAGCATTCATCATTTGGCATTGTGTATTCCATTTAAGTATGTCAACAATGTTCAAGAAATAAGAAAAATCATTAGGACTATAAAAAAATCAAGTTCTAGAAATGGGCGGTTATGATATTGCTTTGCCATTACAGCAATTGAGCATTCATCATTTGGTACTTCTTGGTGTATTTCATTTAAGTTTCTTGTTGAATCCTCAAGTTGAGTTGGCATATTTAAGGTGATAGTAGAGAGCTCTGCATCAACAGTCTACAGAATTAGACCTTTATTTTAAATGCATTTAACACAAAAAAAAAATTACAAAACTAAACCAATGGCATGTTTACAACAAAGAAATAAAATGATAATAATATGCTAAAAATTTGATTCTATTTAATACACGTCAAAGGACCAGTAGGGGAGAGAGAGAGAGGGGGGGGGATGACGAGGATATTGATGCTCCACTTAGCCATTATCTTAGAAAAATGAGCAAGAAACCAAAAAAGAAATGATTGCAATTAATATTTTTTGCTAATCATTTCTTTTTTGGTTTCTTGCTTGTTTTTCTAAGGTAACGGCTAGTAAGCAGAGAATCAATATCCTCATCATTGTCTCTCTCTCTCTCTTTCCTACAACAAATGGACTTGTGATGATTTTTGCAATAGTACATGTGTGGCAGGAATGCTCAAAATACTGCTTAGGAAAATATGAATGTTCATCACCTGTCACTGAAACAGATTTACATAAACCAATTAACTCAAAACACAAACCCTTTTTCAAATAATTTAATTTTTAACTTTGGTTGTGTTAAAGGAACTATGTTGACTTTATTTTGTAGTTATTTAACATGAGAGTTTGTATATTAATAGGAGTTCACATTTTTATGGGAACGTGTCATTCAATTGAGCATTAATGCCCATCTATATCTAGTGAGATGAACATAACTCATGTACCTCATTTCAGTGTGCTTGGATTAGACTAGACATTATCCAACCACCTATGAGGGTTGTCACTGTTATTAATTGGTGTAAAAGGAGGACTGCCTATGTGTTATAGCACTTTATATAAATACTCACTATTTGGATAATGTCTAGTCTAATGAAAAATAGTGTATACAAGGTATCCAAGCACACTAGCATGAGGGACATGAGTTATGTGCATCTCACTAGTTATAGATGGGAAAATATGGCACACTAATATCTTTGAACTCCTATTAATCTACAAACTCTCATGTTAAACAACTACAAAATAAAGTCAACATAGTTTTGTTAACACAACCAAAGTTAAAATTAAATTATCTAAAACAAATGGTGCCTTAGAGGGATAGAGGAACACTTTGCTAAAGAAGTTTGACTATTGTTTGTGAAAATGCCTCCAAGGAATGCAGGTACTGCCAGGGAGATCCAGGAGTTGAAGGAGATGAACACAAGGTTGCAGGAATCTTACAATGCACTTTTGGCCAGGCTTGAAGCACTGGAATCCAATCAAAGAAGAGCAGCAAATGAAGGTGTTGATAGTGAAGAAGAGGAAGAAACCCATAAGGAAGGGGAAGGAGAGGAAGAAGAGGAACAAATAGATCCTAAAGAGAAGAGGACAATCAGGATATTCAAGGCTATGGAGATTGAGCATCATAAGGTGAGGGGAGATATCCCTATGTATGATGGAAGTCTGAAAGAAAAAGAGCTTTTGGACTGGATTGCGTCAATGGTTGCATACTTTGAAGGTGAAGAGGTACTGAAAGATCAAAGGGTCAGATTGGCAAAAACAAAACTCAAAGGGCATGCACTCCTATGGTGGGATCATGAGGAGGCAGATAGAAGGAGAAGAGGTAAGCCAAATATTGTCTCTTGGGATAGGATGATAGCAAAACTGAAAGGTAACTTTCTTCCTAAAGACTTTGATGTACAAATGCATAAAAGAATGCAAAGTTTAAAACAAAGAGATTTAGATGTTAAAGCATATACAGATGAATTCTATAAACTAAGCATAAGGTCAAGATTGGAAGAAGATGAAGTTGTTAAGGTTGCTAGATATTTAGGTGGTTTAAGATTTAATATCCAAGATGAATTTGTGGCTTCTAACCCTAGAAGTGTGAAGGAATGTTACCAATTGGCCCTTAGAATAGAGGAGAAATTGAAGAGGAAAAGTGAAAGATAGAATAGCAGTAATAGAGGAGGTTCTTCAATGAGGGGAAGAGGAGGAAGGACAAATCAGGTTTGGTAATAAAAGGACAAAGGATTGAATAGGACAATGTTGCACAGTCCTAGAAATGTGGACTTTTGGGATTTTTCAAATAGGTACAGTCAAGTGTCCTATTGAAGGGCAGCTAGTAAACAACCATGTTCAAATGTGGACATCCAATGGGCAGAAAGAACCAACTATCAAGGCACCATATTCCTAAATTACAGGTTCAGACTCAGACATCCAATGCCAGGACTGATTCTTGGGACAAGAATCCTTTCAAAGGTGGTGAACATGGTGTAGGGGCACCTAGAACATCCAAAGACTACTAGGAGTCCATAATGACAACCATGCACCTAATGACATATAAAGACATCAATTGGAATGTATTGGCACCTATAATGGCATATAAGGTCATTCCATGCAATGCAAATGGCAAATATGTAATAAGTCTTAAAAGGCCTAATAGGCCTTAGGACCAAAATAAGAGCCTAGGATGGTATTTGGTGTTACAAGTTTATAATAGTTTAGATTTGATTTTAATAATGCTTAATAAGTTCATTTGGGTCACATTTCAAAGTCTTAAGGCTTCATTATCTTTAAAAGTTTCAAAAACTCCAAATTTGTAATGTTGCAAATTCAAAAATTTGAAATGCAACAGTTATTAGAAAATGGAGGGAATTGGATTTTGTTATGTTTTAGTGAAAACTAATCCATCCAACTGATTGGGATTGGTTGGGGTAGTTTCTAGGAGTCCATCAAATATGCCAAAGTTTCATTGTACGGCAGAAGAGGCCTGGTGTATGGACTATACTGAGTTTTTGACAAATAAACTTCTTTCAAATGCAATTTCCTTGAGTTCTTAGAGTGATTTTGGATTCATTTTGTCATTGTCTTACATTTCAATGCATTTGAAATAGTTAGATATTGATCCTAGACCACATTTATGCATTTGTGAGGTCTGTATTTGTATTTTTACTCAATTAATTCTGACTGGCAGAGTAGTTTTAGCCATTCCTTTGACAGTTTTGTGAGTTTCCAATTGAATATGGTCATTCCATGACCTCTGACCACTGTAACACATGGAATGTGGTGTAGGGGCACCACCTCCACCTTTGAATTTTACATCATTTAAGTCATGTTAAGAAAGGATATATTCATTAAAGTGTTAGAACCATGGTATATTTGTTAAATTACATTATAATGATTTGACAAAGAGAATATGGGATATTTGTAAGCATAATTCAAAATAGGAATATGAATGGTCATGGAAGACAAACCATTTTGTAACGGTCCAATATGGTCTTAAATAGACTACACTATGTAATAGAGAGGAGGATAGTTAGAGAGAGTCGACGGACAATAGAACAGGCAAGAGAGTAATAATTGTGGAAAAGTATTGGGCTCTCTGGCTATTTAGCCAGAGAGCCATGAATGTTTTGTCTGCCTTGAGTATGAATGAAATGTATTTTAATTAAGCTTTATGTATTCCCTATTGGCAGTTTTTTATCTTTGTTACAAAGAACATAACAGTGTTAACGAATCGGCTTCTCTTTATTGTTATTGTGCAAAGAAATATAAATGATATGTTTTGTTTCATGACAGTCCCATAAGGAATGGTTTTTGGGTTATTAGTCTCTTTGTGATAGTCCCGTAGGGGAGGATAGTAATCGGTTTTGTTGACAGAGAAATGTTTTGAAACCATTTGGTAAGCCAAGAAAGCATTGATGTCTACAATAGTTTTTAAAAAATAGTTTTCAAGAACTCATTATTAATTGAGTTTATATATATTCCTGCTATCGGTTTTTTATATCTTTTTTGAATAACATAATAGTGAATGATATTGGTTTTGGTTGAAAGAGTTTCATAGTGGAATGTATTAGGTTCCTTAAAGAATTGAATAGTGTAATGGATGGGTGTTTGAGGCATCAAAAATTGATGGTCATGTTTTTGTTTATGAGTTTTGGTTTGCAAACAGTCTCGATTTAGGATATATCCAAATTATTCCTAAGATGTTGCTGCAAGCATTTTCTTACTTTGCTAGTTAAACACATACACTAGTACATTTAACCTTATTTTTCTACCAACATTTTCGACCATCAATTAAAAAGATTTAAGTTGGTCGGATTATAAAAGGAAACCTTTCTTTTTTTTTAATCCATGCCCGTGTTGGTCGAAATTTCAACCAATACCATGTATGTCAAAATATCGACGAACACGGGCATAGCTTTTAAAAAAAAGTTTCATTTATCATTTCATTTTAATGGGCAAATTTGAAGGAGGACTACAACGCGCGAAGGAGGACAAATTTCTCATTTCATTTCCATCTTTGAAGAAGGTTTGGTTATCTTTCGAATATGCCATTTTTTGTTTCAGGCTCAGGGTCAATCATTGTAATAGATAGATAAATTTGATGTCATTGCAGAAATGAAATTGGAAACATTTTGATATGTCCACGAAGTGTTTGTTTGATCAATGAGGCATTTCATTATACATAGTCTGCTGATTCGAAAGATAGAATGATTATTTTCTGCAAAATAACTTTAGGAACTGTTATTCAAAACTCTTGAATTAGTTGTTGACAGTCGTGTTCTTTGTTTTTATTCATAGTCTATCGTTTGTTAGAAAATACAAATATGTAACTGCAGTCTCAGATTTCAAATTGTCACAGTTTGGTTAGCACAATCAAAACAAAGTGATTCTCTGACAAGTCGAAAGCATAGCCATTGTCCTCAGCCCTGTCATGAAATCACGGCCCTAATTTGTATTTTCTCCACTAGTTTTCTAATGCCACTAGATGAAAGTAAAATTAGGGTAATGTATCATAATACACCCAACACTCAGAGTTGTATGGGTTGTTGAGTTGCTTCCTGGACAAAACCCTAGGCTAAATATAAGTCATGTATTTAGCCAGAGAAAGGAAAATATGTCTGCAGCAGTATAATATTGGAAGGTTTTGAAATTGAGTCATAGATCGAGTACGTGGATCTTTGAAACACTAAATTTTTCTTGGTGATTGTAACCACTGACGGTACCCACTGTTTAAGTAGTCCAAATAGATCCCAATCTAACTTGATCAATTAGATTTGGAGGGTCTCTGGGATAGTCAACAGTGCTGGAGAACATTGGTTAAAATTGTTTGAAGACTTAGTGGCATATTGATAGACAACTATCGGGCATAACCCACACCTCCACCATGGGTATTTGCTAGCCACGCGATGCTCTTTGTGATCATGCGGGTTTGGATCATCAAAAAGCTGGGAGATGGAAGCCGCATGATGCCCTAGGAGGACTGGTTCAACAGACCAAGTCTCCACCCTTCACCTATGGCCTTAGCCACTAAACCCTCACTCCTAGAGGCCCACTTCCTAGGGTCTGTTGAACCAGTCCTCTAAACTCATTCCCAAATTAAAACAACTGCATAAACACTTCATAAATGCTCCCCCCTTACATACTTCATCACCAAAACTCTTCATCCTTGAAGCAAACCAGTTTCCATTTGACTGTGTCAAATCGGGCATGTTCTCTGTCTAGCTCATGGATTTTATCTGTTTCTCTTTTCTTGAAGATATCTTTATATGGTTTGGAAGTTGTGCTCACAGATCTTAGAAGATAATATATTCTCTACATTTCTAATAATTTTAGAATTTCCTCTTACAACTTGGGGAATATTCTCATATTTTTTGCAAATTACTTCCCTTCAAGTTTTATATTCTCAACTTAACAACAACTATGACTCTAATTGATAGGCATCTCAAAGACTGGTTGATTAGTTGCATATGGTGATAGAATTCTTAGTTTCAATATGTTTGTACTAGCCTAATTAATGTGACAGTGTGTTGATGGTGTTGAAGGAATGTTTAATATCATATGATATTCCTTTATGGTCAAGATGACATCTTTATTCCGTTCTGGTACTATTTGATGATTGAACTAAATAATTAAGAGGATAAGAGGTTTGTTTGCATGAACTAAACTGATTGTAGATCTGTTTTGAAGTTTACAATAGCTTTGAGAAGTGTGTCAATATGTTTTGGCTTCATTTATCTCTAGGGTTGGTTATCTTTCACTTTCCCTTCATCGTATAAGTTTTTGGGGCCAACATATTTGGTCGTCTTACATTTCATGTTCCTACATTTTAATGTGGCTAACTTGGAAAAGTTTGTTTGAGCATGCAAAGGATATAATGAAAGATAAAATCATTTAGAATGTGAGAAATTTTTGGAAGTGTGTTTGATTGTGAAGTGTGTGAGAAAAATACCAAATGATTATTGAAAGAAATGAGCTGAAGGTATCTACATTCAAAAGTGTTTGAAGTTTCAAGTAGTGTGATTAAGGCTGCTAATGGTACACATTTGTTGTGGTGGATTTTTTTTTTTGTTCTTCATGTAATATTTTAAGGTTGTAGCCTCGTCTAAATTTTATCATTAAAATTGAGTACTAAAATATCTTTGGTATAACCATAAAGCCATTATTTTAGGGAGTAGTTTCTTCCTTGTGTTTTAGATGTAAAATAATTTATGTAAATTATTCTATATTGTGGCTTTTCTCACTGTGGTTCTTCCCTAGGTAGGTTTTCCATATAAATCTAGTGTTCACTTGTGCAATTGTGTAGAATTCGTTATTCTTTCATTATTACATTGTTGCTGATTCATGAAGTAAATATTTTGACATACGAAGTAGTAAAAGAAATTAAGGTTTTATCATATAATTTATTCAACTCCCCCCACTTTGTTGTCTCGTGTGCTCAAAAATAAAGAAATACTACAAGAAGATCAAAAGAGAGCTTGACAAGTGTCCATTTTATAATGAATGAGACAACACACGTTGAATAAAACTCAATCTAAATTGCACTCCTATGTTCAAAGAATAAATGAATAAAGAACCTTTATATAACTAATTAGATAATTTGTCCTAATTACCCCCAACATATTTTATTCTTTTGTCTAGCCTCATACTTTATGTACGGTTTCATAATAGATGAAGATAATCACGCCATTGTTTCTCCTTCAAAGATAATATATCTATTCTAAAGATTATCTATTCCATCATGAAATACACTTGAATTGTCAACCCAGGGACGTAGGACTTGAAATGGGCCAGCACAGTTTGTGCACTAAGTTCCTTTAGGATTCATAACACCTATGCTGCAGGAAAGTAAAAATGCATTGGAAGAATCTATGCTGCTACTACAGAATAGTAAACACACCTTGGCTAACAACAGATAATTGCAGGAAGCTTCAAGAATGAATTTAAACTAATTAACAACTCAAAACATCCACTATGATCATTTTTTGCAAGTGCTACAGGAACTTCATAGTAACAATGCTGCAGGACTAATACAGTAAATCTATCTAAAAATAGGAAACTACAGGAAATGAATCTATTCTACCTAAATCTATTCCACCTCCCAAGTGGGCCCCCTTGGTCGGTTTCAATTAACTAAGAACACAACAAATGCTTCAAAATCCTTCCTCCATTAAAATCCTTCTTTGATTACATAGAAACTGAACAATCCATGAAGAACAAGAAAGTAGCTTCTGAGTCTAAATCAACACTATCTATTTTCTCATTGGCCTTCTAGGATAATCCAAGATCCGATATATATAGGATTGGATTCTTATTAAAAAAATTCATAAAAGTCTTAAGCAAACATCACCAAAAAAGAAGGCAGAAGAACAACCATGACATAACACATTTACTGCCAAGTAACAGAATAACAACTTGCAAGAAATATAGCAAGTTGTATTCCCTATATTCTCTGGAACTCCTTTTCAAGCACGACTTTATTCAACGAAACTGAACTGTGCTTTTTCTACCATGATCGGTCTTCATTGTCTTCCTCCTTGAGTGCAGTGATCACCACTCCTTGCGTCGCTCCTCATTTTCCTAAAAAGTTAGCAACATCTAGAATATACATGCAAGATAACATTCCTACTTTTACTCAAATATTAGAGCATAGCTTAAAACAATTATATGAAATACTGCATTCTATGTATAGTATTAAGCAAAACATGTCATACACACTACCCATAGGTTTAGTAGGTTCTAGCTGTTTCTGGCATAAGTTCACAAGATAATTACAACAAGTGTTCAGGAATCTTTTATCAAAGCACAAAGAGTGTGTCCACATTATAAAAACTTATATTAAAATCAATACATTAATATGCCTCATCACTTTACCTACATTATTTTATGATATGCTATGATATGCCATAAACTATTGATCATGCATTTACCATTATCTAGATACAAGGATGAATTAGGGAGTCTTTTGGGTTTCATTGCTCACAAAAAAGTTATGTGGAATGATTATATGGATATTTTGACTAGAAAACACACATGAATATCAAAACTTAATATATTGGACTAATTTTTGTGGTACTAAAGATTATTGATTGAAGTTTATTACGAAACTTGGTCAAGTAAATCTATATTATTTTTTATTCAATGGAAAGATATGTTGTGGTGGAAACAAATTTGGAAGGTTGAAATTCCTTTTCAAATGACATTTTTTTGTGTCTCTCTCTTAATCGTAAAGTCTTAACTTTGGATTCACTTCAAAGAAGTGGATGGTAGAGCTCTCATAGGTATATTCTAGAATGTAGAGGTTATATAGAAATGATTGAACATCTACTTCAAGATTTCTCATATTTTCAAATTGTTTTTGTTGAGCTTTCTATTATATTTGGATTCTCTAACTCTTGCTAGGAAAATACACTTGTTGATTTCTCAATACATTCATTTGAGGCAAAAAATAATAATAATAATAATAATTTAAGGCATGAATTTTGTGGTGGCCCAAAGAACATTATTTTAACAACTATTGTATTCTATTTTATCCTCCTACCATCCACATTAGATTTGACTTTGAACTAACAACATCATAAAGAAAACTTCAAACTACCAAACTGATTGTACCCTACCAATCGTTGTCCTAGGAATACCAATCCAATATTCCTAATTCAAAATGCAATTAAATAGTAAAAAGAAGGTGTGGAAAGGTAAGAAATAACTAATAAAATGTTTTTACATTGAGAACCAATCCCAAACATGTTTCAATCCATCCTAGGAACTCACTGTTCCTAGACTGTACCGTGAGACAGAGAGTAAATTGCAAAGAATAAATATAGTTTTATTGATAAAAAAAACTTTGCTACAATACTTTGTCTCCCAAAACCAACTCTAAATACATCCTACCCATGCATACACCTACCAAATAGGCTTCCAAAGCCGGTTACCTTCCATGAGTATTGAGTTAATTGAAATCAGTACAAATAATAAATTATAAGTCATAAGGTTTTAACATTATTATGTAATTTAGTTTTGCTTTATTCAATGTAAACAATGGAGATTTGAGTTTGAATTTTTAATAGATATGTTATACATTTATATGTATCATTGTTTAGTGTTCAAGTTAAATAATCTATTATAATTTAATTAAAAGAATACGAGGTGAGCAATTGGGCACACAATGGAATTCTAATCATAAATTTTATTGGCTCATTGTTGAATCTAATTTTAATGCTTATCTAAATCCCATCAAACTTGACCCACTCAATTGAATTTGCTAGAATTTACTTGATTATTAATGTTGGATGTTATTTTAATACACTTGATATAGAATTTGCAGGTTGCAAACAAGTCATCCTTCTTCCACCAATGAGTCATTCCATTTAAGAAAGACCATGTCTGACAATATCAACGCACAACAAAATAGGGATACAATTGCTAGACTATGGTCTAACTTTAAAATAAAAGGTGACGAAAAATGTTATTGTCCTTGCAAAATTTTTAAGGGCTTAAAGACTCGAAGATATCTAATCAAAACAGCTGAGGAACATTGTAGGCATCATTGTCACATTAAAGGGGGAAATGAATTTCGTCCATTGGTATGTATTTTAATAATTTATAAAATACATAAGACATGATTTGATGATGACATCATGGTCATGGTTAATATAAGGTCATCATTTTCATATAGGTCAACCACCCTAGGTTTCATGTTATGGACCATGACAATACGGAGAATGTGGATTTCCAAATGAGGGAACATGGAGGTGTGAATATAGAAGTAGAAGGTAATGATCCCATGGAAGAAGACCACGATGATGAAGAAGATCACAATGATCAAGATGATCATGATGATCAAGATGATGATGATGATGATGATGCAGACCTTGATGTACGTATACTTGAGAAGGCACAAGAGCCCCTATATGAAGGCTCCCAAACAACTCTTCTTGCCGCTATATTGTTGTTGGTGAACTTGAAGGTTATGAATGGTTTATCCAATGTAGCAATGACACGTATGTTAAGGTATGTCATATTTTTTCATTATTTTAGTCGTAATTCTCTTACAATTAACATTAGGTGAATCATGTAGCAATTAATATTCTTTAAATTAACAAATTATATTTTTGGTCATAGGTTAATAGGTGAGTGTTTTTTACCACCATCAAACATTCTACCTCACTCGTATGGAGAATTATCTGCCATTATGAAAGATATTGGAATGGAGTATCAAACAATACATGCATGTCTGAATGATCATATTATATATCATAAACAACATGAATTTGCAACAGAATGCCCTATTTGTCATATTAGTAGATATCAATCAGATCGAATAACAAAAAAGGTGCATCGCAAGGTTCTTCAATTTATTCCCATTATTCCATGTCTACAACGATTATTCAAGTGCAGTAGCTTGGCACAATTTATGGATTACCATGCACGCAATAGAAGTCAAGATGACATCATGCGAATGCCTACGGATGGTTTGGCATTTAAGGAAATAGAGGGAAAATGGCCACACTTTAAAGAAGAACCTCGTAATCTCAAGCTTTCATTGGCAGCGGACGGTGTCAATCCATTTGGAGAGATGAGATCTACTTACTCGGTGTGGCCTATTTTTGTTATCAACAATAACATTCATCCTTAGATGTCCATAAAAAGGGAAGACATAATGTTGGCATTGATTGTTCCAAGTATTTTTTCATTTAATAGTCATCGAAATTAATTTATTATAAATAATCCATCAAAATGGTCATAATAATTATGTAATGTTTTTGTTCATTCAACTAGGTAAGTACCAAGCTAAAGATATCAATGTATATATTGAGCCCCTTATCAACGAGTTGATGGTGTTATGGAATGGGGTTACTATGTATTACATCTCTAGACCAATATGACAAAGACAATTTCAATTCCATGCAATGCTTGTATGGACAATACATGATCCCCCTGGGCTAACACATTTTTGTGGTATGTTCTCTTCTTAACACCTCTTTTTTGGTATGTTATAGTGCTAACACAAATTTAACATATTTAATCCAATTATACACGATGTTGTAGGTCTTCAGACAAAGGAAAAATTTGCATGTCCAGTTCATGGTCCAAAGATGAAATCTCGTCATTCAAAAAGTTTAAGAAAGTAGGTGTTCGATGAGAATAGACACTTTCTCCACATAAACCATAAGTACCGAATTGCCAAAAAACATATTTTCAATAGGAAAGAAGAGACTACATCAAAGCCACGGAGAATGACACCTCACCTATGGAAGTTGGAATACGATAAAATAAATCGTCAAGGTAATGTCATTCCATCTGATGGTTTTTGTTTGAAATTTATATTTTGATATTGTGTTTTGTTTACTGATGATGTAATTGATGCTCGTGAAGGTCGTAAAGACATTAATGACCAACTTCCAAAAGGACTAAAAAGTTATCTTACGCAATTTAGTAGGTTGTCGTACTACAAGCAACTCTCAATCGTGCATTTGTTTAATCCTATGCATATTGGAAAGAATGTAACAGAGATATTATGGAAAATCTTGGATGGAAGACATGACAAAGACAAAATTGTCAAAATTTGTAGTGACATTGAAGAATCCAACCATGCAATGAAAAATGTCATTCGATCAAATAACAATGGAAACCAGATTGATATAAGTGCTCTTAGTTGGTTATTGTCGGAGCAGCAGAACAATGTTATAAAAGAAGTCATAAAAAAAATATGATTTTCCACAGGGTTTGCTGCGAACATAAACGATCTCATATCAAAGAAAAGTGAATTTGGGTCAAGGATGAAAATACACGATTGGCATATATTTATTAAGGTAATTCATGTTATTTTGTATTCACTATATATTTGTATACTGCATGTAGTTTTCATTGCATTCTTTTATAGAATATTGATAAGATCATTTTACAAATATTGCAGTACGTTCTACCTCTATCTCTCCCACACCACTTCGCCAATAGTGTCAAACAAGTTATATATGATCTTGGAAAATACATGAGGTGGTTGTCATCAAAAGAAATCAATAAAGAAGATATAAAATATTGGAAGAGGAAAATTCTTTATCTTATGTGTGAAATGCAAAATTGTCTACCTCCAACTTTTTTCAATGCACAAGAACACTACCTCATACATCAAGTTGAGGAGATTGAATTGTGTGGACTTGTACCAACTAGGTCAATGTGGATGGTTGAGAGGCACTTGAAATTTTTGAAAGGTTGGTTCGATAGAGAGCACATCCTGAGGGTTCTATGGTGGAGGGATATATGGTATACCATACCATGGTGTACATTAGTGAATATCTTCCTAAGTTTGTAGCAAAGATCCATGTAGATCGTATTTGGGATCCCAACTCCATTAACAAATTTGAAGGGGAGTACTTGATGGACAAAGGTAGATTGAGGAAAGTGAGAGGTAAATATAAGATGTTATTGTAGTTAATTAATTCTTATAAATCTTCAATATAAGTTATTTATAATTGGTGTATTTTTTTTATACAGTTGGTCGAGAGTGGGATGCAATACATTTGTATATTGCGAACAATCTTGATTGGATGATGGTATGGATTGAATGATGTCAACAAAATAGTTGCTCATTAACATGGGAAGGTGTTGCTTCATTGGTTAGAGAAGCTCATCGTAATGGAGATTCCAATGTTACGCCAATGGTAATTGATCTAACATATGGTTTAAGAGGTAGAGAGGTATGTACAAATTTATTAATGATCATGACTCGTATGTTTCGTATCAACTCACGATGCAAATAATTTTTACATGCTTGAAAAATTGCAGGTCAAGCACCACAAAGCTATGTACTATCATGGCCACAAATTTTGCATAAAAAAGTTGGATGACATGAAGAAAACTTGTGATTCTAGGATAACTGCAATTTTTGAGGTCACTAATATATCATCTAGAAATGACATACATCCTCAACAATCTCAAAATTGATATTATGGCATCTTGGATGATATAATTGAGTGCAACTTTAACTCCTTCAAAGTAGTTTTATTCATCGTAAAATGGTACAGGTTATGACTGAATCAAAATGATCCAGATATAACTATTATTCAACATGATAATGGATTTACAATGATTAATACAAGGTCGTTTGAGCCAGTTGGAGATGAGCCATATGTTCTTTCAAGCCAATGTGAGCAAGTGTTTTACTCAGAGGTTCCACATAAATAAGGTTGGTCATTTGTTGTTAGACATGATCCAAGAGGAAGGCCGATAAAGTATAATGTTATGGAAGAAGAAGATATTGAAGATGATAAGAAGCACCAGATGATGAAGATCAAGGTGATGATGATGATGATGATGATGATGATGATGATGATGGATGAAGAAGATGATCAATGACATGATTGAAATGTACAAGGTATATAGGTGATTTAATTATTTATATATATTTATATTGATTAGTATATATGTTTAATATTGATTTATTGATTTCAATTCTAATGATTACATATTTATTGTGTTTAATTCTAATGATTACAACATATGTGATTTATAATTACCAATGTTTTGCTTACAATGCTTAATTAATTATTGCTGATACATGTATATATTGTGTTTGATTATCACCATTTTTACAAATAGGCAATTGACTACAGACATTGTCACCCCTTCTGTTGACGATCTTGCATTCCATATATAAGATAAATTTGTTCATGTTTACAATGTTGCATATTGTTCATGTTGTCTTCTAAGTTATTTGTAGCATACGTATCATGTAATTTTTAGTTAACTTAAGATAAATGATTAGCATATGCAGGAAATTTAACCCCTTTGGCGTGGATCGTGCACAGTGACATGGATCAGCAGGTATAAGTCAATAAATAAACATAATTTTCTTATATTCTTCTTGTTTATCACTGAGCATGTATGTTATAAATAGACATATTATATAATCATATAATGTATATATAGACAAAGAAGAACCGTATAGACATATAATTATATAATCACTTTCAACTTAGTACATTTTATATCTCCCATGTATAGACAAAGAAGAACTGTACGTATGGGTCACGACTTGATTATTCTATATATATTATTTAAATATTATCAAAATTCTATTTGAAGTGGGGACGTGACAATATCTCATTTGATGGATTGCAGGACCCACCAAATAGGTACTTGTCAAATCTATCTACATCGAATGAGGGAAATGAGGGAATTGTAGATGAAAGTTCTACATGTAGTATGACTAAAATGGGGAGATCAACCAGAGGTCAAAAGATTAGAAAAAAATTTGATAAACGCATGCAATTTTTCCTTGCTAAAGGGGGGTCATGTTCTTATGATGATGAGACCAAAGGCGACATCAAGGTGCCCTTTCGGTACACACATATTGAGAAAGAATGGGTACCCAATGAGCTACCTCCAATTAACATTGATTTTTGTGTTAATGAGAGGATATATCACATAGCTCCATCCTCATTACATGGTTTGGGCCTATTTTTCATGGATGGGATAAAGGTATGTTACAACAAAGTTATTGAATTGTTCAAGTATGTCGTTTCGTGTTACAATTACAATGATTGGATGCGGATTGTTCAATATAAAAAAAGTATGCATAGGTATGCACTATCAGCAAATTATATACAATGGAAAGAAAATGATCAAAGTAAAAGATTTGAAATGTACATTGATGGGAGACCAAAAGTAGCAGGTAATATTGCGGGTTTTATAAATAGTACGCAACCTTCCTCAACTAATAAGCAACTCAATTACATATTTGAGGCACGTGAGGGGAATCAAGTTTTTGTATGTGTGATAAAATCAATAAGTGCAGGGGAAGAATTGCTAATAGATTACCATTTAAATCGCATAGATACAAACAAAGTTACTATCATGAGGGTGGTATGTACTATATACCATTTTATTAATAAGTTTTTTTTGCTAAGTCTATTGCTTTCAGTTCGCTGAAATTTTTATATTTAAACTTTGTCACAAGATGATATGGAACCCCCACATGATAGAGGCCACGAGGATGCTCCTCCCACCCATTCTTTAGCAATGGTAAACCTTATTGAAATTGTACAAATTAGATAGTTGAAAAATGTTATATTATTACGTTATTTTATTTATGATTTTGGAGTTTTTATGATAGTTTTACTGATATTCCTGTCACAATTTGATGTTAGGATAGGGGAAAAGCACCTGCAGTAATAAAGGCAATAACTACCCCTTTTGATGATGATATCGCATAAACGCCTAATGTAACAATTATGTTGAGGAAAAAACTAAAAAAAATCAATTTAGAAATAATGAGAATTTTGGATGAAGCAAATCCAACCGAGGAGATGTTGAAGAGGCTATCTGAATTGAAAGCGAAAGCACGTCGTTATGAAGTAAGCAGTAATGAATCTTTAGTTATAACAAAAGTTCAATAAAGGTTGATAGTTTATACTTTTTTATGTTGTGAAGTAAAATATGTAATATGTGTTCTTGTTACAGGATTTTTTGGAAACTTTAGAACCTGGTCAAAGACAACGCGGTGAGGTTGGTACTAGCAGAGCTCCGATCGCCTCAAGTAAAATAATCCTTTAGTTGACAAGTTACAAGGAATTTTTTCTTTGGAACATTCAAAAACTTCTTAAGTTAACTCTTACTTTTATTATTTCAGAATGTCTTTGCTAACAATGTATTGTTCAAGTCATCAAGTGCAGGCGACTCCTCCTAGGAGGTCAACAAACGTCCATCCAAGATTTTCGAGTGCAATGTCGACAACAAGGGGCATGCAAACATCGACACCTTCATGGTCTATGCCTGGTAAATCCTTGTTTTGCTATATTTTTGTGTTAATTATGATTTGATAATTTGTACTTTAATCTTGGGTGCATCTCATAGTGGATTAATTTTGTGGAGTAGGAGTTACACCGGCACCATCTAGTACGCCAGATATAGATCAAAGTACATGTATTGGTGATAATTCACCATCATTTCCTGGATCTACCCATGTTTCTAGCACGGGAGTTATGTAGACGTCATTGTTGATTGACGATAATGAATTGATGCCTTTAAAATGTCCTAAGCTTCCAAGTACTTTAAAATTATTATTTTTTATATTGTAATATGCATTTACCTATTCATAACAAGTTTTGGATTGATTATCCCATGACATTTTTTGTAGGAAATGATTCATTTTATAAGACGCTTTATGACCTCACACTGAATATATTCGGGCACACCATACATATAAGGTGGAACATCATAAGTGAACTAACCTTATCCCACTATTTTTTTTTCATATCATTAATTGGTATAGTATTTTTCCTTTCATTCGGGTCTTTTCTTTTACTATATTCAAGGTACACAACTTTAGTTCATTTTTCTATCTAACAATTTTGTGTTTTTTCTTAAAAGGTGGAACTTGCAAGAAAAAAAATTAAAAGATCAGCTCATTAAAGATTTAGAGCATGAGTTTGGTAGTAATATTTTTGAGGAGAAGAAAATTTTAGAACAAGCTACCAAACATCTGAAGACTATGAGGGACTCATATAGAAAGAGTCTTGTCCAGAACCCAAAGTACGAGCGTCCTCCCTTTATTCCAGTGAGGGATTGGAATGAGTTCATTTTGGATGCAAAGGAGAAAGGGGATGCTCAAAGAGGAATTACTCCAGCAAATGAGAGAAGAAGGTATGCAATAGTATTAACTACTAGTACAATTTAATAATGCACTAATTAGTGATCTTTATATCTATATCATCTAACATATTTCAAACTTTTCATAGGTTGCAGGACACATCAAAGGCAACAAAGGCCAGGCTGCAAAAGATTGGGCAGCACAGACTTGGCTCTGGTGGATATTCCAAAGTTAAAGCACGAATTGTAAGTACCAGTAAATGAATTGCAGAGAAAAATTATTTATAAAATGCAAATAATTTTGTTTAATCAAAAAATGTAGGGCTCTGAATTTAATTTAGAGGCCATGGTAGAACACAAAAAAATTGCCTTCAAGGAAGGCTATCAAGTCGTGGTTGAACGCCTACGCCAAGCTTCCACTGGCCCAAACCAAGAGTCTCCTGCATCAGTTAAACAGGTAAATATGCCAAAAAATATATTAGAAATTGAATACTTGAGCAACAACCTATTTTATAATAATGTGCATGTCATTGCAATGCAACCTCTTAATTGTAATACAGATCCTACGCCACATGACGAAGCCCCTGATGTGCATTGTAGTGTCGATGGAGGTGTTCATTTGCTATTTAAAATTAATTATGTAATTATTAATACAATTTAACATCTTAAATTGAACTTGGTGTAACCTTTTTTGTGTATATTTTAGAGGATACAGAATGTCATGCTGGACGAGTGCCGGAGGATGTTCAGACTGATCACCATGTAGATCATGTGGCACATTCAGGTAAAGAAAATCTATGTTTTGTTCTTTTAAATTAATTTTTTGATTTATAGTTCTTTTACTTAATTAAATACTTGTAATTCACTAATATAAAATGGTGTGAATTTAACTCATGACGTAGTTGTTATTGCAGCAGACCCCCCTTTGGCACGGTGGCCTCCTGTTCCTAAACAGATGAGGAGGAGACATGCGTTGCAATTAGAATTAGTAGAGGAGGGGAATGACGAGGACATTGATCTTCCTCTTAGAAATTACATGAAAAAAAATAGCAAGAAACTCAAAAAGAAATGATTATAATTAACATTTTTTGGTAATGAAAGAACGTTATCTTAATGGATGTAATTTTGTACTAGTAATGTTGATGAATGATGTGTTAATGAATTATTCATGAATGTTGTGTGTTAATGAATTTTATGTGTTAATGAATTATTCATGAATGTTGTGTGTTAATGAATTTTCTGTGTTAATGAATGTTATCATGTGATTATAAAGATTGAATGTTATATTTCAAAAATGGATGAATGAATGAATGTTGTTAGATGTTAGTGGGGAATTTAGAGTGATGTTAGGGGGGGGGGAGGGGCCAAATGAGCTTCCACCTTCACGTGGTTGGCCTTGTTAAGTAGAGAATATTAAACTATTCTTGAAACCAAGTGAAGCTCAAACTTTAAAGATAAGCTTAGAGTTAATAGTGACAGCCAATTAGCAAGTCAAAATGAAGTTCATCATTACAAGTATCTTGCATTCTAAATATTTGGAGCATTATTAAAAGCACTGTTATAAACATTTATTACTGTTATGACCATAATTTATGACCATTTTAGTAACTATTCTAACATCTCTATATGCTTGTGATTTGTTTATCTTGTTTCTTTGCAGTCCTTGGTGCACTTGGGGAAAAGTATGATGAGGCAATGAGAAGAAATGATGTGAGAGAAATTGTTTTTACTGGTATGTATGCCCTTTTAATATCCACACTTAGTTTCTTATTTTATATTTCCAAAGGTTCGTTGCATTACATGATTAGTCTTAAGTTTCCAATTCATTGTGTTTGTGAAGTCTTGTCATGCTCGTATTTCAACGCCAAAAGCACAACTTGGGTTGCCAGAGCTTTCTCTTGGAGTTATTCCTGGTTTTGGTAGTAAGTGTTGGCACCTTTCTCTTGGTTGTGTTTGGATGTGTCGTATGTAATCCTTAATAGTTTGAATTTCTAAATATGAGAATCAAAATTTCCTTCTGCCTGTAAAGAAAATAACTATAAGTAAGCGTTATGTCTTCGTATATGAGTTACCATGAATCAAGAGACCTTAAATAGACTTATCCCCATGTATTCTTTTACTATAAGAACATAATTTATGACCATTTTAGTAACTATTCTAACATTGTTATATGCTTGTGATTTGTTTATCTTGTTTCTTTGCAGTCCTTGGTGCACTTGGGGAAAAGTATGATGAGGCAATGAGAATAAATGATGTGAGGGAAATTTTTGTTACTAGTATGTATGCCCTTTTAATATCAACACTCAGTTTCTTATAATGTAATCTTATCAACACTTAGACTAAGCACAATAAAATCTAGAGTAAAGAAAGATGGAAATAACATATGATGTGTAATATACCAATTAACCTTGCTTGTAATTTGTAATCTAAAGCAATAAGCCAATAAATAACTAAGCTAATAGCATAAATGAAGGAAATCTTCTTCTTGCATGGCAATGATATCTCATAGCTAGCTCTATGAAGAAGTATATCAAAAGTTAACCTACCTCAATTGGTGATGGAGAAGGTGGAGAAGCAATTTGAGATGTGGAGCAGTATGTCATACCTCTTTACTATCTATTTGTAAGAATGACCTGTGGAAGAATAGGACGAACACTAGTATAGAAATTTGATTACAAGCAACTTAGCCTTAATAGAGTGTTGTGTGAAATAGATGACAATTGGACAGTGTTGATTTGCATTAGTGAGTTGAAATTCCAGCAACATTTGGGTAAGGTATATTGCAAAATTGAAAATGAAGAGCATGAGACTCCAATACACAAATTTAGTCTTTCATCTTCAACTCACAGGTGTTTACATTATATGGCTTTATGAAGCCATCCAATTTATTAACTACCCAAACCACTAACTACCAACTCATAACTAATAATTATCTAAAAATTAACATATAATAGATAACATTAACATGTTGATTAAATATTTATTACATTATTCTATGTCATGCACTATAATTTGGAATTCTCAACACCCTTCTTTAGTTCTGACATAGGGACTTTATTTTGGTGTTGTAATATCAACAATTGGCTTACCTCAAATTTGCTCTCTTCAATGAATTTTTTTCTTTCGGTCGTCGGTTTATACCAATAGTGCATCCAAAAATCTATTTATGGTTGAATTGGCAATAACCATTGTCATGAGCCTGCATGATACAATGGGCATACATATGATTGGGGGGAAATAGAAGCCAATTCTTTCTAATTGATGGCATTAAAGCATGTTAACATTGAAACAAGTAATTAAATTATTTTAAGATAACCAATTTCATATTAGAGTAACCACTAGCTTTAAGAATTGTTACCGATTAATTAAGGGAAGAGACGTGACCTTTCATAAATGATGTGAACTTGAATAGGAGGGTTGTGATCATTTGTTCTCTCTCATGAATATATATAGTCTATCATTAAGGTGGTGAAGAGCTTCAAAGGAAGAGATAAATAATAAATACCAACGACAGAAAAGACAAAAGGCATTTAACAGAGATACTTTATACAACAATATAAGGAAATGATAATAAATCAATATACCATCATGCATATACTTCATGAAAAAAATGAAATAAATACTTGTGATGTCTTATCTAAAATATCGAAAGCTTTTCAGTGGCCTGATAAGAACTTATCTTGCTTTTATTTTTGTACTTTCTTGAAGTGTGATTTGTCTCTTATGTTTTTTATTGGCTTTTCAGCTTATATTTGATGTTCTATACCTCAAATTCAGAGAGCGTATGATTGTCTACTTTTCTTTCATCATTATATTTGTATATATTCAATATTCAAACTGAAATGGTGCTTTTGTTTTCAGGGATGGAGCCTCTATGAGATTGTCAGATATGCTCTTGTGCATAACTGGACTGCGTATGAAGAGGCCTTGAAGACAAATCTTGTTTTGGGAAAGATGATGATAAGTGGTGTTGTCTATTCCTTGGGAGATTGGATTGCACGGGTCTATATCTCAAAATCATTTGCATGTGGCAAAAATGCATACTTACAACCATTTCATTCTACATTTAAAAACATTGATGACACTCTAGACACAAAATAATGCTCATGTTGTTGACTTGATAGTGCTATGAAGGCAAACCAATTTTTGAATTTGATCGAACTCGGATGTTCAGATCTAGTCTCATTGGATTTATTCTTCATGGTTCTTTGTCTCATTATTACTATCATCTTAGTGAGGTAACATCTTGCCCTCTTTCTTAGTCTCTTACAGTTCATACTTGTTTAATTTGAATAATTTTTTAGTTCCTTGCAAAAAGGGTATGACAAACAAATATGGCTATATAGGCTCTATTTCCTTTCCAGGATTGGTGGGTGGTGCCTGCAAAAGTGGCCTTTGATCAAACTATCAAAATTAATGCCATATGTTGCTTACATTTGATTAATTTTCCATATTAATTACTCTCTTCAGTTGTATTAGAAACTTTTTCCTTAAGCATGTGTGATGCAAACCTATAACACCTCTTTTTTCCATATGTAATCATGATGCTCTATTTCTTGGTAGTTGTGACTCTTAATGATTAAACCATCTCTTGATCATGTTATTGCACTTGATATATGACTATTTCATGTAGGTGCCTTGGTTGATCTCTTATCTCTTATCTCTAGTTGAACAATCCAAACACGTAATCATTGATTGATTGTGTATAGTCTCCTGATTTGAATCACATCCACTACTTTGCAGACTACACAAGTATTATCAAGCAATGTATGGCAAGAAACACATAAAGTCGTGTGTATTAGGAATAAGGATCAATAGAGGGGGATTTTATATTTTATTTTTATTCAAATCTGAATGCACAAGTTGAGCGGCAGAAATACCAAGAATGGATACGTGAGGAACTAACAATAGCAATCAAGAGAGGCTCCACCCATTGCAAATGCATGAATACAAAACAATAATTTCAAAACAGCATCCAAGGTACTATTCAAAATTAGAATTAAATCATCGTCTATAAAAGTTTGACAAAGGTTAAAAATAGTGATCAAATCAAGGAACAATACAGAGATAGATTAAAGGTATCTATATGAGATATCCTATCATATCCTTTACCATCATAAATCTGATTGGCAATACCAAGAATATTATTACCTTTGTGATATAGCAGATACAGTATGTGTGTTTGAGAGAGAGAGAAGCACTCTTTAGATGGACATAAACATACATTCTTAGATTGATATCTATGCAATTGCAAATGGGTATCTCTTATATCAGTGGTTATATTGCACCATGAATCTACCAAACCTGATACATCCAAGATCATAGTAATCATTAAGTTTAGATTTATTCTACAAGATGCACTCATTAAAGTTGCATCCAATTGTCAAAATTAGGGGTACTAAGTGGCCTTGATATTATTAATGGGATATCATTAACTTTGTATTAATAATTGAGGAGATTATATTGGCATCAAGAACATAATTCGTACAGAGTAAATGAATGGAAGCTAGTTGTCCCTAAATTACAATGCATCCTTAGAGGGAACATTACACCTCTTTTTTCCATATGTAATCCTGATGCTCTATTTCTTGGTAGTTGTGACTCTTAATGATTAAACCATCTCTTGATCATGTTATTGCACTTGATATATGACTATTTCATGTAGGTGCCTTGGTTAATCTCTTATCTCTAGTTGAACATACTATAATTATTTATTATCCTTATATGCATGTCATGGTCTGATCTATGTTCCCTCTTAAGCTGGTCTCTTTTTATGTCACTACCCTACTAGCATTGTTTCTTCATCACTGTGATGTGCACTATCCACATCTATTTGCATGATTAAACTATTTAATTTACTGGATACCTAATTAGCATTATCATTTTCTTCTTTTATTCATTCATTTGGAGTTGTATTTAGAGGTAGATATTTGTTGTTGATTTCATGTTTATCTGCTACGTATGCTATTTACTGCAAAAAATAGAATCATCCATGAATTTAGAAAGAAAGAAGAAGATTCGCTAACTAATTCTGAGGATTAATATAAAACAAATTTCTATGACAAGGCTTCAGAATAATATAGACTAATATAAAATAGATTTCCATAACAAGACTTTATAATAATAAATTTTATATCAGATGTGGATGTGGATGTGCAACCTGTATATAAGTCATCATCATCTTTATTTCAAATAAAAGCATTAAGAAATTCATAACCAAATCTAGTTTGCAAAATCCGCCACAATTGAAACTCACCTTCTTCAATATTTTCTCTAATAGCATACTTGCAAGCCCACTGAAAAATCTCTATAATATAGAGAAATCGGTTACAAACCCATCAATAATATATATATATATATATATATATATATATATATATATATATATATATATATATATATATATATATATATATATATATATATATATATATATATATATAACAAAAATTTAGTATTGGTCATTTTTTTGATGTTTTAATATTAGCAGTGTCGACGAGAATGCTATGTGTTCGATGTCAATTTTGACGAACTTTGGTTGAAATAGCGACACACTATGTTTGTTGTTTCGATGAGACTGCTATGTGTTTGACGTCAATTCTGACCAACATTGGTCTCAATTGCGATGAACTTTGGTCGCTTAGATAAAAGGTTTGGTCTACAATTCTTCCAGCTTCAAGCAATTACTTCGATGAAGATTCGGTCGATAATTCAACCACTAAGTAGGTCAAAATTTTGACAATGGTTTTCCCTGTCGAATAATCGACGAAAAAAGTTTGACAACTATTTGAGTTGTTTGATTGACCAATGGGTATCAAAAATTTGACTAATCCTCATCGAAAAATAGGGTAAAATTTACTAGTGATAGCATATATCTAACTAGAGCATCAATCTTGAAGCAGCGTAGCTATTTCCCCCAAATCTAAGCACTTGGGTTATTAAAATTCATTTCCTTGGCTTGCTTCTCACCCAATGGCATTGGAGACCAATGGAGAAATCACAAGTCAAGGTACACTCTCCATGACAAAGCTGACTAAGGAGTTTCTGGGTCAGTCTGACAGAGAGTTTAGTATCTTGCGGGCACAACACAAAAGTTTCAATAAAATGTTTGCAGAACTAACAAATGAGCTTCAAAACTGTGGATGCATCGAAGGTTAAACTTGTAGAGATGTTCAATCTATCCACTCACTTCGCAAATTGAGAAGGCATGATATATAAACAACCTAGCAAATACCCAATACATGATGCCCTGACACATTGCTCATGAGCCCAAAGTAGGTAACCAATAAAACAATGCTAGACAAATGTAGAGTAAGAAAACCCTTACAGGCGGTCCTCCTTTTACACCAAATCATAGTGGCAACCCTTGTAGGTAGGCGGTCCTCCTAAAACTCTCACCAAATAACAATTCAAACAATCACATGCTCCAACTCCTTTGCGTGCTCCAAGTGAAAACCAAACAATGAAATGAGATACGAAATCTTTTTTTCTTTTTAAAGTTATGCCCATGTTGATCAAAATTTTGACCTACATGGTATTGGTCGTACATGGTATTGGTCAAAATTTTGACTAACATGGGCATGGATTGAAAAAAAAAGGAAGTTTTCCTTCTAAAATCCGACCAACCTAAACTTTTTTAATTGATGGTCAAAAATTTTGGTAGAAAAATTAGGTCAAATGTAGTAGTGATATAACAGACAATGGCGGAGATCGACCGATCATGTGGATCTCACAAGCAAGTAACTACGACTCCATCCCTCAACCACATCAGCCACATCAAACAAAAATATAAAACAAACACATCAACCATACACATGCAAGTATGGGGTTAGTAAAATCATAAGCATCAATGATCTCCTAGCATAGATATAATCATCCTAAAATATTCATAACATATATAAAACCAGACTAGGGACGGGGTACTACATCCACCCCCCCTAGGATTAGGTTTACTCCTGGAAGCCTACAAATAGATAAGGATATATATCCCCCAAATATAAATTATTTACTAAAAATGAAGCACAACATCTGAAAACAAGCCATAAAATAAGAACATGATATACAGTCATTAAGAACGATATAATTCTGGTTAAGAATAACATAAATTCATATTGATCAATCATTTATTAACAATTCAAAAAAATAGATCTAAACTTTATTCATTCATCATTATAGAAAACATCTAGTAATCAGTTGCATAAAACACACATTCATATCTATATCAAATAGTAAGTTGGGAAGTTCATGATAATCTATTTAATGCAACACTTAAACAAACATATAGGATACACAATGATTCTAATCTCACATAGCAAACATAGTACCATCTCTGTGATGTCCTCCCTTATACATACTATCAGAGGTCCATGATGGACATGATAGAAACAACACTTATCACAAAACAAGGCCAACAATATCAAACATTTGGAGTAGCCACCACAAAACTTAAAAAAAGTAAAACCCAAATGGGGGAATCACAAGTCCAACATTAAATCATAGGAGATCTCCATTTCAACAATAAATTAAGTGTGACTAGTGTCATAAAATAGATAACAAAAAGAGCATTAGGTCACTAATCCAATCATAAGAAAGTTTAAAAATTTCAATGCTAGCCCATACACAACATGAACAATTCGTCAATCAACCAAAAATATCATCAATCATAAAACATCCACATAACAAGGTGACTAGGGCTAGCCATGCTCAATGGAGTAATCACTTCATGTCATCCTAAGGTAGTTCACCCTAGATGCATTAGAGAAGGTAACCATACACAATAAGCAGTCAAACCACATATGACAATCACTAGACAAAGTGACATCTCAAAGACATTTAAGAGAAAACATGAACATGATGTTTAGATGAAATTTAATGGTTTTCAAACACAAAAGAGTTATATGTCTATGTTTGGTATCAAGTTTTAACAATTAGACATCTAATGGGCACACAACTTCCTAGAGTTCCCAGTGTAGAACTCAGTGCTCTAATACCAAGTGTAATGCCTTGCCAGGGAACCCAGGAGAATTTAACCTAAACATGCATCAAAGTTTGCAGAATAATAGTTTTTTTCTTAAAAGTTAACATACAAGATAAACATTAATGTGGAAGCAATTACCATTAACTCACATTAATACCATAACCAACATAGGTTACAACTCTCAAGGGTTCCTCAACGAAGATTATGTTAATATTAATTAATTAACTTAGATTAGGTACAAATACAAAACTCATATAAACAAATGAAAGATAAAAGCAACATCACATATAAGATAACATAAATACAATTGGTACCATAAGGTATCCATAAATCTACATCCACTGCACATGTCATAGGGTATGTAATACAATAACCGAAAAGAAGTACACATGATATCTCTGAATAACGATACAAAGATATAGGATCACAAAGAAGAAGAAGAAGAAGAACACAACTCCGTCAATGAAGCTCAAGAAGGAACAACTGCCACAGGGATCATCCAGCATTGGTACATGAACGTCAAAATCTTAAATGGTAAAATAATCACTACCACCAACCTCGTGAACCTAAATGGTCCACTCCCACCATGCTGAGGAGATAACAAAAGATCCCACTCATATAACCAATACCAAAAACAAGCGTAAAACCACTGAGAAAGGAATCCTGAAAGCTCTCTAACTCAAGGTAAACAAAATATAGCAATAGGTAAGACTTACTAATCCAGAGGCAACCAACACATGTAGAATAACTAGACTATGCATAGGAAGGTGTCATCACGTACATCTAACCCTTGAGTCTCATCCTGGTAATCACTTTGGATCCCGTCACTCAAGTGACCATACACGGATCAATGACTCCTCATATAGATGAAGTCATTAACTATGCTAGACACACCTCTCAAGGCTGTCAGCATTATCTCCATTCCAATCTTAGTCTGTACTAGTACTCAAGCATGGGCGAGGAACCATATCTTATTAAGTTCATTTAAATACCCCTTAATTATATTAGGTTATCACTTGATTACAAATACTTACAATAAGTGATCCTGGCAGCCACTTGTGGGCCCCGATGCTTATTGCAAGCCACCCCCTACTACATATCTAGGTAAACTACCCTAGGCTCACAGATCTCACATAGATCACAAAATGATAATAATGTCCCTCAGGACTGTTCCACAAAATAATAGGAACACACTGGTTCTCACATAACCATGATATCACAAAACACTCTCCAAGTGTTCACAAATGAATATACACCTAATCCCATGGATCAGAAATAAAAAGTCAACACCATATTCTCCTCTATAGAATATGAAGCAAAACTCAATACAACATGAGCCCAAATGGGCAAATCAGGGTGATGATCGAAACACAAACACTCACACCAAAATATAATACTGAAAACATGAACAACCGATACTTACCCCAGCCTCTATTTTCCCCCCTAGGTCTTCTAGAACCCGATATCACAATATGCACAAGAAGACACTTCAAGAACGAAGAATACAACACTCACACCATAAAGAACTGAAATTGAACCATAAGTATTTAAATTTCATATTCATCATAATTGTATTCATCATAATTGAATCCAAGCATAGAAGTATATAAACTCACTAGGAGAACCTTCACATGAACATCACATCAATGCTATAATCAAGGTATATTCTCTATATTCGTTCTACGAATTCATTAGAACAAAAATGCCCAATTTCAATAAAAACATAATACTAGTAAAATACATGTTATCAATAAGATTATTTTTGAGCCTATTTCATTAGGTTAAGATATGTACCTAAATTAAGATACATACAAATTACATTTTAAATCGATAAGTAAACCAAGTCTAATCAAATTCCATTTAATCCAAAGAAAATAAATTATCATATTTTAATATACTATTAAAATAAATTTAATACACAACAACATATTAACCATTAATTCTCATAACCAATATACAATCCAAACCAAAGTATTCATTTAAATAATAAACATTGATCAAATAAATGAAACCTAATTACATTATTATATAAACATTAAATTTTAATTAAATTAAACAAATTATTAAATAAAAATTAAATTAATTAATAAACAAGATTTTAAAAAAATTACTAAAATGAAATTTTAATTATAAAAATTAAAAACAAAAGCAAATAATATAATGGGGGGGGGTATTGGCCCCACATCCCAACCCAATTCCCTGTCGCACGGTACACAAGTGTACCGCCAGTAGGCCTAAGCCTTGTCGCACGGTACCCTTGGGTACCGTCGCAGGCCTAGCTCCTGCCATAAGGGGGGTTACGAGGTACAGTCCCGTGCCCTTCCAAAAAAATTATTCAATTTTTTAAAAAAATAAATTTGTTTAAAATAAACCAAAAACCCATTTTTAATATGAAGTTCCATTTTTTTAAAAACACATTTTTTTAATAAGCATGTTTTTCGAAAATAACATGATAGTGATAATTATTATTATTTTCTTTAATAATAAATTTCTTTTTAAAGAACAAATTTTGTTTTAATCTATTCTTCAAAAGCAAGCTTCTTTTTTATTATTATTCTAAAATAAAGGAAAGCACTAATACCCAAGTCATGCATTTGACTTTAAGTTTTTTTTTTTAACTGGTTCAATTCTGACTATGTACTTTCCAACAAGGGTATTTTAACCAGAATTGAGTTTCTCTCCAAAATTGATTTCCTCTTTCTAATGGGTAAATTAATTTTTCAAACCCTTTAGTCAGACTATAGTTCTGATTTAATTATTCCATTTCTAGGAAAACTATAAGGAAACTTTTAACAAAATTTTGTCAGCATAACCCTATTGTGCTAAAATTTAAAAAAATCTAAAATATCAGATACAAGGGTTTCTCTAATACCCAAAACAAGGAAATCACAGAGAAATCTAAGGAGATAAAACATGAAATTATTCAGACATAGAAATCCATCAACCTGCAAAACAAAAATCACAGAAGAAGTTTTCAGATCCTACCTTAGATCCAATGTACACAAGTGAAAATTGAAAACCTTAGAAGATCTGAAGACCAGGATTACTCCCAAAATGAATCCAACCTGCAAATCCCAAATTCACGAAGAATGCAACACCTAAAATTCCAAATGCACAACGTAGCCAAAAATAACAAGCAACCACAACAAACAAAAGTCTCCAAAATCAAAAGCACAAGCTCTCCCCCAAATTCTCCTCCCAAAACCTATCTAATCTCCAATGAATGCAATTCCCCCTATTAGGGATTCAATTCCCCCTTTCATGCAAACCCTAGAGATGACTCAATAGTTAACTCCTAATCAAACTCCAATTCAGAAATTGAAAGAAAATCTAATTAATAAATTAAAAACACTTTTCATGCACAACTCAACGTTGACTTTTAGAAACAAGTTGATAACTTTCGAAAACCAATTCACTTTTCAATTAATATTAATGCACATGTTATAATTAAAATATATATTAAATAGATTAAATATTTAATGCATCCTAAAACCATGCAATCAAATATTTAATTATTTAATAAAGCACACAAGCACATTACAATCTAATTTCAATTAAATAATCTAATAATTCCAAATAATCAAATAATTGACTTTAGATTAATTTTCTCAATTAATCATAGGAACATAATTAATATTAAATTTCAACTATAATCATTAATCAATAAATCACATAAAATCACCCACATAAGCAATAAGTCAACTGAAGCCAAACGAGGTAAAATCAAACCAAGTAAAACCAAGCAACACTAGAAAGGGATCCACGAATTCCTATCAACGAGACAAATTCGGGTAGGGTAGTCAAACTAATACTTGCCCAATCCTAGGACAAATGGGCTTAGGTTAGGGTTTTGGATCCGTGTTATCTCCCCTCTTTTACCATTTGAGACATTGCGATAGGGCACGCTCATCCTGACAATTCAGGGAAGTCGATGCTCGGTACCTGCAAACTTGCATACAAAACTCGCATGTACATACATATATAAATATATAACAGATAATGACGGGGATCGGCCGATCATGTAGATCTCGCAAGCAAGTAACTACGACTCCATCCCTCAACCACATCAGGCACGTCAAACAGAAATATAAAACAAACACATCAACTATACACATGCAAGTATGGGGTCAATAAAATCATAAGCATCAATGATCTCCTAGCATATATATAATCATCCTAAAATATTTATAACATATATAAAATCAGACTAGGGGCGGGGTACTACACATACAAAGATAATGGATAATTCTTAGAACCATAAGATATGGGAGTCAACACTCAAATAGTCCTATGCAAGATCCCTATTGCATAAGTGTTCTAAGGACTAGGAAAATGGCACAGGTGACAAGGATAAATCCTTCTTCTCTTTGAGCTTAAGACTCGGGCAGGCTAACGTAGGATTCATTCTTCAAAGAATCACTAACTGCATTGTATTCTGCAAATACAAACTATTGACATTACATGCTCTTCAACAGAAAGTAAATGTTCATTGATTTTTAGATTTGATGATGAAAGATGCAAAGACAAGCAGTGACTAGTGCCTTATCAATTGGGCAACAGAGTCAGATGAAAGTAAATCCCCAGAAATCCTATGACTCAAAACAAATAAAACCCAAATGAAATGCCTTACAGATCATTCTCTCATTCCCTTGCCCAGACATCATATTCATGTACGTTGTTAAACTCTCATAATTGTGGCAAAGATTTATTCACTCCTTGAGAGAAACTAAGAACATAGATTCATAGTTACGTTGTAACTAGCATATTAGATTGCCTTACAAACTAATACATGAGAATTTAATGCAATACATATGAAGACATCACCAATAAAAGATTGGGATTCCACTATTTTTAATCAAAAATCTTTGGTTCGGTACAATAAAAAAAACCATGAAAACCTCAAAAAACAAGGGCCAAAAGCGAGAATACTGCCTCTGCAGTGATTATTCCATCATCCCTATAACAATGAAGAAAAACTGAGATATAGGAGAATGTGGTCAGTTGGAGCCAACTAATAGCTGTCCATTCTTTGCACAAAATATCTCCAAGTTTTTTCCTTGAACTTTGATTTGCAATGGATCTTCAAACTGATTCTCTCCAAATGCTCAACATGCCTACAATCATTTCAAACAAACTTGATTCTGATCTCGAAATTCCAACCCTTACTGCTCTTTCCCATTAAGTTGAATCTAAGAATAGTCATTGCCACTGGATTTCTCATCCTTTGCCATTTCCGGAAACATATTACATATCTATATTTGGATAAAAAAATAATCACCAGGCATTAATTCTGTGAGCAGGACAATCATTTAAATTTTTGAATTTATTCTTAAGTCTGGACTATGCACCTTTTAAAAATCTTTTTGCACTTTAAATATGGCCTTTATGCACAGACCTCACCAAAATGTGACAAGTGTCACTGACTAATTGGCGTTGAGATTAACCATGGCACCTAACCTCTGATTTGGAGAACAAGTGAATGGCTCATTCTCCAGATCTCCGAATGAATTCGCTAACCATGGTCAAGTCTGGTAATCAAGCGAATGCCTCTACCTCTTAATCTCCGAATGGAAACCTTAACCATGGTCAAATCTAGAGATCAAGCGAATAGACCTTAGTCTCTGAATCTCTAGATCATTTTCACTAGCTGCCAAGGATTCAGCGATCTAGTGACTAAGCAATCTCCAAGTCTCTGAATGTTAAGGCCTAACCGCCAGGAATTGGGAGATTGAGTGACCACTTGTTCTCCTGATCGTTGAACAGTTAGGGCTTAACCACCAAGATCATGAGATCTAGTTACTAAGCATTATCTGGGTCGCTTGATTTTTCCTTAACCGTGAGCCTCATCACGAGATCACATGATTGGGCACCACATGTCCACCTCTGTCCTGTTGTCACCGCCACCTGTCTACAAAAATTTCTTACCTCTGGCTTGCTGGTACAGATCCCAAGGCACCTCCATGCATGTGCACTTGCAGAGCCTCTGACTCTTTACTTCATATCTCATTGTAAGTGTTTGGACATTTAAACATTCTAAGTTTCTCCATCCTGGGCAATGTGGGATAAATCCGACAATTTTTAAATGTTTCATTAAAACATTGCCCATAAGTGCCCAGCTAGCATGCTTTTTGAGGTAGGCCCATAAGGGCAGAGGCCAGCATTGCCTCCTTCTTTCTCACTTTACATTACTTCCGAGTGCTGAAGTATTTAAATATCATGTTGACCCAAATCCGGGTGCATGTGGGATAAACCCACATGCAACCCTTTCTCATTTTCTTTCTTTTTTCAACCTATGCGTGCTCCTTTTTTATTTTGGCCTTGGCTTACTACCCTGCAAGAACCCTATGCTCTGCAAATACTCCTAGCTTTACATTTCCTTGCATCCTTTGGTATGCACCAACATACCAAAGCCTACGTATCATTGACAACCTGCACACACCCCACTCTCCTTATGTTGGCTTTCATTCTCAAGCACTCCTTTTGGTGTGTGAATCTCTCCTTTACTATGTGGTGCCAGTCATTAACATGTACTCACCCTCCTGGTAGTCTCATGCAGCCCACTACTGGTCTCACGCAGCCCATTATTGGTCCCTTGTGTGAACTGGCTCCATTCATGTACCCCTTCTCTTATTGGCAACACAAACACTTTAAAATCCCTCCCTTAGCACATTTACTGGTGTAGAACATGTCGTTTTGAAACAATGGTCCCATCTGGCCAAAATGTGCTTCCTTTCTTGGCACGTAGCTATGAAGAGGAGCCCTATGTAGGACATGCCCAAATGTGCAGGCAACCTCCATTTAAACTTGCGCTAGTATTTACCTTACCCCCTATGCTTGTTGTATTTGTTTGTTTTCATGCAACTCCTTTGTTCCTTACATGAACCCTCCAGCTGGCATGCACCTCAGCATTTCATCCAGCAATGACTAGTGGCCTTCTCCATTTTTTGGCACTCCATCAATACTCACGTGTTGGTCTCCCTTTACACTAGCCTTCATTCTCAAGCACTCCTTTTGTATTGCCCCACGCACTCCACTTTGTGCAAATAGCTTCCTTTCCTACCAAAAATGTGATGCCCAATCACGTTCACATAAAACACTGCTTCATTTGATATTTGTTTATTTGAGTGTGCAATTCATTAAAAACTCACACACCTTACTCAAAAACTCATGCAAGCTTTGGCTTAATGTACTGTGGGAAGCCCATTTGCTATGATGGCATCACACACACTAGGAAAGGAAGTGTGTGCAACCCTATGCCTTTACAATTTCTTGCGTGTTAGTGCTTTGACTTATCTCTTACGTTGGTTCTCTGCTTCCAAAACTCGCGCAACCAGCAACTGTGAAATGGCACTCAAAACAAAACTCACATGCCTTGTTACTCACTGCTAGCAATTAGTATTTGGTATGCAATGTACGTGTTGCTCCACTTGTAATACCCAAAAATTGGCACCTATTTAATTTCATCAATTTTGGTGCATTATCTTGATTTTACATCACCAAAGTCCTAGTTCCCTAGGCAATTTTCTCTCTCTTACTTGACTTAATTCGACTTGATGTCAATTGCAAAAACCTCAATTTGCAATAATCAAACACTAAAATTAATTCCTAAGTCTCTTTGACTTTATTAGCTAAATTATCTCTATGATACATTAATTTAATTGTAAAGTCCTATGTGTTTTAAATTAAATTAAATCAAACCACCCCCTTTGGCTAATACACATAAAAAAGGAATTAATTAATTGCTTGTTATTTGAATGGACACCTTTTCTTGAATTAATAATTTGAGATATTCGAAAGGTCCTCATGTGGCATTTTCCATTCTTTTAATAAAGTAATTCATGCTTATTTGTCCCAAAAGGGATATGAAGGGTCAGGAGTTTCGAATCAAGAAACTCTTCCTCCTCCTCTTGGCTCTTCTATTTATTTGGGCTCTTTTTCTTCATTAGAGAGAGCAATTTTTGAGAGCATCCTTACTATAGCATTTTTTAGTCTCATATCTCATTATTTTCAAAGCTTTTTATTGCATTTATTAGATTAATATCTCATTATTAGTATAGTCTTTGCATCACATTTTAGACTAAATTTGCTTACTTGTTCTTAGTCTAATATCATCTTTATTTCAAAATCAAATAAAAATCTGCATTTCATATTTCTTTCAAAGTTTTCTAGATTAATTGCATTCATTCTTAGCTTAGTTTCATTTTGCTCATATTTTCTTTCAAATCCTCCATTGTTGAATTGGTCTCCCAGCTATTGGCTCTCGTTCTGAGAGTATTCAAACACCCCATTCACATAGGAGGCAACAGGTCGCCTCACCATGGAATTTGGATTGAGTTCTTCATACTCTCTCCCTAATTCTATCAAGTGAATAATGACCATGTTTTTTTGTGCCTGATTTAGAGGTCACATTCAGTCACATACATTTTGGCGCCCACCATGGGGCAGAAAAGATCAATTTCTGGCCTCATTCTTGATTGGTTTTTCAATTTTAGTGTTGGTTTCAAGCCTTGTACGGCCATGTACAGCCTGAAAACCTTATAATATAGTAATTTCCAGATATAATGATTAATCCTCTTTCTAATGCTTTTTGTTTGGTTCATTTTTATAAAGAAATGAATAAGTTATGATCATTTTGGTGAAAGTGGGTATTTGCAGATTTGAGATTCTCTGAATACAGTCAGATTGAAATGTTTGGTACAAAAAAATTATGAAGAATCAAGATCTATAATAATATTAATTGGAAATATATGTGAATTATCTTTCATTTCCTTTTGGTTTGAGTCATTTTTATGTATATTTGTGAAAGTTATGGGCATTTGAGTGAAAACTAGTTTTTAACAATCTGCATTGGAGTTGCAGGCAATGATTTATTCTTAGAAAATGATTTATGAATGGGAAAAATAAATGGCTTACATATTTGGAAACTAGATTCATGAATATTTAATGTAAAGTTGGTTTGGTTTCATTTGGATTCATTTTGAGAAAGATATGATATTCCCTAGGCAGGGTTTGGTGTTTTAAATCTGATTTATGACAGAAAAATTGCAGTCTGAAAACATTATTGGTTGAGGAACCAAATGAAATCATAAGACCTTGTAACTTTGGAAAATGATAGTTCTTGATGTTGGTTAAAAACTTCATTCTTTCCAAAAAATTTAATATTGTGATTTTATGGGTTAAATAAATCAATCTTTAAAGACTGTCTTGAAGATAGCAATGTTACATATCTTACGGTTTGCCATTGATTTGTCTTGATTCTATACTTTTGGATGTGTGCTAAATGCTGGATTGCAGATCTTTGGACCTAAGGTGAGTTCTTAAAATCTCTAAAACATTTTGGCTTTGGGATTAAAATTGAACATCTCATGTGTTTGGCTTGAGTGTTTACATGCTTTCACAGAACACATTTTAATTGATGCTCTTAATAGGAAATGAATGAACATAGATTTGTTTTTACAAGTTTGTGTTTAAGTGAATGCTTGTGTTTAAACATTAAGTAATTCTTGGTTTCAAATATCAAAACATCTCATTGAGTAATCTAGGGCATGGATTCATTCCTAGTTTACATGAAGAGTTAAATGCACCACTTTGTGGACTCACTTCATGTTTACTTGGAAAGTTAAATATTCCATGATTCAAACCCTCTTGCACTTATGAGTAGTATTGATTAGCAGTCTTAGATTACTTGTGATTGATCTAGATTGCTATCTTGGGTTATTGGACTCGCTAATCCGCCAACCCCTCATTTCTGCCCTGTGGTTGCAATCTCAGCGCCACATTAAAGGGGAGGGGTCTATAGGAAAGAAGCGTTAATTGTTCCACTTGGCAACCCTTTTGTGCTTTTTGGAACTCACTTGTTTTCTAGGGTGTGGACTCACTTTGAGTTTGTGTGAGGAGTTAAATGCACCACTTTGTGGACTCACCTCACATTTACTTGAAGGGTTAAATGCACCACCTTTAGTGCTTCCCAATACTTTTGATAGAGAATTACTTACTTTTTCATTTCTAGAAGGCCTGCTTGGGGATTTCATCACCTCAAGGGATGACCTTAACTCCCGTGTTCCCGCGGAGTATAAATATCGAGAGGTGAATCCAAAGACACCTCTCTTGGAAATGAGTTAGATTTCACTCTTGGCTAAGCCTCAAAGAACTTTATACCTTTGAGAAGTGAAGGAGGAGATTTGGGTTACCGTCTCCCCCCGGCTGTGTGATTTCTAATTCTTCTCATCTACGGATTTGGGCCTCACATACCTTGTGTATATCGAGGACTCCCTTTAGAAAAGCCATGTATATCCTTGTAGACAACTTGCTAGGATGTTGTTGTGTTTTAAGTGCCTGCTAAAACATTCTTAAGAACATACACAAGTAGAGTCCTTAGGGAGTAGAAATACTAAGTCACTATTCCTGTTCATGCGCAAGGTTGCTTTGTCCCTTGCCCATTGCTTGAAGACTGTTTGCTTGAACTCCTTGATTGCTGTCTTATGTGCTTGATCAATGACATAAATCTGATCTGCCTTTTTGTCCATGATCTATTTTTCTATTTTCCTGTCGTTCACCATCAGAAACTGGTTGTCTTGAGTTAGGAATCGATCGATCTTTGCTTTGACTCGCGTTGTCTCTCATCTATTCATCTTATCTCTTTATGCCTTTTGTACCTTGCATTGCGATTGTCTTATCTCGGCTGTTCTAGCCATCTCTTTTTGACAATTCATACCAGGTTCATCTTGCATCTTGGCTGTTCTAGCCATTTATCTCCTTTTTGTTATCTTAGAGACAGAGTCTAGCATTATCCTAAATCTTTTCTCATTACATCTTCATTTATGACTGTCACGACTCAAAGTGGAAAGACTTATCCCATTCAGAATGCTGATCAAGATCAAAGTAAACTTCATAATCAAGACATAGATCATTCCGAATCTATTGCAAAATCTGAACTTCGTGAGGAATCCTCACATTCTTCATCATTCCAAGAGTATTACAATCCATTGTTTCAGATACAGTCTAACTTACCATTTCAAGAATATTATAACCCATTGTTTGAAGACCAGCAAGACTCTAAAGGGTCACTTTCTAAAATTAAACCTATTGATCCTTTTGAACCTATCAACTCTTTCATGATCTCTCATAATACTACCAACAAGATGGGAGATCCAAAACCTTCAAAGTTGGTTTTCAATCTCAGCTCTAACATGCCAAAACCTTCAAAGTTGGTTTTCAATCTCAGCTCTAACATGCCAAAACCTTCAAAGTTGGTTTTCAATCTCAGCTCTAACATACAAACGATCAAAGCCACTGAGAAGGCTATGACAGAAGCTCAACCGTCTTCCCGATTTGCTAGAAACAAACCTTGGATCTCTCACTGTGACATGATCATTGCTCCAAGGAGTGAGGATACTCCTAAACCCAAAACTCCCTTTGTCTTGCGAGGCCCTGCATCTCCCTCTTATAACTCCACACGGTCTCCAGCTTGTGTGAATGCTATCACTCGATCTCGTGCAAAGATTGTTCTCAAAGGTCCTAAACCTTCCACATCTAGACCAAAACTATCTATGGATAAAGCCCTCACTAAGGCAAATGTCCCCAAAGATCTTGATCTCAATCAGTTCCAATCTATGGTGGGTCACCTAACCTCACCTCACTATTTGTCCTTTTCCAAAGAGCATGATCATTCGTTAAGCCATCCACATGATGCTCTCCTGCACACTAAAGTTATGATAGGCCCCAAGAGTATCCCATGCGTCCTCATTGACAATAGTGCTAGCCTAAATACTTGCTCTGCTACTATGCTTACCCAAGCGATAGATAGTTTTGTTCCCGCCAATAGAGAATCCACTGAGTTCTATGATGCCAAGCTAAAAGAAATAGAAAAGACCCTGAAGATCAAAGATATTGGCATGGGGGAATATCAGATTGAGTCCATCTTGTCACTGAAAGCTCTCCCTCCATCTCCACGTTCTTGTGAGGAACCTTCTGAAGACAGATTTGGTATTAGCTATCAGAGCTATGAGCTTGACCAACCTAGCTACAGCTTGCACTCACATGAAGAAACACAGATTCAGCCTATGACATATGAAAGACCTTTGAACGATCAAAATTCTGATTTAGACTACCAGAAAGAGTCTTATCTACCTTCTCAAGTGCTTCAGGAACATGATTTTGGTCCTCACCAGGAGGATTTTATACACTCTACTGAACAGATTTCTACTACTGCAGCTACTACTAAATATGTCACTGCCTCTAATGGCACACATACTGATTGGGAGCAACTGTTGGATGCTTCCCTTATCTTTGGTATGCCTCAAGGTATGCCTATTGTAGATTGTTCTACCACTTCTTCTGTTGAACAAAATCCTACTACTGCTGATTCCAATGATACACATACTGATTGGGAGCAACTGCTAGATGCTTCGCATATCTTGGGTATGCCTATTCTAGATTGTTCTACTACTTCTACTATTGAACAAAATCCTACTTTTGATGAATACAATGGCACACATACTGATTGGGAGCAACTGTTGGATGCTTCCCTTATCTTGGGTATGCCCTGGGGTATGCCTACTCTAGATTGTTCCACCACTTCTACTATTGAATAGACTCCTACTATTGCCAACTCCAATGGCACACATACTGACTAGGAGAAACTATTGGATGCTTCTCTTCTCTTGGGTATGCCTCAAGATATGCCTATTCTAGATTACTCTGCTGCTTCTACTACTAAACAAGATCCTACTATTGAAGAAACACTTCCTATGTTAGATGACAACAATGGAGAAATTCTACCTCCAACTATGTCTCTAGCTGAATGGGACTCCATTTCAGATGCTACTACAGAAATACCAGTTGATGCTATGCACTTATATGCTAGTCTTAACAACTTAGAAAGAGGAGAAAGTTATGATCCTCTAGATCAAGCTATTGATGATGATCCTTTCCACCCTCCTGTGGAGATCATTCCTATGGCTCCTAGGCCATCTACTCCAAGCTATACTCCTACTGCTCCAACAAATCATGGGTATGTAAGACCCCATTCTGTTACAGCTTCATGGAATATTGGTAGATCCAGAATTGAAATGGTTCCTATTCGTGCACTCTTACCACCTGAAAGGGGACCTGATTCTTGGAATAGACCATCTTGGTTAGGCTCACATAATATTCCTCCAAACTTATCTCACTCTTCTAAGATGACTCACAATCAACAATGCTCTATGGAAGATTACTTTCTTGATCTACCTGATGCATTCATGAATGATGAGGATGATACTGATATATTTGCACTTGAGCCCATCCCATCGATTTCTCTTCCCTCTTCATCTCCCAAAAAAGTGGCCCATCCACTTCCATTTCCACCTCTCCACCTAAACCAGTCATATAAACCTCTTTCATCCACAATTCCCGAGTCTTTTGGAAGTAACTTGGATGTGCAACATAAAAATAAAAATAATAAGAATCCACTTATATCTCAAGGTCACCATGTCCCATCTAATCGACATGTGACTATGAAGAAAGGAAAGAAAAAAAGGTGTTCAAAAGACCGCAAAGGTCCTCAAAAAGAAGAAGACAATCAAAAGCCAGAAAATAAAATAAAAAATGGATCTCGAAATCCATTCTCTAGGCATTGTCATCAAAAGCACCTCAAAGTAAAGAAGAAAAAATTCAAAAGCTATGTGGATTCCAAAGAAAGAAAAAATCAAAATTGTCATTCAAGCTTCCAAAATTCTCATGCTTCCCTCCATTCCATCACCCTTGCCTCTCATACTTTACTCTCTTCACTCCATCTTGCCTTTTCCCAAAGTGTGTATCAGTATCTCCTTATTGCTAATGGCATGACTAAGAAAAATCTAGAATGTACTCTTCCTAAGCGTTTAGAGCGTGGGAAATCTGACAAAGAGTTAAGGTGTGTCCATGAGGATATTTGTGGGTCTCACTTAAGTGATCTTTCCTTGAATATGGATCTCTTGACTGTTGGACACTACTGGTTGGCTCTCCTGTTACTGCTACAACATCTGGTTCTAATTCTACAACTTCTCGGTTGCCTACTGCTACAAATATTGTGTTCTCAGAGATTCTTACTGAAGGAGAGAAACTCAAAGAGCCCATCAATGCTCTTCATTTGAAGAAGTTCTATAGTTGACATTCTCAGTATGCTCATGTACATACTTATTGATCCTGAAAAAATCCTAAAAATAGATATATTGCAAAAAATCCTAAAAATTGCAAAATGTCCTAAAAAATGATCATCTTAGTGAAAACCTGGCAAACAGGCGCTTTGATGTATCTATTATCCTAGTGAAAACCTAGTAAACAGGCACCTTGATAATACAAAAAAAAATGAAATATTCAAAAAAATAAAAAAAAATAAAAAAAAGAGAAAAGTACACAAAAATTGAAAAAGAGAAAAATGTGCCATTGATGAAAACCTGGTAAACAGGCGTCATGGTAGCAAAAATAGAATCTTTGCCAAGATGGTGAAAACCTGGTAAACAGGCACCTCTTGTTTTCCTGAAGTAACATCTCATCTCAGCGTTGCTTGGCTCTTAGTTTCCTACTTTAGTTTCCTTCCTTTCCTGCTTTAGTTTTTTTTCCCGCTTTCCTGCTTTAGTTTGTTTCCTGCTTTGGTTTGCTAGCTCATGCCTTGCTTTCAGTGTCTTCAAGATTTTGCTCGACTCTTCATGGATTGGAACTAGTTCACACTTGGGGGCACCTACCTGGTCTAGGGGGCATTGTCCTATCACTTTCAAAAACTCTTTTGAGCATTGGTCGCCAGTGGTTCCCACTATGCCTACCTACGGATACCTAGCTTTCGTTCGATCTCTCTTCTTCAGGATTTCTCCCTTCTATCAATCACTGGTGATTCTCACTACATCTGCCTACTGTCATTATCTCATTGAGACTTCGAACGTTATCTTTCCGAATTGTCTTCAATCCGCTTGAACACGAACTTAAACTGAAACTAAAACTAATTGTATGTTCCTTTGAGGCATGTTGAGCTTTGTTTTCTTTGAGTGCTTGTTTGTTTGCTTTGCTTTTTTTGCTTTCTATTTGTTGGTTTAGTTCCAACGATCCAAAGAATTCATTTAAGAGGGGTGTCCGTCTGTAAGAGCCTCTATCTCGTATTGGATGGCCATGTGTACCTCGACTCCTTTTTGGATGCTTTGGTGAGGTTGGTTCTTCTCCTTGTCTTTTGAGTGACTTCTTTCTGCTACTGATGAAATTGTAAACACTCGTCCTGTTAAGTGAACGTAAGGGTCACTGTGAGCAATTTTTGGCAAAAGAAGGAACTCCTGCATGCTTGGTGTGTTTGTTCGCAAGAGACATTCAGGTCATTCTAGCATTTATGCTCCAATGCTTATGTTAACTTGCTAGATTAAAAGGAATAGGTGTTCAGGTCATTCTGGCTTCTTGTGCCTTAATGCTTACACCTTATTCCAACAAATTTAAGACTCATGTCATATTCATATTCTCATGATAGTGATATTAGTAAGGATTGTATGACATATTGTGATTGTCCCATGCTTAAACGAACTCAATGATAATAAATACGATGAGTCCAACAGCCAAGTCTGGAGGATTGCATTTGTTCATCCTAGGCCTGCATTTAGACTTGCATCTTTCATTCTAGGCTTGCATTTGGAGCGCTTTCTTGCTGCTCTCTTGATTGCTTTCTTCTGGATCTGCTCATCAAAGATTCTCATCTTTTGTCCCAGTCTCATCTTGGCTGCATCCTTTTTCGGGATCGAAATCGAAATCGAAATCTGACATCTCTAAGTGGCTCAAAATCGCGTTTTAAATATTGGACTCCTTCTGGATCGGATGCTTGTGTAGTCAGCCTTCTGGTGTCATCTTCCTGCCAGATCCTCATCTTTGCATCATGTTCTCAAATCTTTTCCTCTTTTCATCAAAGTCAATTCAAGTCAAATTTAGTCAACTATGGTCAAACTTGGTCAACAGGACCTCTACTTTGCTCCGATTCACTTCTGTAGCTTCGCGAATCTAGTCTAATTGCTTTTGCTTTGCAATCTCTTGTTGTTTATCATCCTTCTGACATGTCATCTTTCCATTTCGCTCCCGAGGGGGCAGGATGATTACATCATTTGAATCTTGTCAAATCTATTCTTGAATCAGTCTGATTTGAATCATCAGTTCTCATCGCTAGGGGCATCTTGGTGCCTCACATCTTGTTATCTTATCATCTATCTCTTAGGTATCTGAGCAATCTAACTCAGATCCTCAAGGATCACGTTTCATTCTGGAGATGGTTCTTGAAATCTTTTTAGGTATTGGGGCAATCTAACCCTAATTCCTGGGAGTCAAGCTTCGTTCTGGAGATGACTCTCAAAATCTCTTTTAGACCGTTATCTGGGCAATCTAACCTGGGTCTCGGAGGACTAAGCTTCGTATTGGGGCAATCTAACCCTAATTCGGAGATAGTCCTAAATCTGCATCTTCATCAATTGGTATTGGGGCAATCTAACCCCGATTCCGGTTCTCTTCTAAGACCATTGTCTTCGCAATCTAACTTCGACTTCGGAAAATTCATGCTTTGATCTGCTTTCATCTGTCACTTTAGACTATTCTTTGAATCAACGCATTGTTCACACATCAATTCAAAGAGGGGCAAATGTAATACCCCAAAATTGGCACCTATTTAATTTCATCAATTTTGGTGCATTATCTTGATTTTACATCACCAAAGTCCTAGTTCCCTAGGTAATTTTCTCTCTCCTACTTGACTTAATTCAACTTGATGTCAATTGCAAAAACCTCAATTTGCAATAATCAAACACTAAAATTAATTCCTAAGTCTCTTTGACTTTATTAGCTAAATTATCTCTATGATACATTAATTTAATTGTAAAGTCCTATGTGTTTTAAATTAAATTAAATCAAACCACCCCCTTTGGCTAATACACATAAAAAAGGAATTAATTAATTGCTTGTTATTTGAATGGACACCTTTTCTTGAATTAATAATTTGAAATATTCGAAAGGTCCTCATGTGGCATTTTCCATTCTTTTAATAAAGTAATTCATGCTTATTTGTCCCAAAAGGGATATGAAGGGTCAGGAGTTTCAAATCAAGAAACTCTTCCTCCTCCTCTTGGCTCTTCTATTTATTTGGGCTCTTTTTCTTCATTAGAGAGAGCAATTTTTGAGAGCATCCTTACTATAGCATTTTTTAGTCTCATATCTCATTATTTTCAAAGCTTTTTATTGCATTTATTAGATTAATATCTCATTATTAGTATAGTCTTTGCATCACATTTTAGACTAAATTTGCTTACTTGTTCTTAGTCTAATATCATCTTTATTTCAAAATCAAATAAAAATCTACATTTCATATTTCTTTCAAAGTTTTCTAGATTAATTGCATTCATTCTTAGCTTAGTTTCATTTTGATCATATTTTCTTTCAAATCCTCCATTGTTGAATTGGTCTCCCGGCTGTTGGCTCTCATTCTAAGAGTATTCAAACACCCCATTCACATATGAGGCAACAGGTCGCCTCACCGTGGAATTTGGATTGAGTTCTTCATACTCTCTCCCAAATTCTATCAAGTGAATAATGACCATGTTGTGTTGTGCCTGATTTAGAGGTCACATTCAGTCACATACACCACTTAGCAAGCAGCCCCATTCAAACATTCATGCTAGTTTTTCACATTTCTACGCACCATTTAGTTTGCAGCCTTCAAAACATCAACACGTGCCAGGCACTGGTTTTTAATAATAAGTTCAAAATACTTTGAAACCATGAGGCATACTTAGCATAACCTTTTAGAAGGTAAGTTCATGACTCTAAAAACATAGCATCCTTTGCATTTCACAAAAATATTGCACGCTTGATATGATTGAATTAATGTGTATAACATTTCGAGGACTACAACATGTTTAGTTTAAAAGCACACCATGTTGAATGCACTTTGGATCTGAAAAGAGCGGCAATCCATGAAGATCGGCAAAAGGACCAACACTTTAACTCCAAACAACCATCTAGACACCAAAATGAAGGCACTTAGATAAATTTAGGACCATGGTCAATAAAAAATTAAGCACATCATTCAAACCACGGTGCCCTTGTAAAGCTGACCAATAACACTAACTGGCATCCTGAAATGGCCTTGAAAACTGATCAAAGGACCCTTCAAAAATACGCCATCAGAAACACAAGTTCATTTCCACCATTATACTACATTGGTCAAAGGAGAATTGCTCAAAATATTTGAGCCCAAAGATGTGACTGAATGAACATGGCCACTCGGAACATTTGATCCTATCTGCACTGTCAAACTGCACATTTCACTTCAGAAATGGCTCTGAAAACTTGTTGATTAAGATCCTCATGAACCAGAAACTTGGAGAAAAATTCACTCCCACAAAAGGTATATTAATCCATCATTAGTTTTTTCACAAGATCAACATGTGAATTATCATCAGACACAAAAGTCAGCTCAATAGATATATTCTGGACAAACTAGGTGAAACATGCAAAAATTGGGTTTAGAATTGGCTTAGGAAAGTGACTGGATGGATTGGAAAAGACTTGAAAATCTTTAGGGAAGATCACTTCCAGGTCAACAATATAGAATGACTCTTAATTAAAATTTCCCTTGACCTAGGTACAAACTACAAGATCCCAAAGTAGGCCACTTAGAAAACTGGACAATGCAGACTCGGTAATTTCAACAATTTGCAAATGAAATGGCTCTGGCAAGTAGGTCAAACAGGAACATGGGGGGCTGAAAATTGGCATGAATACTCTCTCTTATTCCTATAGCATGATGCAACAATCTGCATGCTATGAATAATCACTGGGCAAAAGATGCATCCTTCCAAAGTGGGCTACTTAGTGAAAATAAGGAAACACACCTTATGCAGATTTTTGGGAATACCCTCAAATGACCACTTCTAAAATATGTCAGAATAGAAAACTAAGACCTCAAACCTATTACATATGTCAAATGATAGGTAATTAACACCCTATCCAAGTGACTCATCAAGAAAAACAACATGATCCTTTTTATCCATGTGCTCAAACTAGGCACCTTACAATGATTTTCAAGATATTGATTCTAACACTTAGACAAATTTTTTGAAATTGGACTCAAAACATAGATTGAAATTTTTGAGCTCCAACAGCTTTAAAAATCTTAAACTTGTCAAAAGCCTCATACTTTTCTCTAATAAATGCAACCCACATCATCCTAGAGAAATCATCAACAAAAAGTATAAAATACCTCACCTGAATAAGATATTGTTCTTATAGGTCCACATAGATCTGTATGCACCAAATCTAATTTCCCTTTAGCTGAGTAAGATTTTCTTTGAAAGTTTCTTTTAGTTTGTTTCCTTGTTACACATTCTCTACACATGGTGTTAAGTGGTTTTACAATCTTCGGTAGGTCTCTAATAGCATTTTTCATAGTAGCCTTCACAATATTATCAAAATTCACATGAAAAAATCTTTTGTGCCATAACCAACTATCATCAATCTTCGTAACAAAACAAGAAACCTCAGATGTGTTCAGCTCAAATACATTACCTCTTGATTTAGTGCTAGTTGTAATCAAATTTCCTGACTTGCTTCTGATAGAACATCTCCCATTAATGAACTCCAATTGACAACCCTTGTCTGCAAGTTGTCCAACACTTAACAAATTATGCTTAAGTCCATCAACAAGTAGTACATCATCAGTATTAGTCTTACCATCTAGAGAAATTGATCCTACTCCAATGATAACTTAGGAACATTATCACCAAATCTAACCACACCACCATCATACTTTGTTAGCTTAACAAACTTACTTTTATCACCAAACATATGATGTGAACAACCACTATCTATGATCCATTCTGATTTCTTCTCAACATGTGAAACTAGGGCTTTTTCTTCATGAATAGGTTCACCATCTTTAATAGCAATGAATCCAATCTCATCATAGTCTATTTCATCATCATCATAAACACCTTCACTAGCATAGTAACATTCTTTATCCTTTGAGTAATTAGGTCTATGAAGCTTAGGTTTGTGCTTAGGAACCCTTGTAGGACATCTAGATGCAAAATGGCCAATCTTATTACATGAAAAACATTTTAGGGGTAGCTTTCCTTCAAACTTACCTTTACCTCTCTTTTCTCTTCTTGCGATCAGGGCCACAATCTCATCTAGCTTATTTTCTTCTTCTTGTATCTTTTCCCATTCATCAACATACTCACTAAGCTCTTCTCACACATCATTTCTGCTATTGGTCACTAGACTTGATAAAGTCCTTTTGTCATTATGCACACTTGCCTTAAATGTTGATTTAGGCTTAGGTAATGAATCTCCAAGTTTTGTGGCCTCACATGTAGTTAATTTAGCAATTGACATCTCTCTATTAAAGTTCATTGTCAAAGGTATGATCTCCTCTATCACTTGCACTTTAGTCTTATACATAGGTGTCAAAGATCTAAGAATCTTTGTGATCACTTCCTCTTCACTATATGCTCCTCCAAAATTTATAATACCAATAACAGCCTCTGTAACCCTCTATACATATGCTCTAATATTTTTATCATCTCTCATTCTCAAAGTCCCCATCTTTGTCTTCTAATTCTACAACTTCGCCTATTTAGTAACTCTGTCTCCTTCATATAGTGCTTCCAATCTCGACCAAATTTCGTGTGTTGAATCCAAGTCTTTAACCTCAGTAAATTCACCTTCAAAGAGTGTACTATTCAATGCTTCCCTTGTAACCATGTTACAAGAGAACATCTTCTTTTCCTCATTAGTAGCACTATCCAATTCATCTTCAGACTTGATCTGCTCTTCTTTCTTTGTTACCATCCAGTAGTCAATACCCAAACACAACATATGTGTTCTCATCTTGTTCTTCCAACTGTCAAAATTACCAGCATCAAACTTTAGACTTTCCTTCCTATAGAATGTCATCTCCAAGATCACCTCAAGTTGATAAGCTTTCTCTCTAAGGACTAGTATCTCTGATACCAATTGTTAGGAATAATAATCCACCAACACAACTGAGAGGCGGGGGGGGTGAATCAGTTGTGAGATAGAATATGACACTTTAATCTTTATAAACTAAAACACTTAGTTAAAATATCAACACAATGAATGCAACACCATAACACAATATTTTGTTTTCAAGGAAATCTTGTTAAAGGTAAAACCTCCGTGGGAATTAGCACCCATAGATGATGTACTGAAAGTATAGTATCCCTGCTAAAAGATTTAGCCCATTTAGAAGCTTATTAATGCATATAACATACATAGTCCTTATTAAAGGACAAACCCTGTTAGGAGTCAAGAGAAAGAAATGGTAGGCTCATTGCCCAGGCACGCTACCTAAAGAAGGTTAAATCCACCTTTGGGACTCACTATTTGAAATATAATTGTATAGAACATATACAATCCAATGAACTGTCTGCTAGCAACTATCTTTGCTTGATTAATTTCAATGAAGCTCCTTAATCACAACCTCTTCTCTACATCCAACAGACTCCACAAATACAAGCTCACAATTTTCATACCTACACCACACTTCATTTTCCAAAACCAACTCTTCTTTATACCCTATTATAATAATCAATTAGGTCGGCCAATTAAGACTTTCCCAATGAACAAATAATTAAATAGACCCTTGCTAAGATACACAAGTATACAATAGTTACAATACATCAAATATACTCTAGGATCTTAAATCCATGCTCATCATCTTCACAACATGTTACACATCTCCAGTCGGCTCCAAATAGGTCTTTGCAAGACCACACGCTTTAGCTTACATCATCATGAACACAACAACTTCACAATCACAATTATTATTCTCCAATATTTCTTCTATCATGCCTTAAGCTCACAGGTCACAAATCATGCTCGCATAAGAGTTATCTCAGAGATACATAGACTAACTCTGTCATTGTCCATTGTAGCAGTCTAGCAACCAGTCTTCACTAAAACATTTGTAGCTCACTCCATCTACAATATTAAGCCAACCGACATTAGACACAAGGTCACAACTCATCCTTGTTAATATTCTTATCTTCACAGGTCACAAATCATGCTCGCATAAGAGTTATATCATAAATATAGAGACTAAATCTGTTACTGTCTACTATAACAGTCCAATAACCAACCTTCATTAAAATAATTGTAACTCACTCCATCTACAACATTTACCCAGGTGACCTTAGACATAAGATCACAACTCATCCTTGTTCATATTCCTATATTTGCATGCCCTTAAACAACCATAGAATACCCATACACTTCTATCAGTCATCCATGTATCATTGTTGCCTTTATCTGAACCATATGTTGACAACAATGACAAATAATGAGAATCAACACATATTATAGAACCAATTCCAACACCAACTTCCATCTGTCTATTTTTATTATGTTCAAATTCCTCCAATTTTGCCTCCTCCAACATTCTTGACACAGTGACACCGGTATCACTAACAACCAATTGAGATTCCATCTTCACACTTAAGTACTTCTAATCAAATTCTCGCAATGCTTTGCTAAAGAACTTGATTTTTCTCCTTGAAATAGTGACAAATGATTTTAGAAATTCACTTATATAACCATGATCCATCATAATTATGATTCCCACCAAAAATTAATTATTGTTGACACAACCCATACATACATTGAACATCAATCAATAAAAATAGATATAAACATACCAAAGAAAAGCCATTTGCAATCAGTATCACTATAGAGTAGGGGAAGTGACTAATTTAGCATTTTAATACTCCCCCTGAGCCAAAATATTCTACTTAGTTACTAGAAGAGCTAGTACCGAGATCTGATACCACATAATTCTCTTCACTAACATCTTTCTTCTTCCATACCATGACTTTATTCTGAGATTCATTTGAAACTATAACATTCTCATCATTCTTAGACTTTACCAAATCACTACTAGATATGCAAGTGTTATCATAATGATCGATCTGACCACATTTAAACATTTGACATTCGTTTGTCTTGATCTCACTTTTTGAACTCTACATTTGAATTGATTAGCCTTGTGACTATAATTGTGGCATACATAAAAAATTTCGTGATAGATATTGTTCATTCAATTTCCTTTAACCATATTAGATACTTGACTTCAACATTGATTTGCTCTGTGACCAAACTTATGACAACTAAAGCAATGAACATTCTATTCCTTCCTCATCTTTCATTAAATATCCTTATGATCAAAATTCTTGTATATGAAATAGTAACTGTTAAAAGATAAGTACCTTTGAGCATTCAATTGCCTAACCACAAGTCTTCTTGTAGATGTTCCTTGATTCCTAACTTTTCTTGCTATCTCAAACTTTTCTTCAAATTTAACTACCTTTTCTTTGCCTTTTTACTTCATATTTGAACACTCACTAGTGAATCCTAATCCTTCCTTATGTTTGGGACCATTCTGAAGGGCTAAAAGTTATTCTAAAATAGACTTTCTTTCACAAAACTTTGCTTCAGATCTCAGCTTCTTAAATTTGTGCTTCATCTTTTCATTTTCTTTCAAACTCTTCTTGATGATATCTTTTAGATCTCCTTTGGTCTTCTTCCGGTCTTCCATTTTATTCTTGGAATCTTCCTTGATAAATTCCTTAATATTTTTACTATCACTTAGTTGCTTTTCTAGATTAGCCACCTTTTTCTTTTGATTCCTTCAGTTCCTGGCTTACTTCCTTGTGCCTTGATTTGAATTTTTGGATCTGATCTCTCAACTTTGAGATACATGCATTTATTTCCTTGAGGTTTTCTTTTAGTTCCTCATTCTTTGATTCAATGCATTCAATATCACTCATCATGATTTTCCAATCCTCATTATAATAGTATTGTCCTTCTATCTATTCAAACATCCTACATCTACCTCAAGTGGTTAAGCTCTATATGATCTGTAAGGGACCAAGCTCTGATACCAATTATTGAACACACAAAATAACTGAGAGGGGGCTAAATCAATTATTTCAAAAGACTTTCTAAAGATTTTATTAATCTGGTATACACATAAACCATTCAAACATTTACGATTTATAAAAGCATGAAAGAATAATGTGTTATCTCTATTGGGCATTAAAGGTTGTCATTAGTATCAAAGGTTATCTACAATATCAGTCGGTTACTTAAAACTAAGCTAGTCAGTAACAAGAAGCAAAATAGACCAGTTGGTTAAGCTTATACACTGAGCATCAGACAGTTTACCGAGCATCGGCAGACACCAACACCGAGCGATAGTAAACACCGAGCACTAGTATACACTGAGCAGTTTATACAATGTTTACCGATGATCACAGAAAATGGCATAGTAATCAGGAATGGCACATTCTTCTATGCAAATGGTTACACCAAATTAGGAAATGTATTACCAAGATTAAGGAATATCTTTTTATCAAGATACTCATTAAATGCAATGTATATCTTATGTAATAGTTTGATCTAGGTCATTTATCTATACTGTAGATCTTAGGTTTTTGTTTAAGATGTGTAACCTAATTCTATTTAAGCAGCATAAAGTAGTATGCTATATAAATGTATGTTTGCATCATTTGTGATGTGAATTGATGTATGAATTAAGGAGCACTTGAAGCACTTGCCTAACTTCAAGTCTATCAATTGACATAGCAGATCAGTATTCAGAAGTTTATCAGATTAAGCAGAATCAGAGCAGGCTAACCGAGCAGTTTAGAGCAAAGATGTGTCACAGCAAAGGTGATATTTTGTCAGTACTTTATAGATCTATATCAGACAATCAAGTTGTCATTAGTAGATAATTGCCTATTGCTTTCTAACAATTGTAATAGAGTTTTTGGCTAAATCTCTTAACAGAGTAGACTTGACAGTCTTATGTAAATCTCTTAACTGAGTGCACACTTCATTAGTGTTGTTAAAATCCTATAGCTAGCTAGATCTAGCTGATCTAATATGTTACTCCTAATAGGGTAAGATCACCAGAAGTGATCAAAACTTGTAGCCCTAACAGGCAAACCTTTTCTATCTGCAGTAGTGAAGAATTTGTGGGTGTCATCCCCACTGCAGTTTTTACCTTCTAACAAGGGTTTCTGCATTACCAAAATACTTGTGTTATGTGACTGTTACATTGTTGATTTCATGTTATTTACTTTCATAATTTGAATGGATGAATGATACATATGTTAGATGCAAGGTATTTAGGAAGGTTATCACTGTTTACTGTAGTTGATCTGAAAGGTTAATGAGGTAAAGTATTTGAGGGCACTGATTCACCCCTCCCCTCTTAGTACCCTATCTCTCCTAATTCCAACAATTTGTATCAGAGCTCAGTTCTCTTATTTGACAGTTTAACCACTGAAGGGTAAAGATCTAAAGTCATGGAGAGGTATAAGCTAGAAAAGACTATTGAGAATCAGAAGATTCAAATGCAGATTCTTATTAAACAGTACAAGCAAGCCAAGGAAGGACTGAAGAAATTACTGGTTGAAAGGAAGAACCTAGCTATTCTACAAAATGAGATCGGTTATCACGAAGAAGCAATTGATGATATGTTTGATCATATTGGATTTAGTTCTGGAAGCATTTTTTATGGATCTGAAAGCATAATCTCTAATTTGTCTGAAAAGAATCAACATTTAACTGAACAAGTGAAAGCACTACAAATCGGTCAAGAATCTTAGATGGTGAGAATGGTTGAGATAATGAACAATTCTAGACAAGCCAAGCAAGAAAGGAATCTGGCTATTGATGACCGAAGGCAAATGATTGAACAACTTCAAGCAAAAGAAAGTGAAATAAAGAGACTCACTGATCACCATTTTCAAGTATCTAATTAGATGATGATTGTGAATCAAGAAGTAAACTGAGTAAATGGAGAATTGTCAAGAAATCTTGAAGAAGTTGCAAGACTCAGAGAGGAAAATGAGAAGCTGAGAAATGAAGTGAAAAATCAATAGCAACACAATGAAATGAAGAAACTGGCTAAGGATAGTTCTAAGAAGATTTATGACTTTCTGTTTAATCAAAGAAGATTTGGGAGTAAAGCTGGTCTAGGCTATACCAGCGAAGGAGAATCATCACATCAAGCTGAACAAGTCAACAACAATCAAAGTCAAAGACCTAAAGCGTTGACATGTTATCACTGTGGCAAACTAAGACATACATCTAATGTGTGTAGAAGCAAAGCACAAGGTAAACCTCCTGTCACTCCTAAGTTCAATGGATATTGTTATTACTATGGTAAGTTTGGACATCAAGCTTATGAGTGTAGAGATAAACAAAATGATATTGCTAACAATACTACGGTGGAGAAAATATGCTATACTTGTAATAAACATGGACACACTGCACGAGAGTGTAAGGCTAAGATGAAACAAGTATGGACTCCTAAGCAGAAAACACAACGCAAGCCGTATGAACCAAAGAGACAAGGTAACTCTTATGTTTGGGATTATAACACATGGGCTAACTGTGTGACATGTGGTAGATATGGACACATTGCAGCAAATTGTAACGGAAAAAGATGGGCTAGACAATCAAGAAGTTGGACAAGCACTGGAATGGCATGTATGCATTGTCATAGGGTCGGTCATTTAAGTAAAGACTGTAGAGACTAAGCACCAGATGAAAATCATGTATTTGAGAGTGGAAACACTATTGCAGATATCATGAAGATAAGGAACACTATGTGGAAAAAGGCATCTAATGAGAATGTTGAATCAAGTAATGTTGTCGGTGAAACCTCATCCACTAGATTGGGTGAGATTGGTACCTCCACTTAAGGTGATATAGGTATGTATGGAACTGACATTTCAAAATGATCACATTTTACATACAGTTCCTTATATATGTTGTGCACATACCAAATCTGCATGAATAAAGATGCACTATGGTTCACATGTTTTGAGCTAAAAAAGTTATACAGTCGATAAAAGTAATACTAAGAGCTGGTTACCTGTCGGTAATCATTATTTAAGGTTAACTGAATATCAGTATGTACCGAGCGAAGAAATTGTGTGTTAACTGAGCAGATAAAAGTTTTAGTTGTCATTGAGCTGACAATTGTTATGGACTAAAAGTAGGTCAAGCATTTAATGCACAAAAGTTTGAGTGGGAATATCGAAAAGTCTATAAATACACGAGAAACAGAGTTCATTTTTACATTGCGATCTCGAAGAGCGAAGATTTCACAGAAAAGAGTTCGAGCTAGAAGGATTCAAAGCTACTGTAGATCGAACCGACATCACTCTTCGATGATTCTGAGTAAGTACACCTGCAACTAAACACTTTATTTACCTGCTACTTGCCGAAACCCTAAATTGATTTATGACATCTACATTGTTCGCAAGCAAATCAAACAGTGTTGAGGAAGAAGTAAATATAATTGTTAGAGCGAACTTTGACGAACCTAAGTACAAACAACACCTAAAGGTTGCATCACAAATGGATTCAATGGACGCTTTTTCAAGCATCTCGAATAGGGTTTTATTAATAGAAGATGTACGATCATTTATTGACTGCAAAATTGGAGAAGTAGGAGATTTTGAGACTAGTGTGGCATATCAACAATTGTGTGGCACTGATGGAAAACTAAAAATAGGATATGAAAAGTTGAGAAATTAGAGTTATCGTGCACCATACAGTTTCCACAATCATTTAAAATGGACTGGATAAGGATTGTATTAAGTCGATATCATGATGGGAAATTCTAGTTGGATAAACCAGTAGAGGTCACTAAGAAAATGATTAGTAGGTTTACTGGCTACCCTACAACTGACAAGGCAAAGGCTTTCCGAAGCTCTACCCGAACTCATGTTGAGAAGAACACTGGAGCTACATGGGATGGTCGAGCATTGAAAATTTCATCTATTGAAGACTCAACAATAAAATTTGCATCACATGTGATTAGGTACAAAATATTTCAATCAAGCAGACTAAACAGTGTACCCTGTAGCACAGTAGACATGGCATACAAAATTGTGAAGAAAGATCACTAGATTGATCTTGCAGAGATACTGTTGAACCAATTACAGGAAAACATGAAGACTATAAGGTCAAAGAAGTCAAACACATGTAAGTTTGGTTCACTCCTTGTTTGTTTATTTTTCTATATACAGAAGTATTTACCTGGCGTCAGTAAAGTAAATTGGACAACAAACAAACCGATAACTGTACAAATTACCAAGAAAATGAACAAGTTAGGAGATGATTTGAATAAACATTTCAATGCATACTTTAAAGAATTTCAAACCAAGATGAATTAACGAAGTAGAATTCCATGAGAATTAGTTGAGAAATTAAAGATGGATATATATTTTCTAGAAGACACAAATAATTACATGATAAGAGCAATTGAACCTAGAACCAAATGGCTAGCACCTATGGGATATGAAATGAACTATGATTTTGCATTAAAATCTATTGAAGCACTGCTAGCACTACCGATAGACCCCAAGGCCACTAGGTTTGGAACCGATGAAGAAGCTAAGTCAAGAATCTCGACAAGATTGGCTATTAATAAAATGTGTAGGAAAGCAAAGAAGATGAAGAAAAACTTAACAACTAAATTTGGAGATGTCTTTGACTCATCTGAAGAGACACCGGTTGAACAGGCAATCGAAGGACAATTAATGCTAGATGATAAAGCATATGACAACAAGGAAACCAAATCTGATGAAGAACAAGAAGCTACACCGGTTCCTCCACCTAAAGCTCCAAAGAAGAGGTAGTTACCAGTACAAACAGGTGCACAGACAAGATCACCAACTACAACTTCACCACTTGAGAAGAAGGAAACATAGAAGGTAATAAAATGAAAAGAAGCTACACCGACAAAAACATATGCAAAGAAAGGATCCAAAGTTGAAGCTAAGGCACCGAAGAAAAGAAGAAGACTGATAAGAAACAAAGAAGACCTTGAGGACACTAAAAATGATGATGACATCAGTCAATTCAAAGTGGTTAGCAACAAGGTAAGATCAATAGATGAAATCATTCAAGATATAATTGAGAACTGAGACCTTGCTGATCTGGAACTTAGTAGATTTGACAAAATGTCAAATGAGGATCAAACAAAGATTGAAGAGGCAGTCATCCAAATGATGATAAAGTTTAAAAGAGTTCCATTAGAATTTGCATTAGCCTTTCCAAAGGAGTTGGATGACATAATAAATCAAAAATGGGCTTATGCACTAGAAACCGAGAAAAGAAAGAGAGAAAGATCTCTAGTTCGGGCTGCTCCACATCTAAGCCTAGCAGAACTTGATGAACTCATGGTTAATCATCAACTGGGATTTTCTATAAAGAACCAAGCCATGATGATACTGGATGAGAATGTGGTGGATATAGAGGAGACTGGTGATGCCCCATGGAGATCAATCTTTAAAGCCAAAGAACAAGTTGAGCAAAATGCATACTTAAATCTATCTAAAAGGAGACAAAATTCCAAAGGAAAAGGTATATACATTGATGATACTGTAGCAGAGAAGTCAAAGGATTCTGGTATATCAATTACCGAGGTAATTGATATCATTGAAGAAAAAGAAGACATAAATATCTCACAGGATGCACCGGATCAAGTAGAGATCCAAATGAAGAAGAAAACTGATGATGATGTACTCATTGAGGACATCACAAATGGTGATCCTGATGACAAGGATGATGAGGATGTAAATATTGCACCGAAAAACACTCAAGATGAAGTGCAAGTCATTGAATGTGCATTTACATCACTACCGGGTGAGCTTCCTGTACTTGTAGAGGTAGTAGAAATTCTTTCACAGGAACAACCCGACGGTTCAGACCCCGAGCAACATAAAGATACCACAGGGGAACAAGACACTGAAACACCTGTAGAGACACATAAGTCTGAAGGAACAAAGGCAACTACTTCAAAGACAAAGGTACAAGATGAGCCTAAGGCAACCGAGGTGACCCCACCTGACACCACATCCGAGGCTACCAATACTCAAGTTACCGAGGAACCAAGGAAGGAAGAGAGTGTGTCAATCGGGAAGGATACTCCAAAGGTAGAAGACAAAGTTACTGTCACCATTGTGAAGAAGTCACCCCTTGCACTAGAGAAGAAGAAGAAAAAGAAAGCAAAAGGGTCGATCACTCTAGACGAAGTTATAATAATACCCAAGTGTGACCCAAGGACCCTTAGCCTCGAGGAATTAAGCAGATATGGGGAACCATGTACAAAAAAGGTAGTGAAAGAAAAATTGAAGCAAGAAACCAAATGAAAAGAAATCTTAACAAATGTTAGGGATATCTTACAATAGATAGTAGCTGAAGTGAGCATTGATGAAGATACTCCTATCATAGATCAACTTGCTATACTTACCGAGAAGATAAATGCCCCAGATATTGATGCTGAAAAATGAATGGAAGAAAGGGCAGAATCCAAAATTCAGGACAAACTGGCAGAAAGAATCAGCCAAAAAGTGGCAATCAACAAGGTCAAATTATTTGAGGTAATAACCGAAATAAAATCTATAACCCAGTTAATTTGTCAATTCTTACTGAAGCTATGCACTGTGGATGTACACACTAAAATGGTGCACTTCTATGAACCATTACTTGCAAGGTTACTCAACAATGAGGCCTCACAAAGCGGCTCATAGCTCTCTATGCATGGAGTTGCAAAGGACTTATGAGTTTTGCTCTCAGCTAGAGCTACAAGAATGTGACCTTGCTAGTCAACCATGCAATGAGAGATTCAAGTGAAGACAAGGGCAAGAGTGCCAATGTCCCCAAGAATCTAAATGAAAAATGCAATGCCAATGCAACTAGTATGAATGTGCAAGACTAATCTATCAAATGAAGTGCAAACTAAGCTATGAAAAGAAGTACAATAGATTTCAAGCCCCTAATTAAGCTATGTGAGATCTATTCTATTGCATAAAAGGAAATCTAATCTATGATGCCATGATCATGCAACTAAGAAAACAAATATAAACTAGATGATGAAAGCAACAAGTCTTCAATATCTTCAAACTCCAAATGCACCTAAAACCTGCAGCATAACATTAGCATAAAACATGGATATGAAAATGGAGGAGAGAGCTCTCCTTTTATAAGAAATGAGGTGAAATGGACCATGGAGATTAAGAGGCAAAAAGTCTTAATCAGCGGTGGAGCTTGAAAGAGGAGCAATCCATGTGCACAAGTATCCTCCAATGAGAGTGAAGTGTTGACTTTTGAGCCTCATGTGAGACAAAAGTGCTTTTTTTTCTTTTTATAAAATATGAATAATGCTTTATTTGTGCAACTTAGGATAAGAGGAAAGTGGGGCTTTTTATTTAATTGAAAGGGGAGGAAATATTCCTTTTAATTAAATAAAGACTTAGGATAAATGGTTAGCCCATAGGATAAAATCCAATATATGATCGAAATTAAGATTTGATCAAGAAATTGATATTGTTGAAAATATTGATTATTGATAAAAAATGATTCAAGATTGATAAATTGAATAAATGGGGCCCAAAGTCTAGGCGACCATTTTAGGGTGCATACATTTGCCCCTCTTTGACTAATGTGTGATCGATTTGGGAACACATGTAGTCAAAGAATGAAGTTGCAATGTGAGATCGATTTGGGATCACAAAACAACTCAGATATGAGGTCGATTCGGGATCACATCCGGACAAACATAAACAAAGGCCTTTGAACATGAGGTCGATTTGGGATCACATTCAAAGTAGGAGATAAGAATCTCAAATTTGAATGATAGCTCACAGAAGATGTCTGAATCAAGAAAATCAAGTAGTTGGGGATGAGAATCCCATAAATACTGCCCCCTCAGAATCGAAATCGAAATCAAGTAGAGGAGAGACAAAAAATTGATAAGGTTGATCAAATCATAATAAAATCACAATCAAATGTAAGGGTCAAATAGGTTAACCATTAGGCAATAGAATATGCCCCAGCCTGACTGGAAAGATGCAGTCAAATGTGAGAAATGAGGGAATGGAATGAATATGAATGAAAGACTAGAAGTTTGGAAGACATGAAAAGGAAGGAATGACGATGCCTCAACAAAGATTAAAAGATTAGGCCTCAAAAGATCAGCCAACTGCGCAGAAGGGGGGAAGATTTTGAAATGAAACCTGATTTTGACTATCAAGATGACCTCGGATTTCGATTTCAAGTCCGAAAATGGATCCAGGACGTCGAAATTAGCTAGGGGTGCAATTTTCGCGCAATTCCGAGGTGTTTTGAAAATGAGGTCAAAAAGTCAAAAGACTATAAAAGGGGTCAAAATGTCATTTTTAAAAATCATTTGTCTTTTAGCGATTTGAGAATTTCAGAGCTTTAGAGAGAGAAAATGGCCCAGCAAGCAAGAGTTCCCGTCCACAGGCATCGATTCGAGTGCACCCGGTTGCACAACCGGCCACCACACTATCCTGCCCCGGTATGTTTTCGAAAAACTTGAGCTTTTTGGTCATTTTTAGCATTTAATAGCTTTTTTTAGCACATTTTTTCAAATTTCAAATTTCAAAATTTTTTCTTAGGCGAAATATCGCGCGATACTTTAGAAGTATCGCGCGCTTTGGGGAGAAGTATTGCGCGATACTTCGCGTGACCCCAGAGTATCGTGTGACCTTAGGCACCAGTATCGCACGATATTGGGTGAAGTATCGCACGATACTGGGCGAAGTATCGCGCGATATAAGGTTTATCGCCCCACTATAGGGAGAAGTATCGCGCGACACTTCTCCAGAAAAAGAATATCGCCCAGCATAAAATATTGATTTTTAATGCATTTTTGAGCAAAAATGACATGGGTCTAGACAATGTTATGTTTTTAAGGTGTTTTATACTGAGTTTTTGGACATCCATCATGATATGTGCTAACAACGGGCTTGGTTTTGGCTTGCAAAAGGTTTTTTTCGGCACTCATCATCAGAGCGCCGAAGGTGACAGAATTACGGTGTGTCCGAGATCTGGATGATCCGGACAATGCCGACCTCAGGGCGATGGGATTTCGGTATCTGTTGAGGTACCACTATATCCGAGCGGACCATGGGTTGTTGACTGCGCTGGCCGAGAGATGGCACAGTGAGCACAACACCTTCCACCTTCCTACAGGCGAGGCATCTATCACACTGGAGGATGTCTATAGGATCCTCCGAGTTCCATGCCATGGAGAGCCTGTAAGTATAATCATGTTTTTGAGATAGTCATGTAAAATGTAATATTTCCAAAAGATGAAAACTAACATGATTTATGTGTTGTCACAGGTATACTATGATCAGGATGCCACTGAGGGGCGTCGATTGATTTAGGAGATGTTTCAGGATGTGACTATCCTAGACAGGCATGTCAGCTGGGAGCGACTGCTTGATGATTTTGGTAGAGATTATCCGATGCCATGCATTGTGGCCTCTATCATTTCACACATCTTGATGACTGATCGCAGTCAGAAGGGATTCCCGCTTGGATGGGGTAGGTTATTGGTAGACTTGGTAGGTAGGCCCCGACGGATGACATGGGGGCCTGCGATCCTAGCAGAGATGTATCATGAGCTGCACGAGATCGTCTACAGGGACGGTCGGACATGGGTATGTGGTGCCATCTTGGCACAAGTATGGGCATGGGAGCACATTGATGTGGTGCACCCCAGGGTTCAGCCGAGGGAGAGGAGGTACCCCTACATTTATAGGTACATCGAGTTTATATCACATGCCCATTCTGGGGATGTGACCTATTATCGGCAGATTTTGGATGAGATAGCCTCATTCACATGGAGGCCGTACAGGGAGGTTGAGGTTTGGGGGGATGCAGCGGATGAGTTGAGCTACATGCTGTGCAGTCGGCCACTAGTAGGTCGATATGCAGAGATTGTAGAGAGATTCTGCATCACTCGGGTGTGGCGGCAGTTTGGGAGGCAGCAGCGAGTCTCGATAGAGACTACTACATATGCCAGGGCTAGGGATGAGGAGGGGCATGGGTGGCTACCCATGCTGGATTATCAGCAGGCTATCGCAGAGACAGCAGCTATCAGGAGCGAGCCTTGGGATTATTTCCTAGATGTGGCAGATGCAGGGGCTGATGGAGCCTACAAAGCAGAGCGGTGGAAGGTACCATTCCCTCGGTTTACAGTACCAGATGTACAGGTGCCAGCGCCGGGAGGAGACGGAGGAGACGGAGGGGACGGAGGAGGGGAGGGAGGGGATGGAGGAGATGGCAGGAGGGGGAGAGGGAGGAGGATGGAGAGAGGAGAGGGGTCGAGATCAGGTGGCCGGAAACGGTCACAGGAACAGTGGTCAGCGACACCTGAGGAGGAGGCGAGACCAGCTCGCCGGCAGGCAGAGGCATAGCAAGAGCAACCTGCGGGGGGAGAGGACCTGAGAGCCCAGATACAGGCTCAGGAGGTAGAGATATAGCAGCTGCGGACCACTATAGCCGTGAGAGATCAGCAGCTCCTGGATCTGAGGGCAGAGCGGGATCAACAGATAGCTGATCTCAAAGCAGAGATAGCACACCGTGAGGCGATGGCACAGGTCGAGGCACTAGAGCTCCGATGAGAGTCAGCAAGAGCTGCCTATTATCACGGGTTATATCTGCAGGCCGTCCCAAAGGGTGAGAGAGCACCATCATACTCTCAGTGGGCAGGGGTATCAGACGTGGTACTCGATAGGAGAGCTATGCCTCCTCCACCACCACGAGCTCCTCACGAGGGTGGTAGCGAGTCTTAGGGTTAGGTCTTAGATGTTTTAGACATATTTTGAGACTGTTGATCTAGATTTTGGGATCCCATATTGTATTGTATATCATGACATTGTATATGAGATTACTGGATGTTCGATGTATCATGTGTATTTGTCTCACTTATGATGGATGTATCAGTTTATGTATATTGTCTTGTCATTTTGCTCAAAATGCTTATGTATGTTCTCTCTCATAGATGTATGTTTAATTCTCATATGTATGATATAGACTTATGTTTCTTGAAAATGACAGTTTTGATATAGATATGATGATATGATTAACCCCTTGTGATGAACAGGAACAGGTTCGAGATGAAAAAGACAAGGAGTGAAAGACATGATCAAGAAGGAGAGAAGGTGAGCGCAGTCGACTGACAGGTCTACGTAGGATGAAAAGGAGAGCTCTTTCCATATGCAAAATGCAACACTAGACTAACATGACCCTAGAAATGCAAGCTACTATGAAAGTGATTGACTTGCAAGGTCACAACACTTATAGACATCTAATTATCATCATCGAACTTTATTGGTAGCGTTGTAAGATCATACAATGCACACTAGCATAACTATGTGGATATGAATATGATCTTTATCAGATAAAAATGTGGGAATCTTACCTAGGCATCAAAGACATATAGGTCAAGATGACTAATGCAGTGAGATCACCTAAATTTGATATGGCGAGATTATGCTTGTATCAAGACACATGAAAGTCAGGATAACTAAAAGCATGCACTCGCAAAACAGTCAAGGATAATACCTTGTCAATCCATAGTGTCAAGTAGGACCAGCATAAATGCTCATGACAGTTAGGATCAACAAAATATACCCACAAGCAGATAAAGAAAGAAAACATGTTCTCATTCCCTCAGTCTTCTAGCTATGCATCATCGAAAACTTCTCAGGGAGAGATCACTCATCAAAGAAATCCTCATAGACAGCACACAAAAAAAAATAAAGTCATCATATCGTCATCGAGTTGATTGTTTAAGTGCGTGTGTGTTGGTCATAGAGTCAGACTCTGAGTATCGCATATGCACATGAGCACTATCGCATTATACTTAGACTATAGGCAAGACATCTAATAAGTGTTAAGAAACACTCGACGCAAGGGTAGTGTTGAAAAACACTATTTGGGGTGGTGTTGAAAAACACCTGTTGTGAAATGCCCCAAGAGACAAAAGCACCTAAAAGACCAATGCTAACAGTTATGCCCCCTAGACAAAGACAAAGACCAATTCCAGACTCAGCCAAATAAGGTCAAGGCATGATGGAAAGTGGTTAAGGGTCGAGGACGCATGCTAACAAATAGGGGTGCAAAGGCCTCAAGTAGTGCCTGTTTCCAGGTTTTCACCACTTGGATTCTTTTCATTTTTTTGGATTTTTGCTACCAAGGCGCCTATTGCTAGGTTTTCACCAAGGCACTTTTTCTATTTTTTTTATTTTTTGAATATTTTTATTTTTTGTATTTTTTTCAGGACTTTATATGCTTTTTAGGGTTTTTTCAGCATCATATATCAATTTTTTTAGAATTTTTTCAGGATCAATAAGATATGTACAAAGGATGCCCCCAGACAGAACGGGCGTCAAGGATAGAACTTCTTGAGGTGCACAATGTTGATGGGATCAGGGAGCTGTTCTCCATCAGGATCTGACAGTAAATACGCACCAGTACCAAAAGCAGCTATGATGACATATGGTCCAAGCCAGTTAGGTTCAAACTTGCCCTTTGGCTCTCTGTTTTGTTGGTTCTTAGGGTTCTCACGTAAAACAAGATCACCTATTTGAAATTCTCTAGGGCGAACCTTCTTGTTGAATGCCTTGGACATACGCTTCTGATACACTCTCATATGATCAAAGGAAGCCTTACGCTTCTCATCTAGAAGTTCTAGTTCCTGTAACCTCATGGCGCGGTAATCCTTATCTGTAATCAAACCTTTGAGTGAGACTCTAAAGGATGGTATCTCAACTTCTAAAGGCAATATTGCTTCAGCGCCATAGGTGAGAGAGAAAGGAGTGGCTCTTGTAGATGTGCGAATGCTTGTTCTATAAGCCCATAGTGCTGGATTGATTTGTAAGTGCCAATCCCTACCATTCTTGTGCACTATTCTATGAAGAATCTTAAGAATGGTTTTGTTAGAAGCTTCTGCCTGTCCGTTTCCCTATGGAAAATAGATGGAGGACCAATGTTGCTTGATTTTAAACTTTTTGCATAGGTGCTTTAGGTCCTTATTCTTAAATTGACCTCCATTGTCAGTAATGATCTCAGAAGGCACTCCAAATCGGAAAATGATATGATTCAAGATGAACAAAGAAATGGTCCTTCCTGAAGCAACAGAAAGTGGTACAGCCTCCACCCATTTTGTGAAGTAGTCAGTGGCAGTAATAATGAACTTGTGTCCACCTGATGAGTTGGGATGAATCTGCCCAACCAGATCAAAGGCCCAGCGCTGAAATGGCCAATGAGAAACAAAAGGAATCAGCTCCCTACCTGGGGCATGAATCAGGTTGCCGTGTTTCTGACATTTTTCACATGACTTAGCAAAGGTGACTGCGTCCATCTGCATTGTGGGCCAATAATATCTCGCCCTAAGCAACCTTCGGGCCATGGCAAGACCATTAGAATGTCCACCACAAATGCCCTCGTGGATGTCAGCTAACGCTTGGTTGGATTCCTCCTTTTCCAAGCACCTAAGGAGCGTCCCATCTAAACCCCTCCTATATAAATCACCAGAGATGAGGGTGTGGCGAGAGGCGTTACGGATGAGGTTTCAGCGTTCGGAGCGGGTGAATGTGTCAGGGATGATGCCATCACGAAGATATGAATAGATAGCACCATATCGGGAAGACTCGTGTGTGATAATGGCACAAATGACACAGCTTTCAGACGAGTCAAAGATGGGACGGTGTAGCTCTTCCACCAGGAATTCAAATCTAGATTCATGTATCTCCAACTGGAGAAGTGAAGCTAATGTGGCCATGGTGTCTGCAGCTTTGTTCTCTGTCCTAGGGATTTGTTGAAACGTCACAAAGGTGAAATAGCGTCTCAAAGAATCAACCATCTTTTTATAGGGTATCAATTTGTCATCCTTGGTTTGATACTCTTCATTGACTTGGTTGATGATTAACTGGGAATCCCCAAAGACATGTAATTCTGTGATGTTCCATTCTATAGCCATTCTCAAGCCATTAGTTAAAGCTTCATATTCTGCAATATTATTGGTACATGGGAATAATAGTTTGTAAGACTTCGGAATGTTGTACCCATGTGGAGAAACAAATAACACTCCAGCACCTGATCCATTTTGCATGCGGGAGCCATCAAAGAACATTGTCCAAGTGCGAGTAGTGGTATATAAGATGTGTTCGTCTGGGAATTCCACTTGGACTGGCATACTATCCTGGATTGGAAAATCAGCTAATTGGTCGGCAATAGCTTGTCCTTTTATTGCCTTTCTTTCAACGTACTCTATGTCAAATTCAGTGAGGACCATCATCCATTTAGCAAGTCTACCCGTCAGGGCAGCCTTACTAAGCAAGTATTTAAGGGGATCAATTTGGCAACCAAATGTATGGTATGAGCAAGCATGTAGTGGCGCAACTTTTGAGAAGCAAACACCACCGCGAGACAAGACTTCTCAATATTATTGTAATTGATCTCATAAGAGACTAGAGTACGACTGATATAGTAGATGGCCCATTCTTTCCTAGTATCATCTGTTTGAGCCAATAATGCCCCCAGGGAAGTGTCTGTAGCTGAAATATATAGGATCAATGGTTTCCCTAGAATAGGAGGCATTAGGATTGGAGGATTGGCCAAGTATTGTTTGATCTGATCTAGGCTCTTTTGACAATCCTCGTTCCAAACACAAGAAGCACCCTTATGCAATGTCTTGTTGAAGGGTTGCGCTCTATCTGCAAGCTGAGAAATAAACCTCCTAATTGATTGAAGACGTCCCTGAAGACTTCTCATTTGGCTGATATTTTGAGGAGGTGGCATATCTAGGATTGCTTGGACCTTTTCGGGGTCAACCTCGATACCTTTTGCTGATATTATGAATCCTAAAAGTTTGCCTGAGGTGACGCCAAATGCGCACTTCTTTGGATTCAATCTGAGTTGAAATTGTTCCATACGATCTAGAATTACTTCCAGATCATTGAGGTGTGTGTCCCTTTTTCTTGATTTTGCCAGGGTATCATCCACATAATCTTCCATATTTTTGTGCATCATATCATGAAAGATAGTCGTCATAGCTCTTTGGTAGGTTGCTCCTGCATTCTTTAACCCGAATGGCATGACGTTCCAGCAGTAGGTTCCCCATGCACATGTGAATGTTGTTTTCTCTTGGTCTTCAGGAGCTATTTTGATTTGATTATACCCCGAGAAACCATCCATTAGGGAATATATGTCATAGCCCGCCGTCATGTCCACTATCATGTCAATGTTTGGAAGTGGAAAATCATCCTTTGGGCAGGCTTTGTTTAGATCTCTAAAATCTGTGCAGACACGAATGGACCCATCATGTTTGGAGACTGGTACTATGTTTGAGATCCATTCTGCATAATCGATGGCTCTAATAAATCCAGCTCTCAAAAGTTTTTCTAATTCTCCTTTGACAAGTAGAGCTACATGTGGATGCATTTTTCTTAATCTCTGTTTTACTGGCTTGACTCCTGGAGCTATAGATAAGTGATGCATTATGAGATTTGTGTCAAGCCCTGGCATGTCTGAGTAGGTCCATGCAAAATTAATTTTCTTTTTTTGTAAAAACTGTACATATGCCTTGGTCTCTTCCTCTGATAAAGACTGAGCAAGATGGACTATCTGAGGATTTTCTTCTGTGTTTAAATTGACTGGCTTTGTTGGTTCAATCAATATTGATGATCTATCCTGGAAATAACTTGGCAAGTTATTAAGTACCCCATCCTTAGGTGCCTCAAAGAGGTTTTCACCTTCGGATGCGTCATTTCTTTTTACTATTTTTGGTTCTGACACCGCCACAAAGTGGTTTTCGCCATCAGACCTATTTTCCTTTTCTCTTTTGTTTTGAGACTGAGGTACTTAATATCAGGCTCTGTCATGCTGGTTGTTAGTTCACTGGTGGAAGAAGCCACGGGTTTGAGAGCATTTAGATAGCAAGCAATTTCGTAATTGTTGTGAAATGTGAGGAATGTGGGCTCTTGGTGGCGCTGAGACCAGTCAATCAGGTCAAAGTGACCAAGGGGTAAGTCAATGGTGGGTTCGATGTTGTGAATGCGAAAGGTGTCATCTCTGGTGACCATATAATCAGAGTCCATCAAGTCTTCTCCTAAGATACCTGAATTAGGACTCATCCTATCAAACGAAGCGTCGTCTACTAAGGCGATTTGAGAAGGGCAATCCTCTAGTCTGACACTAGGATCGTTAGTCGCATCGGGTTGGGTACTATAGGCATGGATAATATCCACGTCTAGATCAATTGTTGCATCTAAAAGTGAATCCCATTCATATTCATGGGAGTCTATCTCTGAGTCATCATTTAGGCCTCGTGATGTAGAAGCCTCAAGGTTAGGAAGGGTTTCCCCCTCTCTAGTGCTAGTATTGGTACTATCCGTCGCAGCTAGGACAGTAACACTTTTCTTTGTCGATCTAGCAGTCACACAGTCACTATCAATCGTAGCTAGGATAGTAGGACTATTAAGCATCAAATCTGTGGAATCTCCCCAAAGGAGATTTGTTGAGGGCACCCAATCATCAGACACATCTTGTTGGTTGGAAAGATCAGGCGTATAATCTGCATCACTGTCACTGTCCGTCGCAGCTGGGACAGGGACACCTTTCTTCTTCTTATTCTCAAAACCTAAGCCAATCATGGACTTGTTCTTTCGTCCAAAAAGAGCATGATCAAGAGGCTCAGCTTTAGCGTCCAGCCTATGACTAAGGGGACCAAATCCTGGATATCCCATATTTTTAACCAATGTATACCCTTTCCCATAAGTTTCAGGTGAAGGAGCAAAATTCTCGTTATGTTTGTATTTCTCCTCGTGATATATCCAGTCTCTTACAGCAACTTCCTCTTTCTCTTCTTGAATGGGGACCGAAGACTCAACAAATTTCCCAAATAACGTCATTGCTAATGACGAAGGCTTCACATTTGGGGATGGTCTCCCATAAGACCTAGGAGAGATTGGCATTTTTGTAAAAGAATCAATCTTATAATCTCCCATCCCAAGGTCCATGGTCTTGAATTTCTGCTTGCATTGTTCAAGTGAACTGCTAGGATTGTCAGCTTCCCTATTCAAAGGTACATGTAATCCCGTAGAAATGTTATTAACTGATAGAGCACTGTCTCCAGGGATGCAAATTTCTACACCGTTATGGGGAAACTTAACACACTGGTGATATGTTAATGGGACTGCCTGCATTTCGTGAATCCATGGCCTACCTAGCAAAATGTTGTAGGCTAGAGGTCCAACATCAACAATTTGGAATAATATATCTTTTTCTACGGGACCAATGCGAATAGGCAAAACAACCAATCCCTTAGAACTTCTTTCTGCCTCGTCATATGCTTTGATTGTGATCCTTTTCTTTGTGTCAATGACGTTCTCGGAATACCCTAGAGCTAGCAGCAAACTCAGGGTACAAATATTGAGCCCCGCACCCCCATCTATCAGTACATGCCTAACACGGGTTTTATGAATCATGACTTCGATGTGTAAGGCCAAATTATGTGGGTGACTAATGGATTTGTCATCTTCTTCTGAGAATGTGAGGTAATGAGGGCTAGCCAAATGGTTGACCATGTTTTGGAATTGGTCAATATCTAAGTTATTAGGGACATTGGCTGCTTGCAAAGCATCCTTGAGGACGCGCTTGTGCTTAGGAGATAATTCTAAAAGCTCAAAAATGGATATCTGAGCGGGTGTACGTTGTAGCTGGTCAATAAGATTATAATTGGAATCAGGACCAATGGCAGATTTGAGAGGAGCACCTTTGGACACGGGCTGTTTAGACTTGCTAGTGCTAGGACCTTTGATGATAATGGGTGCTTGGGCTTGACCCCTAGTGACAGCATTGAGGGACTGGGGCATTCCTTGTGAGTGAGGACCTCTTATCACCACAGCGGGTCTTTCATTAGTCATAGGAGTTGAGTCCACATTATGTCCATAAGGATCTTTCTTTCTCACCATGTTGATGTTATCGGCAGCCACTTCAAGCATGTTAATCACATTGTCAGCATGTGTGTATGTATAGTTAATGGCCGCCTTGCCATTCTTACTGCTAGAATTCTCTCCTTTTTCATATTTAGGCAAGGGATCTTTAAAGGCTTTATGGTCTGCATTAGTGGTTAACCCATCCACTTGTAATTGTCCTTTCTCAATAAGGTCTTGGACAAGATGCTTGAGTTTAAAACAATTTTCTATGTCGTGTCCAATCCCATTATGGAAAACGCAAAAAGCCTTAGCATCCCACCAATGAGGTAAAGGATCCGGTATTCGATGTTTTGTAGGATCCTGTGGGTGCGCCAAATTATGAGCAACTAGTGTCTTGAAAACGTCTGCATAAGATTCTCCCAATTTAGTAAATTGTCTTTTCTCCGTTTTAGATCTCTTTTGATACTTAGGTTTGTCTTGTGGTGTTGAAGATGTTTGCAACTTCATAGCTTGAACTGCATGAGAGAGGTTAAGAACTCCTTCATTTTTGACCTGAGATGAATCAACAACTCCATCGTTGACCACTTGCTTATTTTTGTTCCAATAGGAGTTCTTTTTGTCTTTGTTACCATTAGTATTGTTATTTTGGCTATTGTTGTTATTTGTTGGTTTAGCCAAAATTCCTTGTTCTTTTAGGACATCCTCAATGCGACATGCCACCTCTACCATAGTATCAAAAGAATTAAATGAGATTTTCTTGACTTCATATCTGAGTTCTGGTATTAGATTGTTCACAATGATATCAATTCTCTCTTCTTCAGGGATTGTCCTTGGGTATTTCGAACACAATCGCCTCCATCGTTGTAAAAAGGTGACAAAAGATTCCCCTTGATTTTGTTTAAGTTTACACAAATCAAGCATGGTGACCGACCTAGATAAATTGTAAGCGAAATGTTGAACAAATCTTTGGACAAGCTCTTTAAATGTCTTTACTGGAGGGGAAAGGTTGGTGAACCACTCCATGGCTTGACCTTTTAAACTCCTTGGGAATAATCTCAGCAAGTAGGAGTCTTCATGGTGAAAGGAAAAGCTCATTATGTAGAATTGTCAAACATGGTCGTGAGGGTCACCAGTGCCATCATATTTGTCGTATGTTGGGAATTCAACTTTCTTAGGAAATTCTACCATCACCACACTTTTGTCAATGGGGTTAGGACATATGGAGTCCAAATGAAATGTGCTCTTGGGAGCCTTCATCCTGTCTATATCCTTTTGCATTTGTAAGATCACCTCATCAGTTGAAGGATTCTGTTTCTTGATCTTTTGGTGAACATCAAAATTATATGGAACTTTAGCGCCTTTGTTGATAAGACTTTCCAAGAATTGGTCTTTGTTTTGTTCCACATATTGCTCCACATAGGCTTGAAAGGATGGTTCTTGTTGCATAGTCATGAAGTCCATATGATCAAATTTAGCATAACTGCCTCCATGTTGTGAGCCATGATGTGCTCGTTTGGGAGGGTTGCTTTGAATGTCTATGAGACGACTATCTCCTATGATGGTCATATCTTGAAGTCCTTCTTCCTCTAGGATTTGGGGATCATGAGGGTGTCTTTGATCTTCTTCGAGGGCTAGGGGAAGGGGTAGATGGGGGCGAGTTGGTCCCACTATTGGCTCCCCTCCCGTTAAATCGGCTTTGGAGTTGTTGTGCATAGAGTCTATCTTCTTCTTCTTGGGTGACTCTTTTCTGTATATCCAATAATGCACGTTCCTCTTCCTCTAGTTGTCGGAATTTTTCCTTTTTAGCAGCCTGTTCATCTAAGTAGGCTTGCTTCTCTCTCTCAATGCTTCTCAATCGTGTATTTGCATATCGAGAGGTGTCTTTAAGTGGGGAGGTTTGTCTCGAATGCCTTATTGCATTAGCTGCGTTGATGTGGTGACCACTAGATTCGTTGTTTTGGTCTTCGTGTTGTGACCTTGAATCTGAGTGAGCTTGCTTATGATGTCTTTCGGCTCGTTGATGAGCATCAAAATACCTCGCGTTGTTAGGAGGTGACCCGGGTGGACTGGCATGAGAAGAACCACCATACTCTCTTCTGTGTCGTTGGAAGATATCCTCAAGAGTTTGATTCATGGCTTCTCTTTGTTGTCGGGTGAAAGTGTAACTCATGTCCATACTTGATGAAAGTGGTACAAAAGAGGTGCTCACTTCACTAGGATTAGCTCCCGGATTAAAACAAACCTCGGATTCACTCTTAGGAGATTGGTCAAAAAGGGGTCCTTTTCCCTTAGGTTGTCGACGAGTCTTGACGGGTGGTAACTGGCTAAAGGCAACAGGGGGTCGCTTCCCTTGATTAACTTGGTACCTTGTCGTAACTGACATGAAAGAGAGATATTCTCAATGATAAGGTGACCTTTCAAAGTGTCAACACCAAACTAGGATAATCGAAGTCCTCTATTGTCCAAAGAGAAATGAAAAGAAAAAGAGGGCTTTACCAACACTGTCAAAGAGGTGCTTCAAATCAAAGGGTGACCACCCTTGCACTTTTGAATCAGGAGGTTGGACTAGGCCAAAAGATAATTGAAATTGAGATGAAAATGAAAGCGATTTGGACAATAAGAGAACTAAAATTTTTCCAGAATATAGCTAACAATTTTAAAGATGAACCTTGGCACCAAGAATGGCTTTCTAACTTGACAATTATTCCAAAGTGACTTTGTAAATCAAATGATGCTATCCCGGAGGACTAAAAACTAGAAATTTGGAGTCAAGACAGATCTCAAACGTCAGGGTGAGAAGCCTGCTCTAAGACCTAGCCTAATTGACAGCAACTGAAACTGACCAAAATTTAAGCACGGCAAAAATAAACCAGGCGATATACTCCAGGCTACTGGGGCGATAAACCTATACCCGTGCGATACTTTGCCCTAAGCCAGGCAATACTTCGCTCGATGTCAGGCGACAGAAGTCAATATAGTCGTGCGATACTTTTTCCGCGCGAACTATCGCGCCAAGACAGAAAGTATATCGCGCGATACTTCTGAGAAGTGTTGCGTGATAATCTGAGACAGAAAATCAAAAAATGCAGATTTTTCCGAAAATTAATCTGAAAATGATGAAAAATGCATCAAATGAAAGGACAAAGCTATCTACTCTGCCCCACGGTGGGCGCCAAAAATGTACACACTAAAATGGTGCACTTCCATGAACCATTACTTGCAAGGTTACTCAATAATGAGGCCTCACAAAGCGGCTCATAGCTCTCTATGCATGGAGTTGCAAAGGACTTATGAGTTTTGCTCTCAGCTAGAGCTACAAGAATGTGACCTTGCTAGTCAACCATGCAATGAGAGATTCAAGTGAAGACAAGGGCAAGAGTGCCAATGTCCCCAAGAATCTAAATGAAAAATGCAATGCCAATGCAACTAGTATGAATGTGCAAGGCTAATCTATCAAATGAAGTGCAAACTAAGCTATGAAAAGAAGTACAATAGATTTCAAGCCCCTAATGAAGCTATGTGAGATCTATTCTATTGCATAAAAGGAAATCTAATCTATGATGCCATGATCATGCAACTAAGAAAACAAATATAAACTAGATGATGAAAGCAACAAGTCTTCAATATCTTCAAACTCCAAATGCACCTAAAACCTGCAACATAACATTAGCATAAAACATGGATATGAAAATGGAGGAGAGAGCTCTCCTTTTATAAGAAATGAGGTGAAATGGACCATGGAGATTAAGAGGCAAAAAGTCTTAATCAGCGGTGGAGCTTGAAAGAGGAGCAATCCATGTGCACAAGTATCCTCCAATGAGAGTGAAGTGTTGACTTTTGAGCCTCATGTGAGACAAAAGTGCTTTTTTTTCTTTTTATAAAATATGAATAATGCTTTATTTGTGCAACTTAGGATAAGAGGAAAGTGGGGCTTTTTATTTAATTGAAAGGGGAGGAAATATTCCTTTTAATTAAATAAAGACTTAGGATAAATGGTTAGCCCATAGGATAAAATCCAATATATGATCGAAATTAAGATTTGATTAAGAAATTGATATTGTTGAAAATATTGATTATTGATAAAAATGATTCAGGATTGATAAATTGAATAAATGGGGCCCAAAGTCTAGGCGACTATTTTAGGGTGCATACAGTGGAAACCTTCACTGTTGAGATTAGTGAAAAGATAAAAGGTCTAGAAGATGAAATCAAGACCAATGCAAATGTCGTTACAACCGAGCCACAAGATTTTTCAAAGCACATTCACCAAGTTCAGGAACTTCGGTGGTTGATAGCAGATCTCAAGAAATAAGAAGAGCAGATCATAGATCAGGTCACAGAGTTACAGACATAACTCCTTCCATACCTAAACATTTTTTAGAAACACTTTGTCAAAGCGGAACAACTTGTTGCAACACCAGAGATTTCGGTGTTGGAACATCTTTGACATGCATGCACAAGTCAGTCTTGAGCATATTGCTCTCACCAACTTGAAAGAGGAATGGGAAAACCTCTTGGAGTCACTTAAGAAAACCCATAAGAACTTTTTTGACAAGATGTGAGTATACAGTTATTTTTTTTTGTATTTGGCATTACTATCAAAAAGGGGGAAATCAATGTATATGTCATTATGCCAAATATGTACATAGATGCTACGTATACTACATATTACTGGGAGCATGCACTGAGGGGGAGTAAATAGAAATTTTGATAAATATATATGTATATGGCAGAGATATAAGTTATATATAGAAAATTTTGTCTATATACATTCAATTTTTTATACTAATGCCAAAGGGGGAGATTGTTATCTCTATTGGGCATTAAAGGTTGTCATTAGTATCAAAGGTTATCTACAATATCAGTCAGTTACTTAAAACTAAGCTAGTTAGTAACAAGAAGCAAAACAAACTAGTTGTTAAGCTTATACACCGAGCATCAGACAGTTTACCGAGCACTAGTAGACACTGACACCGAGTGATAGTAAACACCGAGCACCAATAAACACTGAGCAATTTATATAGTGTTTACCAATGATCACAGAAAATGTCATAGTAATCAGGAATGGCACATTCTTCTATGCAAACGGTTACACCAGATCAGGAAACGTATTACCAAGATCGAGGAATATCTTTTGTCAAGATACTCATTAAATGCAATGTATATCTTATGTAATAGTTTGATCTAGGTCATTTATCTATACCGTAGATCTTAGGTTTTTGTCTAAGATGTGTAACCTAATTCTGTTTAAGTGGCATAAAGCAGTATGCTATATAAATGTATATTTGCATCATTTGTGATGTGAACTGATGTATGAATTAAGGAGCACTTGAAGCACTTGCCTAACTTCAAGTCTATTAGTTGATAGAGCAGATCAGTATTCAGAAGTTTATCAGATTAAGCAGAATCAGAGAAGGCTAATCGAGCAGTTTAGAGAAGAGATACATCACAACAAAGGTGATATTTTGTCAGTACTTTATAGATTTGTATCAGATAATCAAGTTGTCATTAGCAGATAATTTCCTATTTCTTTCTAACAATTGAAATATATTTTTTGGCTAAATCTCTTAATAGAGTAGACTTGACAGTCTTATGTAAATCTCTTAACCGAGTGCACACTTCATTAGTGTTGTTAAAATCCTATAACTAGGTAGATCTAGCTGATCTAATATGTTACTCCTAATAGGGTAAGATCACTAGAAGTGATCAAAACTTGTAACCCTAACATGCAAACCTTTTCTATCTGCAGTAGTGAAGAATTTGTGGGTGTCATCCCCACCATAGTTTTTACCTTCTAAGAAGGGTTTTTGCATTACCAAAATACTTGTGTTATGTGACTGTTACATTGTTGATTTCATGTTATTTACTTTCATAAGTTGAATGGATGAATGATACATATGTTAGATGCAAGGTATTTAGGAAGGTTATCATTGTTTACTGTAGTAGATCTGAAAGGTTAATGAGGTAAAGTATTTGAGGGAACTGATTCACCCCTCCCCTCTCAGTACCCTATCTCTCCTAATTCCAACACAATGAACACCATAACACCATATATAACACAGAAACCCAAGATGGGAAAAACAAAAATAAACTAATTCCCATGAAACTAAACACTGATTAAGGTGACACCAGTTAAAGTGATTTTTATATAGGGCTCACTATTGATTTTCTCACTATTATTTTGCTCAATGTCGATCAGGATAACTACCCTTTTACAAAAGATGTATTACAAAATGTCTTATTGAAAAAATGTGAGCTAATAGAATTACATCTGCCTGTGCATGGAACAGTTCCAATTGATAGCACAATAACCACCATCGACAAGAGATCCAATACATATCTTCTACTAACATATAACAAAACTTATGTATCATAGTATGTAAAGCCTTCACTTGATACCACAATAACACTTCACTCAACTTCCTTCTACTTACACACCATTGCCATATATTCACTGAAATAAATTTGTACTATATCACCTTCAGCTCTTACATGCTCACCTTCATTCCCTCAGATACAAAATGATTTCTCTATTTATATATACATTTGATAAGGTGAATGCAAATATCAGGCAAGCCACAAAACATGTCAACTACAATACAAAAGCTATTACAATTTTATTTAACACATTACCACCAAACCTAAACATAGGTCATACATAAGAAGTCCTTATACTACATTACCACATGACCTAAAGATAGGTCACCCTTAAGATATATACATTACATAGCACAATTACCAAAGAAAAATAACATCACAACCAAGTCCATGACTTGATCAACAAAACTTCTGAACCAATTGATAGATGAAGCCTGATAGAATCTATCCAGAAACAACATATAATTGTTGTACCAAAAACATTTGATGCACTACAAGAATGTCCAAGTAGCAGGATACCCAAAAGAACTCTAAAACTTACATCCAACAAGTACCAATCAAAACTTCATGCTTCAACGATCACCAAAACATACAGATGCACCAAATAAATGAATTCCAATAATAGGAACAAGTACATCTGACATCATAACCCAAAACTGCATGTACTCAATTTGTTCTGCATATAACCTGATGTAGACCAAGACATGGAAGATTCAACTAAGGACAATCCAGCCTTGCAGCTTTAGAATTACACAACAGAAAACTCAACACAACAGGATATTTCAACTCAAATTTTCATTAACATGCCCAACTGTAAGGCCTTCCGGGTTAGGGCCAATTACAAACAGAACAAGTTCTTCAAGATCCACATAGATCTAATACAATCTTAGCTAGTTCAAATTTGAAAACAATCAACAATTGATGGAAACCCTAAGGAAGATCTAAACTTGAGCTCTCAAGCCTCCAAGCAATCTCCTTGTCTCCAAGTGTGCAAACCACTAGCTCTACAACTACAAACTATTAGATAACAATCTGATCTGCAAGATCATGCAAGATATTTTCCACAACTTTGCCAACTCCAGCTTTTAGAACCTCATATCGAATTCGCTAAGTCTTCCAAGTCATTTGCCACTCTCCCTAAACATCTACCCAAACACCCCCTTAAATACAAATCATTAGCCACAAGTCGGCTGGATGAAACCATTAACTCCCTCCAACAATTATTAAATGCAATACAAGTTGACTTTAAAATAGCCTTACAAACATTTAATTCAACATGTCAGCCTATAACAACAACTACCAATAATAAATGTACTAAGTCAGCCTAACAAATCACACAAAACTCCAGTCGGTAAACCAGAACTACTGAGAAACAGTGAAATAACCGAGCATGCCAGGCATCACCGAGCACTAGTGTTGACCGAGCACCATAAGAATCATCGAGTAATACTTTCACCGAGCACCAGAGATTACCGAGTTCCTTCAGCAACCGAGCTTCCTTCAATGATCGAGACCGTTGGTCAAGGCTGCAACCAAGTAACACTGGCCAAACACACACCTTCCATGCAGATTCACCGAGTACCCTAGAATGCCCCTACATTAGACACCCTAGGTTTGAAAAGATGTTCATATGTGAGAAGAACATCTTCCGAGATTCAACACATAAACCTCGAACTGGTTCTTTACATACAAGTCCTCCACCTTTTCAGCTTGCATACTCTACTTCAGCTTTCTCTGTCTCTTCAAGTCTTTCCTTGACAACACACAAGTCTGTCCTCCATACTGATCATTCATTTTCTCTGGATCTACCAACTCAACTCAGCTACCAATACTTAGGATTCTCCTACTGAGCATTGTATCCAGTAAAGGCATAAGGGAAAACTTCCTGTCATCCTTCTCAATAGTAAACACATTTTTGACATAGTCATACATAGCTCTGCAATCATATTGCCAAGGCCTACCGAGCAATATATCACAACTATCCATCTTCACAATATCACATAACACAAGATCCTTATACTGGCCAATCTGAACATCAATAAAGCATTGTTCTCTTACTTATAGAGCATGAACATCTTGTAACCAACCAATCCTATAAGGACAAGGATGCTTCATTCTATTCAACCCAAGTTTCTGAACCATGTCCTCAGCAACAAGGTTATCAATATCACTAATAATAATAATATCATAGAGTTTACCTCCAGACTTGCATCGGGTCCTAAACAATTTACTCCTTTAACAAGATTCCTCCTTTGTACCGAGCAATGTTCGCCGAAGCATCGAGTTCTCAGATTTAGGTTCATTCTCATTCACCACAATAGTTCGTTGGTCACCAAGCTTCTTCTGTGTACACTCAAAAGAACGGTGTCCTTCTTCACCACAGTTATAGCAAGTACCCTTAAAGATAACTCTACCTGTCTTCTTCGGTTCCACAGGTTTCAGTTCATCTTCTGCATCAGTCAGTTTATCCTTCACCGAGTGATCAATCTTTTCTTTCCCTCGGGGATTACTATGTTGTTTCCTCTTCAACTTATCTTCTACCTTCAGAGCATATTGATAAGCATCTTCAATAGAATCAATCTTCAACATACCAAGCTCATCCTGAATATTGAATCTCAAACCATTCACATACTGAGCTACCTTTTCCTTACCAAGCTCTCGCCAGACTGAATAGTAAATTTGTAGAACTCCTCAGTATAATCTTCAACAGACAAATCCTTTTGTTTCAGATTCTGCAACTTCTTAAACAAGTCAAGCTCATAGTTAGAAGGTATGAACTTAGCTTTCAATTTTGTCACCATCAACCTCCACCGATTGATCTTCATTTCACCTTCATCTTCTCTATCTCTTTATAGTTATTTCCACCAAAGAGCAGCATGTCCTTTCAACTTTTTCTGTGCTAATCTCACCTGAAGAGGATCTTCAATTTCTTCTAGCTCAAAGAACTCTTCAAGTTCACCAATCCAATCAATCAAGTTCTCAAGCTTCAAAGTACCAAAGAAAGTAGAAACTTCCATTCGATAACTACTACTTAACCGAGCTCCAGATCTAGGCAACCGAGTAGTTCTGTCTTCACCAGATCTATCCCTCTGGTCATCACCACTAGATCGAGCAAGTTCAAAGTCTTCAACAGCTTCCTCATAACCATCTTTAGTACCAACATTCTGAGGTACACTAGTAACAACTCTCATGATCTTAGTGACCATGTCATTCTTCATCAACTCCATCTCAGATCTGAAATCTGATTTCACCTTCTCTATAATCCTAGATTCCATAGTATCACAGAGATCTGCAAGTACTCTACAGTCCAATCTTCTCAGAGGCATCCTTAAAGATAAGAGAAACCCTATGTAACAAACCCTACACCAACCACCTTGTGGCAATCTCCAAGTTGTATGCAAGTCAGATCTCAACCTGCCACCTTGAACAAACAACTAGGGCAAGATCCACAAGTTCAGTGCTCCGGATCTGCAATCTAGATCATATGGTCTCTTCACCAACAAGATCAACTTCTCAAGATCAACCTTCGCTCCACAAGATCAACTCTCGCTCTGATACCACCCGATGCAGACCAAGGCAGGGAGGATCCAATTAAGGACAATCCAGCCTTGCAGCTTTAGAATTACACAACAAAAAACTCAACATAACAGGATATTTCAACTCAAATTTTCATTAACATGCCTGACTGTATGGCCATCCGGGTTAGGGCCAATTACAAACATAACAAGTTCTTCAAGATCCACATAGATCCAATACAATCTCAGCTAGTTTAGCTTTGAAAACAATCAACAACTATTGGAAACCCTAAGGAAGATCTAAACTTGAGCTCGCAAGCCTCCAAGCAATCTCCTTGTCTCCAAGTGTGTAAACCACTATCTCTGCAACCACAAACTATCAGATAACAATATGATCTGCAAGATCATGCAAGATCTTTTCCACAACTTCGCCAACTCCAGCTTTCAGAACCTCAGATCTGATTCGCTAAGTCTTCCAAGTCATATGTGACTCTCCCTAAACATCTACCCAAACACCCCCTTAAATACAAATCATCAGCCACAAGTCAGTTGGATGAAACCATTAACTCCCCCCAACAATTATTAATTGCAATACAAGTCAGCTTCAAAATAGCCTTACAAACATTTAATTCAACATGTCGGCTTGTAACAATAGCTACCAACAATAAATGCACCAAGTCGGCCCAAAAAATCACACATAACTCTAGTCGGTAAACCAGAACTACCAAGCAATAGTGAAATAACCGAGCATGCCAGGCATCACCGAGCATTGCAGGCATCGCCAAGTAACACTTTCACTGAGTGCCAAAGATTACCGAGTTCCTTCAGCGACCGAGCTTCCTTCAATGACCGAGACCGTCGGTCAAGGCTGCAGCCGAGTAACACCAACCAAACACACACCTTCCATGCATATTCATTGAGTACCCTAGAATGCCCCTGCATCATAACCAAAACACTGATATCTAACTGACAACCAACAAACAATCAATCAATACTGCAAACAACCAATCAACACAGATATGCAACCTACATAAAGGTTTTGACATCAATGACAACAATGACAACATCTTCTCAATATGATAATCAATCTCCATAATTTTGAGAAAATGAGATCGTTAATCTTAACAATATTCCTCATATGTTTCTAAGAAATAAGGCTAAGAAACACAAGTTGCTATTTGCAAGTGACCTTGATGTAAAGTTGGCCTCCATAATATCACCAATTTACGTAGAGAAAATACTAGCAAAAATTACCCTACAATGACACCACACACACAGTAAGAATAAGCCACCACACATAGAAGGCTCTACACCTTGCTAGCTAAAAACAATGAGAATGTTGCCAAATACAAATTAAACAACACAATACAAGGGAGAAGAAATCATTAAAAGAAAATACTTAGATCATTATTCTTAAGACTCATAAATACCAATACACTAAAGTGTATTCCACCTCACACATTGATGTATGAGCCAATTAAATCCTCCGTTGGGATGTTAATAAAATCATCCCAAACTTTGCCCATCAGATTTAAATTTTAATTCTCCCCCATATTTGAAAGGGTATCTGCTACCCGATAGCCATCCCATTTTATATGGGATAATTTAAATTTTTAAAATTCAAATAAAGAGTTTCTAATAACAATGAGGATTTTATTGATTTTCCATGCCGAAGTCATCCCCTTTATGAGACAATTGATAATAATCAAAGAGTCACCTTCTAAATGGATTCTGGAAGGTGAAAGTTTCATTGCCATACGAACATCTAAAATTGTTGCCTTGGACTTAACTTCATTGTTTGTACTTGAGCTCAGCCCTATTACTTCAATTGCAATAATATTACCTTTTGAATCTTGGGCCACACATCCTACCCCCGATGGACCCAGATCCTTTAGGGGCTTCATCAAAATTAATCTTCATCCAACCATTATCCAAAGCAAACTGTTCAACTTTGTCATCATCCAACACCATTCAATTAGCCCAATTAGGCCCATTAGTAGGTTGCATGCTACCCTAATTTTATTATCTATTAAACACTTATATTTATTTTTAAAAAGTATAATTTTAATAGGCATTGGCCTGCAGTGCAGCGGTTGCTGCTTCTATTTGTAATAGCCAGATCCTCAGTTTGATTCCCGGAATGGGAGCTTAAATAAACTTAATATAAAAAAAAGTATAATTTTAATTACATATAGGTGTTGTGGCAATTCTTTCCCAAAGCGTGCAACCACAATACCTATCAACCCCTATTAATTATCATTTTAAAAAATAATTTCATTTCAATGTGTGTTTTTCTCAACTTTAAGATGGTATTTGATGTAAAGGCTAGTGGTCAATCAATGAACTCATTAGTAAACACCTATCAATATCTTATGCACCCTCACAAATGGATCAACAACATGGATCCAACCCACTCACTATAGACCTATTAATGGTTAAAATAATAATCTCACCACTACTAGGCTCTACACCTTATCAAACACTCCTCACCATCCTTCTACACATAAACATTCATCCAATTCTAATCTCAAATTGATCAACATTCATATGTTTACCCTTAACCCAAACTTGACAATCTCACACTTTATCCTACTAGCATTTAGGATAGCCCAATCAACCATGAACATTAATTCTATGGTGTCCCCTTCAACCTATTATGGAAGACACTTAACATCACCCCAAAGGCTTTTCCCACACCCCTTTCCTATCCTTGACTCACTAAGTATCATATGCTTAAGTGAAACAAAACAAATTTGCAACTTATTGTCCCATCATGACAGTTTGCTCCAATTATGCAATCTCTGTGATTCAATCCACTCTACTATTCTTTATCCTTCTTTGAGACCTTCCACATACCCCAGAAAATCCTCCTCACATTCCTCTTATAGCCTTCAAGCCACCTTCACACTCCCAACTAAATGGACAAAGCCTAAATGCAATCTTACTCTATCAAACAAGAAGTTACTAGTCTTTTTAATAGATATGTACACAATCACCCATAACTTTTGACCCCAATCAAATTTCCTAGATCTCTCTGGTGAGATACTTCACAATTTATCTCACACCAACATGTCAAAAGATGAGAAAGATCCAATGGTTGGTTTGCGAGTTATGACCTCCTCACCAGGACAATATTTTATGAGACAATCTTTCATTCACACTTGTTCCATTAGTGATCACCATATTCTCAATCTGACCTTCCCTGCATCCTAATTGATATGAGAGACTATAATACAACTTCCTAGACTCATCCCACAAGCCATAGTAAGAACATAAAGTGGGAAGAGTTTAGATCTTCATAATGACCCTCAAAATATTACCAAACTGTCAACAAAAGATAATGTATAGGAATAATCAGTAGTAAAACTAATATCTTTGCTTTAAGGCTTAATGGAATGAAATGCCATCAACATAAAAAAATAAGTAGATTTAATGCAAAAACATGATGCTTCACAGTGCCATCAAGACAATAACATTTCGGTTATTAACAATCATCAAAATAGAGACTGTTCCACGGGCAGATTGGAAGTTTCTTGCAAAGAATTCAAATTTTATTATTTTCAAAAGTTGTTACTTCGACTCTTCCCCTTCCATGAATCGAGCTCTTACATCTTATAAAGACTCTCTCTCCCACCGAGAACCAATACAAACTACTACAAAACTAACCCCAACCGACTATAACTGATTGTGTAATCAGATTAATACTAATATTTTGTTGTTGAGTTGACAACTAAGTTGCCAACTTCAACAACTTATTGATCTCTCACTCTTAAAGCCTATCCCATTACACTCATTGGGCCTCATTAATGGGCTTAAAACATATTTTATTCCCTTAAGGCCCATAAGACACCTAAACTATTAAAACCCTTACATAGTGACCCTTTTAGGGCCTATTGCCTCAGATTGGCAAATTGAAACATATCAACTTATTTTGACTCAAATTACATCACATCGGCTTTATTGGCCTCAATTACATTGATTTAGGACCTTATAGGCCATTTCAATCTTCAAATGCTTCAGGTAATTCATGTGACCCCCCTTGGTGTTCCTCCAAGCCTTGGTGCTCCTGCACCATTATTGAGTTTAAATCTTTTACAATACCACAAAAGTAAAAATTGTGGAACTAACCCTTATTTTTATATTAAAAAGCAATAAAACAAGGGTGTTGTCCCTTTATAAACAACAACGCGAGAGCATAAAAACCATCATAGTAGAGAACATCACGATAACATAAAAAATTAAGAGACTCCAACAATAGATTATAAGCTACTTCTAACAGATTTGTGGAACTAACTCTTGTTGAATTGAAATAACATTCAAGTTAATTAACGAGTGTAAAAATATAACCTATTTCTAACATATTATTGTGGAACTAACTCTTGTTGAATTGAAAAAACATTCAAGTTAATTAATAGATTGATTGTCTATAAACACTTATATTTATTTCAAAAGGTATAATTTTAATTACACATAGTTGTTGTGGCAAGTCTTTCCTAAAGCACACAATCACAATACCTACCAACCTCTATTCATTTTATATTTTTTAAATTTTCATTTCAATATGCGCTTTCAAGTATAAGATGGTATTGAGTTTAAATCTTTTTCAATACCATGGTTTTTTCTTTTTAATTGTAGAATTAACCTTTACTTTTTATGTCAAAAAGTAATAAAACAAGGGTGTTGTCCCTTAAAATACAATAACCCAAGGGCACAAAGACCATCATAGGAGATAACAATGTTTAACATAAAAAACTAACAAAGTCCAACAAAACATTACAAGCTACTTCTAAGGGATTATTGTGGAACTAATTCTTGTTGAATTGAAATAGCATTCAAGTTAATTAAGGAGAGTGTAAAAATACAAGCTATTTCTAACATATTATTGTGGAACTAACTCTTATTGAATTGAAACACTATTCAAATTTATTAACTAGATCGTAAAAATAAAAATATACCTTTTTATCTTTATTATCAATTCTACAATCTTTATCTTTATTATTGATTGCATGTTATTTGATTATCTAAAAAGAAATAAGTGGAATCAATTTTCACAGTCCATAACATGTAATGTAATATTTTTCTAGATAAAATTATATGACCTTTCGAATCACTCACATGAACCATCATCAATAAAGATTATATATATATATATATATATAGATTACCTTAAATGAAAAGAAAGTATTTTAGATTATGTCATGTAGTTTGTTCTATTCAATCTTACATTTTTTAACATCGATTTATCAAATAATAATAAAAAGGCCCAAGCCTAACATTGACATCTTGTGATGGTTAAGTTGCTATGGTGTTGTTCTTGCCATCAATATTCAAATTCACCATTCATCATAGCTCCCATATTAAAGCATTTACCCTCTTTTTAAAAAAAACTGAAAAAAAATATACCCAAATAAAAACACAAACATTTGATAAACCCTAGTTTTTATTACCAACCAATATCGATGAGATTGGAACCGGTGAAACTTGGGTTTGAAACTCTTATCCCCAAAAGAAAACCCTAAGGTCTAGGGTTTTATCCTTACGAAACCCTAATCTTCCGTAGCAGAGTGCCCTTCCCGAGTTCAATCCATCGCAAAGGGGAGACGGAAAAACTAAACAAACAGCAGAAGTAAGAAGCGAAGTGAGGTATCAATCATGGCGGAAGCACTGGTACTGCGTGGCACAATGGAGGGGCACTCTGACCACGTAACGGCCATTGCGACTCCTATCGACAATTCCGACATGATTGTGTCTGCGTCGCGCGACAAATCCATCCTACTGTGGCAGCTGACCAAGGACACGACCTATGGCGTCCCAAAGCGTCGCCTTACAGGCCACTCACACTTTGTGCAGGACGTGGTGATCTCTTCTGATGGGCAGTTTGCTCTCTCGGGATCATGGGATGGTGAGCTGCGGCTTTGGGATCTCAACACGGGCCTCACCACTCGGCGATTCGTGGGGCATTCCAAAGATGTTCTCAGTGTGGCATTCTCCATTGACAATCGTCAGATCGTTTCAGCCTCGCGGGATCGCACCATCAAGCTCTGGAACACTCTGGGTGAGTGCAAGTATACTATTCAGGCTGATGCTGATGGACACTCTAATTGGATCAGCTGTGTCCGCTTCAGTCCCTCTGCTACTAATCCCACTATTGTGTCTGGATCATGGGATCGCACTGTCAAGGTCTGGAACCTCACCAACTGCAAGCTGAAGAACACACTCGTAGGTCATGGAGGATATGTGAACACTGTTGCTGTCTCGCCTGATGGATCACTATGCGCTAGTGGCGGTAAGGATGGGGTTACTATGCTCTGGGACCTTGCGGAGGGCAAGAGGCTCTATTCGCTTGATGCAGGGGACATCATCTACGCCCTCTGCTTCAGCCCTAACAGGTATTGGCTTTGCGCCGCCACGCAGCAGTACGTCAAGATTTGGGATCTTGAGAGCAAGAGCGTTGTTGCTGATCTTCGTCCCGATTTCATGCCCACGAAGAAATCCCAGGTTGGTAATTGAAGATTAATTGGGTTGTTTATCCATTTTACTTCTTTCCCCTTTGTGAAATCCTTGTTTCTTCCTTATCAATGGGGTCAATATGTGCTTTGAGAGCTTGTAATTAGCTCACTCGTTAAACGATATCCTGGATTTGCACTCTGCCTTGAATTGAATACATTGCAGGTGAATCATTTGACACGTTTTTCCCTTTATTAACTGGTAAATTCGAATTTTGAGGTAGCCTTTTTGATTTATATGGTAAGATCTCCTTACACAGCACCCTTCCTTGACTGGACCTAAAAGGCAACGTACACCTTGAAATGAAGCCGTCCTCTCCTTTCCCGAATTGAGGTCAGTAAATTCACATTAGTTAGATGTAGGGATATTTGTCCCTTTCCTTTCAATGGTGGGATATTCTTCCTTTCCTTTCCTTTCCTTTCTATTAGTTTCACACAATCATGTTATGGAGGGGGGCAAGGCACCTTGCTTCTTCCCTAATTGAGTTTGTTTTGCCTTGCATCTTCTTGGCCACAGTGCATTGTGGATTTTACATTCTTGTCACTTCTAGTATACAGTGAATTGTAAACCTTGTAAAAAAAACCTTACATTTCCCTTCCTTTTAGTTATCCTTCCAGTGTCTTCAGATGTCACAAGCAACATTTCTTTTTCTGTTAATGCATTACAGGCCTTACAATGATCAATTGCTTTCCCTTTAAGTTTAAGAATTAAGACCAATGCATTGCAGACTTTAGAATGAAACATTGCTTTGGTTTCCTTATAGCTTATGTTCAATGCACTGTACAGATTAGAATGAAACTTTCTTTTCCAACAGATTTGAAGTTTTCAGTTTCAGTTATTTATTTCTTTTTTCTCTTTTATAGAAACAAGTCCTTTGATTTCTTTCTCTACTTTATCTTCCCAGATTTGTGCCCTTTTTCATCGTGGATGCAATGAACTGAGGCCGCATACTGAACTTGTTATTTCCATTCAGTTTAAAGTCCAACATTTTTCTGGTTGTTATCATTATCATTTCTTTGATTGTAGTCAATGACTCTTTTTTCAGAGTTCAGTAAGTCAGGGCTCAAATTTTCTATTCATATCTATTTTTTCCTTCAAAATCAGGATTTTTGTTCTTTCTGATATGTCAATTAACTCAATTGTTGATATTATGGCATTTACAGCATATAGAACAACCATCTTAAGGCAATAATAATAAATATAGGTGATATTTATTATTTATTGTTTATCGATATTAATTACATATAATTATATATATATATATATATATATATATATATAAGTGGCAATTTAAGTAAATAATAAATAAAAGGTTATTTATTATTTCACTTGGGAGGGCCCAAGTTGGCCACCTTGGGTGGAGGATTTTATCTCCTAAAAGCATCATATATATATATGTTATCAATCCTAGAGGAGAGATCATAAAAACCATAACATGATTCTCTCCTCTCAAGGATCGAACTCCTTACATGCGAATTTAGAGCAGAATTATGGGCGAAGTAGAGCAGAATTATGGGCGAATCAGAGCAGAATTCTGGGCGAATTGTTGCAGCCCTAGGACGAATTTAGAGCAAAATTCTGGGCGAATTGTTGCAGCCCTAGAAGGGCAAATTTAGAGCAGAATTCTGGGCGAATTAGAGCAGAATTCTGGATGAATTGTTGCAGCCCTAAAAGGATGAATTTAGAGCAGAATTATGGGCGAATTAGAGCAGAATTCTGGGTGAATTGTTGCAGCCCTAGAAGGACGAATTTATAGCAGAATTCTGGGTGAATTGTTGCAGCCCTAAAAGGGCGAATTTAGAGCAGAATTTTGGGCGAATTGTTGCAGCCCTAGAAGAACAATATAAGGGCCAATCTTGCAGCCCTAGATCTGACAATTATGACAGATCTAATAGAAGGCAAAATCAGGGCAGATTAGCGACATATTGTGAGCAAACCTTGATAGCATTCATCCATATCGGATTTGATTGGTTATATGCAGATCTGAGCAATATTGGATCAGACTTAAAAGAGCCCTAGGTGGGTGACATTGCATATTCAGATCAGACCAATATTAAAGGGCAAGATTGAAGATCTCAAAGTTCAGATTTGAAGTCTCTAAGGACTGATTCAGAGCTATAATCCGGGTATTATCTCTCTTTGTTCCTTGTGATTTCTTATATATCCCGTGCTTAGATTTGTTAGATTTCTATAGATTGATATATTCTTTGTTAGAATTTGAAATATACTAACATGGTATTAGAGTGAGGTTGAGTAAAAGATCCATTTTAGATTTAGGAATTCAGTCTAACTCTTTCAAATCTAATAATGGCAAACTTGGGTTTGGCCGATATATTTTTTATGAGGGTTTTGATTCGTAATAACCTCGATTGTGAAGGTTGGCATCATCTTAAAATTAACATTTGAAACTTGAACATGCAAATGGTTTTTGATGTTTTCATTGGTTGTGAAACCACCTCATGATCGGTTAAGGAAGATAAGAGGGATTAGATCTCAGGTTGTATCAATCCAATCTTATATATTTGGAAGAACCAAATCACTCTAAATTATCTGATTGATAAAATACTAACTAATCCTCCCTTAATTGATTGATTCAAGCTTACATTGAGAGGGAGTATAATCTTATGGTAAAATCTAAGCTTCAGAAGGTGAAGTTAAGGAAGGAGTGGCATAAGACATTCATGGATAAATTATTTAAGTATACTATGAGATTCCATGGCAAGAACTGTATGCTGGATACATGGGTTGGAGAGACCTACCTGGGGATGGCATAAGAAGGGTTTTTCTTAATCATGGGCTCACATGGTTTTGTAACTCTTTTCTCTTGCATTTTGGGTAGATCTTACTCCTTAAACATAGCTGGTTATTAACATGTTTCCGTTATATTATGAGAATATATCTTATTGTTGTTTAAGCATAGCTGATTAACTGTCATTGGCATGACTGATTAGTTAACACATTTGTATGTATGAGGAGCATACTTTACAACATACCTTGCGTATGTGTGAGTACACACTTTACTTTGACATATGTTATATCTAACACTGTTTTGGGAACATTCACAGCTAATTGTTAGCATAACTGAGTAACTGGTTTTACATTGATGCATGCATTATATATTGCTAGATGAATGTATGATTGACGTACATACCTTGACTACTAGCTGATTAACTACTATAGTAGTTTCATGTATGTTAAGGAAACATACTTCATATTATGGGAGCATATTTTATGGATATATGCACATGTTATGTTTTGACTTTATGTATTCATGATAAAATGCTTATGTACATGTGTGAATACATTTCCTTACAGTGGGACTATATTACATGTGATTCTATGTGTGAACACATTTTCTTTACATTGAACTTGATTCTTATGATTATGAGATCATATTGGTTACTCTTATACTTATGTGGATTCATGAGATCAGATTTTGATTATGAGATACATTTGGTTACATCTATGCATATGGCTAAGTTGTTTCTTATGAATTGGATACTTGGAGAATATCATGGATTTGATATTCCTCTCATGTTGAGCATTTGGTGAATATCATGGACTTAATATTTGTTAGACCAATGCTCATGATATCTCTTGGATCAGGGATCCACACTTAAGTATATGGTGGACATCATGGACTTTCTGGAGGCCATTGCTCCAAGCACTTGGTGAGTATCATGGACTTGATATTCGTTAGACCAATGCTCGAGGATATCATGGATTTGATACCTTGTGGATCAGGGATCCACATCTGAGTAATTGGTGGACATCATGGACTTGATGTCGATAGGCCATTACTCTGAGTACTTGGTGAATATCATGGACTTCATATTTGTTAGACCAATGCTCTTAACATCATGGACTTGATGTTGTTTTTATGTCATGGACTTGACATTTCTTGAGTCTTGGTGACTCGTTGATTTGGTTATCCACAAATTGGATGGTATACATCATGGACTTGATGATACCATGAATATCATGGACTTGATATTCTATTGGCTGAGTCAAGAGGACTCGTGGATCTAAGTTATCCACAAATTGGATAGTAAACATCATGAATTTGATGATAACTTGTGTTTGGAAAGTATCATGGACTTGATACTACCTTGAGTATCATGGACTTGATATTCGAAAGAGTCAAGGTGACTAGTGGATCTAGGAAATTCACAAATTGATTGGAAATATCTGATATCATGGACTTGATATTCTTGGGTCATGGAGACCAATGGATCTAGGAAATCCACATTTGGATGGTAAGCATCATATGATATGATGTCTCTCATATAAATATGAGATGTATGGTTGAGGAATAATGAAGAACATTTTTGTTCTTATTATATCTTGTAGATAGAGATCTACTATCATAGATAAGAGATCTATGGCATCCATTTTGGTTATGTTTTGCAATGAAGGATCTAAGAGTTGATCTTTGCCTCAAGTCCAAGAGGGACTGTTGATATTATGGCGTTTACGACATATAGATCAACCATTAATAATAAATATATAGAATATATTTATTAGTGTAAATCGATATAAATAATAATAATAAATATAGGTGATATTTATTATTTATTGTTTATCGATATTAATTACATATATATATGTGGCAATTTAAGTAAATAATAAATAAAAGGTTATTTATTATTTCACTTGGGAGGGCCCAAGTCGGCCACCTTGGGTGGAGGAGTTTATCTTCTAAAAGCATCATATATATATGTTATCAACCCTAGAGGAGAGATCATCAAAAACATAACATGATTCTCTCCTCTCAAGGATCGAACTCCTTACATGCGAATTTAGAGCAGAATTATGGGCGAATCAGAGCAGAATTCTGGGCAAATTGTTGCAGCCCTAGAAGGATGAATTTAGAGCAGAATTCTGGGCAAATTGTTGCAGCCCTAGAAGGGCAAATTTAGAGCAGAATTCTAGGTGAATTAGAGCAGAATTCTGGATGAATTGTTGCAGCCCTAGAAGGACAAACTTAGAGCAGAATTATGGGCGAATTGTTGCAGCCCTAGAAGAACAATATAAGGGCTGATCTTGCAGCCCTAGATTTGCGAATTATGACAGATCTAATAGAAGGCAAAATCAGGGCAGATTAGTGACATATTGTGAGCAAACCTTGATAGCATTCATCCATATCGGATTCAATTGGTTATATTCAGATCTGAGCAATATTGGATCACACTTAAAAGAGCCCTAGGTGGGCAACATTACATATTTAGATCAGACCAATATTAAAGGGCAAGATTGAAGATCTCAAGGTTTAGATTTGAAGTCTCGAAGGACTGATTCAGAGCTATAATCCGGGTATTATCTCTCTTTGTTCCTTGTGATTTCTTATATATCCCGTGCTTAGATTTGTTAGATTTCTATAGATTGATATATTCCTTGTTAGAATCTGAAATATACTAACATCAATAAATAAATAAATAAAAGGTATTTTGGATTATGACATGCAGTTTCCTCTATTCCATCTTACATTTTTAAATGTTGACTTGTCAAATAATAATCAGAAGGCCCAATAAAAACACAAACACTAAACTCTAGTTTTTGTTACAAACAAATATCGATGAGATTGGAACTGGGGAAACTTGGGTTTGAAACTGTTATCCCCGAAAGAAAATCCATGTTTCTTTCTTATCAATTTGGTAAATATGTGCTTTAAGAGCTTGTAATTATCTCTCTCATTAAAGGACATCCTGGATTTGCGCTCTGCCTTGAATTGAATATATTGCAGGTGAATCATTTGACATGTTTTTCCCTTTATTAATTTGGGAAATCAAAATTTAGAGGTTACCTTTTGACTTGTATGGTAAGATCTCCTTACAACACCCTTCCTTGCCTGGACTTAAAACTTAAAAGGCAACGTACACCTTGTAAGGTAAGATCTCTACTTTATCTCCCCAGTTTTGTGCCCTGTTTCATCATGGATGCAATTGGCTAAGGCCATATATGAACTTTTTTTTCCTTTCACTTTAAAGTCCAACATTTTCTGGTTGTGTTACCATTATCATTTCTTTCCTTGGAGTCAATGACTCATTTTTCAGAGTTCAGTAAGTCAAGGCTCAAGTTTTCATCTATATCTATTTTTTTCCTTCAAAATCAGGATTTTTGTTCTTTCTGATTTGTCAATTGACTCGATTCAGCTAATTTGAAAAGGCTAGAAGGAAGCAGTGAGGTTCTTGTACCCGCCATACTCAACTAAAATATTTACTCCTTGACTTTGAGAAGCTATGGGTAAGTGTTTGGTAATGCAACCCAGTAATGGCTGGGCAAAATCTATCATGGACCTTTTCTTTCCTTTCTTTTTAGTTTGCATTTAATATTATAGCAGTTAATTTAATTGCAAGGTGAATGGTTTCATGGCAAATTTCCTTGTTTGTGTTCAATTATTTGATTTTGTGATTTTAACGAAAAGCAATATTTTTGATTTGCTATTTGAACATGCATTTCACGGTAAGGTTCACATTCTAGGATGTATTAGTTCTTTTGTTGTTTCTTTTTCCTTGAGGAATAATAGCTCGAACAGTTTAGTTAACAAAACTGCCCACAATTTCTTCATTTTCTTGCTATTTTTGTGTGTTTAGATTTTGTCTAATGATGTGTTTTGTTTTAGATTTGTATAAGTGGGGTTTTCTCTACGGCAAGTTAGAGGATGTTTGGATCTTGTGTATCAATGGGGAAAGCCAGTTGCTTTTAGTGTTGGTAAATATGATCATGTAATTGCTGGTTACAATGCACCATGATCTTAAAATTAAACTTGCCTTTCTTTGCCTCTTGCTTTGCTAGATTTTGGGGATTAGTAGTGAGGATTTGAAGTTCTTTGTGTTTTATGCAATAGAAAAACCTCATCATTTCTTAAACATGGCTTCTTAATCTGGTAAATAAACCTTGTGTGGTAGTCTTACACTTATTTCCATGATCAAGATAAAAAAAATATCTGATATTTATCCTGCATCGTTATCCCATGGAAGAAAACAAATCAAAGCGTCTTTGATTTAGCTGTCAACGACCAGCCCTTCGACACATCAATTTGTTTTTTTTTCTTGTAAGAAACAACCAAATGGCCTGTTTTTCCTTGTTTAAAAAATGCCATTGATTTTCTGTTTTAATCTGGTAAATAAACCTTGTGTGGTAGTCTTACACTTATTTCCATTATCAAGATAAAAAAAATATCTGATATTTATCCTGCATCGTTATTCCATGGAAGAAAACAAATCAAAGCATCTTTGATTTAGCTGTCAACGACCAGCCCTTCAACACATCAATTTGTTTTTTTTTCTTGTAAGAAACAACCAAATGGCCTGTTTTTCCTTGTTTAAAAAATGCCATTGATTTTCTGTTTTAATCTGGTAAATAAACCTTGTGTGGTAGTCTTACACTTATTTCCATGATCAAGATAAAAAAAATATCTGATATTTATCCTGCATCGTTATCCCATGGAAGAAAACAAATCAAAGCGTCTTTGATTTAGCTGTCAACGACCAGCCCTTCAACACATCAATTTGTTTTTTTTTCTTGTAAGAAACAACCAAATGGCCTGTTTTTCCTCGTTTAAAAAATGCCATTGATTTTCTATTTTATCCAAAGTTACATGGACACAGATGCAAATTTAGATACGGATGTAGATATTGCCATTTTTGAAGACCACCAATACTGGAGTTGCTTGATGTGCACCCGTGCCCCTCCCTGCACGCAAAGGAGATGAAGATTGGAATGAACATATACAAGGTCCTCCATGAAGAACCTTTTTCTACCTTGGGCTTATATATCCTTCCTGGGCTTCATTAATTGACCAGATCATCTCTTGCTAATATGGAGAGTAAACCACATTAAATGAAATTCCATTTGCATTTATACAACGTGCAATATTTTGATTTGTATCCTCTTGACATTGCAAAATAAATGCCTTTTTAAGAGGTCTTAAATTGCTCCTCTTGTGACGAGTAGATGTTCCTAATGCTGGATTTAAAAGGAATCCATTTAGACTTATCCCTTCCTAGACCATCATCAATGGTCCCTGTCGGGGCATACTGCACATCTTGTATCTTTTTTGTGGCAAAGGTGGCCATTAACTCTAGTTTGTGAACCTAACATTTATGACACCTCCATTTATAACCCCCATCATCTTGAAATTTTTCAAGGATAGTGACATATTTTCATAATGGAGATTTAGCATTTGGTTTGATTCACTTGTTTTTGTGACATTGGATGATGGTGATGAAACCCCATGATTATTAGTATCCTACAAAAAAATAATTTAATAAAATTATAAAATCTAAATAATTATACATTGAGTTTATAAAATACTATGCATTCTTATATGCATGCAAACGCATAAACACATATATAGAAAATATCATTTATAACTATTTTAAAATATTAGCTTAATTAGAAGTATTATATAATCTACAAATCTAAAATTGCCCGCACAATAACTTTGAATTTAAAATCCAAATTATTAATTTAAAATAAATTTAATATATTGATAAAAATTAAAATAAATATTATATACAACTACTAATTAATTTCATCAAAATTATAAAAGTTTATAATATATTACAAAGAAACAAAACTAAATATAAATAAAAAATAATATTTATTGAATATTTTAGATTTGCTTACCGTAGCATATTTAAAATATTTATTAAATTTTTTTAATTTTCTTTAAGTTGTAAATTCTTTGATATCTTCAATTTTTTTTCTTAAAATTTCTTTTCCCTATATTACAAATTGTCAAATGCTATTATTATAGATTTATAAATTATATATTCTTTAAAATTTATTAAAGATTCTTACATTAAACATTATAAATGTACACATTAAACATTATAAACCTAAAACTAATGTAGTTGAACAATTTCAGCTTTGAAAATGAAAATTATTAGTGTAGGCATATATCATCGATTTATAAATTATAATTTATTTCAAATTTAAACATTCTTACATTACAAACATTATAGAACTAAGAATATAAATACAACATAATAAACCTAAAACTGATGCAAAACAAGTAATATTAATATTTAGTATTTATTAATTATTATTTTTTGATTGGTAAAATTTTATATTATTTATTAATAATAAAAGGATATTACAAAAGAGGGACCTGCTTTGATGTAAGTAGTCCAAACTGGGCACTATCCCAACAAACTATCTAAAAAGATCTAAAACAGAAACATAATTGGGCTATGCACAAACAAAACAACCTTATATCAACCGCAAAGCACATTGGCCCATTGTACTAGTGGTCTTCAGGGCCGTACACCACCACCTTTCTGTTGCCCTTCTTTGCAGTCTTCAATTCCAACTTCATCTTCTATTCTAGCTATTGCACACACAAAAAATCTTTCAAAGATTCCAAGCCAATGTTTCCCTTTACACGTCTCCTTATTGTTGGCAGTGCTCCATAGCAGAAAGGGGTACATTGAGGGTTGCTGGTTGCTAATTCTCCTCCAATTGCCTTGGTGAGCCCGCAAGTTGGTGCATGGTCCCGCTGTTGCCATTATTGGAACCACTCCTGATGTATGCACTCTTTCATAACCCACAATACTTCCTCCTTCAAACTAAGTTCAAGCGTCCACGCCATGAACACAGACACAAAGTCAACATTGGCTCGTTGGTGATGTTCATATCACATAAACTCGAGTATGAAATCTACAATTTGCCAAAAAAGAGGTTCATCCAGTTTGAAAACTCCCCTCAGCCGCTTTTGCAAAATCCTCCCCTAAAAACTTTGTTGTTGTTTTTAGTGTAATTAGGGTGAAATTTTCTCCATTTTCATGTGGCAACACACAAGCTTCGACCTCCAAATGGATAAAGAAATGATGAACACATCCTCCATGTGGCTTCCTTGTCTTGTCTCTTCAATACCAATATTGCCTTCAGCATACGAAAATCCACCACCTCTTTCCAACTTGTGTCTTGGAGATGGACCACAATCATTACCTTTGGATCTGGCTTTTTTGACACACAAGCCATAAAATGGCCTTTGCCAATGTGCAATTTTTGCATCACGGAGGCTTCTTTCTAGTACTCTAGTACTCACAAATGATAGGGGCAAATTGAATTTAAATTTAGAAGAAGCTAGTCATAAACTCAGCCCCCTTAGGTCTTTGAATAGCCCGCTAAAATTTTGAAAGGATAGTGCCCAATTAGAAAGAATATCAGCGGTGTGGTTACCTTCACGTAGGATGTGAGTAACTTTAAATTTTTTAAATGGACAATCTTTTGCCAAATAATGTTCACTATTTTAGAATCACCTTCTAGGTGTTGTTGCTCCACTTCAATCATCTGCGAGTCATTTCAATGGCCAACAGAGCCGGCTTAGCCTCCACATCATTGTTGGTTCCATCTTTAGGTCTGTGGGTTGCCATAGCCAGTATATTGCCCTCTATGTCTTGAGCTACATAGCCAGTGCCTGAGGGACCTGGTTTCCCTTTAGATGCCCATTCAAAATTAATCTTTATTCAACCCCTTTCTGGTCTCTTGCATGTAACCTCCAATCTGACACTTGGATTAGGACGAACCCGAGAAAGCCCATAAATGGATTATATGTATATATATATATATATATATATATATATATATATATATATGATTTAATTAATGCTTAATATGTATTAATTATTATTAAAGTAAGTATAATATAATATATGTTTATAATTTATTTATTAATATTAATAATTAATTTGTTAAACAACTTAAACTTAATGTTAATACTAAAATATAAAATATAAAAATTTAAAATACATTCGGGACCAAGTTTATAGTTTGTGGAAGGAACCAGTATCTTAGCTGTGCATGAGAATCTTGGTTTGATTTGTTTTAGTTTATGCATATAATAATACTGTAAGAGTAATTAATACCTTTGATTGGAGGAGATGAGTCTGTTATTTCTATGATGGATAATTTAATTGTCATGCGGGCCTGTCTTGGGGACACCATTTTAGGTTGGCTTCCACACATGAGATGTGCCTATTTGGTTAAAGTTGGCTTGAACATGTAGCGGGCATATCTTTCATTTAAGAGGGGCGAGTCTCTTTTGGAATAGAACCTTAGTTAGTGAGATGAGAGTCTCCTGAGCTCACCAGTGAAGCATGGGAAATGTCTAAATAGAAAACTTAAAAGCATAGTTTACCAAGGGGACACTTTTTTTTTTAAAGTTCTCTTCATAGATCAGGAGGCTTAGTTGGCTGAATGGCCATGGGTTGAAGCATGTACCTGAAGATTTTTGAAGAATTTCACTTATAGTGCCACTGTGCTGAATGCTGCACTTTCCTCCTGTTTTATTCTCTGGTGCAACATCCTTTCCCCTGCCCCCCCCTTTCGACTGTTATTGTTTGTAATGGAATATGTTTAGCAGTCTGGGTCATAGTGTCCCTATGTATGATTTGTTTATTCGTTCAACAGAAATAAATTATTGTGTTTTTGTTTGCATGATGGAGTATTTTATATCTTTATGCGCTTGCTAATAAATAAACCTTTTCTTATGAATTTTATTTCCCTGGTCTCATATAGTGATTACTAGCATTTCTATAATACTGCTAGTTTAAGTTAGAATAATTAAAATGATTTTCTGATGCCACAGTGGAAGAGAAATTTCAATTAGTTTATTTAGTTTCTGCCTTAAATAGTATAATAGCTTTGACTGGAGGATATGAAATGTCCTTGGAAGAATTGAACCAATGAATAATATCATGGCAAATTGTATTGTAATGCCCACCATGGGTGTGAAACTCTTGATCTTTTGTTGAGGTTTAAATGACGGTGCCAATGAGTGTTATAGTCAAGGTGGTGGTGTATTTGAAGCTCAAGGAAAGCATATATTCAAATTCTGGTATGAGAAATGTTTCTTAAGCTTGTAATAAAAAACTGTTGTGGGTTTCTATTTTATAATTCAAATTAGATCAATAACAGAAATTAAAGTAGGTGGGTGTTTATTTATAGCATGGCTCTACCACCATGGGTGTGAAACTCTGGATCTTTTGTTGAGGTTTAAATGATGGTACCAATGAGTGTGATAGTCAAGGTGGTGGTGTATTTGAAGCTCAAGGAAAGCATATATTCAAATTCTGGTATGAGAAATGTTTCTTAAGCTTGTAATAAAAAACTGTTGTGGGTTTCTATTTTATAATTCAAATTAGATCAATAACAGAAATTAAAGTAGGTGGGTGTTTATTTATAGCATGGCTCTACCTAACTAAATTTGCCATGCTTTTGTTCAAATTCATTACAAAAGTTTAAACCAAATTTGATAGAGTAACTTTTTAAAATCTGGTAGGTGAAATTGGGATTGCTTACAAATGAAGGAGAATTTTCATTCTGATATTTATGCTCAAATTATTTGCAATTTTTTCCCCTATTTGTAAGTATGATCTATTATCTAGAATAAATTGTAAGTTTACTATGAACATATCATAAACAAATAATATGGAGAAGGTTCAGTAGATTTAGAATGATTTCAAGATATTTTACCATTATAGGTAATTAACTGACAGTCTTATCTGTAGGTTTGCTTATATCTGTACCTTATTTGATATTGTCCTGTGATTATTGTAATAGAAGGCCAAACTATAAATTTTTTACTCTTAAGCTGTTGAAGCCACGGTTAATGCAATTTAAACAATTGATAGGATTGCTTTTAAAAATATTTATGTTAGATTATCTTTCACTGATCCACAGATGAATAAGCTCTAATGCTAGACATGTTATCACATCCTATTTAGTAGAGTTGTTGATTCCCTTATTTTCGTGTGGGGATTTGAACCTACAAGTCGCACTTTGCAGATGCAACATTTTATCATCACATCAAAAATCTGTTGGATGACAAAAAACACTATAGTTCTCATCCATTTTGAGAAAAAAATTTGTATTAAGTTGTTACACAACGATACCTTGGATGTCACAAAATATGATCATTTTTTACATGAAAAATGCTAATGATGGTTATGGGCAACATAGCCTAAAACTCTTTTATTTTTCATCCAGATATTTCGTGGAATGATATTTGCAAGTATTCTTAAGAAGCAATTATCTCTCATAGCTGGTTTCAATGTTTGGGCGTAGGAGTGTTTTTGCTACCATCAAATTGTTCAGATTTTTTTAATCTTATAATTTACATTGTCCTCTAATGCTTTTCACTAATCTAATGAATTGACGTCTTGTTCAATTTAAAATTTGCAGTAAGTTATTTTCTCCTTTTTGCTTGAAGTGTCCTATATTTTCTTGTCAGCCGCATCTTTTCAGTCAATAGGATCTCTGGGCAAGGTGTAGGCTTCCATAAGAGTCATTGTATTTTATTAAATGTGTAGTTTATTGTGGATTTGTTTTGGAGAATGCTGTTCTGTAATAAATCTTTAATTGATAGTTATTGTTGTATTGCAGATTCCTTATTGCACAAGTTTGAGCTGGAGTGCAGATGGAAGTACATTGTTCACTGGTTACACGGATGGAAAAATCAGGGTCTGGGGAATTGGACATGTTTGAATTCAAACCAGTGGTTGAATTGTACAAGAGCTTGAACTTGAGTGACATTTTTTTGTTTTAAAGCTCAAATTGTTTTGGCTGAAGTAGGGTAAATTGTTTTTTGCATTTGAATTTTGATAGCTGTATCTGAGTTTTCTCTGATGTGCAATGAGGGATGTGAAATGAAGGCATTCTGAACTTCAGATAAGCAATATACACCTCAGAATGGGGATATTAAGTTATGTAAGCAAAATTAGACGTTTGTAAAGTAAGTTGAAAATTTTCAGAGGTCCTTTAATATAACATGGTTCTCCAAGGATTTAATTTCTAGCCTGAAAAGGCCACGATGTTCCCAACAAAATGCAAAATAATGATTAAATCTGCAGAGTTATGTTTGGAGTTTTGAATAGTTCACTCGCTATCCTGCCACTATGCTTTGTCAATGGTTCTTGTTTTATTGGGTTTTTAGGTTCATTTTTTGGCATCAGGTAAATTATTCATTATTCAACTTTCTAAAAACATTTTGGTCAGCAAATCTGTATGTAGCATTTAAAAGGTTGTTAATAGTAGGAGAGGAAAGCACTGCATTAATAGTTGGATTATGTTGCCTTAAGGTCTTTTTGGATCAATAACCAGTCAATGTATAATGTTTACAGGTAGAATGACCATCACAGAGGTATTTATCAAGGTCTTTGATGATAACCAAGGAGTCATCATATTGAAGGCTTTGTGAAATAAATGGTTAGATGGAGCATAACCTGGTAAAGGCAATTGCATTGAAAAATAGTTATGGAAAAACTTGAAAATATAAAGTGTCACAAGTTAATTTTCTATTTAAGATATTTATTCTACTGCATTAAAAACTAGTTATGGAAAATTTTGAAAATTGGGATTGGATTATTTTAGACATATATAAGCTGCATGCAAATGTTAATTCCGGAGTGATCGTAAAAATATAAAATATGAAAAAGTAGAAGGTACAGAAGAGAATTTGTTTAAATTGTTTTGCAAATTTCATTTGGATGATTCAAGGCTTTCTCATGATTATTTGAGTACTGTTGCTCTTATGAGGTGTCAAATTTTATTATTTAGTAGAGGGACTGATGATCCTTTTTTTTTTTGTTCATAAATTTCTGATATGCAGGGAATGGGAGGGCTTTTTTTTGGTTTCAGCAGGAGTTGACATTAAAATATACAACTAGAAATGTGACTTTCAATTTGTATGAACATTGGATGCAAATCATAAATATGATGGTAAGTGAGAGTTGCAATGCTTTTTGATCCATCAGTGTGGTAGCAGGACATTGGTTCTTTACTAAAATTGGTATGGAAATTTCTTTCTTTCTTGAAATTGATGCTAGACATGTTTCCCGAACATGTTACAATATTATGTAATTTGTTCCCTGATTATTCTCTTTTGATTAAATTCATATCATAACTCTTCTATTTTTATTCTGATGCATAGAATTGTAATTGAGACTGCTGCATTGGTAGGCGTAAGTGGCAGGTCAATGATGGAATCAAACTTGTGGTGTTTGTGAAAAAATGCTTATTGCAGGCTATGAAGGTCAGAAAAACTTAGGAAATTTAATCTGAAGAAAGTTTTCTAAATCTATTTGATAATACGTTGGTGGTAACAAAGAAGATGAAATCATATGAGAATTAATTGTATTTGCTTGAACATTGTTTTTGGCTATGTTCATCAACTTGTGAGGAGTCCTTAGAGATAGAATTAGAGGGAGAATTAGAGGCTCAAACGGTCAAATGATCATATCCTTCCACCAAGTAGTAGCATCTTTACGATGCAAAAGAGAACAATTTGTAGCTACATGACCAGTAGAGAAGTAATGTCGACATTGAAAGGGGAGGCCCTCATAATCCATCAATTGAGTCCTAGGCCTCCCAAACCATGTGCACCACATCCCCTAAAAGTGGTGGAAATATTTACATCAACCAAAATGTGAGGGAAAGTAGAGTGGCCCAATGAAGTTGTAGCTTCATCCACCTTCAAGGAACAACCAATAGAGTTTCCAATGGTCTTAAAGAAAAAAATCTACCAAAAATGGAGTTGAAGATTGGGTAGATGAACCTGCATTGATCACACATTGAGTGGTTCAAAAATAGGATTGAAGGAGACTATCTAGGGTTTGGCAAAAAGAGAGTGCTTCCCCAAACTCACAACTTTCTCAACACCAAATCATAGGCTTCAAAAGAAGAAATTGTAGCAATAAAAAGCCCTTTTGCACGAGGAAAAAACTCAATGTTACTAGAGGCCAAGGATCACCAAGAACTTGTTACCCAGTGTTGCAAATTTAGAAGAGAGGGCTAGAGACAAACGAGTCTATAGACCAACTCATGACGTTGGTAGAAATCTACATTATCCACCACATCTGGGTCACACACCCCACATGGGAGGCCTTGGCACATGCAACAAGTTGATTTTTCACCTTTGGAGGAATAGTAGTAGCAATTTTTGGTAGCATGGACATAGCTTTATCCACCAATAGCACAAATTATGAGGAAAGATAAGCAAGACAACCAAAACTATGTAATGACTATATATTTCTTTTTTGTTGGGATAGTCTGTTAGTTTTCTGAAGATCCTCATGATAGTCATTGAAAGATAAATACTCATTTTTGGGTACATTCAAGGAACTATTCATGTTTACATGTAGTACACATGAATAGCCTCTCATATTATGGGCTTGATCAATTCAAATTAGGTTGGTAATGATGATGATTATAATTTCACTAGTGGTTTTGTCTATTTGCTTTGGTTCTAGTTCTATTGCACAATCTTGCAAGAAGCACTTTATGGTTGCATTATCATCAACAATGGCTAAATATTGAGATGCATTTCTAGCTAGCGAAGATGTTTTTTTGGCTTCAAGAGTTGTTAATAGAGTTCTATTTTTTCTTGATCATCCTACTATGCTTTGATGTGATAACTAGAGTTGTACACATTTATTGTAACCTAATGGAGTATTAACAAAAAAACAAATAATAAGATAAAAAATGAATATCAAGATCCTCAGACACTTGATTTGATGACTTATCTAGGATGGCGATCTCAAACTAGAGTATTTACCTACAAAGGAGAATGTTCAAGAAATCCCAACTAAATTTTTTCGGAAGCAAAAACAAAATATTAAGATCCACATGCACTTGATTTGATAACTTATCTAGGATGGTGTTCTTGGCTTGGAGTATTTACCTTCAAAGGAGCATGTTATAGACATCTCAACTAATTTTTTTTTTGCATTTCTTCATTAATCTTAATTGCAATTGATGTTTAGGGCAAATAAAATTGTCCTTGGATGGTCATATCGAGTCAATATTTTTTCACATGTTTTTCTTATTGCTTCACTTTTGGGAAATAGTTTTTCCTATGAGCTTTCTCCTTTTCTCATTTGTGATAGACTATGTTTTACAAGGTATGAGTACTCTATTAGGACTAGTAGTTGGGAACCCTCTTTGATTCTTAATCTCTTTTATATCCTCCGTAAGTTGTACTTAAGGAAGGTTGGCACGAACATGTCTTTTACTAAATTAGTTTCCTTTATCTTATTGCCACCCAATTGGTTAATTTTATTTTGGGAAGTTTAATTGTTGTGCTTCATGTCATGTATATATGTCATTTTTAGTACACAACATATATATGCGGGTTTCTCACCTATCCCAACTGTAAGAATTTACAAATAGCAAAGATTGAACCAAAGATTTAGAGGTTAAAAGAATAACACAAATGTAAGAGAGATGATATGAACAAGAATAGACTTGTAAGATGCAATGATTGATGAATGATTGCCTTGTGAGAAGTATTGTGTGAAGGAGATTCATTACCTTTGTCATGAGGCTTAGGATCCTTATGTTGCTTCTTTTCTTTTCCATTAGAAGCCTTTGTAGTAGATTCATTTGCAATTAATGCATGATGTGTCGAAGGCTTCAATTGACCCACGTGTGCCAACTTTGCTTGTTCCCTTGTGAGTTGAGCTGCAAATTCATCAAGAGAAGGCAATTTGTATGCACTACCAAGAGCATCCATAGTAGCATAGAAAGTAGAAACAAAGATTGAATATTCAGGACCTAGCTTGGAAAGAATAGAAAAGATCAACTGTTCATCCCCTTTAGTAATGCCATGAGTAGAAAGCTCCAATATAATAGAATTGAACATAGAGAAAAAATCTTGAATGTTGTCAAAATCACTAGAATTTAGACTAGTGAGTTCATTCTCTAATATGAATTTTTTCATTCTATCAGGTTTACCAAAGAGTCTTTCCAAAATGACCCAAACATCATGAGGATGTGTGCAAGATGCAATATGAAAGAGAAAATCGCAAGAGATGGATGATTTAAGAGAGAAAAGTGCTTTATCCCTTCGATCAAACCATTTCCTCTTTTTTGCAACACCTGTAGGTGGTTCTTGATCCTGCCCAAGAGTCATTTTAAGCAATCCAATACTCAACACGTTATCACATAAATATTCTTTCCATTCATGGTAGTTATATGGAGTGAGGATTTTGACCTTTGAACTATCTATAATATAACCAAATAATGACTGATAACTCTTTCAAATAATTGATGCAAATCAGAAAACTGAAATCCAAAGATTAACCAAAAGCAAATATAGCCCCAAAATAACCTATTTCTGAAAGTGATATTTCCACCCCAAACCATTAAAATTTGATTGCAGATATGGAAAGTAGACAAAAAATCATGCACTTTAAAAAAAAAATTTCATTTCAAAATGTTACTGTATGTGCCCAAACGAAGCCCTAGAAAGTGTAGAAATTAGGAACAATCAAGAACAGTCATGAAAATTTGTATTTTCTAATTACTCTGGCCACCAAATTGCAAAAATAATGCCACCACTGGAAACTTTAGGAAATTCTACCCCAAATAAAAAAATGCTTGAAAAAAGGAGCAAAAATGAGCAAGATTTGACCTTTTGAAGTTAGACTGCAAATTCAAAAACTCCAATGGAAGGCATAAATTTTCAAACCCCTACTAATGTCAATAATCTATTGCGTTAAATTATACGACTGTAGGACCGTCAACGAAAAAGCCAATTTGCCCTGCTTTGATGTTAGACGGGCGTCAAATTTAGGCTACTGAGCAAAAGGTGAGGTGGCAAAAAATCCTTCCCTTGGATGACGTGGCCTGCTGACTGGGTTGTCGTATAGCCGATGTGGTGACGAATGTACGATCCATACGGTGAGGTGGCCAATTGGCGTGGTAGGTGAGGCGGTGATGATGCCACGTGGCAATCTCTGATTGGTCCCAGGTGGCGCTGATTGGGCGCGTGAGTGGATGTTGGAGGTGGTTGACGTGTGGCACAAATCTAGGCCCACGTGGTGGAGAGGAGGTGGTGGGACCGCTGACTACGCAAGTGGTAGCGATGTCCACACGACCTGCGTTGACTGGGTAGTGTGGTTTGTTTATGGTCCGCGTGGATTGTCACAAGCGCGGGGGTTGTGGGGAATTATCCCCCATTTGTTGTGATGTTGGGAATTGTCACTTTTTTATAATGCAAGTGGGCCGTTGATAAAACAAAGCACGGAGTTGACCCGACTTGTGGATGCTGTCGGGCTTGTGCGGTGAGTTTGGTGCTCGGTTGGCCGGGGTTGACTGTTGGCCTGTACTGATGATGTCACACAGAGGTCTATACTGCAGAATATTCCCTGATTGGTAACGAAAAATAAAGGGCCCATACCAAGCCCAAACAAAACTTTTTACCAAAAAAATATATTCTGAAAATAGAATTAAAAATTAAATTTTTTTTTTCAAAAATTGTACTGTAGAGACGTAGATCGGGCCGACTCGATTTGCAAATTTTTTTTGCTTCAATTTTGACTTTCGCCAATATGAACGAGTTTATAGTCAATTTTAACCAAAATAGCCTCCCAGACACAATGGTGAGGTCAGATTTGACCCAAAACACTTCCACGAAACGATGACCTTCAGATTTGAGACATGAACCTCCAATGCTTGCACCAAGATCTCTCTAAATAGGCTTATCAAAAGGCTCCAACAACTCTGATACCATGTAAGAATTCACAAATAGAAAAGATTGAACCAAAGATCTAGATGTTAAAGAATAACACAAATGTAAGAGAAATGATATGAACAAGGATAGACTTGTAAGATGCAATGATTGATGATTGATTGATCCAATGAATTTAATAAAATGTACATAATAGGCCTCCTTATATAGGAAAGAAGATAAGAGAGAATGATAATGAGTTGATAAGCTATCACCTATGGTAGGTGTAATGACATGTCCACCAAATGTAGATCATCCTCCATTATGCAATAAAGTATGTGCCATAGGACGAGGATGATAATGTGATATGTGCACTAAAGGTGGATCTCACACCTAAAGTGGAATTTCTCCTACATCATGTGCTTAATTGAACTAAAAACTCCTAGGTCTCTCAATGACAAACTACTATGCAATGCATTATCCTAAGTAAGATTACGTAAACTGTAATTAGAAATATTTAATTACACCAACACCAACTAACTTCTTGGCTTACCTTTGTCTTTGTACACAAGGGTCCCTATGTACATTGGTGTTATATCAATATTTGACAATATACCATTTCTTGTATTTTCTTTTTCTCTTTTGAAGGGATATTTAGTGGCATAGAAGATTGTTTCTCCTATAAAAATTCTTTGGTTAACTTTAACACTAGTTGCCTAGTAATTGACTTATTACACCAATCTAATGTTGTAAAATATTATTAATAAATATAAATTATCACTTGTCATCCTTATCTACCTTAGATAGTTCATTATTCTTATAAGGTGCACAATGAGACCACATAATAGAATGGACAAAGAAGGAATTCACTATCTCATCCTAATGATAGATAATAATATGATCCCAAATATTAGTAAATACCACTTATTCTTTTTCATAAATAAATTATTTTAACTTAATATCATTTCATAATGAAAGAAGCTTGCCACTTATATAATCAAGTATGTTATGAACTATAAGAAAACCCATTCACAAACCTAATAATTTTAATTTGTGAGACTTCTTTTGTACATGGGTATGGATTGTATTGGACATAGTTGTTGGGAACCCTCTTTGATTTTTATTCTCTTTTACATCCTCCCTAAGTTTAACTTAAGGAGGGTGTCAGCATGAACATGTCTTTTGCTAAACTAGTTTCCTTTGTGTCTTATTCCCAGCTAGTTGATTAATTATACTTTAGTAGAAAATTTAACTACTGTGTTGCATGCATGTGTGTATGCCACTTACTAATACACTTATAACATACATGTATTTGACATTCTCACCTATCCCAACTAATTTCTTGTCTTACCTTTGTCTATATATACAAAGGTCTTTATGTACATTGGTGTTTATATCAATATTTGACAAAAATAACATTTATTTTTATTTTTTATTTTCTCTTGGGAAAGGATTTTTAGTGTTATAAATTCATTCTCGTATGAATTTTTTTGGATAACTTCAACACAAGCTATTCTGTACTTGAGTTATTACATCAATATTTTTTGTCACATATTTTTCTTATTGCTTCACTTTTGGGAAAGAGTTTTTCCTATGAGCTTTCTCCTTTTCTCATTTGTGATAGACTTTGTTGTATCGGGTATGAGTACTCTATTAGGACTAGTTGTTGGGAACCCTCTTTGATTCTTAATCTATTTTATATCCTCCATAAATTGTACTTAAGGAAGGTGTTGGCACGAACATGTCTTTAACTAAATTAGTTTCCTTCGTCTTATTGCCACCCAATTGGTTAGTTTTATTTTGATAAATTTAATTATTGTGCTTCATGTCGTGTATATATGTCATTTTTAGTACACATGACATATATATGCAGGTTTCTCACCTATCCCAACTAACCTCTTGGCTTACCCTTGTCTATGTACACAAGGGTGTACATTGGTGTTATATCAATATTTGACAATATAACATTTCTTGTATTTTCTTTTTCTCTTTTGAAGGGATATTTAGTGGCATAGAAGATTCTTTCTCCTATGAAATTCTTTGGTTAACTCCACACTAGTTGCCTAGTAATTGACTTATTACACCAATCTAATGTTGTAAAATATTACTAATAATAATAAATTATCACTTGTCATCCTTATCTACCTTAGACAATTCATTGTTCTGATAAGGTGCACAATGAGACCACATAATAGAATGGACAAAGAAGGAATTCACTATCTCATCCTAATGATAGATAAGAATATGATCCCAAATATTAGTAAATACCACTTATTATTTTTCAAAAACAAAAAAAGTTTAACTTAATATCATTTCATGATGAAAGAAGCTTGCAACTTACATAATCAAGTATGTTATGAAGAATAAGAAAATCTATTCACAAACCTAATAATTTCCATTTTGTACATGGGTATGGATTGTATTAGACAGTTGTTGGGAACCCTCTTTGATTTTTACTCTCTTTTACATCTTCTCTAAGTTTAACTTAAGAAGGGTGTTGGCATGAACATGTCTTTTACTAAACTAGTTTCCTTTGTATCTTATTCCCACCAAGTTGATTAATTATACTTATGCATGTGTGTATGCCACTTACTAGTACACTTATAACATACATATTTGGCATTCTTACCTATCCCAACCAATTTCTTGTCTTATCTTTGTCTATATATACAAAGGTCTCTATGTACATTGGTGTTTATATCAGTATTTGGCAAAATAACATTTATTTTTATTTTTTTCCTCTTGGGAAAGGATATTCAGTGTTATAAAAGGTTCATTCTCCTATGAAATTATTTGGATAGCTTCAACACAAGCTATTCAATACTTGACTTATTACATCAATCTTATATTATAAAAATAAATTATTGCTTGGTTATGTTGAGATGGACAATATGACCATATAATAGAGTAAATGGAAGAAGAATTCAGTATCTCATCCTAATAATGGATTAAAATATGATCCCAAATATCTGATAAAAACCACTTATTCCTTAGAAAAAAGTCATAACTTCATATTATAAATTACATAATGAAAGAAGTTTCCCACTTGCATGATCAAATCTGATTTGAATTGTAGCCAAACAAAAAAAATCTATGCATTGAGTCAATAAGATAAAAAAATCTGATATGAACTGTAACATAATAGAATGGACAAAGAAGGAATTCACTATCTCATCCTAATGATAGATAAAAATATGATCCCAAATATTAGTAAATACCACTTATTCTTTTTCAAAAATAAAAAAGTTTAACTTAATATCATTTCATAATGGAAGAAGCTTGCCACTTACATAATCAAGTATGTTATGAACTATAAGAAAATCTATTCACAAACCTAATAATTTCCATTTTGTACATGGGTATATGGATTGTATTAGACATAGTTGTTGGGAACCCTCTTTGATTTTTATTCTCTTTTATGTCTTCTCTAAGTTTAACTTAAGAAGGGTGTTGGCATGAACATGTCTTTTACTAAACTAGTTTCCTTTGTATCTTATTCCCACCAAGTTGATTAATTATACTTATGCATGTGTGTATGCCACTTACTAGTACACTTATAACATACATATTTGGTGTTCTTACCTATCCCAACTAATTTCTTGTCTTATCTTTGTCTATATATACAAAGGTCTCTATGTACATTGGTGTTTATATCAATATTTGACAAAATAACATTTATTTTTTTCTTGGGAAAGGATATTTAGTGTTATAAAAGATTTATTTTTTTATGAAATTCTTTGGATAGCTTCAACACAAGCTATTCAGTACTTGACTAATTACATCAATCTTATATTATAAAAAATTATCAATAAAAATAAATTATTGTTTAGTTATGTATAATTGAATAAATAGAAGAAGAATTCACTATCTCATCCTAATGAAAGATCAAAATATGATCCCAAATATTGATAAAAACCACTTTTTCCTTAGAGAAAAGTTGTAATTTCATAATGAAAGAAGCTTCCCACTTGCATGATCAAATCTGATATGAATTGTAACCAAACAAAAAATATCTCTGCATTGATTCAATAAGATAAAAAAATCTGATATGAACTGTAACATAATTCTCTCCTAAACCTAATAATATTAATACCATATTTGATACCCACAGGTGGAAAGTCGGTGTATGCATTGTCTCTTTCATCTGGCAGGCCAGCAATATTTATGCATGATGTTAGCCTAGTGAAGTTAAGTAGACAATACGAATGTATAAATATCATGAAACGTTTCACCTGCTTCCCATATTTTCCACTTCACCGTAATTGCCTGACCTGATACCAACTTTCTATTTGAAGATAAAACTTAAATCTACTGACATGGTCGATGAATCATTCAATACATGCCTGTACCCACAATCTCATGCATTTGTTTGTTCTTCTTTAACTGAAATTAAAATCAACTGACAGATTGGTCGATCACAGTGATCGCTAGGTAGTGAATAAATGTACTGAGGGAATTGTATATTGGTTTATTAGTACTAGGAAGTAAATAAAGCTTCTGTAGGTTGTTAAATGAAGCCACTTGCAGTATGATTTTCATAACTGATGTATATTAAATGCTCTCACAAGATTTCCATGACCTGCAGAAGATCGTAGAAGATCATACCCAATAACATTATATAAAATGGGCAAATCTTGGAAGAAGTTTTAGACACAGGTTTCTATAACAGTCACTGGATTAAAGTAAGCAGGCAATGTATGGTGTGGATTCGTTCCACAGAGCTTGGATTGTATGTAAGCCGTCCCGTACAGAGGTGGTCTGAGCCTCTAGAAGAAATATCTGGTTTTAATGGATCTCCAAGACAGTGAATTTTAGATGTGTAAAAGGGTTGGTCAACTAAATGGTACTGTTAAACAGGGTTATGAGTAGAGAAGCCCAGATAGGTGATGTACGGAGCCGACTAGTCTTGGGCAAGTTGTGGGCAATAAATATGGTCTGTCAATTGGTGTCTAGGAATTCAAACCCATCTTAATAGAGCAAGGAAACGTGCTCATAAGGAGTGAAAAAGAAAGGTGAAATTCAATGAGAGGATGTTGAGAGGACGTAGGCATGTCTATTGTTTCAACATCAGAGTGATCCACATAATATGCTAATGTGCCCTCTTAATGAATGGCGATCTACATGATATGATGATGACTTATCTTTGGGAATGGTGATTCATATGATATGGTGATGACACATCTTTGGGAATGGTGATTCATATGATATGGCAATGACCCATATTTGTGAATGGTTACTCATATGATATGGGATGACCCATCTTTGTGAATGGTGATTCATATGGTATGGTGATGATCTGATCTATATGATATGGTGATGATCTGTCTTTGTGAAGCCTCCTTTGTGAGTGGTGATCCATATTATATGGGGATGACCATCTTTGTGAATGGTGATCCGTATGGTATGGTGATAATCCATCTTTGTGAATGGCAAAACACATGATATTGTGATCATCTATCTTTATGAATGGTGGTTTTTGAGAATAATATCACTTCATGGTTGTTATGATTCATGAATAGTGTTTCATTCGAATACATTCTTATTATCATAGTTCTTATAAGTTTTTAAATCATTTCCTTCAGATTCATTGTGTGTGTGTGTGCACGCGCGCGCGCGAGCGCACACACACACACACAACATGCTATGCATATAATAGCATTTATTGTTCTAAGTTTGTTATGAATGACATTTTTTTTTTCACAAAATAATTTTTATTTTTAAAATTCTCAATATATAAGTATATATACATATACATGTACTTCTAAGTTTACCTATACATACACGTGTATAACGGTGAACATATATATAGAAGAATCATATATGTTTATATATCTTAAAAAATGCTTTTCAAATAAAGTCTCTTTTTGTAAAGTGAACGAAGCAATAGTGGAAACAACAATATATAGCTTGGAACACACACACACACACACACACACACACACTTATTTACTTCAAGTAATACTTAATAATGTTAGTCATTCTCTTTCCCAGATCATGGAGCTAATGTTTTTGCTCAATAGTTAAAACTCTTAATTCCTTTTGATTCTTGCAAATTACCATATCTAGCTTGGTTGATATCAATATTAGATAAGAAGAAAATAGCTTTCACTCTTTTTTCTTTTCTTTTCTTTTATCCCCTTTTCTATGGAACTTCTAATTCTTTCAATCTTTCTTCTTTAGTGTAGTCTTCCTCATGATTCAATCCATATTTTTTTCTTATTCTTACTATAAGTTCTTAATATTCATGATCAAAATTATGACCCTTCTTGTGTTGTCTTAGTTCTTTTCCAATATGGTCCCTTTGCATCGTTAAGCTTGCAAGCTAGTTATTGTATTGCTATAACAATCCTTGATTATTATGACCTCCTAAGATTAGAATTATAGGCATTGGATTATGATTAAGAATTGCAAATTCCAACAAAAGATTTGAAGTTTATTATGCAAAATGCTAAGATTACTAAAAGTTTTAAATAACCATAAATTTATGGAGGAATATACCATCACATCAACATTGGATTCCACCCACATGATTCAAATAAAGACTGCTAGTATGTGTCACTAAGTGTGTTTATAGAACGGATATAGGAGTAAAGACCATTAGCATTCTGCTAGTCCTACAATTAACAAAAAGACATGGGTGTAATAAAAAAAATTGTGCATTATTTTTTGTCCCTTTCCCCTTGCATAACACCCATTGTCATCCATATCTTCTCTCCAATGTTGGTGTGAAAAAGGTTCATTGTCTAACTAGTTTCACTTTAAGGGTTGTCCACAACTTATTGCTTGAGTTTATTTGGATCCTTTAGTATTTTTATCTCAATTCATTTGATTAACACTTTGCATCATCTTAGTTTATCTTTGGGTCTCATTTATGATTTGACACTTACCTTTATAGCTAGTTCATTTCATTATTTTGGACATAACTCCATAACTTGCATTTATTATTTTCCTAGAAATATAACAATACTTCATTGCATTTCTCTTTCACGTGAAAGGTATTTATTCTTACCGGTTAGCTTCTTGACCATATGAGTTCTTTTTATTTCTCCAACATCCAATGTTGTTCCTAACCCTTTTTAGACTTCATAAGTATTATTTTTCATTTAATTTTCATTTCCATCTTATGTCTTAAACCTTAATTTATTTTTTCCTTTGTTTTTGACTTGTTCACACCCTTGTTAAACCTTAAGTTGTTGTGCACGACCTTATCCTATATGTAAATCCTACCTTCCCGTTCCATAACACCATTTTGTATATGTCAACTTCACACCATAAATATGGGGTTTCCTAGTAAACATGAACACTAAAAAAGGGTAAATTTAGGAATTCTAAGAGCACTTTAAGAATATTTTACCTAAAAATTATATTTTGACAATATCTTGAAATATTTTGTTAATGAGATCATGCTGATGCTAGTTTCCTCTAAAATTTTGACCATCTAACTATTGTAATTTTTAATTTTGCAGTCAAATTTTACACGCAGATAGTTTGATCATACAAAATCTTTTTAAGTGTATTTTTTTATTTGTGGCAAAATTTTATGCTCTATGCAATAGTGTCATCAGTTTTTTGATTTGAAACTCTATTCTTAAAAAAAATAGTTCTCTAAAAAAACTTAATGTCTTATGACATTTTTTGGAGCTTCAAACACTTGTAACTTTCACGAGTAGGCTCCTTTTTCAATGCTATTTTTTAAAAAGTCAACTTTCCTGCAAATCCTACATGATGATGTGATTTTTAAGTTTGTATATTGTAAGAATCTTGTGATTTCAACATTGTTTCCATTTTTGGGTCCTAAAGAAGATTGCAATCTAGCAAAAATAATTATAAACACACTAAGAATAAGTACCGAGATTTGTAATTTTTGGAGGGGTTAAACTTATTTTTATGATTCTTATTCTACACAAAAACAATAAATGTTTAAACACTAATGCATGAATTAATTATTATTGTCACACCATATGATTTATTTGAATGGAAGTCAAATAAAAATATATTTTCCTCCACTAATGCAATAATTAATCGTTAGTGAAGCTCTGACCACCCCTCGAAGTATGCAACTAGTGTAGGACTATATGGAAAAGTGTTGGGACACTTAGTGAGTTTACATGAGGTGAGAAAAAAATATTTCTAATCTCCCATAAGGCGAGGATAGAATATCTCAACTTCTAAGTGAGCTCAAACATAGTGTGAATATGACTCAATTAAATATGCTAAAAACAAACTAGTTAGATAAAATACCTTTTCACAGTAACATAAGCCTCTTTAGAGATGTGGTTTTGATGGTGGGAGATAGGTCTTGGATTCAACCACTAGACTATGAGGGCCTTCTCTTTTGATGTAGATGATACTTTTCTATTGGTCACCTTGCTACAAAGTGCCCTCTTGCTAGACATAAAGATGTGATGACTTCACAAAAGAATACTTGTGAAGGTCACTTGACTATTCATGTCTCCAACTCTACAGTCAATGGTTCCCCTCAAGATGATGTGTCTTCTAGGGATGTTGTTTCTCATGCTAACGGTATGGATCTAGTGTTTCCCACCCTTACTACTCCATCAAGTCTTATTAGCATGTATCAACTACCTTTACTTTAATTATTCAACCTATTTTGTTTATGAATTAAAATATACTTTAGTCTACCCATGTTGTGACTGCTCATTATTTGACCACTTTGCCTTGAATTTCCATTACTCCTACTGTATAATAACAAAATGAGATCAAAGGGGATTGATCATATTTCCTATTATACAATTGGAAGGAAAATGATCCAAAGGCTTAAGAGGACTTAAGAACTAAATGAGTGCAATGATCCTTTATTATGATTGATTAGAATGGGTTGATTTTTAAAGGAATATTATTGGGTGATGCAAGATAGAATACTAGATAGGCAAAAATGACAAGTTCTAGATTACACCGATTGAAATTAACCTATAAGTACCAAAAACATTAACTAGACAACAATGCTAATTTGTGGTTTCAGTTTGAAGATGAATTGCAAGGAAGAGATCACATGAGCCATCACGTTCCCAATACTTTTTGACTATCCGCTAGGTCCTGTACTTTCTATATCTACAATGATAGATTTACAAGTTGTACCTACACACAAAAAATGGGTAAAAGGGTTGTGTACAGGGGTTTTCCTCAGTCAAACCCTGATTTGGAATCAACCTTGAAATAAAAGAAAGTAAATGAAAGCGTGTTGTCATATAGAAGATGCTAGATTTGAACAATAAAGTATATCATAACTTGGTAATGCAAATGATTCTTTGAATGTGATCAAGTATGTTAATGCAATAACTTTGAATTAACACAAAAACCTAAAAGAAAATCATGAAAGACAAAACCTTATGTAATGGATGTTTTAGTTTTCCATAATTCTTGATTGAGGAAAGAGAAGAATTACTTGAATACTTGAATGAATATGGAGGCTTGATTGTGATATGATATCCTTCCTTGATGGTTGAATCCTTTGCTTGGCCTTCAATGAGGGAAATAAGCTTGAACCATGGAGAAGATTACCTTGAAAACACCTTGGAATGATTGAAATATCACTTGAGAGTTCTTGGATGTGAAATTGTAGGAGAGATATTGAATTCAAACTTGCCTTATGTCCAAATGAGGAGAGTGTTAGTATTATAAGGCACTGAGGGGGGGGGGGGGGGGGGGTAAATCAGTGCATTCACAAATTTGAAACTTTTAACAATAATCTTCCACAAGATCCAACATGCAAAAAATAATATAACATAGAAACATAGCAAGTAAAGCATTCACACACAATGAACACAAGACACAAGATTTTTCCCATGGAAACCCTTGTTAGAGGGAGAAAACCACATGTGGAAATGATGCCCACAAATTTCACTAGTGCACTGATGAAATCTACCTTGTTAGGAGCAATTACAAAAACCATTCTGAGGTTATACCCGGTTAAGAGTATTAAGCGTTGTTAGAAGCTACAAAATTCTTGTTAAAGACTATCCGGTCAAGGGATTTTAAAACTCCTTCTGAGAGTCACCTTGTTAGAGGATTTGTATACTTCATATCCTATTAAAGATCTCTCTCACCCTATTAGGATTGACCTTGTTAAAGGATTTTACCCGCAAACTTATTAGGGCTTGCCTTGAGATAGACCCAAGAATAAATGATCTGATTATGACAGTTATTGTCTGACAAATCTGCTTCAATTTTGATTAATTACATCACCACATCAACATCCAAAAATCCTTCCTTCATCTTTGCACGATCATAACCACCTATCCCGTCATCACTTTCAACCCTAAAACTTGATTTTAACCTTCTTTTATAAAAACTTTTTCCAAGTGGACCTTTGCCACAAAATGTTTTATCCATCAACATAAAATTCAAATCCGATAATGCCAAAACAAATTGGTCAACTCAAAAAGTCAACACAACATTAAACAAGTCATAAATAAAACATTTACTAACTCTAAAATGACCGGTTGGCTGATCTAGCCAAAGTCACTCTACCAGTCTCCTGTTCTTACTGTTTGCACTGCTTCAATCTTCACTAACTCACTGTATTATTCAATCTAAATAATGCAGTCATAGATGTAGTTAAATATGCCTCTTTAGATGTTATATGACCAACCACACACCTTAACTCAATCTCCAACTCCAGATTTGGTCACCTGAACCTTGCATACTGTCTTCTTTTTGGTTGAATGAACACTTAGTTGATTTGCCAATTTGATCCTTCAACACCATCAATAAAATTGATCTCATGCCTTCGATAGATCATGTTTCTAGCAATGACAACACCACAATACAAGCTTATGATCAAAATACTTATCACCTTCATCAAATTCCAACAATCTCCCTCTTTGGCATGGATGGAAACACTTAGAAAAGAAAAGAAAAATTGCTGATGGAAGACAACTCACCATCAATCAGGTCCACCCTCCAAACTTTAAATGAAGATTCTATCTTGGAACATTCGAGGTCTTAATAGTCCTCATAAACAAGATATTGTTAGGAACATAGTTAGAGATTCAAATCTTGACATTTTCCTTATTCAAGAAACTAAAATGGTTACAGACAAGATAACTAAAATCAATCTATTGAAGAATGGTGAGAAGGTTGGCAGTGATTCGGAAGGGGCCTCTGGAGGTTTGGCTATTTACTGGGCCTCTGGAGGTCTGGCTATTTACTGGATAAACACTTCCTAGCTGTCAAAGTTTGTAGCATTAAGGATAACTTTGCTTGGTCTCTGATTAATGTGTATGCCCCTAATACTAAATTAGGTAGACTCAAATTTTGGAAAAAAATTCATGAGCTCAGGGTTGTTTTTCCAGATGATAATTGGATGATAATGGGAGACTTTAATACTCCTTTGAAAGAAGTGGAAAAAAAGGAGGAAACAACACTCAAGTGGAAAGCAGGGTGGACCTTATGGAATTTATAAGTAATGAAGGTCTGTTGGATGTTGATCTTGAAGGTATTGATTATACTTGGTCTAACAGGAGAGTGGGAGTTGACCTAATCTAGGTTAAGCTTGATAGGGTTCTGCTCTCTCATGAATGTGTTACAAGTAGTAGTTGCCATTGCACCAAAAGATCGACCTGTTAATGCCCGATACAACCACTAGACTTATAGAAGACACAGGAGGTGGTTAAGCCATGACATGAATCCCGAGGGGAGCACTGACCATTTTGCCAACAATCTCCCCCTTAGCATTATCTAAGGGGATTTGAACCTGTGACCAATCTCTGATACCACTTGTTACAAGTAGTAGTTGCCGTTGCACCAAAAGATCGACTTGTTAATGCTTGATACAACCACTAGACTTATAGAAGACATAGGAGGTGGTTAAGCCATGACACAAAGCCTGAGGGGAGCACTAACCATTTTGCCAACATAATAGTTTGCTAAGTTTTCTCATTCTCTCTCCTCTCTTAACTGTATTGGTTCGGACCACTATCCCATTTCCTTTCTCGCTAATCCCTTTAATGGGAAAGGACACCCCCCCTTTAGACTTGAAAAAATGTGGCTAGCTCATCCAGACTTTGAAACAGAATCAGGGATTTGTGGAACATTAAAGTGGAAGGAAAAGCTATGTACCAAGTGGCAAAAAAAATGGCGAATGTCAAAGCTAGAGTAAAACAATGGAATAAGGATGTCTTTGGTGATATATTCCAAACTAGAAACAAGATTCAAATTGACTTAAAAGATGTCCAAGATAAAATTCAAACTTCTGGGTTGACTGAATAAAGCAGAAGAGAGGAAAATCTTGTTCTTGTTGACTATCAAAATATCATCTCGAAAGAAGAAACTTATTGGAGACAGAGATCTAGATCCCTTTGGCTGAAAGCATGCAAGAACACTAGATTTTTCCACCTAACAACCATGAAGCACAAAATGATGAACATAATCAACTCTCTTGTCACTTCTAGAGGTACAGTTACTAAAGAGGAGGATATAAGAAGAGAAATGATGGGTTACTTTGCTTCTCTACTTTCCAAAGAGCAAGAGCTAAACCAAGAGAATCAACTCTCCCTGCTGAGCTCCATTCCTTCTCTTCTGGACACAAAGGATAACAACTTTATTAAGTCAATCCCTAAGGATGATGAAATTAAAAGGGCTATTATTTCTTTTGAAGGAGAAAAATCTCCTGGTCCGAACGGGTTCCAAATGTTCTTCTTCCAAACCTTTTGGAATATCATTGGGAAAGATGTGTGCGGAGCAGTGAAATAATTTTATGGATCTAAATCTATTCTCAAAGAACTCAACTCTACTTTTATAGCTCTTATTCCGAAAAGATTGGGAGCTAATGTTGTGGATTGCTTCAGACCCATCAACCTTTGTAATTCTCTGTACAAGATTATGTCAAAGATCCTTACTTTTAGAATTTTAAAGATCCTCCCTTGTCTCATCTCGCATCAACATAATGACTTTGTCCCGAGGAGACAAATCCTAGATTCCATCATGGTGGTTCACGAGAATATTCACTCCTTGGAGAAATCTAGGAAACAGGGCTTCCTGATGAAGCTTGAATTATCCAAAGCCTATGATAGAGTGGACTGGGAGTTGCTTTCCAAAATTCTTCAGGATTTTGGCTTTGATAATGGAGTGATTAAACTAATCATGCAATTGGAGACTACGATGTCTTCTTCTGTGATCGTGAATGGTGGTTCTTCTCCCTTCTTTAGACCTTCTAGGGGGTTGAGACAAGGAGACTCCATCTCTCCAATCCTCTTCGCTATTATGGCTGAAAGTCTTGGGAGATACTTTAAAAACCAAGTTAATCAAGGGTTGATCTTTGGTCTGCAACCTTCTTCAGCGGAGATAAAATATTCTCATGAACAATTTGTTGACGACATGATTCTTATGGGGGAATCTACTGTGAAAGAGGTCAGGAACATCAAAAAATCTCTAAATGTGTATTCTAATGCCACTGGCCAACTCATAAATTGGGAGAAAAGCTTTATGTATTTCTTTAATACACCCGAAGCTAGAATGAATAAAATCTCTTCCATTCTTGGTTGTAAGATAGGAAGGCTTCCTGCCCCCTATTTAGGTTTGCCACTGTGTTTAAAATCAGAGGCTAACTTCTGGAATGAAATTCTTGATAGATTCCACAATAAGCTGGCGGGTTGGAAAGGGACGATTCTTAGCCAAGCTGGAAAAGTTCAATTGTTGAAGGCTACTCTTCAAAATCTCCTGGTTTATGCTCTAAGTCTTTTCAAAATTCCTCTGAAGTATATTGACCTTATTGAAAAAAATAAAAATAAAATTCTTTGGACCAGTGTGGAAGAGAAGAAGAGACTTAGCTTGGTGGCCTGGGAGAAGGTTTGTAAGCCAAATAAGCTGGGGGGTCAGGGCATCATAAATATTTCTAATACTAATAAGGCTCTTTTAGCTAAACAATGCTGGAGGATATTTGAAGATGAAAAAGAATGGAATGCAATAATCAAAAGCAAATACCATCTCACATCTTTAGAAGGCACCCTTCATTCTTTTAATGATATCCAGGGATCATTTATTTGGAACAGTATAAGTAAGGGTAGGAACCTTATTAGTAAAGGGGCTAGATGGAAGCTGGGTAATGGTAGGAAAATCCTTTTTTGGGATGATAAATGGATCTCGGACAAACCCCTCATAGAGAATGAGGAGTGGAACACTGTGATCCAGGAATGTAAATAGTCCATTGGGGAACTTGTGAGTGACTACTAGATTAATGAAGAATGGATTGACTTGGGTTTGAGGGACATCAGACTAATAGAGGTGAATAAACAACTTAACAACTAGTTTATTAGAGAAAATGAGTGCGATGAACTAATTTGGGGGCCTTCTATCTCTGGAAAATTCTCGGTTGCCTCTGCTTTGGCTCTTCTCATCCCCTCTGGAGATCATCCTTTCTATGCTCAGGTATGGAATAAAGATCTTATCTCTAAAATTAACATGTTATTTTGGCTGCTTGTATAGAATAAAATCCTCACTATGGATAACCTTATGAAAAGAGGCTTCCAAATGCCTAATAGATGTATCATGTGTTGTGAGGAAGCTGAGTCATGTAACCACTTGATGATCCATTGCCCCTTTGCTAGAGAAGTTTGGGACTCCATTATTCTGTCTCTGAATTTGAAGTGGGTCAAACCTCAAAATATCCAGGACTTTTTCCAGCAATGGCAGAGCCATTTTCATGATAAAAATGCTAAGAATCTCTGGAAACTTGTCTTTCCTCATTTTACATGGCAGATATGGAAGGAGAGGAACAAAAAAATTTTTAGAGATAAAAAAGCTACCCCCCTTCTGGTTGCTAACTCTGTTACTAGAAGTATAATGGAGAACTATAGAAGTAGTGGTAGAAAGGAATGCAACTCTTGGAATCCTAGCTCTAAAAAGGACATCTCCATTTCTTGGGAGAATTTGAAGATAAAAAATGACCCGAATCCTAGAGATAATGTTATGTGGTCCGATCCTCCTTGGGGTTGGTCAATAGGGAACTTTGATGGATCTGCTAGAGGAAACCCTAGAAGAGTTGGAGGGGGCGACCTCGTAAGAGACTGGGTTGGAAATTGCCGTGGTGCTATAGCGATTCTGCTGGGGACTTAAACTAACCACATGGTGGAGGCTAAGGCAACGCTTTATGTGGTTAAATTGGCCAAAGATATGGGTTTCTCGAAACTTTGGCTTGAGGGTGACTCCCTCAACATTGTTAACTGTATTAAAGGGAATTTGGAGTGCTCCTGGACTATAACCCACATAATAAACAAAATCAAAATGTTGCTCATCACCTTTGAAGATTGCCACATCACCCATATTTATCGTGAAGGTAATAAGCCGATAGACAGGCTGGCTAATGAAGGTACCCAAAGTGATGTCATAAAATCATGGAGAGGGGAAGGAAATCTAAACTCCTAGATCATGAGTCTAATCACTTATGATAAAATTAATCACAATGAAGGGAATGTCACTTAAAATTATGATGACAAGGACGAAATAATTTTTGAGGAAGGCTGCATGTAATGCAAAGTGTGGGATAATTATTTTGGTATTAATGATATACGGAGCCTGCATTACTTCAAGTAATCACAAAAACAAAAGAAAGCATTGCAGTGAGAAGAAGATTAGTGGTAAGGAGCCGAGCCAGGATAGTAGCAGAAAGCACAAAATGGGAGGCAGTCTGAGAAGAGAGGAGCTAACTAAATATGAAAAATGGAGGCAAGAAAGGAAAGTCTGGAAGAAGCTGAGAAAAGGAGGGGTCTCTCAGTACATCAAAAAGCTCCACGACTATGACAAACAGGTGACTTCCTTGTTCACTAATGGTTGGGTTAGAGGTAAAGTAAATTTATGGGGTAAATCTTTCCCCCTTACTCTTACCCTTATGGCTAAGATTACGGGCTTACCCCTGGAGGGAACTCATTTCCATAGAGGCAACCATAGGCTTGGTACTGAAGCTTTTAATCTTTTTCCTAAAACTGTTGATGAAAAGGCCCTCATGACTAAAGGGAAGGGGGATTATGTAGATATCACCAAAATTAAGGATTTCTGGGCTATAATGTTGAAGGTTATGATTGAGTATTTCACGCTTGATGGGCACTATTCCAAAATCTACAAACTGCATTTCATCCTGGCTAACCACTTCAGGCATAACAAGAGGATTTCCTTCCCATGTTTTCTTTTGAGCTCGCTGAGTAGTAGTATTACTGAGCATAGGAAGAAGCCGAATAACCCTGTGTTGCATGAGGGGTTGGTCCTCCTTATTTCTGACTACGCCAAAGATATTATCCTAGACCCAATTCCTAAAAGAGTTAAAGGCAAAAATTCAGAGACTATAGAGGGGGATAGAAAGGTCGAATCTAGCAGAAAGAGGAAGAAAAACAAGGAAAAAATCTTTGACTGTAGTGAAGAAGAAGGAAAAAAGAGGAAGAAAAATAAAGAAAAAATATCTGATAGCAGCAAGGATGAAACTAAGGAAAAAAACCTTATTTCTCTAGAAAAAGGAAATGCTGAGGAAGAAAATGTGGAGGTGGATTCTGGAAGTGAGGAAAAAGAGGACATGAATAATGATAACACTGAGCAAGAAGAGGACATGATTGTCATAATGGAGGATGAGAAGGAGGAAGATGAAGAAGGGAAAGATGGGGACTATCATGATGATGAAAAAGAAGAGGAAGGAGCTAAACAGGAGGAAGAAGAGGCCCAAGTCTCCCCTACCGAGGATGATAAGAATGATGTTCCAGATTTCCCTGCTGAAGAAGAAAAAATTGAGACCCACTTGGATAATGAGGAAGGTTTGGACTTGGCTAGTAAAGAGGATGGAGAAAACCAAAAGGAGGATTCTTTGAGCCTCCTGGAGGGGCAGGGTGAAGAGGAAATAGAAACTGGACAGAAATCCCCTGTCATTGATGAAAAAGAGGAGGACAAAAAAGAAACTGATGCTAGTATTGATCATAATGCCATTGAGGAGGAAAAAATTCATAAGGAGGATACCATCACTCCCCTATTGGATGCTATGAATATGGACAAGGTTAACAATGATGAAGGTCAGAGTATCCCTTAGGACTGGATCAAGCAGGAGATGCAGGAGATTAAGCTTCACCTTCATACTCTGGAGAAAACTACGGAAACCCTGAACACAAAGCTAGAGAAGTTGGAGAACAAGATTTTGGATAAGGTAAACAATAAAAATTGGAAGGAGGAGATAACTGCTAAAATCAACAAAATCATTGACAACAAGGTTAAAGAAATTAAGGTCAAAATTAGCAACAATGGGAAAATGATTAACGAATTCCTGAGCCACAACAATGAAGGACTCAATGCGGCTGTCATCAACCTAAACATGCTTCACAACTACCTGGAGAAAAACCAGCTGGAAAATATGACCATTACTATTGAAGATGATGCTGGGAATGCAGGTCCAGGTACTAGAACTAGAGGGCGTACTTAGAGGAAGATCCTTGAGAAGCCAAAGGAGCTGAAGGACCTGAAAAAAACAATCCAAAAGATGGAGGAGCTGAAGATGAAGGCGGACAAAATGATAAGCAATTAGTTTTGTTTGGTTGGTTGCTGGTTGGTTGTTGGTAGTGTTGCTTGATCTATTTTTCTTTGCTTTTGTTGTTGTTTATAGTGTTGTTTTCAGTCTTGCTCTGTTCTTTCCAGTAGGGGTCTCATTTTGGAAAAATTTCATGCTTTATCATTTTTCTATGATGTAAATGGTTTTGGGTTCCATTCAAAACCTATTTTTACCTTATTCAAAAACAATCTCCCCAAAAAAACATATGCATCATACATACATATGTCTCACTTATCTCCTCCTGAGAATTACATTGTAATCAAACTATACTACTCTCCCTTGCATCAAAATCTTTCCTACACTACTGTCCCCTTTTGACAACAATGACAAAGGTGTTACAATGATATACAAAAAGAAATATTTTATTAATCATAGAGTAGTTACATTCTATTGAATATCCCATTGAAAGTAGTCTTCAACACTTGCCAATCAGTAACCCATGACTTCTGTAGATTCTCCATGATGAGTATTTGTCCATGTAGAAAAAATGCAAGTTCCTCTAACTCATCAATAGTGCACATAAGGTGAGGTGTTAAGGCTTGTTATGCTTCCTTCACACTGTGTTGTAAGATGTCCATTTTGGGAATCAAAACACTTTGTAAATCCATCAAGTTCCCAATCCTTTTATCTTGTTCTACCTTGTAAGTCTTCAATTTTTGGTTTATCTTCCCAAATTCAACTCCAAAAGAAGTTGCAGTCCCATGAATAGGATCAAATTTTTGTGACAACACTTTTATCTTTGTTGAGCTTCACCCTTTTTCTTTTCAATATCTCTCAAGAAGTGAGAGAAATCACAAATGGACTTTAGAGTCTTACCTCCTTCTAGTAGGATATCCTTCACCTAGTTCAAAGACAATGTGTGAGTGTTCTTATCTTTAGCATTGGACTGTGACAACTTTTCTAATATCTTCTTGACATATTTCTTGTCTACTTTAGAAATAAAAACATCCTCTAAACTTTTCATCTCTTCAACTGTCGAAGTAACTAAATGTGCCAATTTCTCCATTGGAGTGGCCTTGTATCATATGTAACTTAAGACATTAAACCAACAAGTATATTGATAAGATTGATAATCTACAACTGATTGAATAACCTGATGAAATGAATGGACACATGAAAGATATTGATTAGAGATCACCGAGCTATTAAAGTGATATGTAAGGCAATTAAATCAGTCAATATGTTGTCATTGATGTCAACTAGTTTTAACTATACTTATCATGACAGTTACAAACATCTAAAGAAGAAAAATGGTAAAGGAAAGATATATCTACATAAAGAAGAGATGGATATGGAGATATGGCTAAGGTATACATTGGGTAACTTATTGATGAGTCTATGGCATCATTTTGTTGACTTGATTGTATTACATGAATTTGTTATGTATTGAAGATCATAACTGAACAAGTTAATGTGGTCGGTAATTGAAGATTTATGTATACACTGAGCCAGTGCAGTGTATACTGAGTATCATAAATAATCAATTTATTATTCACCAATACACTCTGTATTAACCGAGTGAGAGAAACAACTAAAGTTTATAACATCTGACTAAATTAATGAGATGGAAAATTGCGTATGATTTCAAGGTAAAAGATAAAGTTAGTTGGGAGGATCTAACGACTAACAAAATTCAAGATTGATCAAATGGAAGAGATTGAAACATGTTAGAGACACATCTGCAGAGGAATCTTGAAGCGGAAAAATGAATGATGGAGATTAAGAGGCAAAATCTAATGGATGAGATGAAAATAGTTTATGACATCTATTTGACATGAGTTTCATTGTTGAGTCAGGAGGTAATTGAATATGTAGGAGAAATCACGTGAAAGGAAGTTTTTCATGCACCACTGATCAAACTGGTTACAGACAGAACCAAGAAGAACTACAGGCATAATCGAGCATCATAGTATTATTGACCGAGTTGAATATGATGAAGGATATGAAGGATTGAAGTGATTATTGATAAGAGGAGGTATTATGAGCTTAGATTAGATCTGAAAATCTACAATCTTAGTTGTATTTGAATGAGATCACTACTATATCAGTTTAACCATTGTTACAGCTCAATCTCTTAACTGAGTGGACTTAACAATCTTATTTGTATTTCAAAATAGCATTCTATGAATGTTGATGGTTTTCTTTTTGACCTCATAGTGAATGTTGGTCAAGAGTTAACTGGTAGTGATAAATCCTCTAACCAGGTCACACCTTGCAGTGTGCATTGTAACCTTTAATAGGTTTGGATCCTAACCGAGCTCACTTCAGAAGAGTGAAATATTTTGGGTTACCAGTCCCAGGTGGTTTTTCTCTTAGCAGGGTTTCCATGTTAAAATCCTTTTGTTATGTGTTATTTAATGTGATCGGATTATTAGTTTACTTTACACATTTCATATTTGGATTAATCGGTAAACACAGTATTGATTTTACTGGCATTTGGTAAATGAATAGAAAGATTGTTATTGCTATCTTACCGAGTTGGTTATTTGGTTGAAAAAGTTTGAATATATACATATGGGAGTTTGGGACTGTAGGATAACTGGAATTAACTGATTAACCCCCCTCTCAGTTATCTAACAATTGGTATCAGAGCTTGTGTGCTTGAAAATGAAGTTTGAAGGACTTGAGCTAAAGATAACAAGATGTATAAGAGAGAGGTGCCAAAGCTGAACAAAGAAAACTTCTCGACATGACAAAGAAGAATGAAATTGCACATATCTAGAATCAGAGAATCTACAATATTTCACCTAACCAATGCTTACATACAACTAACAAATGGAACTTTGACTATTGATCAGCTGAGAGATAGACATGAACATAACATGACAATGATAGAGATTCCTGCTACCCTATTTGATGCAGAATTTGAAGATATTAAAACATGTACCTCAAAAAAAGCAATGTGGGACAAACTGACACTAGTCTACGGAGGAGATGTGAATGTGATGAGCTGAAAGCCTAAGAGGAAGATTTGATGATATGAAGATGAAAGAAGGAGAAAAAATTTCATAGTATAGTAAACAAATCAAGGAGGTTGTCAATGCTATCCAAGGAGCAGGAGGTGTTATTGATGAAGACACTGTTGTGAGTAAAATTCTTAGAACCTTGTTGCTAATCTATTCTATTAGAATATCTAAAATTCATGAAATGAGATCTGTACCAGGTAATTTTATTACACTTGATAGTATAATCGGTAAATTGACTACCTTTGAGATGAATAACTATGATAACAGTATTGTATTGAGTGTTGAGTCTGCATTTATGTCATGTTTGAAAATTGGAAAATCAAACAGTAAACATATGATAAGAAATGAAAGTGCCAGTGCCAGTGATGAAGATGGACTTGATGAACTCGAAGCACATATGGCTAGAAGGTTTCATAAAGGTAAAGGAAGGTATAATGGAAAATTACCTCTAGCATGTTTCAATTGTAAAGAAATTGGTCATATTGCAGCTAGATGTCCTAATAGGAAAGATGATAGAAGAAACAACCGTGACTACAAAGACAAAGGAAAGAAGGCATGTTACCTTGTTGGAGATGATGATGATATCACTGATACCGACACTGATGAAGACATTGAAGTGGTATTCGTAGTTTTGAAAGAAGATTCAAAAGAAGAAGAAAGGTATGTAGAAACAACACTTATCTCTAAAGTTAGCAAAAATAATACATGGATTATTGATAGTGGCTGTACACATCATATGAGAGGTGATGAGGATAAATTTGAATATCTTGAACACTATAATGGAGGATCTGTTAAAATGGAAAATGATACACCTTGTCAAGTAAAAGGAAAAGGATATATCATGTTGCACAATAAGATTAAATGTGAAAATGCATATTGGGTGAAGGGACTTAACTATAACTTGTTAAGTGTAGCATAGTTGAACAACTCAGGTCACCAAGTCGCATTTGAAAGTAGGAAGGTGAAGATCTATGATGAAACATGAAATTTGGTCGGTACTAGTGAACACTCTAAAGATAATCTATTTTATCTTGACAATGCTGAAACTTCTTGTTTAATGGCTAGAACTGAAGATGTGTGGTTGTGGCATAAAAGGTTATGTCATGTGAATTTTGACAACATGGTTAAGATCAGTAAGAAAAGAAAAGTTAGAGGTTTACCGAGCTTATCTAAACCTGACCATGTCATGTGCAAGCAATGTCAAATGGGAAAAATGTCAAAATCTAGTTTCAAGAGAAAGACCTACTCATCTAAATCTATTTGGGAGTTGTCTCATACTGACTTATGTGGACCTATGAGAACTCAGATTTATTATGGTGACAGATACTTTATTCTATTTGTTGATGACTATTCTAGGATGATGACAGTTATATTTTTGAAAGAGAAATCTGAAGCTTTCAAAATGTTTAAATGGTATAAAGAAAAAGTAGAAAAGGAAAGTGGAAAAGAGTTAAAATGCTTAAGATCTGATAGAGGAGGTGATTTTATTTCTGATGAATTCACTAATTTTTGTAATGATCATGGAATTAAAAGATAGGTTTCTGCACTGAGAACACCACAACAGAATGGTATTGCTGAAAGGAGGAATAGATCCATAGTTGATTGTGCTAGAACACTCATGATTGAGAAAGATGTTGCACAAATGTACCTGAGAGAAGCTATTAGCAATTTTGTATACACAATGAACCGAGTACAACTGAAGAAAGATTCAAACAAGACACCTTATGAGTTATGGTTTGGGTACACACCTAATGTAAGTTATTTTAAAATTTTTGGAAGTAGATGTTACATTCTGAAAGATGATAGAAATGTGAAATTTGATTCTAAAGGTGATGAAGGAATATTTTTGGGATATTCTACTAAGAGAAACGCTTACAAATGTTTGAATAAGGTTTCTAACAAAATGATTGAAAGTGATAATGTGAAAGTTGATGAGTTTTCTGAGAAAAATGATGAAGAAAGCAGGAAAGAACCAGAAGACTATGGTAGATATACATTCATTGAGTTACCTAACCCTCTACCCAAGCGACAGGTAGAAGCTAATAAGAAATAGGCTAAAGACACTGAGCATCAACCTATAGACACCGAGCATCAGCCTATAGACACTGAGAATCAGGAAATTGCTACCGATGAAGAAATTGAACCTGCATCGACTGATGAACAAAGAAGAGAGCAAGTATTAGCAAAATTTGTGAGAAGACACCATCCACAGAACCAAATCATTGGAGACAAGCAAGCTGACATGATGACACAAAGTAAGTTGAGATAGAACAAATGTTTAGTTTGTGAATTTGAACCTAAAAATGTTAGAGATGCACTTGAGAATGAGGAATGGATTAAATCCATGATTGAAGAAATTGAGTAGATAGAGAAAAACAAAACATGGACATTGGTACCGAGACTGAGTGATAAAAATGTAATTGGAACCAAATGGATATTCAGAAACAAGTTGAATGAGAATGGTGAAGTCACTAGGAACAAAGCAAGACTTGTTTATAAAGGATATGCACAAGAAGAAGGTATAGATTATGGTGAGACTTTTGCACCAGTTGCTAGACTTGAAGGAGTTAGAATACTACTTGCATATGCTGCACACAAAAGATTTAAAGTATATCAAATGGATGTTAAATCATCATTTTTGAATGAAATACTTGAGGAAGAGGTTTATATTGAACAACCTGAAGGTTTTGTTGATCTAAATAAGCAAAAAATGGTATGTAAATTGCACAAAGCATTGTATAGACTGAAGCAAGCACTGCGAGCATGGTATGAAAGTGTAGACTAGGATTTGAGAGTGCACCTAAACCTGTTTTGAAGGCCAAAGACAAACAAATGTCATAGCATATTATCAAATCAAATTTAATGGTTAGCAAACTAAAATCAAAGCCACCTCAGTTTAAGCTTAAAATGGATGCGCCCATGCACCGTTTGATATGCTTAGATATAGAGGGATGTGGGTGTGCAAACTCAAGCACTTGGAGCATGCAAGATGGATGATTTGAGGATCAAGAAGACCCAAAATGACACAAAATAGGTATGAAGAACCTATTTTGCCTCAAAGGCCTCAAGAACACACAAATATGCAAAGCTAAATGAAAGAACTAAGATTAAAACAAGAAATGAATCTATGTTAATCTATTTAAGCTAATTTAGATGTGATTTAAGCTTGAAAATGATCTAAAATGATGAATTTATGCTTATGCTAGAATGAAAATGACATTATGACTTTGCTATTGAGTTTGAAAGTTGAAAGATGATTTGCCTTAGGAAGTGAGGGTATTTATAGGATTTCTAAGGCTTGGGGTAGGAGGAATGAATGGCCAGGATTGAAATCCTTAAGAGAGGCCAAGATTCACTCAAAGGGAAGCACATGGATTGTGCTAGTTCTCAGCCAATCAGGAGGTGACACATGTCACAAGGTGAGTGGATGAAGGGAAGGGCAAAGAGGAGTCAACAAAGGGGGCTCCAAGCTCATAACTCTCCAAATAAATGCTTGTAAGAGCAATGAATGGGCTTTAAGAGGCTTTGAAGACTTTGGGGAAGCAATAAATGCTTTGTGGTTGAGATATTTGGAAGGAAAGACTTTGCCTTGGTTTAGGAAAGTCTTAAGCTTGGTTAGGATTGCACAAAGGTTTAAGGGTAGGATTAGGATGGGTGAAGAGGGGGGATTTGAGAAGATTCTAGAAGAGTCTAGATTTCTCCTTAGTTTCATGGAATAAAATGTTATTCATTCCAAAAGCCTAAGTTTTAGGAATATTTATTAAAATATTTTCAATAAATATGAAAATTAAATATTTAACCTTAATTAAATATTTAACCTTGGGATTAGGGTTAGAAAAGATGGGATTAGCCTTTTAATCGAAATTAAGAAGGGATTAGAAGATTTTGGAAGAGGTTAGTGGTCTTAAGGAAATTGGCCAAGTTTGGGATAAAAAATAAATTAATTTATTTTTGAAGGTTTTTGGTCAATTTATTAATTAAATAATTAATAAATTAGGGATAATGTCCAAATGACATTTTTAGGCTAGATTCCTTAATTAAAGATTTTTAATTAAGAGAGAGGGATTTAATGGCATAAAAATAAATTAATTAATTAAATAAATAATTAATTAATAAATGATGATGTCATCAAGGATTTTCAGAAAACAAAAATAATTTATTTTCTGAAGGATTTTTCGGTGTCTACATTTTGCCCCTCTTTGATGCGATACCGCAAGTGGCATGGCGTCAAAGACAAGAATACAAGATGCCGAGGCTAGAATCAGAAGAAGAGGGTATGACTCCCGGGTGGACAAAATCATGGAAGATGTGCCCAGTGGGACAAGGAGAAAGAGGGATTACGCCCTAGGACAGAGTGTGCCCGGCGGGACGAGGAAGGAAAGGCCTAGGAAGAAAGGGGAGATAAATAACCTCACTTCTAAGAGCAAATATGGATGATATGCAAGATGAGATGGAAATGCAAGATGCAAGATGCAGCTGTATGCAAAGATGCAAGATTAATCTATATGATAAATGCAAGGGACCAGATAGCTCCAAGTGCAAACGGGAGTGCACAGCCTAGATTTAATATAGCAATGCTAGAGACCTGCCAAGGATACTGGGATCACGAGGCCTTGTCACCAGTGTTGCATAGGACTGACGAGGACTGACGCTAAACAAACACACAGGGTTGCCCCAACATCACACATGAAGCGCAGAGGCGACATGGCGGAACCGATGCTGAAGGAACCACAAACACACAACTGACTCACAGGCAGAAGCGAAAGATCAAAAGACCTTGCCCCAGATTATCCGCACACGCAGCACACCGTGATATAAAGAATCGTGGTGACCCTGGTGGGATAAAGAGAAGCCAAAAAGATTAACAAGACCCAAAGGACAAAAATCCAAGATCAAAATGATAACTCCAAAAAGACATCCTTTGCCAAGGAGAGAGATTAGGTTTGATTGATGGTGGGAAGATTGGTCGGACAGGAGGAACGATATATCCTCAAGGACCAGGATGGAAGATTAGGTCGGACAGGAGGAACGATATATCCTCAAGGACCCACGGGTTGGTGAGAGAATAAGTGTAGTTGTTCGCTGGCAAAAGCTGAAGTTCAAGGAATAATCAGGATGAGCAAGGATAAGTCGACAATTGATGTTGCTGAAGCACAAGGCCCGAGTGGGACTAAAAGTTTTCTGATCAAATGCTGCTGCAGGACAGACAAGGACTAAGACAAAGGATGGGTCCTAAAGACACAAATGTACAAATGAGCTTAGGTGGAGACACGACTGACGCTATGGTACAAGACGCTGGATAGGATGTACAAAGAACCTGGGGATGAAGCTGACAACTTCAAAGATATGCAAGATGGTGCCCCAGCTAGGTTGGAGGGCCAAGATGGACTGGCAGCGGATGATGCGTCCTGAAATGACACGGATTTGGGAAGAACATATCCCAATGATGATGATTGAATTGAGATCAAGGCCTGCTACAAGACGAAGGATGCGATTTGATCGGTTGGCTTGATCTTGGATGTTGGCTAGCTAGAAGATATGGATAGGTTGGGAAGATTGCTAGCAAGGTGTGGATAGGGATGAATGGCATTGGATTGCAATGAGGTTGGCCTATAGCTAGATACTAATGACAAGAGAAGATACTAGGCATTGGAAAGATGGAGGAAAAATGCTGAGGATGGGGAGGATGGAACTGCTAGAAGATTTGGATGGAGGAAGATTCGGGGAGATTGGATGGTGGAACTGCTAGAGGATTTTGAAGATGGAAAAGCTGCTTGGAGGATGAAAAGCTGGTGGAAGATGGAAAGCTGGTGGAAGATTACCAAGTGTCAACAAAATGAGCTGCTGTTTTCCCAATTGAGGATCAGTGATAGGATTGCGTCAACCTAGGATAGACTGATGATCTTCGGTCAACTGGATTCTTGTCAATACAAGCCAATCTCTTGCTCGAGATGATAAGGCTATGCAAGGACAAGGTTTTGATTTCTTTAAGACAACACGTTGTACCAAAAAGAGGATGATTTCTGATTTAGGATAAGGGATGGAAACAACTCAAAGGGCTGGAACACGATAATGCTTGTGGATTTGGAGCTCTGGATTTTGGTGCAAAAGATGGTGAATCTGCTTTCTGCTGTGGATGGTGGATGTTGGATTTTGATAAAGGATATGGGACGCTGAGTTGGTTTGCTGGTGGATCAAGATAGAGGATGCTGGAGGAACTGCTGATGGATTAAGATAGAGGAGTGCTGGAAGGATTGGATGGTGGTTGGTTTGGATTTGGATAGAGAAATTGCTGAGGATTTTGGGAGATGGAAGATTCGGATTTGGATAGCCTCCAAGGAATACGTCACCAAGGAAGAGGATGCCCCCTGTTTAAGATAGTTCATGTGTTTTAAAGGCATGGTGTATGCTTGGATGGAAGATATGCCAACAAGAGGATGAGGAAGGATGGAAGCTAGGATGAAAGGATTGGATAGAGCATATGTAGCTGAAAGGTGCAATAGATGCCAAGGAGGTGCCCAAAAGCATGTACATCTGATAGTCTCTATTTTTGTCATCAAGATCCAATGGAAAATGAAGGAAGTGAGAGACAAAAGGGGATGGAGGACATGTTGGATAAGAGGTGATAGAAAGGAAGCCCCTAACTGCAGAAAGGAATTAGGGGGGGGCACTACGCATGGTGCCTGTTTGCCAGGTTTTCACCATGGTACTTGTCCAAGGCGCTTGAATTGCCAAGTTTTCACCAGAGGACGAATGTTTTTCTCTTGATTTTTGCGTTGTTGATAATTTGCTCCTTTGATTTATCCAATTTTTATGGATTTTTGTATTTTTTCCTTGACTTTGTGCTGATCTTGCTGATTTGTCGCTGAGCTTGTGTTGATATTTCACTAATTTTCTGATTTGTTGCTGATTTTGTGCTGATATGCATTGATACTTCTGATTTGTTTGGATGTGTTGCTGATTCGGTGCTGATATGCACTGACATTTTGATTTGTTGCTGAAGCTCTGATTTAATGCTGTCGTGCTTTGCTGATCAGCTGATGTCGCCATTTTGGTGCTTCCTCTTGATTAGATGGTGACCTTTTGATTTGTCACTGATATTCTGATGGTGTTGCTGATTCTTTGATTGGATGTTCCCTTATGATTTGATGATGGCCCTGCTGTTTTTGATTTTGCATAGATATTTTGATGTTGTTGCTAACTCTCTGATGTGGCGCTGAGTTTTATGCTGATTTTGGTGCTATCATGCGATTTGATGTTGATCTTCTGAGAGATTCTTCACTGATTTTCTGATGTGGATTGCTGATTTTATGATGTTGCCGGCTTGTCATGGGGATCCATTGCTAGATGATGGACGAAAAGCTTAAGATCACACCTAGGCATGTGCATATGACCATGCACAGTTGATAATTGACTCCTCGGAGCAAGGCACTTAAGGTCATGATTCACTTTCTGTCAGGTTAACCTTCATGTAGATGAGCCACAAACATCCTTCTGTACCCAAGTTGATTTAGCTTGGTTTCTGCAATGTTGATAGGGAGCCATCATGTGTTGTTATCCCAGATAGGAGGAAGAGGCAAAGCTCCATCTTCTAGCGCTTGAATTGCCAAGTTTTCACTAGAAGATACGCCCTTTATTTTTACTGTTTTGGAATCAGAATGTGCCCCAGAAGGGTTTTCACATAAAGACTCATGATTTTGCCTTTTCTTTTTTAACTTTTGCGACTAAAGCTTGTCTCTTCCCCAAAATATGCTTCTGTTTTAAGCTGATAGGCATATGTTGATGTTAAAGCTTGATTGCCTGTTGACTTTGCTGATTTCTCTGATTTGTCATTGATTTCCCTTTGCTGTTTTAGATGTGCTGACTGATCTTTGCTGACTTTCCTCACTGATTTCTTCTGATTGTGTGCCTGGATGTTGGTACAACTGTAGCAGGACGGGGGGGGATCATGCAAAGTCATGGATTAGATGGGGGAGATGGGAAAGATGGTGGTAGAAAGTGTTTGGATGGAAGGATGGAAAGTGATCAAGATAGGGGGATGTTGTCAGGATCAACATTGGCACATGTTGCGAGGAAGATGGATGATTGGATGTGGAAGATAGAGATAGATGTGATGGAGGATTTATGCTAGAGGATGGAGGAGATGGAGGGGAAGATTGGGGAGCTGGGAGATGGGCAACGTTGGATGCCATTGTGGATGTTTTTGTTAGATGGATTACATCTTTTTGCTTTGGGATCCACATCATTTTTGTTTTAGCTTTAGTGTGCCTTTGTGGCCATTGGTGTGCATCAGATTGTGCTTTTGCTTTGCTAGGCCTTTGTGGCCATGTGATAGATTTTGCTTGGACTTTGCTAGTTTTTTGGAGCCATTGGGGTGCTTTAGCATGCCTGATTGGCTTTTTGCTGGGCCTTTGCGGCGCATTTGATTTCCTGATTGGAGCTTGCATTGATTGACCATGTCGATTAGACTGGACATGGTAATCGTCATTGGGCCTTTGCAGCCATTGGGATGCATTAGATTTGGCATTTGCTTTGATGGGCCTTTGTGGCCAGTGGTTTGCTTTGGCTTGCTTGATCGGATTTTGCTTTGATTGTGCATGTCGATTAGACTGGACATAACAATCCTGGGATATTTGTGGATTTTTCCCTTTATTCATGCGTGATATGGCATCCAAGTTGCGAGGAGCATTGGGAGGAATATGAGGAGTTGTCTGGGATGGAGGAAATTTGGATGGAGAGATGGAAGGAGATTGGTAGATAGGATATGTGGACATGTGCCGTTGTTGATCTTGACTAGGGATGCTTGGATGTTGGATGAAAGGTTGAGTAGGATAAGGTGGAGGATGATATTTTGGGATATAAGGTCCCAAAATGGATTTGCTGGGTAACGGAGATGCGCTGAAAGACTTTGGGACATAGGGACCCAAAATGGATGGTGAGGATGAAGGAGGAATATGATAGGTTGTCCTCGGTTGTAACGATGGAGGAGGAGGAATTGCATTGTGGGCTCTGAAAGATGTTTTGTTGGTTTTGAATGGATGTTTGAACTTTGCCTTAGCTGTACCAACATTTCTGGATGAAGTACCTTTCGCTGATGTGGAGGGAGTGTCCTCTTCTGGTGTGCAACCAATTCCACAGCCTTTCGGATGTTTCTTGCCTTGAATGGGCTGTATATTTCCCTGTTCGTGAGTGCCAAGGCCTTTGCCTTGATAGTTCCATCTTTTCAGCATTTTATCCAGACAAAGATATTTTTGACTTGGGGTGAATGACAAACAACCATTTTCTGGTTCCCTGATGGAAGATAAGAAGCTGATGTCTTCTTTTTCAAGTGGTTTACCTTTGACAAATGTTAGTGACCCAAGAGGATAGAGTGACGGTAGCTGGACAGTTTGGTTAGGAGGATCCTCAAGAGGAGAGGATAGGATGTTGGGATTTTGACTAGGATTGGGGGATGGTATTGGATCTTTAGTTGGAGAAACTGGGATGATAGGATCTTGAATTGGAGGAATTGGGATTGTAGGATTTTGGATTGAAGGTGATGGAGGCAATAGAACATGCGATGGGGGAAGTAAAGGGGTTGGATCTTGATGTTCTTCTATAGATATTTCAACATGCTTTTGGTCTAGATCTTGACATGATGGGATTTGTTTAGATAGAGGATTAGGGGATATATGGATGGACTCTTCAGAGGGAGTGGATAGAAGGATTGGGAACTCTACTGCTGGGGTGTCTGGAAGAAGGAAGAACTCTTCAGATGGTATGGATAAAAGGATGGAAGATCTTTCAGCTGCAATGGTAGGAAGAAGGGTGAACTCATGGGGCTCACTGAATATGCTTTGGATAATGCTAGGAGGAGGTGATGTTGGTGGGGATTGGATGGAGACTCCAGATGGAAGGGACTCAATGATGATAGGAGATGGAAGAGGATCAACGGTTGGGATGTATGGAAGATAGATAATAGATGGGAGCGCTGGATGGGCCTCATCAATGATGGCTTCACATGAAGGATTGCTTGGCTTTTCAATTTCAGGCATGGGTTTTGCTATTGGCTCTTCCTTGGGTTCTGTTATTGGTTTCCTTGGAGACTTTTGTGGTGAAGAAGGTTTGGAATGTGGAGGAGATGGGGAACTTGGATGGTCTTCGCATGAAAGTGGGGTTTGTGCTTGGGTAGATGTTTGCGAAGGAGGAGAGAAAGAAGGGAACACCCATGAAAAAGATGATTTTGAAAAGGGAACTTTGGATTTTGCTTGAGGGGGTGATGGTGCTGAAGAGGCAGGGCTAATGGCTTGAGGTACAGGTTTTGGAGTGGGTTGAGGGATGAACTCTGCTGGTGGGGAAAGATTTTTGGTAATGTGGTTTGGAAGAGAGGATGGTGGTTTGGGACAGGATGGAGGATTGGGGTTTGAAGCAGAAGATGGTGGTTTGGGAAAGGATAGAGGTTTAGTGAAAAGGATGGTAGGACTAGAATCTTGGTTTTCAGAATGTTTTGGAGGATGGGTAGGTGGAGGCCTTAGATAGGGGAAGTAGCGTGAAGTGTTTCTAAGGGATGATGGCAATGGAGAAATGACCATAGCAGAAAGTGGAGGCCTGAAAGGAGCATATGGAAGAGGTGTAGGTTGAAGACAAGGATAAGTTGGGGATGGATAAGATACTGGGGTTGCTTTTCCAAGGACATGAAAAGGAGTGCTAGCCTTGCCAAGGACATGAAAGGGAGTGCTAGGTGATAAGCGCGAAGGCATGGTTGGCTGGATTGGAGGATGATGGAACGATGGGGGTTGCTTGGAGGAAACTGGCTGTAATAGGCATCATGGTCTACAAGACCTTCATCATCATTAGGATCGATTGGTGGGAGAGGAGAGATATCATAACCAAACTCATTATAGATTGGAGACATGCTGATTTGCAGATGAGTTTGGATAAGGAGGAAGGACGAAGATGGTTTGGAAGACTAAGACTCAGATTGGGATGACTGACGGAAGCAGACGGTTTTCTAGAAGAAGACAGACAAAGGGATGGGAGATGACCAAGTTTTGGGATGGCTTCTCTGATTGTCCTTCGAACCAAGTTATAGATCTGCTTGATGTTTTTCCATTGGCAAAGGTTTTGATAAAAGCAATCTTCACAAAGGACAAAGCAACTTTGTGAGATACAAACAAGATAAAAGACTCTGATAAATGCTTTGAAAGTGTATGTTTCAACAAGTGTTTTCACGGAGTCTTTGACTGTCAAGCACTTCAAACAGATCTACCTAAGGAAGGTGAGTATCAAAATCGCTTGCCCACAGCTTGGTATCCCCCAGAAGGGAATACAAATGGTGAGTAATCTTGAGGCAACCCGGTAAACCCCTTGGAATCGGTCCTTGCACAAGGATTTTGATACTTTCGGATGTAGATAGGGTAGCCTCTATTTTATCAGGTTGCTAATGATTCCGTGGTGTCTCCATACCCGGTTATGCTGATCATCCGTGACTCACTTAAGAGCCTTGCCAATTATGCTGGGGGAGAGGAATGTTTACCATCCCCAGACACGTGTTTGGCACGAACGCCCGGCGATTAGGAGATGTAAGTGATTCTTTTGGTATTCACTTATTTGTATACCGGCCGGGGGGGATACCGGTTTGAGGTCGTTCTCCGAGGAGGAAGCGCTTCTCCTTGGACAGGCCTCACTAAAAGCAGAACAGGTGAACTTGTCCAAGTTCAAATGTTCCACGTTGCTTATTCTAACAAGGCTTATGCAAGAATTGAAAAACTCCTACATGCATATCAAGCAGATTTTGTTCATTTTCCCAGATTTGATTAAGTGATGTTTGAACTTTGAAAATGAAGACACTCGTGATTAGCTTTTGATTTGTTCCTTTCTCCAAAAAGTAAATGCTTTGAACGGTTGCAAGTTCTTTCCTTTTGTGCATTCAAGATTGGATTAGCGAGTTGATTTAAGAACTTTGAAAAAGCTTTGTTTTGTCCCTTAGATCACTCAAGATGAATTTATTTGCTTGCTTTAAAATCTGAAACAGATGAGGGAATAGAGTTGTTTGTTTCCTTTAGTGCATTCGAGATTTGGTTTGCTTTTCAAATTAACAATGACACTTAGGACCTAAGTTCATTTCCTTAAGTTTCATTCAAGATTGAGTTTGACCTTTGCTGTAATAAAATAAATGAAAAAAACTAGTCCTAAGCAACTCAAGACAAAAATCAAAAGCGACACTGTCCAGCTTATAGGCGACGCTGGAAAGTGCAGAGGCGACATTTAATTCCTACAGGCGACATTCTGTACCTAAAAAGGCGACAGATAAAAAACCACAGGCGTGATTTCTTTTGTCAGAGGCGTGATTTCTTTACATGCAGGCGACAGAAGAAGAATTCTGGGATGTAACAGAAATTGTCAATCATAGGAAAATCTCAGTTATGCAGGCGTGAAAACAGAGTTCACAGGCGTCATTTCTTTCTTCAAAGGCGTGATTTAATTGCATGAAGGCGTGACTGAATTCCTTGTAGGCGACATTTCTTTTGTTGAAGGCGACATTTCTTTGTTTGAAGGCGACATTTAATTTCTGTAGGCGTCATTTCTTTTCATGAAGGCGACATTTCTTTATTTCCTGCAAAAAAAAAGCATATAAAGTGTAATTTCATCAAAATGATTGTGGTTTTTGTCCCACCGGGCGTGCCAGAATGTAGACTAGGATTTGAGAGTGCACCTAAACCTGTTTTGAAGGCCAAAGACAAACAAATGTCATAGCATATTATCAAATCAAATTTAATGGTTAGCAAACTAAAATCAAAGCCACCTCAGTTTAAGCTTAAAACGGATGCGCCCATGCACCGTTTGATATGCTTAGATATAGAGGGATGTGGGTGTGCAAACTCAAGCACTTGGAGCATGCAAGATGGATGATTTGAGGATCAAGAAGACCCAAAATGACACAAAATAGGTATGAAGAACCTATTTTGCCTCAAAGGCCTCAAGAACACACAAATATGCAAAGCTAAATGAAAGAACTAAGATTAAAACAAGAAATGAATCTATGTTAATCCATTTAAGCTAATTTAGATGTGATTTAAGCTTGAAAATGATCTAAAATGATGAATTTATGCTTATGCTAGAATGAAAATGACATTATGACTTTGCTATTGAGTTTGAAAGTTGAAAGATGATTTGCCTTAGGAAGTGAGGGTATTTATAGGATTTCTAAGGCTTGGGGTAGGAGGAATGAATGGCCAGGATTGAAATCCTTAAGAGAGGCCAAGATTCACTCAAAGGGAAGCACATGGATTGTGCTAGTTCTCAGCCAATCAGGAGGTGACACATGTCACAAGGTGAGTGGATGAAGGGAAGGGCAAAGAGGAGTCAACAAAGGGGGCTCCAAGCTCATAACTCTCCAAATAAATGCTTGTAAGAGCAATGAATGGGCTTTAAGAGGCTTTGAAGACTTTGGGGAAGCAATAAATGCTTTGTGGTTGAGATATTTGGAAGGAAAGACTTTGCCTTGGTTTAGGAAAGTCTTAAGCTTGGTTAGGATTGCACAAAGGTTTAAGGGTAGGATTAGGATGGGTGAAGAGGGGGGATTTGAGAAGATTCTAGAAGAGTCTAGATTTCTCCTTAGTTTCATGGAATAAAATGTTATTCATTCCAAAAGCCTAAGTTTTAGGAATATTTATTAAAATATTTTCAATAAATATGAAAATTAAATATTTAACCTTAATTAAATATTTAACCTTGGGATTAGGGTTAGAAAAGATGGGATTAGCCTTTTAATCGAAATTAAGAAGGGATTAGAAGATTTTGGAAGAGGTTAGTGGTCTTAAGGAAATTGGCCAAGTTTGGGATAAAAAATAAATTAATTTATTTTTGAAGGTTTTTGGTCAATTTATTAATTAAATAATTAATAAATTAGGGATAATGTCCAAATGACATTTTTAGGCTAGATTCCTTAATTAAAGATTTTTAATTAAGAGAGAGGGATTTAATGGCATAAAAATTAATTAATTAATTAAATAAATAATTAATTAATAAATGATGATGTCATCAAGGATTTTCAGAAAACAAAAATAATTTATTTTCTGAAGGATTTTTCGGTGTCTACAGAAAGATTGCATCCTTATCTTATTAGATTGGATTTGTGAGGACAAGCGACAATAGCAATTTGTATTTGAAAGGAGAAACTGATGACAATATTCTTATTGCTGAAATCTTTGTTGATGATATTATATTTGGAGGCCATGATAATCTTTGCAAAGCATTTGTTGCTGAAATGAGAAAGGAATTTGAGATGTCAATGCTTGGAGAGATTAAATTCTTTCTAGGTTTGCAAATTCTATAGAAAAATGAAGGGATATTCATAACATAATAAAATTATATCAAAGAAGTGTTGAAGACTTTTGGTATGGAAGATTCAAAACTGGTAGGTACACCGATGGTCATAGGATGTAAATTGACAAAAGATGATCAGTCAACCAAGGTAAATCAGACATTGTATAGATCAATGATTGGAAAATTGATGTATGTTGTGCATAGTAGACCGGATATTGCACATGCTATTGGGATTGTAGCAAGATTTTTTGCTAATACTAAGGAATCACATATGATTGCTATTAAGAAGATTCTGAGATACTTGAAGAACACAAAGAATTATGGTTTATGGTATAAGAAACAAGGCAATTTTGAACTACAAGTTTACACCGACGTAGATTGGGATGGAAATATAGATGATTGAAAGAGCACAACTAGTGGAGCATTCTTTTTGGGAGAAAGGTTAGTTACTTGGATAAGTAAGAAAGATGCATGTATTTCTCAGTCTACCGTTGAAGTAGAATATGTTGTTGTTGCTGCCAATTATTCAAATATTGCATGGATAAAGAAACTGTTGAAAGACATGAATGAGGAGATCACTGATCCAGTGATTATATATTATGACAACACAAGTGCTATAAACATTTCCAAGAATTCGGCAATGCATGCTAAGACAAAGCATATATCTATTAAGTATCACTATTTGAGGGAATAAGTACAAGAAAAGAAAGTAAAACTGGAGTTTGTAAAATCTAAAGAACAACTTGTAGACATATTTACTAAACCCTTACCGAAGGATACATTTGAGTACTTGAGGACTAGACTAGGGGTCCATCCCCTATCTGTTGGTCACTAAGGTGATAAGGAGGTTTCATCAACCTATACTTTATCATAAAATCAAATAATGTTGATGCATATTATTCACACTTTAGGTTTCCTAAGGTTGTGAAAGCTGGAACAAGAAAATTGTATATTTATACATTAAGGTACATTATCTAAATTGAACAACAGAGATATTTTTGGCTATTGGAGAGTTTATTATTTTTGGCATTGTTGTCAAAGGGAGAGAAAGATTCAATCAAATATCAGTTAGAGAGAACACAAAGATAGGAGAGAAAGTCTAATATCTATCCAGTGGGAGAAAGAATCAGAGAAGTATCAGAAAGGAAGAAGAAGATCAAATTTGTAGGGAGAGTCTACTGAAATACTGAAATGCTATGTAGTGATTAAACATATTAAATGATCAAGCTAGGGAGAGCTTACCAAGCTACAACATTTACTAATAGAGCTGTAGTACAAATGTTTGGTATTCTATGGCATATTTCATATTGTGTTGCCATCAATGCCAAAGGGAGAGATTGATAAGATTGATAATCTACAACTGATTGAATAACTTGATGAACTGGATGGATAGATGAAAGACATTGATTAGAGATCACCGAGCTATTAAAGTGATATGTAAGGTAATTAAATCATTCAATATGTTGTCATTGATGTCAACTAGTTTTGACTATACTTATCATGACAGTTACAAACATCTGAAGAAGAAAAATGGTAAAGGAAAGAGATATCTACATGAAGAAGAGATGGATATGGAGATATGGCTAAGGTATACATTGGGTAACTTATTGATGAGTCTATGGCGTCATTTTGTTGACTTGATTGTATTACATGAATTTTTTATGTATTGAAGATCAGAAGTGAATAAGTTAATGTGGTCAGTAATTGAATATTTCTATATACACCAAGCCAGTGTAGTGTATATTGAGTATCAGAAATAACTGAGTTAGTATTCACTGACACATTCTATATTAACTAAGTGAGAGAAACAACTAAAGTTTATAATAGTCGACTGAATTGATGAGATGAAAAATTGCATATGACTTCGAGGTAAAAGATAAAGTTAGTTAAGAGGATCTAACGATCGAAAAAATTCAAGATTGATCGAATGGACGAGATTGAAACATGTTAGAGACACATCTGCCAAGGAAGATTGAAGCAAAAAAATGAACAATTGATATTAAGAGGCAAAATATAATAGATGAGATGAAAATGGTTTATGACGTCTATTTAAAGAGACATGAGATTCATTGTTGAGTCAGGAGCTAATTGAATCTATAGGAGAAATCATGTGAAAGGAATTTTTTCATGCACCACTGATCAAACTAGTTACAAACAGAACCAAGCAGAACTGTAGGCATAACTGAGCATCAGAGTATTATTAACTGAGCTAAATATGATGAAGGATATGAAGGATTGAATTGATTATTGATCAGAGGAGGTATTATGAGCTTAGATTAGAACTAAAAATCTACAATCTTAGTTGTATTTAAATCGGATCACTACTGTATTAGTTTAACCATTGTTACAACTAAATCTCTTAACCGAGTGGACTTAACAGTCTAATTTGTATTTCAAAGTGACATTCTACGAATGTGATGGTTTTATTTTTGACCCCATAGTGAATGCTGGTCAAGAGTTAACTGGTAGTGATAAATCTTCTAACCATGTCACACCTTGCAATGTGCATTGTAACCTTTAACAGGGTTGGCTCCTAACCGAGCTCACTTCAGAAGAGTGTAATATTTTGGGTTATCGGTCCCAGGTGGTTTTTCCCCTAGCAGGGTTTCCATGTTAAAATCCTTGTGTTATGTGTTATTTGATGTGATTGGATTGTTTTCATTAAGTAAAAATAGGTTTTGAAAGGACCCAAAACATTGTATAATAACCCAAAAGATATAGCAATAAAAGGCTCAAATACAAAAGTGGAAACCACCAACACAACAGAGGGAACTACCAACAAAAACACCCACCAAGGGACAACAATCCTCAACAAGGGACCTTGCAATTTAAATTTAGAGCCACCCTTGTAGGATCAAAGATTCATATCCAAAGGAGGAACAAATGGCTTTGGTTTCTTTCCTTTCACAGTTGTCCAACCATCCTCCAACTTAGACGCATCATTCAGCCAAACCCTTGAAGAAACAGAAGAATGGCCAACCAGAGAAGAATCAGCCCTGAAAAAAACATTCTCCCTAGAAGAAACCAGTTTGGGCGCACCCAAATCAGAAGCAGGCTAGACAACAAAGTCTACAGTCTAGACAATAACAATAGCCAAAACATCATCAGTCTGGATAGCAGTAGTAGGCTGGACAAAAGAGTCAACAGTCTATATAATAGCAGTAGCCATAGCATCATCTGAACCTACAAGAACATCCAGAATTGGCTGAGCCAAAACATCACCTAATGAAGCACCACAACCCTCAGGAGAAAGAAACTCCTGAGAAGAACCCACAACTTGCTCACTAACTATAGCAAAAGATTTATTCACAGTATAATGCTCAATAGAGACACCTGACCACCAAGAAGGTGGTCATTTCAATTTTACCTTCTCAGAAACACATTGAGAAGCCACATGGTCAGTTGAATGACATTTCCTATAGTGGAAGGGAATACCCTCATAATCCAGAGTCTGTATCCAAGAGCCCCGAGGAGAGGCCAAGCAAATTTTCTCAGGGATACCCTTAGAAACATCCATCTCAACAAGGATGTGAGAAAAATTCAAATGAAGGACATCAGAGGTCGCTGAATCCACAATCTAGAAATCCCTAAGAGCATTCCCCATAGTTTCCAAAACAAAATCCAACCATAGACGCATGGGAAGATTCAAAAGCCTAACCCAAATAGGAATCTTGTTAAAGGATTTTGAAAGCAGGTTGAAATCCTTATGCCAAGGTTTGGCCATTAGGGGGAATCGGTTATCCCAGGAGAAGCTATAATCACACAAGATAGACTTCCTATCTTTAGCATTACCAAATTTTACAATAAAAAAACCCCTAGCAACCTGGTAAATCTGAATATCTTCGGATAAGATCGGCTCCCAATGATTGGCAATCCAAGCATGAAGAGTAGAAAGAGAAGGCCAAAAGCCCCTAAATCTAAATATAGCAGCATGCGAAGAGAAATCCTCTGCAGTATCAAAAATTTTATCTACTACATCAGAATCTAACTGCACCCAAACGAGATTGGATTGGATTGTTAGTTTACTTTACACATTTCATATTTGGATTAATCGGTAAACATAGTAATGATTTTACTGGCATTCGGTAAATGAACAAAAAGATTGTTACTGCTATCTTACTGAGTTGGTTATTTGGTTGAAAAAGTTTGAATATATACATCTGGGAGTTTGGGACTGTAGGATAACTAGAATTAAATGATTCACCCTCTCAGTTATCTAACTTATATATCTAGCCATAAGCACTACTTGTGCTTCCTTCTTTAGCTTATCATTCTTGGCCTCAGTCTTGATTGACATTGCAAAGTTGATCATTTCTTCAGTTTTGATAGTGCTCAAGTATATTTGTCCCTTAATCGATATATCATCTTCATCAATGCTCATCTTGGACTGTGAGGAAGGTGTTACCTTTTCTTGTTCTTGTTCCTTCTCTATACTTTCCTCCTCTTGTTCCTATTTTCCTTTCATAACATTATCTTTAACCTCCTTTTATTTTACTTGTTCTTGCTGTTGATCATCTGTAGGAACTTTATCTTGTGCACCATCGGTCATAGATTGACCAATACCCATGTTTACTAACTCTTCTTCTTTTTGTTCATTTTGTACATCTTGTTGCTCATGATTCCTATTTATCTTGTGTATCCATGTACTCACCCTATAGAACCATGGTAGGGATATCACCTATATTGTCCATCTCATCAATGATTTCCTCAAGTGTGATCTTCACACCGTCAACAATAAATCCCTCATCAATTTGCATCACCACTGGATCACTCTCTTCTTTTTCCTTTTCTTCTTCATGTTCTTCATCCTTTTTATCTTCAAACATACCCTTGAAATGTTTCATCGGGATGTCTTCTATTTCATCCTATACTCCAAGAGACTCACCACATAATAGTCTTATTAGTCTCTTCTTTGTTTTGAAGAGTGGTCTTGTCTCTGCAATAATCTTCTTCATTTCCTCTTTTGATATTCCTAATTGTAGTTGCCGTAAAACATACTGAATTAACTCATTGTCTTGTCTAATAGAAGTATGCCATCTGGCTTCAAGGTTGTTGTACATGGAAGTGTGTATCTGTCCTTGTAACTCCATCACCATTTTTCTAAACTTATTCATGTTGCACACATCAACATCCTTGATCTATTCTTGGTCCTCCTTATCAAACTTATCATAATACTTGTTAATTTTCACAAAAAATCCCCACTTTCTAACATTGTTGACGATCTCATCAACATAAACAAACAATTTGAAATCTAACCCTGGCTTAGAAGAATTGGTGGTGGGGGAACCTACCACTTTGGATTTATTTCCTTTTTCTTTGAGTTCCTTCTATTCTGTCTCTGACTCTATCCCTTCACTCTCTTTATTAGCAACTTTCTCATACCTTTTTGCCTTTTCTTTCTTCCTTTTACCTCTCACCTTTTCTATTCTTTGTCCCTCCTTGATTGGTATAGTCTTGGGCTTAGCAATATTTTCAGATTTCTTAACAGGTGGAGAGTATTTTTCCTTTTCACAGTAGTTGCACTCCTTGTTTTATGACCAGTTGGGGTACTACCGGTTGCACCAACAACTTCAACACATTCATCATCTTTTGCTGCACTTGATGTGCAAGCTTAATCTGCAACATGTTTAGTTGTTTCTTTTTCAACCTATTCCTTTGTTAAACCTTTTTGAATCATGAATTTATCAACTTCCTTTTTCACCTTATTTTCAATAACTGGTTGCATTAAATCATTGTGCACTTGAAGTGATTTCTCTTGCAATGTCCCAAACCTTGGAGTCTTGGGATCTACCGGTTGAGCTAACAATTTTTTTGCATACATTGTCAAAATATCTCCATCCACTTTATAACCCATAGGCATCACCCATGAGGTCCTTGGCTTAATTGCTTCCATCAGATAAGTGTCAATATCAACCATAAACAAAACAATGTCCTTGTACTTATCAACAAGTTTAGAAGGTATCCTCTCTTTTTCATGCATCTTCTTCTGAAATTCCATGAAATAACCCCAAATCTTGCTAGCAAGATTGCTTACCAAAATTTCTTTGTGTTACCTTCGGTGGAGACTTTCCTTCTTTCTTGATTTCCTTTGTTCCATAAGATTCAACAACTTCAAAGATAGTAAAACCGATATATCCTAGGAATGTGGTTTCTTTGTTTCTTCTTTGATTTCTGAGTTGGTCATCACATTTTGCAGTACTTTCATTGAAGTTCTTCAGCATATCATTAGCAGTCTTCAATTCTCCTTTTAATTTTTCATCATCATTTCTTAGATTCTCATTCCCCCTTAGGGATTTTTCATTTTCTTCATTTGTATCATGCAAATGTTCATGCAATGTGCCAACTTCTTCTCTTAACTTGAAAAGTTCATCCTCTACAAATTTTAGTGCTTCAGCCTTGGCTTTTAGGGAATCTTCTACAATTTTCCTTGCATTCTCTTCAGATCTCCTTTCTTCCAAATCTTCACACATTTTGATTGATTGGGCTTCAATCTCTCTCTTAATGTTTTTCTTGTCTTTATGTAATTGTTCATTCTCCATAGCCATGGCTTCTAGGGTTGCTTTAGATTCCTTAGATCCACTTTGTTTAGACAATTTCTCAATATGGTCATGAATCTCATTCAACTTCTCAACAAGTTCTTGTTGTCTGGATATTGATTGGTTCAACTAATCTTTCAAATCTTTGATAACACTTTTAGCTTCATCAAGTTACCTTTTGTATCTCAAACCCTTGATATTTTCCTTAAGGATCCTTCCCAAGCTGTTAGAACTTTTAAGGGAACCAAGAATCTGATACCAATTGTTAATATTATAAGGAACTGAGAGGGGGTGAGGGGGGTGGGGGAGGAGGGGCGGCAGGGGGGGTGAATCAGTCTATCTACAAATTTGAAACTTTTAACAATAATATTCCACAACATCTAACATGCAAAAGATAATATAACATAGAAGCATAGAAAGTAAAGCATTCACACATAATGAACACAAGACACATGATTTTTCCCATGGAAACCCTTGTTAGAGGGAGAAACCCACGTGTGGGAATGATGCCCACAAATTTCACTAGTGCACTGATGAAATATGCCCTGTTAGGATCAATTACAAAAATCCTTCTGAGGTTATACCCAGTTAAGAATATTTAGCCTTGTTAGAAGCTACAAAAGTCCTATTAAAGACTACTCAGTAAAGGGATTTCAAAACTCCTTCTAAGAGTCACCTTGCTAGAGGATTTATACTTCAGATCCTATTAAAGATCCTTGTCACCCTATTAGGAGTGACCTTGTTAAAGGATTTTACCTACAAACCTGTTAGGGCTTGCCTTGAGATAGGCCCAAGAATAAATGACTTGATAATGAAAATTACCATTTGACAGATTTGCTTCAATTATAATCACATCACCACAAAAATATCCAAAATTCCTTACTTCATCTTCACACGATCATAACCACCTATCACATCATCACATTCAACCCTAAAACTTGATTTCAACCTTCTTTTATAAAAACTTTTTCCAAGTCGGCCTTTGCTACAAAACGTTTTACCCACTGACATAAAATTCAAATCCAATCATGCAAAAATGCATTGGTAAACTCAAAAAGTTAGTAAAACATTAAACAAGTCATAAATAAAACATTTACTAACTCTAAAATGACCGGTTGGTTGATCTAGCCAAAGTCACTCTGCTTGTCTCCTATTCTTACTGTCTGTGCCACTTCAATCTTCAATAAATAATTATATTCTTCAATCTAACTAATGAGGCCATTGATGTAGTTAAATATGCCTTTGTAGATTTTATCTAACCAACCACACACCTTAAATCAATCTCCAATTCTAGATCCAATCACGTGAACCTTGTATATTATCTTCTTTCCAGTTGACTGAACACTTAGTTGATTTGGCAATTTGACCTTCAACACCATTGATAAAATTGATGTCACACCTTCAATATATCATGCTTCCAACAATGACAACACCACAATATAAGCTTATGATCAAAACATATATCACCTTCATCAAATGCCAACAAAGAGATAGGTTTCTTTAATACCTCTCCCAACATTTTGAAGGTGAAAATTGAAAGAGGCTGACATGTATCTAGAAATCATGTTGAATCCACAAGATGCCCTGGGCATCGTCTTCCCAAGAAGAGGACATTGTGGACGTCCTCTTCTTGAGAAGAGGATGCCATAGACATCCTCTTCCCACCAATTAGGTACAAAATTAGGACCACATACGCCACATAGTGAGGGGATGCCAAATTACGAGGTATAACTGATTTCAGGATTAGGAAGAAGAACAAGGCCATAAATGGTAACATAGAGCCTATGTTTGAAAATAAATGATTGAAGGGGAGAATCAAAAAAAGATTACACCTATAAATAAGGGCTCACATCAATTTTTGAGGAAATGGAATTAACACAAAACTCAAATTTAAATTTAGGTGTTCATTAAGTACCACATGAAGTCCCATTATGCATGTTGAAATTAAAACACTCTAAAGTGGGTTCTAAATAATCATGAAATTGCACACACCAATAAGGTGCTTACAATTTACGACGGTGCTCCTACTATGCCAATAGATGGAATTTATATTGAGGAATCTCCTTGCTTCTCCTGGCTTTGAGCACATGGATTATAATCTTTCTTAGATTATTGTACATAGGCTAAATAAGGTCTTCCTAAATCCATCTCTCAATATCTCACTAGAGTGAAGGGGTGAGAGGTTCAATATAGTTAGTTATTGTATTATCTATGTTGGATCTTAGAGATCCTTATTAACTTATTTTTTCTATTGTGCTTTGAAGCTTAACTATAGTTTTGTCTGTCTTAGTTTGATTTTGGTAAATGATTTAATTTACCTCATATCTCATTGTATTCTTTTCATTTATGCAATGATTATTTCATTGTAATAGAATTTTTCAATAACACTTTTATCAAAATAAAAATATTTCAATTCATC